>PVNU02001323.1:0-1200000 GCA_003013855.2 Liriodendron chinense | reverse complement strand
GGATTGGGTTCTCCGTTTTGTGGTACTTCAACTTTTGAATTTTTGACGAAGGAGTTATTTGTTTCAACGTTTAGGATGGAGTTTGATATTTGGGTTCTTAATTGGATTGTGATATTCGAAAAAGAATTGGTTTTTTTTTTTCTGTTGATTTGGGATTCTTTATTTGGGACTTTTGGATTGCGTTTTCGTTGAACTAACCTTGTTTTGGATTTTGGCTGATTATGGTATTTGAGTTCTTTTCTTTGTTCCTTTCTTCTTCTCCTTGTTTTTTTCTTTATTTTTAATTTTTTTTTATCTCATGTATGAGATTTTTGGTTCGTTTGGTGTTTCCGTCTTTCATCAATTGCATCTTTCAATCATTTTCTTTCGTGCGGTTGGTTCGGCTTTCATGGTGGGTAAAGCTGGGATCGAAATGCTGATTTCTAGGTCGTGATATGGATCACAGTGAAATAT
The DNA here is from genome assembly GCA_003013855.2 of Liriodendron chinense. NCBI lineage: Eukaryota > Viridiplantae > Streptophyta > Magnoliopsida > Magnoliales > Magnoliaceae > Liriodendron > Liriodendron chinense. The sequence goes on along the minus strand of PVNU02001323.1, from coordinate 1,199,547 downwards.
ATAGCTATATGGTTTTTTTCTCTGTTTGTTCTTAATCTTTCATTTTTATTTTTTTTTAAATTCTCTTTTAGATTTGATTCTCTGCAGGTTATGCTTTTCGTTGCAATTGGATTCTTTGTTTATGCTTTTGACACTGATTTTTCATTGCTTGAATTCATTTTCCTTTGGATATAACTGGGTTTTCTTTGCTTGCAGTTAGCAGCTTTCATTGATTTGGATTCTCTATTTGGGGTTTTCTGATTCCCTTGATTTCAACTGGGTTTTTCGGAATTCCATCTCTTAACCAAGCATTTTGTTTGGTTGGGCTTTCTAATTCCTTTCTACTAAGTGTTCGGAGTGTGGGGAATTTGGATTCTATTGAATTGGATTTTTCAGCCAGATGTTTTGGGGTTTTTCTGGAATGAAATTGCAACTTCATTAGACGGATTTTCAACCTCGTTCTAGTTTTTCTATCTCTACTAATTTGGCCATCCTTATTGAGCTGGATATATTTCAATAGGATGAATTTGTGATTTCTATGTGAACAAATTCATGCCCTCCACAACTTAGGTGTCAATCGTATGCTTTTTTTTTTTATTATTATTATCTTCAATTGTGGTTGAGATAACCTTTTTTTTTTTTTTTTTCCTTCTGAAACTGAGTTGAGATTTCCATTGAATTCTCTGGGTTTTGATGTTTTGTATAGTTTAAACTTAGCCATTTCATTCAATTAGATATCAATCTTGCTGCTTTTTTTTTTTCTTTTTCTTTTTCTTTTTCTTTTTCTTTTTTTTTTTCTTGTTTCTGATCAATCTTTCTTTTCCTTCTCTGACCTACCCAAACAGGCTTCAATCAGAGCTAATGGCCTTAATGGTAATAACTTAAACAACCATTATAGTACCCTTCCCTGCAATATCCTTGTTTCTAAAATGAATTTCTGACTTCCAACACACCGGCGGTAATGATATACTCTTATTGATCTTGATTATTTCACAGATGTGTGGAGATCCTGGAATTTCTGCTTTTCCCGAAGGAGATAACATCTTCTGTTGGAAAGGTACTATCAGTGGGAGCAAGGATACTGTGTATGAAGGGATGGTTTACAAGCTCTCTCTCTCATTTCCATCTGACTATCCATTCAAGCCTCCAAAGGTGAAATTTGAGACCATGTGCTTCCATCCGAACGTTGATGTCTATGGCAACATTTGCTTGGATATCCTTCAGGTAGTGTTTTCCTCCCATCTAATTGAGTCTTGTTTGCTTTCTCTTCACTTGTGTTTTTTGTTTTTCCTGCACCCCCATCAGAGCTATTACTTGTAGTTTCATGCACCATAGTCACTGTTTCTCATGCTGTTATCATGCACCGATGTTATAGTTATTAATGCTATCTAATTTACTAAAACCCCAGATCAGATTCCTTCCAACCAGTCAGAGACCCCCCACCTGTTTCGGCCAGGACTTATAAAAATTCTGTGTTGACCTAGTGCTTAGAGCATTTGATTTTCAAGTAGAAATCACATGTTCAGCTGATGTAGCCGAACTGATATAACATCGATAGCCAATGTTATAGTTATTAATGCTATCTAATTTACTAAAACCCCAGATCAGATTCCTTCCAACCAGTCAGAGACCCACCTGTTTCGGCCAGGACTCATAAAAATTCTGTGTTGACCTAGTGTTTAGAGCATTTGATTTTCAAGTAGAAATCACATGTTCAGCTGATGTAGCCGAACTGATATAACATCGATAGCCAATGTTATAGTTATTAATGCTATCTAATTTACTAAAACCCCAGATCAGATTCCTTCCAACCAGTCAGAGACCCACCTGTTTCGGCCAGGACTCATAAAAATTCTGTGTTGACCTAGTGTTTAGAAGAGCATTTGATTTTCAAGTAGAAATCACATGTTCAGCTGATGTAGCTGAACTGATATAACATCGATAGCTGTGAACTTTTTGCCCTCACAAATTAACCTTCACAACATTGGTCAAGGGGGTAAATTTGTCAAAAAAAATGTAGTGCTTGGCAAGGAATGGTTGAGATTTTACATGTGTTTTCCTTTTTTGGAATTTCAGGACAAATGGTCATCTGCGTATGATGTGAGATCTGTACTGCTTTCTATTCAGAGTCTCTTAGGAGGTAACGATAATATTAATAAAGATTTTTCCTTGCGTAATCCATTTGATTTTGTGACTCTTTAAGCTGAGTTATATTTGCTGATTCTTCTGTTTTTTTTGTGATTTCAGAACCAAACAATGACTCTCCGCTCAACACTCAAGCAGCTGCGCTTTGGAGCAATCAAGAAGGTATGTAATTGTATTAAGATGGCTCCCCTGGCGATGTGGGCCTTGAAGGGATCTTTTTGTGGCACAAAATCACTGGTGTTATTCAGCCATCTCATTTGGTGGGGCCCACCAGAGATGCCTCGCCCAAAAATTTTGTTCTCGTACATTAGGTGGGGCCCACTTCCCGTGCATAGTTTCGAAACAACTTCCTATGGGCTGGATGGGGGAAAGGTGTTTTGAATGTTTTGAAGCCATAGCTGCCAATAGTTAGGAACTATGTTCCTTAAGAAGATAATGAGGAAGTTTTTTGTTTTTATATCTGTTTTGCAGAGTTCAGGAAGATGGTGGAAAAGATTTACAAGCCAGTCTGAGTAGAGCAGCAGTTCTCATGTTGGCAATATCTGTGTACATTGCAAGTTGGGGATATTTGTTCTGTCTGCCTCTTTTCCTATGTCTTTCTTCATGTGGGGGGAGGTCCTTTTTTTCTTTCTTTCTTTCATTTACATGGGGAAGGATCCAAAGTTAGTTGTTGTATGATCATGTCTTCATCGAGCAATGTTGCATTAGACGCATGCTAATCATTCATTTTATCAGAGTCCCATACTATGTAGGATCTTTGTTTTATATAGAATCTTTTGTTTTTGCGCATCTCTCTCTCTCTCTCTCTCTCTCTCTCTCTCTCTTCTCTCTCTGTCTCTCTGTCTCTGTATGTGTGTGTGTGTGTGTGGATGGGGGACCTTATGGGAACTTCCCATTAGATTGTGCTCTTTAACCACTTTCAAGCATACTTTGCGTGGCCCAATCAAACTTTACAGTGACACATGGCCCGACCAGATCTCGCCACATCGGAGCCTTATTAATCTTTCTCCATTACTCAGAATGGGAAGGCCACCTAATCTGCTCCCTTAGTGCAGCTAGTTTGCTTATGGAGCCCACCACAGCTTTATGTGTACACCATCCAATCCATCCAACGTGCATCCATCCAATCAGATCTCGCCACATTGGAGCCTTATTGTGTTGGGTGAGGCCCATCCTCACCTAATCCTCTCCATTAGTCATAATGGGAAGGCCACCTAATCTGCTTCCTTAGTCATAGTGGCAAGTCCTCTCAAGTAAACTAGCTGTAGATGAAAAGAAGTGTAGCTAGTTTGATTACGGAGCCCACCACGGCTTTATGTGTACACCATCCAATCCATCCCAACGCACCTAGGAAAGAAATCTCTAAACCAGAAATAAAATTTGATATTACTGAATTGCATATAGCAATTGCATATAGCATACCCAAATGGCCTCATATAGTCACTAATTAGAGGTGCTAAGGTAAAACTTCGTTTGAAACGATGGGGTGGAAAGCAACTTGCAACTTGAAGGACATTTTATGTCGAGTGTGGGCCACCAGGACACAATTTTGAAGGGTTTGTAAGGGTAGAGCGCCGTGTCTGGGAACTTTTAGGGGCAATCCAAGGCAGCACGACCTAGATAGAACATTGATACACAACCACCACTTCTGAACGGTCCAACTTGTGGGGCTCATAGATATGTGCTTGGTCTCAAATTTTGGGTGATGATATTAAACCTGAGTAATATGCTAAATTTGGAGCCAATCCGATCTGTCTAGTCCAAATGGAATTCAGACAAGGTTTGTTGTGGTCTAGTACATCTACCCAAATCTCCATTATTTGCTCTCATCATTTGTGTGACCTTGGTGGACCACCACACCCCCCCCCCCCCCCCCCCCCCTTGTGATTTTGTGATCTTTGTGAAAGGAAGGTAGACCCAATTTTTATTTGCTTTCATTATTTGTGTGATCTTTGTGGAAGGAAGAAGTGGACCCCACCTTTATTTGCTCTCATTATATTTGTGTGATCTTTGTGGAAGGGAGGTGGACCCCACCTTTGAATTGTGAGGTTCGAGGGCCACCATCCAACCATTCTTGGCTGTCCAAGTGGGTCCCACAGTCCAAGCAAGTTGGACAGTGTGGATAGCCCCATGATATGTGCCCCCCCTTTGTTTTGGCCCTTGCTTTCATGTTTATTTGCTGTCCAAATGGTCGCGAGTGATGTGGGACCCAACTATGGCGTATCTTTTATGAGTTAGGATCCTCTGTTGGCTTCCAAGCAGAAAACCCCTGCTAGGAGCCTTTTCATTAGTCCATATCATCACATAGGTCTGCAACTATGTCACATCCTCAATGCAACCTTGTCATACCTCAGTGCAACATGGTCACATGACGTCATGCAGTGTGATGTGGACCAATAAAAAAGGCTCCAAGCAGGGAAGCCAGGAGAGGATCTGGACTCATGTTTTATATATCCTTGCCATGGGTCTGGATCCTCTATTGGCTTGCAAGTAGGAAATTCTTGCTTGGAGGGGTGTGATGTGGACCAATGAAAAGGCCCAACAGGGGATCCAGATTCCCTTGTCACCCATTCATGTTAGAGGTGGGACCCACGTTTAAAAATGGCAAAAAAAAATGTATAAAGTTTAAAAATAAACAAAAATAGTAAGTTCTGAACTAAATCACGAAAAAATAGTAGTTTTTTTTTTTTTTTTCGAGATTCGTGGTCAATCCGTCTATTAGTTGCCCCGTTGTAACACTGATTGGAAGTGCGTGTTTAGACCTTGGATCAAACCTCCTGGTCCTAATTTCTTTTGATCTTGGCCGTCCGTACGTATACATCAGATGTCATGTGAATCCAATCATCATGTGGGCCACATAAAAAATCAAAACATAGACAAAAACCTTTAAATTCACATGGCAGCCACTTGATTGTTGGATCGACATGACTTCTCTTGTGAACCTATTACAGACCGGTTGAATGCTTTATACTACAGTGGGCCCCACACCACGAACGAATTTAGGCTGCCAACCATTTTATTTTTATCAGTGCAGTTGGGTGGCCCTCCATTTCGGATCCAACAACACCATCCAAATCACAGGCCCCAGATGAGCATAAACATCTGAATTGCGAAAGCTGGGATCGTTATCATGGGCCCCACTTTGGATAGAACAATGTGGTCCATCCAAATCATGGGCCCCATTTGGAGACTAGCCTCGAAATGCACTGATCAGGTGAGCATAAACATCTGATTTTGACTGATGAATGGAGGATGGTTGGGGTCGTTATCATGGTATGGTTTGGATCGCTGTCAGTGGCAAACACTTGCACTACGATTCGATAATCCAAATCATGGGGCCCACCTATAGCCTAGACTGAACAAAAATAGCTCTAATCTGCCTTCATATCTGATTGTGAACTAACCCAGGAAAAAAAAAAAAAAAAAAAAAAAAGGGCTTTTCTTCTTTAGATGAATGGAAACCATTGCTATGTGGGTCCAGCTTATGGGCCCAATGGGACCCACCGTGATGTGTGTGGCTCGAGCTTCTATGGGCCCACCACAACGCCTAAGAACTTCTAAATTCACGTGGTATGGCCCACCTGATTCATGAAATTGCCTGATGCTTGGGGTATCCCCTTATGATGATTGAGTTGAATGGCATACATACAGCAAATGTTGGGCCCCACGTACATTCTAGAATTTTCTACGGTGGGCGTCCCTCTCCCCACTGCTCCCTACTGTTCCCTGTGGTGGGCCCCACCGGAATTTTGGATTAGGCTGATCGAACGGGAGCGCGCATCGCATGGACGGGTTGGATCGATCGGCCCCGCAAAGCTCAACCTTATGGGAAATTAGAGAGCGTTTGAACGTATGTGATCATTCCCCTTCTTTAAGAGGCCCACCAGCTTTCAGAGGCAGATCTGGGCCCGGCAGAAGTCTGTCCAAGCCCAGCCCCCAAACTAAGATGGGAAATGATCACGTACCTTCAAATGTATGGTAACTACTATACGTAGGAACTGTGTAGGGCCCACTCATGATGTTTATGTGGAATCCAAGCCGTGCATCTGGTTCTCCCATGATGTTTTAAGTGGAATCCAAGCCCTGTATCTGGTTCTCCTTGTCTGGTGCCGTACATCATCCTGATCCAAAATATAGATGGGACACACCACAGACAGCAATATATTCACTCGCTAAGCCCACCTAAAGCCCTATGATGGATTAATGTTTGGTGCACCTACATCCTGGTGGGATGCAGGTGATGAATGGTTTGGATGACAAATAACATGGCAGACCCCACGTTCTATCTCCAAGTTTCTATAGTGCACGTTCCCTTCCCAGTGTCTCCTATTGTCCCCTTTGTGTGGCCCACCTTAACTATGTACGGTGGATCTATGCCTAACATGCCAGGGTGCATCTAATGGACGGGTTGGATGGCTCTCACATATGGCAGATCTGCCATCTATGTGTGTTATCTGTGGGACTACTTTAGGATTGGTTAGCATATTGGCCCATCCAAAGTGGGGCCCATGTAGTGTGATGATCCAAGTAGAATCTTATATCTCATTGTTGGAAGATCAAGAACAATGGACTTTGATATAGTCGAGTGACTCAGTTGAATCAGAAATTTTAGCCGAGTCATTGCTTAGAAAGTTACCTAGTTGACTCAGCACATAGCCGAGTTGACATGGGTCGACCCAAAACTGGACCATTCCTTACAGAAATGAGCCTGGTTTAGGGCGAGTTGGCCGAGTTTTTTGGGCCAACTTGATGACTCGGAGGCTCTTCAATTTTTACAACACATTGTGTAGGATAAGGTCTGCATTTTTAGCAGGACCCATCCATTCATCCAAAAAATCAGGCCGATTCAAAACTCAGGTGGCTCAAACCATAGAAAACAAGGTAAAAATACGCCAAAACTCCAAATTCAAGTGATGTGGCCCACCTGTATTCCAATCAGCTTGATTTTCAGCGTGTCCTTTCATCCTGGTTAGGCACAGTATATGAAAATGTTGGATGGCATACAAACTCTACGGTGGGCCCCACATGCAATATGTTTTTTTTTTTTCTAAAATGAGCATGCACCCTCTCCCTATGCTTCCTATTTTGTGGCCCACCTAAGTTATGGACTGTACTGATTTTTATTTTTTTTATTTCTTATTTGGTGCTGGGCCACACCTGATGAAAGGGATGAATTGTAAATACACATAATGGTGGGCCACAGAGAACTAACCTTAAGCTATCAACTTCTTCTAACAGTCCTGACTCAGTACGAGTTGGGCGAAATCGGACTGAGTCACCCCTGCTTGCGTGTATATGCAAGGTGTATCGGATTGGTTTGGACTTAATATTACACCTAGAGGTGGGCACAAACCAAGCCAGCTCGAAAGCTCGGCTCGGATGGTTTGAAAAAGCTCGGCTTGGATTGGTTCGAATGGAAGTTCAAACCAAACCAAGCCTCCGTGTCAAGCTCGTTTGAGAAAACAAACTAAGCTCAAACTAGGGCTGTACCAGCTCAGCTCAGGTCAAAGCTCCATTTGATTCAGCTCAGTTTAATTCGGCTGGTAGATTATAAGTACATTGTTTCCTATGATGTGATCCCCTTGAGTTTTGGATATGATTCCATTTTGATTTATGTCCTAAAATGATATGTAAAGCAAATGGACAGCATGGATAGTAAATATAGATGATGACATGGATAATACATAATACATATACATAATGACATGGATAATATATAATACATATACATGAATGCACACTGTTTCTTTGCACTCGTGAAATTATGCTTGTGTACTTTTGTTTGGAAAATACTCTTACATGTCTATTTTAAAGTTGCACTCCTTTGGAGGATGTTAAACATCATATGGTAAAATACGTTTGTACTTTTTTCTAATTTTTAAAATTCTTTTCTAGTTAAATAAACAAGGAAAAACGAGCCGCTGCCCGTTTGAACTCAGCCTGGCTCTGTTTGAAATTTTTGACCAAACTGATCCCGGCTCGAATCAAATTTTTTTTTTTTTTTGGAGCAAACCAAACTCAAGCCGCATGGGCCGGCCAAAACTCAAACCAAACCAATCCACAAACTGCAGTGGTACAAAAACAAGCCAAACCAAACTAGGGCTAATTCGGCTCGGCCGGAGCGTTGCCCACCTCTAATTACACCTAGTAACTTTCAGCCTTTGATGTCTGTGACATCCAAACCGTCCAATAGGTTAGCCGTCATGAGGATCTTGTGTAAAAATCAGCCCCATCCACTAAAGAAGTGGACCACATGTATTTTGTCATTTATCAATGGCTAAGATTGTCTTTTATGGAGAGGCCCACATGATGAGTGAATGGGTATAATTTTTTAATAAGGTGATCCTCATAATGGGGCCAACTTATTGGACGGGCTGGATGTTGCAGGAAACTGATAGGTTAGAAATTATGCACTGGGTGGACGGTAAATTATGGTACAACCAGTTTGACTTGAGACCTTCTCTTTGACCAATGGATTCTTTTCCAAATCTGCTCCATCGCGCTGGATCAGGAAGGATTATTCGCTCCCAATAACTGACCTGTGGCAAATGGAGAAGTAGATCTGGAACGTCCAATCATGTCTGTAGATGACCAGGAGTTGAGAAACTGCACCTAACAGACAATCCTAGCCAACAGTTTCTACTGCTGGATCTATTTTTCATCCTCACGGTCACCATCCATTTTAAGGGCACTATCCTGATCTGGTATGATTTTCAACTTCCAGTAATCCATCATTGCCGTCCATGTCTCTCTAATCGTTCAGGAGAAACTATCCAAACGAATGCTAATATTATGTTATCAAGCACTCACACGAATTCAAACGTAAACGAGATCTGGAGCGTTCATTTGTTTTCCAAGAAATCGACGACCTACAATCTGTCGTACGCTAACTTAACCTACAAACCTCTTCTACCAGCATGCTGCCCTTGAAAATATCCAAGTGCGAAAGTGGAAACAAATTTCAGAACCATATAAAAATGGGCCGTGTACTGTTTGTAGGTGATCAGTCCTCTCTTCTTCTTTTTTCTTTTCTTTTTTTCATTTAGTGCCAACCATTCTTTGAAATTTTCCTAACCATCCATTTGTAATCTAATGGTTGGAATGGATTTCATATAATTACATTGGTGGGTCCCATGAAAATCAAGAGCAGATGTTTTAGGAATGTTTCTTTTGGTGTGGCCCACCTGAATCAAGGCAGCTAGATTTTTCAGAATTAAGATATCAACCCTTAATTTTTACAGGTTCTACTGTGATGAATGCATGAAATCCACTCCAAACAATAAATGCCACACCAAAATAGATGCCTTGTGCCCCAAATTTAGGACCATCCGTGATTTGGCTGGACCACACCAAGGGAAAAACTTTGGAGGGTGTGCATTACTCAGTGCACTGTTTCCAACCCTGTGGTCCACCTCAATTATGTTGGACCCACCCAAGTGGCAGACCCCTTTGCTTGCATTGGGGGACCCACCGTGAAAGGTAATCTACTGATAATTACCTGATTAGTGAGGTAGCTTTACTGAAAACCTCTTAGGTTGGTTTTCCTTTTTTAATTACTAATAGAAAAGTAATTAAAAAAAGAGAACTGGTTACGTACAGACAACTGTACCATTACTTGTGGTGCTGTTCATCTTTCCTACAAATATGTTACCTTCTTAGGAAATCAGTACCATGGAAACGATAGGCCCCACCATTAAAATCACCATTCTCAAAAATCAGGCTCATATGCTCACTACGTGGTTTGTATATTGAGGTCGGTTGTCCGTTCATTCCAAAAGTGTGGCCCACCCAATCAGTGGACCCGCATGAGTTTTGTGCCAAGTGATCATCAAGGTGGACCATATCGATTGAATGATTCTCCTATTCTACAAAAAATAGTCTGTTGGCGGGAAGATGGTACTGTACCATAAGTGTCGTACCTCACCTGTATGGATCAGTTCTCTTGAAAAAAAAAAAAAGAAAGAAAGAAAAAAGCGGGCGCGGCTTTCCTGCGAAAGCCTTGCGCAGGAAGTTCCTGCACTGGGAACCAAGGTGGGCCCACAGTGATGTTGTTTGATAAATCCACCCCGTCCATCCATTTTGGGAGATCGTTTTAGGACATGAGAACAATAATGAACAGGATCCAAGACTCAAGTGGGCCGAAAACATGAGGATTGAACGTACACAGTTGAAATATATGTGGAGCAACGGGAGTTTCGAATCGGGATAATATTTGTGTTTCCAGTTCATCCCTATAGTGGTGACGTTATGAACGGTATGGATTTCATAAAAACATCACTGTGGATCCAGGGAGGTTTTAACGGTAGTAATTTACCTACCCACCTTTTCCTTTAGTGAGGCCCACTTGAGTCTTGTATTCGGTTAATTTTTTTCTCATGTCATAAAACAAGCTCCCAAAACGGATGGACGGAGTGGATTTATCAAAAAAATTACTGTGGACCCCACCTTGGTTCCCAGCGCAGGAACTTCCTGCGCGAGGCTTTCGCAGGAAATCCGCGCCCGAAAAAAGCAGCACCACGGTCCACACTACAAAATAAAGCAGTTATTTGATACTCCTGAAATGCATGATACTCCATACGCATGCACATATAAATTGTCAAAATGGGATGTATCTCCCCAAATTAAACCCCTCAAATAGTGAGACCCTCTATAGATGGGCCATAAACCGAAAATTAGTTCTATTAGCAGTCTCGTTTAATTGCAATTTTTCTTGTTGAATTTGGACCATTGTCTATTTTCTACGTAACTGTTCATTCAATGTCTACAATCAGACACTGAATCATGGGGCCCACTGTTTTTGGGTTACAGCAAAAAAACAGTGGACTCCATGATTTTGACAATTTAAGGTACCTGCATTCCACGTGGACAGTTTCAATGCGCATGAGCATGGAGCGTCAACACTTCCTGAGCATAAAAAGGCTTTTCTCCCCAAAAGGAGCTGAGTTTGCTAATTCAACGCACCACCTTTGACAGCTTACACCAGCCACCCAAAAAGCATGTGGGGCCTACCAGAGGGCCTTGTTTTCAAAGTAGCCGTTGTACCACCCCGGTTTAAAAAATAAAAGAGACCCTTCAGGCAAGAAACTTGTGAGGGGCCTATTTGATGAATGCAATCCTCTCCCACTTCCTTCCAACGGCCTTCTTTCTCTTCTTCTTCCTTCTTTCCAACACTCCCACACTCTCTTGCAACAGCCCAAATGAGAAATCCCTGCCTTCCATCATTCTCCAAAGGCCCACCTCAAAAAATGGTCCACTCAATCCAATCCAATGGCCCAGATCCTACGCTATCGACCCCATTGCTCCCAAAATCTACGGCCACCAGCGACTCCGATGACGGACCCACATCGCCGCACCAATTGTCCAATTACTGCATCCCAGACATGCCTGTAAGTGGGTCCTACCGATCGCTGGCCGTCCTGTCCGGGCACGTTGGATCGGTCTCTTGCTTGGCTCTGTGTGGTGAGTTCGTCCTTAGCGCTTCGCAAGGTAAGGACATCATAGTGTGGCAGCAGCCGGACCTAAGGCGGTTTGCGAAATTCGGTCAGGGGGATGGGGTGGTGAAGGCTCTCGTGACGGTCGGTAACAGAGTCTTCACAGCCCACCAGGACAGCCGGATCAGAGTCTGGAAGGTGTCGAGGAGCTCAGAGAACATCTTCAGGCTAGTAGCCACATTGCCGACAGCGAAGGACTACTTGGGCAAGTTCATGAAACAAAGCAATTACGTCCAGACACGGCGGAACCATCGGCGGCTGTGGATCGAGCACGCCGACAGCATATCATGCCTGGCGATCTGCAATGGCATGATCTATTCAGGGTCATGGGACAAGACATTGAAGGTGTGGAGGATTTCAGACCTCAAGTGCTTGGAGTCGATAAAGGCCCACGACGACGCAATCAATGGATTGGTCGCACACAACGGGGTGGTCTACTCGGCATCGGCAGACGGAAAGATCAAGGTGTGGGGCCAGGGGAAGAGCCTGCATTGCTTGAAGGGGGTGCTGGTGGGCCACAAGGATGTATCACTGAATTCAGTGAATGTTTGTGATGATGGGATGTTGGTTTATGGAGGTGGGTCAGATGGGTATGTAATGGGGTGGAAAAAGGATGATGGGGGCCTTGAAAATTGGACGTTGGTGTGTGAGATGAAGGCCCATCGGATGGCTGTGCTGTGTTTGTGCCCCATGGGGGAGTTTGTGTGTAGTGGGTCAGCTGATAAGAGCATTGGCATATGGAAGAGAGATGCTGGTGGTGGGCTTTGTAGTGTTAGAGTTATAAAGGGACATGAAGGGCCAGTCAAGTGCTTGCAAGCCTCATGTTGTAATGTTGGAGGTGGGTACTTGCTCTATAGTGGGGGCCTTGATAGAAGCTTGAGGGTTTGGTGGGTCCCAAAGGTGGACTATGATGAGAAAGAAGGGAGCACCCAAGTGCTTGGTATAGATAAAAACAAGTGCATTATGTTGTGTTAGAGATTTTTGAAATGATCATGCATCATGGCCTTGATAGGAGCCTGAGGTTTTGATGGGTCTCATAGGTGGGCCATGGTGAAAAAGAGGGGAGCACCCAAGTGCATGGTATAGAGAAAAACAAGTGCATCATGTTGTGTTAGAGATATTTTTTTTTTTTTTTTTTTCATTTTTATCATATATCATGTGGGAAGAGTGATTTTTTGAGTGTTTTGGTGTAGATATATAGGGAAGAACATGTGTGATTACAAATCATATATAATAAGGGGTGGGAAGGGATTCAATTCAATTTAGCAAAAGTGATACAGATTTTTGTGTAATTGGTGTTCAAATATGTTAAGATTTTCTAAGTTTGGAGTATTGATGATATTCAGTTTCTTGTCTCCTTTGTTGCTTGCATGGTGGCCCTGAAATTTCAAATCAAGACCGTTGATCATCACCAGAATCACGACGGGAGGAGTGTCGTGAGACTGGGAATTGCTTTGGGTGGTATGATTTTCCAGACCATAGGGATTTTCTAGTGATTTGGGCAGTTGATTTCTTGTTGTATCTTGCAATGGGGTTGCTAATCCCCTTTCATAGACTCTTATCCACCGTTCCAACAGTCAGATCTCCAACACCTTAAAGAGAATCCCCCTCCTCATGCTTTGGAAACTCTAATCCACATTGACTTTGATTTGAAATGTTGAAAATGGATTTTTTACAAAGTAATTTAAAGATCTGGATTAGTAAACCATTGTCGGGATTAATTGGGTCTCCACCATGAATGGTCTGGATCAAGAAGGCCTCATGGCCATTGATTCAACAGTCCCCAGATTGATCCTAACAGTCCACAAGAAGGTCACTTGTCAGTGGAAACTCATAGGCTCTGTTTAATCTTTGTTTTTCATTGATCTAAATGGGATTTTGTAAATTACAAAAAGAAGAATAAAAAAAACAACTTTAGTTCTTTGATCTTCTATAATTTTCGATTTGAGGAATTACAGGATCAAGATTTCAAACCTGTTGTCCGGGTTTCAGTTCTGGTGATCGGTCTCTTTCTTCAGTGTTCCAGATCATTGATCTGTTCTATCCTACTGTAGGTGGACCATTCTCCAAAACTCTCTCTCTGAATATCATCCTATCTACCAATCTTGGGACCTTTTCAGTTGAATGTGGACTGTTGATGTATTCTCTTCTTGAGTATCTCTTTGAAGGCCATAAATCAAAAGGTGAAAAGATTGTCTTACTGAGGAGATTGAGGAAAGGTTCATCTACACTGAGATACAATATGGTCCATTAATTTTCTTTTGGATGCTACAAAGAGATTCAATCTGGAGAGTTTTTTTCTTTTCAGTTGAATGTAGACTGTTGATGTATTCTCTTCTTGAATACTTCTTTGTAGGCCACAAGTCAAAATGTCGAGATTACCCCACCGAGGAGATTGAGGAATGGCCCATCTACACCGAAATGCATATAGTCCATTAATTTTCTTTTGGGTACTTCAAAGATATTCAATAAAATCCAAATTAGAGTCTTAATGATACAACTAACCCAACTCGGCAAGTGGGGTTTGGGTTGAGCACAACCCAAGTTGCACCATACCTAAAACGCAATGTGTGGGGTCCACTATGATGTGTGCAGGAAATCAAATTTTTCGATCATGTGTTTCCCTTCATGATCTCCTTGGTGCCAAAAAATGAGGCCAATTCAATATTCAAGTGGACCACATCATGGGGAACATTTTCGATGAGGACACCCACCATTAAAAACATTCATGATTGTGTGTAGACCACAGTATTTTTTTTCTGCCATCCAATCCATTCATAAGATGAGCCTCACTGGGATGAATGGACACTCCAAAAATCATTCCATTCAAAGCCTCAGGTGGGCCACATCATGTGATTTTAAAGTTAGCCCACCTGAGTTTTGGATTGGCCTGGTTTTTGGGTGCCAAGGAGAACATGAAGGGGCGCACGTGATGGACGGCTTGGATGTCAAGAAAACATCATGTTGGACCCACACATCGTGTTCTGAAATACTCTTTTCATCTTTCTAATATTTTCATCTTCCAAGTTCCCATAATTTCTACATTGGCAGCATCTCTACACGTGCCCATATACGTAGGACATCTGAACCGTGTATCATATGCGATCCACCGCGTTGATCATTTGGCCAAAATATTGAACCACCAAATGGGCTACAAATGCATTTTTTTGGGGCCTATGATAGCTGAACAGCTTGAATTTCTTTCTTGCCAATTAGCTAAGGTGGGTCTTTCCTGAAACGCAGCTGACAAAGAGAGGACGTGGTAGGTCAATCACTATCTCCCTAATCGAGTGTTTCTTGAATCCACGAGAAGGAATAAAAGAATAAAAGAGTACGTTAATTCCCAATAATTATTGTTTTTATAGATTGAATTGATAGAAACGAAATTACAATGCATATAAATAAGAAACTTAACCCAAGTATCAGACTCCAACTCAAACTCAAACTCCTAGAAAACGCAACTTACTATAAATAGTAAACTTACTATTTATAGAAGTCGCTCAATCATATTAGAACTCTTAGTTTTCGGCCAAAAATAGAAAGTTAGCAAATGAGCCCAACCATGTTGTTCTACTAAATATTTTAAGTCATTTTTATGTTGGGCACTAACTCTAAAACCCTACCGATCAAAAGTTATGATTAAATTAAAACTTACTATAAATAGTAAAACTAAAAATAAACTAGCCTAATGACCGTCGATATGGTCGAATCTCGCGATTCCGGCATGGGAAACCTAACGTAGCGGGTTGGGTGGCTAAAGTAGCTCGAGTTACCCCAAAATGATATATTATATGTCCAAAAACTCATTCTGGATTGCGAGATACGACTGGTTTACGATCGTGATGATTGGGATCACTTTCAATCCCGACCTGTCTTCTTTTGGTCAATCTGAGCCATGAAATAATCAACGACCCGTTCTACATCAACAGCTTAGGAACCTACCCAGGTGGGATGTTGGCACGTGGGGCTAATAGACCTCAGGTGAGACATTTTGAATGGTCTTCTCATTTCTTTCTGCTTTTTTTCTTTTCTTGCTGCTCTCCCAGGAGACCAGCCCCCTGTCTGGGCCACACCACAACAAATCAGTTAAAAGAGTGACTTGGTCCATTGCGCAATTAATCTGCCTTGGTTCGTTTCAACTCCATTGACATATGGTTATACAGACACCGGTCCTAAAATGTCTATCTGGTGGACCATACCATAGATGATCAGTTGGATAAGGACCATTGACCAATTTTAGTTTTTAATGGTCCATTTTTAAGATCACTAATTCGACAGCTATGCTTGCCTTTTCGGCGCGATTCTTCCAGTTGGAGGGCCATCTGCAGTAAGATAAATCACTTGGACAGTCTTGATTCGCAGACCGCACCATCATGTGTCGTTTCCCACAGCAACAAACCAAGATCTACTCATTGCACTACAAGCTAGATTCACAGTCATTCAAAAAAAGAAAAAAAGGAATAAAGAATAAAAGAATAAAAAATAAAAGCTATGCCGACCAATGCACTTTTTATGAAAACACGGATTGTAGGGACCCAATACACCCAATTTCAGCCCTTTCATAAGAAATACTTTTTTTCTCTTTTTTTAAAGAATTCATCAAAAGAAGAACTTTTAAGATAATCAAACCAATGAAATATAGAAAATTAGATCAACCAAAGAAAAATCAGTGCAGATTAACAAAATGCCGCCGCCATGAGAAAATTTCGACTTCTGGGTCCAACTTAGGTGGGCCATGTTCCAATAGTCAGATTTATTTTTATTTTTCCATTTTTTCAACTGTCCACTCTTCTTTTACCCGAAGAAATGATTCATGGAAATAACAAGCCCCCTAATTGCTTAGGATTCTGAAATTTCTCCATTTATTCCTTTTGCTTCTTCTTGTTGTTGGATATCTTGTTTTACACATTTTGTCCCCCAAGCTTAAACATAGACCAAGCAGCCTGTTAGGAATCACATCAATGTAATTTTCAGTCTACAAGCCATCTACAATGGGACCCACAACTTGGATGGTTTAAGTTATATGTATGCCAAGTGTGAAACTTCTTAATCACCGCCGGAGACGGCTAGATATGCGCAAAATCAGGTGATGGGAACCATGGTCTCTGCATCAGAATCACCGAACCAAAGCGGCGTGTTTTTTCTTTTCTGCCGAATGGTGCGTTTGGTTTCTTCTAGAACTTAAAAAATTATAATGGGTAGAGAAAGTGTGGCTTTAGAGCAGTGAATTAAACAAGCATGGGGCCCAACAAAATCAAGATTACACTTAATATGGATTTTGGAGGATCCTCTACCCAAAGCAGAAATGTGGTCCAGAGAAAAAGCAATGTTTTTTTGGCATTCCTTCACACTTTGCCAATAGAAGGCTCCTTCCACTGAAAAACAAGAAAGCAACCTGACTCACTTTGGCCCTCCTGTTGTCGCTGCTGCCGAAAGAGGCGCTCTCTCAGACTAGTGTTTCGAATAGCACCCATAGTATCTGCAGTGTAGTATAGCTATGACGCTGCGTTGTGTTAGCAAATGGCATAAGTCCCCTGTATCATACGCTACAACCCTATAGAAGTCAAGGCGTATGCATAGCGTATGTAGCATATGTAGCCTCGTAGCATATAGGTAGGGTGGATAATGTTCGCATAGCAGCTAATGTAGCATATGCAATGCTTTTTTTTTTTCTTATAGATGATAATTGTATTTTGTACTTAATACAATTAACTTTAAGCTTATGGCCATCCAAGAAGAGTCATTGACTGATCAATGAGGAAGTGATGACTGGAGAATAATACAGACCAATGTGAGTTTTATCCACCCCATCCATCCATTTTGCCAGATCATTTTAGAGCATGTGACACGCACACCAGATGTGCCCACTATGATGTGTGTTTTATCCACACCATCCATCTGTTTTGCCAGATCATTTTAGAGCATGAGCCCAAGAATGGAGCAGACCCAAAGTTCAAGCAGACCACACCACCAGAAACAGTAGGGACAATGAAACCCATCATTGAAACCTTCCTAGGGCCCACCGTGATGTTTATTTGCCATCCAACCTATTCATAAGGTCACACAGACCTCAGTGAAGGGAAAAAACAAATATCAGCTTGATCTAAAACTTCTATACCCCAAGGAAGTTTTCAACTGGAGGCATTCAATCCCCATTGTTTCTTATGGTGTGGTCCACTTGATATTTGTATTTGCTTCATTTTTGGGCTCATGCCCTAAAATGAGCTGGCAAAACAGACCGACGGCGTGGATAAAACACATATATCATGGTGGGTCCCACAGCTTGGGCCACATCATGCCACCATGGATGTGGATGCTGCAGGCAATCCTCTCCCATTGAAGAACTCTTACAAATTTAAGAATGGGAAATGTTCCGGTTCTCTCAGAGAATAGTGCTCCTAGTTGCATTGGCTCCCTTGGACAGTCTGATCAATCTATATGAACTATCTACTAAGTTCAGAACACATTCCATGGACTACCATGCAAAAATCGTGCTGATCAAATGATCAAATCCGTCCATGATTTGGCCTTATTTTCTAAGCCATCCTTTTTTCAAGCCATGGATGGGATGGGATGGGATGGGATGGGATGGCAACGATTGTCTAACATAAGTGATTCTTTACAATCATAACCAATCCATGATGGGCCCTAACGAATGGATGGATCACACATTGTTGGGTGAACCTGTTTTTGTGTAAACAATCTTGACCATTCATATTAAAGGTCATTGCTCAATTGGTTAATATTTGTCAGCTTTGTAGGATGTTTGCATGGTTGCCCATGGAAGGTGCATTGAACCTAATGAACAGTAAAGTGTCCTGATGAAACTAGGAGCACATCTCCTTGAGAACAATCAGTTGTCAATGTGAATATTTCTTTTCGATTTTCCATTCCGTTAAAAAATAAAAAATACTGATAACATCAAATAATTTCTCACTGGGGGAATACGAAAATCCTAGAAATTTCTGATTTAAAGGACCAAACAGGATCAGTTATTAATGACAAAATTACCAAAATTTTCTTATCGAGTTGTTGCATGATCATCTCTCAAGTTCTAGTCTATTTACATGATTTTTCGTCTTCAGCAACAATGACATCAAAGATGTACTGTTACAAGCATAAATATAGAAGCCTGTCTCGTATACCTCTGGAAAAGCTCCCATGCCTGCTCTCAAGGCTTCAGACTACGGTTTTGGGGATGTCAGCTGTCTCAGGTTGAATTTTGACAACTCCTTGTATTTTTCAACCACCCCCACCAAGCACATGGTCTGTAAAATAACAAAATTAACAATATATAATCAGGACAAGTAAATAAAAACTGTAATTCAGAGAAAAGAGAAATGCTCCGGTGCATCAAGTGCATCGGCTATCACTTGGACAGCCCAATCAATCAATCTGAACAATCCATTAATTCTAGAAAACATTTCATAGGCTACCGTGAAAAAATAGTACTGGATGGTTCAATCCTTCCTTGATGTGGTATTATTTTCGCCAGCCATCCATCCATCCAACCCATGGATGGTATGGTTATAATTGCCTAAAAAGTGATTCTTTAGAATCATAAGCAATCCATGATGGTCCCTAACAATTAGACGGATCAAATTGTTGACCTATTTTTGTATAAATGATCTTGACTATCCATATTAAATACCATTGATCAAATGGTTAATATTGCCGTATTGGTGTGATGTTTTCATGGCGGCCCAGGATATGTGCTCTAGACCTAATGAACAGTCTAGATCAACAGTTGGACTGTTCAACTTAAGTGGAAAATCACTTTCCATGGATTCTGACAAAAACGAATGAAACCGAGTGTTTTGGCCTTGGAATATTGATTATGGGACACATGACCTTTTGCTTGCAAAGTGATGTAAGAGGTGTTACTGGGGCACATCCAATTTCTGTGATTTGGCCATGTTGACACTTGGGACACTCCATGGCCTCACACGACACTCCAAAACACCCTAAAAATTAGTGCATGTTCAACGCTTTGAAAGAAGTGATCTGACATCATGCTATAGGTCACAGTGCAGAAATAAATGGTCCACCAATTCCCTAAGACATGATACAGACATTGGTGACAATCATATGCCTTTTTTTCCGATGGTTATTAACCGTTCGCATTTTGTTCTTACCCACCAGCCATCCATAAGCAGTGACCATGGGCAGACATCTACAAGCGCAATACAAGCTAGCCTAAGGAAGACAAAGCGAAGGGGCTGATCAGTGCACCAAACATCCTTCCAGAAGCACAAATTTGAGTATTATCATTTGACATGCTAAACACTAGTTCTTTCTTGAAGAGGACCTCTATTCTAAATATTATTGGCACGATCTTTTTGGCATGATTTTATGAATTGATGTTGCTGGGACCTTCATTCATATTCTTTCTTTTGAAATTTCATTTTTGAATTAGCTTGTTATAGATGAATCAACCACAAGTGTCCAAGATGAGGTCCTTTGGTGATGTCCTTAAAATTAGCAAAACCAAAACGGAGTATCTAGGATGCAACTGTAGTGAGAATAGTGATAGAACTGATGCTTTAGCTAAAATCTATGGTCAAGAGTTCCAAGATGTGATGTGTTTCATTAGCTTGGCTCTATTATTCAAAAGGATGGGAAGATTGATGAGGATGTTTCCTATAGGATAAAATATGGGTTGGATGAAGCGGAGGTGCTTTTTGGGGCGTTGTGTGATTGCCGCATGCATATGAAACTCAGGGGAAATTTTTATAAGAAACAATTCAGCCAGTTATGCTATATGGTTTGGGCAGTTAGAAAGCAACAAGAACAAAAGGTGTAGCAAAGATAAGGACGTCACAATGATAGATGAACGTCTGGGAAGACTAAGAATGATAGAATTAAGAATGAGGTCATTCAAGGCAGCCTAAGAGTAGTCCCAAAAAGAGATGAAATGATTCAGTCATATGTAATTGAAGACTGAAGACAACTCTGTTGAGGATTGGAGCATTGACCTAGTGTTTAAGAGGCTGAAAAAAGATAAGAGAATACCTTAAAAAATACTAGGATCGAGGTGGTGAGAAGAGATATGAAGGCTTCTTCACTTCCTAAGGTTAGGGCCTCAGGCAGGATTTATTGGCGGCACAAGATTCAAAAAAAAAGAAAGGAAAAAAAAAAGATTCATAAAGCCAACTCCAAATAGTTGGACAAGGCGATAATGGTGATTTTCATATTGTATCCTATACAGTGTGTACTGAATTGTTTATTAGTGTATGGAAGTATTCCCAAGTCTAGATTTTGGAGGCCGAGCGCCACCTGTCCAAGTAATACTAGACATATGTAGCAATTATTTCAAGAATACAGGCATTCAATAACCTTGTACATGATCAGCCACCTTATTTGCACACATTGCAGTTAAAATACCTTGTTTCCCCCTCTCTATTAATATGGCATGCTATGCAGCTTTCAAGGACATGCATTAAGTAACAACTCTCCATAGTATTTGAAATCCAGTCATATGACTAGTATTTCAAATGGTAACCAACCTCATTTTTCAATTTAGATCAAAGATGCCAGGAGAATTGCTGACACTTAGCATACCAGCATCAATGCATTGTAGGATATGTTTTCAGTGAATACCTTTTATATATGGTTTGTTATATTCAAGCTCCTAACAGTTAAGAAATATAAGGAATCGATAAAACAAAATCTTGTAAAATCCTTAAGAATGTTAGTAATTTTTCAAACTTGATATGCTAAAAAGATCAGAGAACAATTCTTCATGTAATAATGCCATACAAATGATAGACAGTTAAAATCCACTAGTCAAAAAGGCATAACACCATCTAGTATGATCAGTCACCTTCAATATCATCCATACACATTGGACCTATGCCAGTTAAAGCTTCAGCTACAATACCCCCACCATTCTAAAAAATCAAGTACCCAATTCAAATACCCGGATTCTTGGATAATGGTAAGGGATCTCCCATCATCGAGAGTTGAAACTGAGATCAACAACTCCCTTCTTACACACACAAAAAAAAAAAAAGGCATTTCATTTATCCTCTTTGAATTATTAACAATGAGGATCTTGCTGGCCGTGGTTGTCCAACATAAACCTTCCACTCTAAAAGGGGGCACCTTTACCACAAACGGAATCAATTTAACCAGACACCACCACAATAATCAGTAAAGCCGAAAACAATATTGAAGAGAAGCCATCAGAGTTCGAAGACCATATATGGCAATCCCACTTAACATCCACAGACCACAGTTACTTCCCTGAGGACATAAAAGCAACTCAGTAAAAGGATCAATCTCCCTATCATTAAGATCTCACATAAACTTTATATTCAAGAGCAACTCCCACCCAAAAAACACATAACAACAACACATTTTACAAGAAGAAATATGGCACATGTGCAAATTTAGTGAAGTCCAGAACCCACCTTACACCTAACCTCTTTTTTAAAGCACTCACCCACACTTCAACTCATCCACCTAACAAACTGATTTCAACAAGACTCCTTTCTCCAAGTGACTTTTCCTGGATATCAAACTCCATTACAACATCAACATTAGTTGCAAATAGCTCCCTCCATAATGTATCGGCTCTTCACTGAATGTTCACGACCATTTAATCAGACTGATTCCTTACTGTAAGATTCCTAATGCCTAACCATCTTAGCCTTTGCGACCTTGTTACCTTAGATTTAGTGATGTTTCTTCTTTCAGCCTTCCCCTTCAGAAAGAAAGTCGCATTGGAGCTTTTCGAAATATTTTAGCAGTCACGCTTTTAGATTTTAAAACGGGAATCGCTTAAAAATCTAGAGATCTAAATCCATCACTAGTAAGCAAACAAATGCATTCCTTCGTCCTTAGGTTCAACCAAACTATTAATTTCCTAAGGGCATGTTTGGATACATGGCATCCAAGGAAAAGAAATGAAAAAATAATATTAATAATATTATTTATCTAATGATGACTTCCATGAGCACTATTGGAACATGGATTCCAATTTTAGAATTCTTGTTTGGATAGCAAGCTGGAAATTCCACATTCCTCCCACTACCATCACCTAGTTTCTTATGCCAGGTATTCAAATTATAGAAAAGTCTAATGATTGCTTGGTGAGTTCATACTTGCCTTTGCTATCCAAACAATAAAAATTGTCACATCGAAGGAAAACCCTTCCCTTTTCCATTTTTTGGCATGGAATCCCTTGTATCCAAACATAGCCTAAGAGTTGATTGATGACAATATATTGTGATTTATGTAGTGAAGGCCTGCTAATTATTTGGCAGTGGCCCAAGAATAAGAGGGCATTGCCATGGGAGATTAGTTAAAGGAAGACTATTCTGGTAATTGAAATTTTTGCAAAACTTGTATCCAAGATTGCCTCTTTTTATTCTCAAAATTCCACAACATATACAGAAAAGATATTGCAATCTTCTTTTTATCAAGAAATAAGCAAAATATTTAAAGGCCAAATACTCAAAACCATACTTACCTTGGCAACTTGAACAATAATTGTCTTATCTGGGTTGCTAAGATCCACTTTATGTGGTGGGGGAACAGATTTTGCAACTGAATTTATGATTTTCATCCTATCAATACCAGTGTTGGCTCGGGCTTCAAATAATACTGCAAACTGCATATGCAAGGAAGGTATAGATTGAAAAGATTAGATACTGTTCCTTCACAAGCTAAGTCACTGAATTCCTCAAGTGAAACAAAAAATGATTGGAACTAAATGAGGCTGTGCCTAAATGCAACGGTGAATTGAATTGTGAATATTTAGTTTAATCAAGAGCGAACAACAAAAACTAATGATGTTTCCTAGTATTTGTAATTTTGTACTGAGAAATCAGCCCACAAATTGCATTTATATTTCTTTCAAACCCAACTTGAAAGAAACTTAGTAGCCATTTATAGCAAGGTTTTAATGTACCATCCGAAACCGGTATTGTATCACCTGGTATGTACCAGTATCGCCCATGAACAATATGCCCATATCAGCCCAAAACAGGGGTGCTACGAGGTGATACGGGACCATATCAGTGGTGAGTGATACGATATCATCCGATAGACTGATTTAAAACCTTGATCTAGAGCACAGACCCTGAAACAAATATATGTAGTAATTTAGTTATATTGCAAAAGGGTCAACCATGTGATTTTGTAATGACATAGAGAGCATTAGCAATGTTAAAAGAAAACGGACATCACCACCCAAAGAGAAACATCCATCGGTTGCCTTTTAGGTGCTGAGTGACATCAGATTCTTCCTTATCAGCTTTTTGCTTGCTAATGATACAGCAAACTGACACCAAAAAGCAATCGTACCCCAAGACATAGGGTTCTTATTTTAGTACACAATCATTTAAAAAGGGTAGTCTGTATGGTCCCAGGAATGACTAAGCTATTCACTCATGGAAACATCCCTTGCTCTTGTAGAAAAGAGAGCTCTTCTACAGAACCATTCCCACAGCACTTCATGACTCTATTGAATAATTTGGGAACTAACCAACAAGGCTTTATGATGCAGGACAGTATGATCATCCAATGGGAGACCATTCTGTGGTCTCAGTTGGTTATAGATCAGGTTTTAGATCACACCTGGATCAGGCCCACCCAAGGTCAAACTATCGATTAAGCCTATTCAACCATCCAGATTCAGAGGGATATTTTGTAGATTCGCCCGGATCAGGAACATCCAAGGACCCAGATTGAAGATCTGGACCATCGAACCACCATATTGACAATCTGACCACAACAATGGTCCAGATTGTCCTGATCACCAATATGGACCAGATCAAAGGTCCTGACAGTTGTTTTGGACCAGATCAATGTGTCTGATCGGATTGTCAGACCCACATAACCAATCAGATGACCTTGATTGATGACCAGTTGGATTGTCCGGCCCACTATCCAACTTTACCTTTCTAAATGACCTTTATCAACCATAAATTCCTTTTGTGGTGTTTGTACAATCTGCCCGTATGGGCTACTGTAGCTATACAGATTCAGTGTCCAATAAAAGGGCAAGGAAAAAACCCAAAAGGATGGGGGTGAGGTGGTAAGAAAAGATCCGATGACCAATGGTTTAACTAAGGACATGGTACTCAATCAAGTGGAATGGGAAAACAGGATACGTGCAGCTGACCCTAATTAATTGGGATAAGGCTTTAATGATGATGATGCTATACATGCATACATACATACATGCATGCATCCATCCATACAGACATACATACATCCATCCATCCATACATACATCCATCCATACATGCATGCATGCATACATACTGCAATAATAGAAACAATATTCAACACGAGCGCACCTTTTGAGGGGTCTGAGCTTCAGTTGGAAAATGTCGATCAATAAGAGGTTTGATTGCTTTTGAAATTTCCTCTTCTGATGCATAGCATGTCACTTCAACTGGTAACAGTCTCAGGATGAACCTAAACATGGAAGCCATGTTTTCTTTAGTAATGGCACAAAATACAGAAATAAGTATGGTGAAACGAAAGCTTTCACATAATTTAGAGAGAGAGAGAGAGAGAGGATACCTTGACATGTGTTTCCTCGTGGCAGCGACTGACTTCATCATGTGCTGCGCAATTTCAGTAGGTCCGGGTTCCCCATCTCTTTTATGCATTTGAATGAAGATGACACCATTACAACCCAAATCAAGGCTAACAAAATGCCTCTGTTAGACAGCATAAGTAGACATCAGTGCATGAAGTTTCCTTAGCGAATCTGCCCATCTACTCAAAATCCCTATTGGGGTGGCAAAAACTCTAGAAAAAAATCCAGTGCAATTTCCTTCGGAATGATTTTCGGGAAAAGAAGAAAATTCATCTCATGAATTGGAAGAATGTTCAAAATCCAAAAAAGTAGGGGGGCCTACATGTCAGGTGAAAGAAACTAGAGTCCCCTTTGCAAATGGTGGTGGACGTTCCCCACCGAAAAGCAAGGTCTTTGGAGAAGTATAATGCTGGAGAAATATGGGGTGTAAAACATGGTCTGGAGACTAAATGCAAGCATTCAGCAGCATCTTCTGAAGTATGGAGGGGGATCTGCAGTATGGGGGACAGTAGCAAGATTTGGGGTGCAACACTCAAAGCAGGCCTTTGTTTTCAGGTGCATAAAGGCGATAACGTTTGCCTGCGAGAAGGTGAATAGATTGGGGACAAATCTCTCGCCATAGCATTCCCCAACCTCAACAGAATATCAACACAGAGGCAGACTGTGATGAAAGAGTGTGCAATGGTTCATAACAGAAGGTGGCCTAGGGCATCAGATTTAGAAGAAATTTGAAGGATGGTGAAATAGCCCAATTTACTCAAATGATGCAAATCTTAGACCTTCAAAGTCTTCTCGAATGAGGAAGATATAAAAATCTTTAAGGGAACGGCCTCTGGATCCTTTCCTGCTAAATCGTACTTCTAAGAAGTTTCAAAAATCCACTCAAATGGGTTTCCGGTCATTATTTGGAAGGTAGCATTTCCGCTTAGGATTTCAGCATTCATGTGGACAGAGATCCGTGAAAAAATCCTGACTCAAAAATCAGCTTCAGAAAAGAGGTTTCCAGTTCGCAAATAAATGGATGCCAAGTGGAATGAAGAATTGGCATCTCGTCTTTCCCTACAATGACCCTTTGCAATATCAGTTTGGCCTCATGATTCTATCATCCTTTGGAGTTTCATGGGTCTTCAAAGATAAGTTGCTTGATGAGATATCCAGCTAGAAAGGTTAGCAGTTTAAAGACAAGGGTAAAATTCTATGGTAGATTCTCAGTTAGCTCTTTCTACAGCATTCTTTCAGATTTTCAAACCCAGCCTTCCCATAATTATCAATTTTGGAAATATGGAGCCCCACCCAAGGTGGCAGCTTTTGTTTGGCTGCTTGGTAGAAATAGGGTCTTAACAGTGGATAATCTACGCAAGAGAGGAATGGTCCTTCCCAATATATGTATTCTCTGCATGAGGGTCGAGGAGACTGCAGATCACCTTTTCATTCACTGTTCCTATGCTAGAAAAGTCTGAGATACCATCCTTACTACTCTCAATGAAGCATGGGTGAGGCCAGCAACTATTCTGTGTCTTCTAGCAGCTTGGCATGAAGGGGGAGTAGGGGAAGAAGGCAAGACGATTTGGCATCTAGGGGGCATGGCCTGTGTTTGGGCAGTATGGGGAGAAAGGAATAGGAGATGCTTCGAAAACCCGTCAAGTTCTGAAGATATAGTCGCGCGAAGAGCATTACGCTGGGTTTTGTTGAAACATAGGGGCCTTTGTGTAAGAAATCTATTGGGGGTTTTATGTTATGTTTCTTACTCTTAGGCAGTTAGTTGTAAAATGGCAAATAAGCCCTATTTAAATAAAACTTGGAGGATTAGGTTTTGCAACTTAATCACTCTTCTTCTCTCTCAAAAACCTCTCTCTCCCTACGGATGCAAGTCTTCAGGTTTTAGATTGGGTCGCAGCCAGGAAGGATTTGGACATGTTCGTCCTCATTGCCCTGCTTGGGCTGTAGTTCCTTTTTCCTTAGTGATGCTAGTTTTTGTTTTTCGTTGTATTCTTTCCCGCTTTGGGCGGTGTTTTAATAAAATTGTTGCCTTTCAAAAAAAAAATTCTATGGTTGATGACTCCTTTCAGTTTGCTGGGAGATTTGGGCCAAAAGGAATACTCACATTTTCAAAGGTCTAGAAGCATCAATCGAGAAAATTCATTGGTGAATTATGGGCAATCTCATATCTTGGGCAGCTGTTCATCCACTGTTCATCAATGTCAACTTTTCAGATTTTCAGCGCAATTCGAAGAAATGGCTGGGGGAGTACAAAAGTAATGCCAGTTCCCTTAAAAGAGTGCTTCTTATTGCCAAATGGCGAAGATTTTTAGTGGATGTATATCACTCCAATGGGATTGGCAGGTAACTCTTAGATGAGGCTGGGTCCGCATTGATGGCATTTTCAGCCCGATAACAGCAAATTCTAGAATTTTGGCCCTCTGTTTAGCAGTGAGGAAGGCAGTGCATATTATCCACGACCATTTTCGCCAGTTTCCTATGGCGATAGAAATCCCGCACATAGAAGTGTGCTCACTCTTGGGCGTCAAGGGCTAAGAAATATCATTGAGAAATGGATCATATTTTTAAAGAGATTAGATTTCTGGCGGGAGGGTGAAACATTTTGTTTACACCTCCCACCGGTCATCCTAATTCCATGGTGGTTGATCTAGCAAGATCTGGAACAAAGCGCCCTTATCTTTGTACTGGGAATTCCCTTCCCCTTTAGAATTTTGAACATATTTATTGTTGCTTTTTCAAAAAATATAAAAAAAAAAAAACACTCAACAGCAAGGAAACCCTCCTTTTTTTAATCACGAGGAAACCCTTTTATTTGTATTACAAAATAAAAATTGAAGATTTTATAGACCATGAACCACAGTTTGCAAACTCAAAAACCTGAATCAACCATGCCAAGATTGGTCTGGTCAACTCAAAGGCTCATCTAGTTATGCAAATAATATTAAATATCACAAATATATAATTCATCAATTAAAATATGAACGTGGCAAAACTAGGAAAAAGGCATTCATGCATAATCAAATACCACACTGCAGAAGTAATAAATACAAAAGTGCAACTACATTTTGAAAAGGAATGGGAGCATTGAGTTCAATGAGTGACCCTTCTGAATAAATCAGAAAATAAGGGACTTCAATAATGACTGCTCAGCAAATTATGCTTCGAAAAAACTCATAAACAGCAAACACTTTCTCAGAAAAATGCACATCACAAAGCTTAAAAGGACAAGTGGAGAGATTAACACAAAAGGGTGTCATTCATTTCATCATGGAAATACAAATCTATGAACTCACCTAATATTGAGACTCAGGACATAGGTGCGACAGTGATAAGTTACCAATTTGATGTACAAAAGGGGCGCAGTCAAGTGGTACCAATACCACCATAAGCTTACAGTGGTATTGGGCATATGTGGGGCCCACATGATATATGAAGGTCATCCAACCGTCCATCAGATGCGCCACCTTCTATTATATCCAAGTGCAAAAAAATCAGCCTCACCCAACACTCAAGTGGGCCACAACATAGGGAACAATGTGAGAATGGGTGCCCGCCCTTGTTTTACATGGGCCCACATGAACTTCAAAACTGCCTGATTTTTTGCTTGCCCCTTCATCTAGAGAAGATGAAGGGTTGAAATGGCCCAGATTTCTTCCATACAACACAGCGGGGCCTCCATACAAATCAAAGGTGGACATTCCCTCCAAATTTTCTCCCTGCAATGTGGCCCACCGGATTCACAGAGCAGGCTAATTTTAAGGCCCTGGAGGTAACATGGATTAAGTCATATGATGGACGGGTTGGATTGTATGCATGCATCACGTGGGTGCCACATCTGCCCGGCACCACCGTAGTACTGGTACAACTAGAGTGCACCCCCACTGCAGGCAAAAAATTAGGTAAAAGAGATGGGCAGCATATGCTAGGTACCTGTGAGTACCTATGTCAAGTTCTCATCATTCGAAATACATGACGAACCAAAACTACTTGGCCATTAGATGGGCCAATAAATGCCCACTCCTTTATTAAACTCACCTTGTTCCGATCTCCCAACTCTTCGAGTTCAGCATCAATTAGCTGATCAATGGACTTCTCTTCAGTTTTCTCAGAGCCTGCATTTTCACATTTCACTGTACCACTCTCCGGATGTTGCTTCTTCGACACCTTGCCCTCGGTTTCATCTGCTTCATTTTCACCGTCTGTCTCCAATCTTTGTTTCTTTGCTGGAGGGTCCGCAGTTTCTTCTGCTTGATTTTCATGGTCGGTTTCTAAACCTTGCTTC
The DNA here is from genome assembly GCA_003013855.2 of Liriodendron chinense. Lineage (NCBI taxonomy): Eukaryota > Viridiplantae > Streptophyta > Magnoliopsida > Magnoliales > Magnoliaceae > Liriodendron > Liriodendron chinense. The sequence continues at coordinate 1,170,095 of PVNU02001323.1, read as the reverse complement.
TTTGCTGGTATGTCCTCAGTTTCAACGGCTTGATTTTCATGGTCCGTCTCCAGTCTTTGTTCCTTTGCTGGAGCATTCTCATTTTCATCTGCTTGATTTTCTTCTTCCTTCTCTGGGCTTTGTTTCTTTGCTGGAGCATCCTCAAATTCTTCTGCCTTATTTTCATGGTTTGTATCTTCTGTATGTGGATGCGACTCATCATCACTGCTAGAAGAATCAGAATCAGTGAATTTCGTTATTTTGTTCATGGGTTTTCTGGGAGCCATCACATGCTTCAGACCTGAATCTTTTCCATGCAGCTCTTCATAAAACTGCACAACAAATAAAAGAGCGGTGTAGATGTGAGTATGAATATGTACCTTGTGTCAACTATTTGTTTGCTTGTCAAATCCAGGTAGTGAGAATATTCATGATGGAATTCTGCATTTGGATGAACTATTCAATTGAATTACAATTATTAGGGGTGCATTTGGTTGCACCAAAAGTCACAAAATTTCATTATTAATCAGTCTAATTTGGTGCAAAATATCATGAATTTCATGATATTTGGTGCAACCAAACACACCCTGGTCTAATACATAGAAGAATACCAAATCATAATCACCTTTGTAAGCATTATATTGAAGGGCAGGTCCCACATCATATTTACATTAACTTTCAAATTGAACATTAAATGTATCTACGTTTGAGGGATCTTCCTCATTACAAATATTCAGACACATCATTACAGACTTGTCTTTTCCTCTTGTTGAAATTAATTTTTACAGTTCAATTCCATTGTGCATCCAAACACAGCCTAAAGGAAAAACACATAACTGCGCATGCGCACAATTGTATCTTTTTTTCTTCTTCTTTTTTTTTTTACATTTTTCCATTTGGTTTCTCACACATAATCTTATCATCTATCAAGTATCAACTAATGGCATTTAAGAAAAGGGAATTTTATAAACAACTACATAATTAAAATGAAATTTACATTCCGGTTATAGATGAGTTAACTACATTTATAGGAAGAGCTCCCGTGGGTATGTTGTTTATTAATACCATAATTTTGATTGATGAGACAAGGGATGAGGTAAATGCAAAGCTAGAACTGTGGAGGGATGCTATAGAATCAAAAGGTTTTAAAATTAGCTGGATAAAAACAGAGTAACTTGAAGAATTAGTTAAGACGGATGGCCAATCAACGGTTTCCCCTTTAGTTTTTTTTAAAGCCACTCGGAGCCTCCGTCAAGGGGACCCTCTCTCCCCCTTCATATTTGTTGTGGTGGTTGAAGCCCTCAGTAAGATGTTATCTAAGTGTCAAACTAAGGGCCTTTTTTACGGTTTTCACGTTGCTAACTTCCCTCTCTCTCTTTTTTTTCCTTTTCTTTTTTTTCCTTTCTTTTTTTTTTTTTCTTTTTTGGAATGATAACCCCCTCAAGTTATAACCATCTTCAATTTGCAAATAATAACCTCATTTTCTGCGAAGCTTCTGAGATCATGGTGGCTTATCTCCGGATCGCCATTACTTAGTTCGAGGTGGTTTCAGGCCTTAAAATTAATCTTGATAAGAGCAAGCTCTTGGGTATCAGTATTTCTCAAGATGAGGTTTCTAAGTTAGCCGAGGTCTTTGGTTGTCAGACTGGGTGCTTTCCATCAACCTATCTGGGTCTTCCTTTGCATTTGGGTAAGCTAGCTCTGCATCTATGGGACGGAGTAGTAGAGAGAATGGAGAAGAAACTCTCTTCTTGGAAAAGAAATCTTCTATCCCTTGGCAGTAGGATTACCCACATCAAGGCTTCTCTCTCTAATCTCCCTATCTATTTCTTATCTTTGTTCCAGTGCTCCAAATCTGCATTAGCTTGGACTGACAGACCAAGAAGGGATTTCCTTTAGCAAGAGGATACTACCACTAGGAAATTCCATTTGCTTAATTAGAAAGATGTGTATTGTCTTGTTGACATCAAGGGGGTGCAATCGCTTTGATATGGATTCCACCCTTTTTGGGCAAATGGGTGTGGCGCTTTGGAGTTGAGGTGTTCAGCCTATGGAGGCAAATTATTGCTGCCAAGTATGGTACCTCCCCTAGAGGTTGGTGAATTAACGACTTGTCCCTGTATAAATTTTCCTTTTTTTTTTTTTTTTTAAATCAGTGGCTTGAGTTGCCCCTCTGCTTTCTGGGGGTCTTAGTTTTGCTATTGGGGAAGGGTCTAGGGTAAGGTTTTGGGAGGATGTATGGTATGGTGATTCTCCTCTTTGATTGTCCTTCCCTGCCTTGGCTAACCTTTGTCCTGCGATCGATATTACTATTGCCAGTTGCTTTTCTGTTCAGGTCTTCGAAGGTGTCTGGCTCCCTCCTTGCTATCGAGATTTGAGCGATTCTAAATCCGTTGATCTGGTGGGTCTCTTATCTTGCTTGCAGCGGATTTCTCCTGCTCCAGGGGTGAAGGATTCCCCTTTGTGTCACTTCAGCAAGGGTAGAGTTTTCTCGATGCACTCTCTTTACCTGGTGTTGTCCCAGCTTGAGCTTAAAGGAGCAAGAGCCATACAGAATTCAATTGGTCCTATGGAGTTCCTCCAAAAGTGGCAACTTTCCCTTCGCTGGTAGGGAGAAACAGGATCCTCATGATTGATAACCTGCGCAAAAGATCAACAGTGCTCCCCAATGCTTGCCCCCTTTGTCTGGGTGTTGAGGAGCCGATCAACCACCTCTTCATCCATCAGTCCTCAAATTTGTGAATATGAGTTGGGTTATGCCATGTTCGATTAAAGGATTATTTCGATCTTGCATCATGGTGGAAGTGGGAGCTTGTTTGGTTCCTCTACATGGAGGATAGCTTTGCTTGCCCTTCTATGGTCCTTTGGACTAAAAGAAACAATCCTAAGTTTGCATGTAAGGGAGTGGTTAGGGTTCGTATTTGGGTTGATTTGTATGTAAGGGAGTGAGCTCCCTAAGTTGTTCCTAGGGTTTAGGCTACTGGGACTGGGCCCCTATTGTATTTGTTTTCCTTTTTTTTCCTTATCTCTTTTGTTTTTGTTTTCTGTTGTCTCTTTGTTTAGTTTTCTTTTCCTTTGTATTTTGTTTGTTTTCTTTGCAGCCTCAGCCTTCTTATAAATATTGCATCATCTTTTAAAAAAATAAAAAATAAAAGTACCCCAATATGACTTTGATCAATAATTCATGAAAATATAAAGATTGAGAACGATGTTGCACATAGAATTAGAGCTAGGTTGATGACATGAAGATGTGCCTCTAGTTTATGTGATTTCTGCATACCAATCAAATTGAATGGAAGATTTAACAAGACAACTATAAAACCAATCTCGCTTTATGGAACAAAATGTTGGGCAATCAAGGAACAGCATGTTCATAGAATGACTATAGCTTTAGGATGTTGAGATGGATGAGTAGCACAGCAAGGAATGATAGAATTATAAATGAACAAATTCAAGGGAATTTAGGAGTGGCCCAATAGGTAATAAGATGAGGGAAAGTAGACTCCAATGGTTTGGCCATGTGTACCAGAGAACAAGAACTGCAATAGCTAGAAGGAGATGGTTTAAGTTTAAGGCCATAAAAGGGAAAAGGGAAGACCCAAAAGGGCACAAGTGAAGGTATTACTTGATTATTATGGTTTAACTTAGGATATGGTCCATAATAGAATGTACAGGCATGATAGAATTCATGCAACGGACTCGATTGGGATAAGGTTGTGATGACAATGATTTAGCAACCCACCCCCCCCCCCCCCCCCCCCCCCCCCCCCCCAAGGATATCCAAACAACATTTCTTTAAGCCGATAATAAGAATTCTATTGAGAAATGCCAAAAACCAAAGAATACAAAAGAAAAGAAAAAAGACAGAAAACAAACAAGAGCTACATCCTACAAATCTAACCATCTAGAAATTGAGCAACAGGGAAAAGAAATTAGCTACATATGCCCACTTGATTACATTCATTTTAGCCCTATTAAAAACTTCAAGAAAACAGCCCCTTCGATTTCTAAAACAGCGACTATTTCTCTCCAACCAAATGCTATGAAGACCTGCTAATAAACATAAATGCCATATTCAATTCCTAGTCTTGCTCTTACCCCCTCCATGCCAAGTCAAGAAAAATTGATCAATCAATCTTGGAATAACTCATGAAACTCCAAATAGATTAAAGAAACCAGACCACATCTTTGATGCGAAGAGACAATTAATGAAAAAGGTGATCGACCGACACCTTGCTAGACCCTCGCCGGCACAGGACCAAGCAGTGATATTGATGATGATGGATAACAAAAAAAGTCATTTCACTGGAAAGTGGAAACTTTGCCTAGAAGCAATGCACTCTAGTCCCAAGCATGTGTCAAGGAGTAGAGTTGACATCAAGAGAGCAACTTGTGACAGAACTTTTTGCTAAGCAATCATGAGGATTCATGATTTCAATATGATTGGCAAACGAGATTCATAAAGTGACCCCAAATAGCAAGAACAGCGCTATGATGACAAGATTGTGATGTTGATGATTGTTAAAAGACCAATTTCATCCCTGGTTCTTTTTGGTGATCAATGGCCACCAACAACAAGAATATTCTCTTTGCTGGAAAATATTTTTATGCGGGTGATTCTTTATTTGTTTTCTGGTGTAATTATTAAATTCTCGAGGCAAGTTTCTCCTTTTCTCATAGTGTTTCCTTCTCCACTGCTTCTCTTTTAGCATTAATTTGGGGTTTTCTTGCAAGGTTACCGATTTCCAAAAATCAGCCACCTACTTGTATCAACATTCAAAATGGATTAACTTCCAAAGCTACAAAACAAACCTACATACATGCAGACATAAATACATACATATATCAAGAAAAGAAAAGATAGAACATACAGTATCGAGCAGATTAATTGCTTCATGGGTTGCTTGCCTTTCCCTTCCTCCATCACAAGTGATGAAGAATCCTTCAACCCCAGGCCGTAAAGGGTAAAAACCTTTCTTCACCGATCTCTGAAGTTATAAAAAAATAAAACATTTCAGAATGAAGACCAATCAGTGTAGGATTCTACTCCCTTTAAACCAAAGGAATAAAGGGATTTTTTTTCCCTTCTTCCTAGGGGTGTTCTCACATCCTAGCTATTGTGGGGCATATGTGGTGTATGTACGACATCCAGCCCATCTAATTGGTGCACCACACTCAGAGTCAGACACCCCAAAAATCAGTCCATTCTAACCATAGGTTGCACTAAATTGCAGAAAACAATGTAAAATTACCCACAAAAAAACCTCCCAATTCAGGTGGTGGGGCCTATATGATGATTGAATTGTCCTGATGATCATGGTGGGTTGGACAGTTTGTATACCATAAACATACCAAGGGGACCCCACCACTTGAATTTGGAGATTTCTGGACAGTTGTAAACTGCTCCCATTGGTGTGGCCCACCCAATGACTGGCCTTGCCTGTTTTTTGCACTGGGTGCACATCATGGTGGGGCAAACCCATTTGATGGGCTGGATGCCACACACTCACCACGTGGGCCCCACAATAGCTCGGTACCATTTATCATATTCTCTTCCAGTTTTATAGAATACAAGTAGACAAAGGCGAAGGAAGAAGATAAAAATAGAATGGAATGGTATTGGGATTGAGAAACTTACATTGTGAGGAAGGTATCTCTGCTTCCTCTTCTTGTTATTCCTGTTGTTAGAGTTAGAGTTGGATTTGTTTTCTGCACCCATGGTTTTGCTTTCTCTGAGAGAGATGAAGATGTCTTATATCGAGTAGGAATGGCAATTCGGTAATATTTATGCTTGGAGGAAGGAATGGCAATTCGGTAATATTTATGCTTGCAGGGGGAATGGCAGTTCTGTAAATCTTAGAGATATCATACAATCTCGGAGGAAAACACAATGCTCTGAAGAAGTGCAATGTGTGATACTCAGGCACAGGTAAACTGTACACTCGTGGTATTAAAAAAATCCAAATTAAACGGTTCAAATTATGGGAAATAGTTTAGATGTATCATAAACCAAATATTTCAGTTATTTTATTATATATAGATATCAGATTGTGGTCATTTATTGGACGTTGAGAATGAAAATACTCCAAAGGTCCTTTTTTCGGCCAACAAGTGTCCACGAATCAATGGTTAAGATTCTTGAAGCAATCTGATGGTGTGATTATGATTATGAACCCTATTCCCAACCCTAATTTTCGCAATCTCTCTATCCACTAACCCTTACTCAGCACAAAAAATGCAATGGTGGGAGATTATAGTGCAGATCTATGTCAAATGGGCCATCCAACCAATGTTCTGGAACATTGAACTGTGGGCCCCACTTGTACTGATAATATATATATATATATATATATATATATATACACACAGCCCTGGCCCCACTTGCATTATATGTGCATTTCCATTCTCGATTACCATTCAATTCCTCAAATATAATATACATTGAGTATGAATATCTTTTTTTACACATAAATGACAAGAACCAAATTCGTACAATATCTCGGCCATTTATCAAATGACCAAAACCATTTCCTCTTTTTCCCACACGAAAACCAGTCATCGAATCCAGAAAAGAAATGATCTAAAGCTCACATATGGCCCACATAACAAGTGGACTGGCCTGATCTTTGGGTCAAGGCTCATCTCACGGTGAGACCGGCACGTTGAAATGTGCAAACAAGGCCTCATATTTCCCTCACGACATCCCCACCAATGGGCGGCCAGGATCTCACCCTCTACAGACTACAGAGGTGATGTGATATAGCGTACACCAGAAACAAATGGTGCTCCATTTATTAAACACTCAGAACAGCAGGGCCCACCCGACTGTCAGGGTCTCTATCCATTCAACCAGACCAATTTAGAAATCCGGGGGTTCGAGTCCATGATTTTTTACCCCGTTATGAAACGTGTATAGTTCGGTTTGGGTCAGTTAGGGTTGGTCCAGGTTGGACAATTAATATTATTAATAATATTGCTTAAGTTTTCTAACTTCTGCACCTATTTCTAATATTGTGGCCTACCTGCTCAATGGACCAGATTTATTTTTGGGCAAGAACATCTTCACGGTGGTAACCATCTGATGCACGGCTCGGATACATGAGCAGTCTTCTACATGCTAGGAGTGCACACGGATCCGGTAAACCAGACCAGAACCGATTAGTTTGGCTCGGTTTGATCCAGTTCTGGTTTCAAAAATCGACGAACCGGTTAGTTTGGTTCAATTCTTGGCCTGGGGCTCTGTAGAACCGAACCCAACCGTAGAACCGGACCACAATCGAACCGTGGAACCAAACCCTCATTGTTTCATGTCAAGTAGTCCACTTAAAATTTGGATATATCTGATTTTTTTATGTGGCCCATCTAAGTCAAGGTATGCCCATGGTAGGCCCTGAGGTATGAATGGGCTGGATTACAAAAAACAAAGAACAAAAAAAAAATCATGCAATTGGACTTGATTATAAAAATAAACCGTACAATTGAGCTGGATTATAAAAAGCCCAGAACTGTACAACTGAACCCAACCGAACTGGTTTTTTACAATCCGGTTCCATCCGGTTCTAGGGTGTAAACAGTTCAGTGTGCACCTACATGCATGAGGGCGTAGTCAAGCTCATATTATATATTGGATATATATTAACCATTCTATTGATCCATGTAAGAAAGCCCATTGACACCGCACGTGACATACTGGCACACCTGCATGTAAGAAAGACCATTTATACTGCATGTGTCAAAGTAGGGCCAACCATGAAAATGCCTTTAATGTGGACCCAAACCTGAATTGAACCCCAAGTTCCAAACACCTGGCACTAGAACCAATTGAATCAGAGTCCGGTCCGGGTCCTTAAAAATGGGTCCCAGACCAAAAAACCCTGAACCCGATCAACCCATGCCTTGAAATCTTTGGGAGCCGACCTGTTGACAACCCTAAAATCATAGGTGATTCCACAATGGCCCCCCATGCATATACCAAAGGATAAAATCACCTAACAAGTAAGAAAGAACATGGGCTAACATAGCACATTCAACAGGCAGTCCACTGATCAGACAGCCATGATCACCCAACAGATGCAAATTTTGGCCACTGGCCCACCATAATCGGTCCTACCATATAGTGCATATCACAGTCAAGGGGCATGATCTTCGTTCCCATCTTCTAGAAAGAGAGACAGAACAGTGCAGAAAGAAAGCGTGAATCCACGGGGGGTAAAAATGGGTAGTTTTAGGTCCATGATTTACAACAGAAATGCAGAAAACAAGGGAGAAAAAAAAAAAAAAAAGAATGCAGAGAACAACAAGACTACTGCACAACACCAGCTTTTATCTATATAAATATAATAACAATTTCTACATTTACAAAGAGACTGTATTTATTGTGATGACCTTAATTGATCGACGGTGGCTGATGATAAGCAGCCGCAAGAAGAGCAGCTCCCATGCCAGACCCATCTTCTGACACCCTGAGAACAACATATCTGGCCATCTCTTCACCTAAGATTTCGGCCACCGCTTCGTTCAAGTACTCCCTGAACATGGTATATGTAGAATATAGACCCCCTTCAATCGCCACAACCGTTCTCCTTGGCTTGCTAGACGACTCGCCCTTTGTTCTTCCGCTTGCAATGCCACCGCTCCCATCTCTTCCTATTTTCTTCAAGATGCCCACAATGCCAGCTGCTGCTAACCGTGCGGCCCTGCGCGACACCACATCACATACTCTGACGACAAGTCTTCGGACCTTGAGAGGGACCTCAGGTATCTGAAAGGAAATGATAGTCAGCTCAACAGATACAATGCACCCTTGAGATGGAGGGTTTCTTAGCAGAGCATGTGCCATTGAGATCCAGGATATCTATCACATGAGGCTGGCTGTGAACATGCCCTGGCCCATATCAGGCTGGTCCATCACTACCAGGCGGACCACACATTGTCATCAAATATGGAACCCAGTCATCTTTTCTAAATGTCCATTTTCTCATACACATGCAAGCCCACGCGAGATGTGTGAACCAGCCTAGTCCCAAGCCAGCACATGTTTCGCAGCGGGCCTCACCTGATTAACAGCCCCCATCTCAGCAAATTGACACAAAGAACCCCATCGATTTCGCACGTCTTTTAGCAAGGGCAACGCACAAATGCAGCCCCCACTTGATAAAGAATGTAAAAGGAGCATATACCTGCAGAACCTCTTGCAAGATCCTTGCAACTTCTCTCAAGTTGGGGGAATCATCTTCATGCATGGCAGACATCAACGGCGTGCTGGATTTTGTGAGAAAGGTGTAAAACTCATCATGACACTCAGAAATTAATAGGAGTTTTATACATCAGCAATGCCAGCCTAATCAAATAAGCTTTCAGAGTAAGAGCAGATTTATGGTGTGATGGAGATCCAACAAAAAGGATATTGTATGCATGCATATACAGACTGCCATTTTTCCTAATCATTTAAACAGAAAAGATTTAAATATACTGCATTAAACAATGGGACCACTCAAAAGTTTCTAACCCATCAGAGCCAGAGACATTGTGATGCATTAGTAATGCGGTTCAGCCTAAGATGGATAATGTTCCACTATCTGGAGAGTGAGAAGTGAGAATACAATGAAGAACACCACTGGACTCAGAAGTTGCTGGCCCCTACAAAATGAAGAACATTGCAGGCCTCAGAAAATCGCAACTCAATGCCCTAATGGGACCTCCCTAGTAGTTCTCCATGGCCACATGGAAGCCTGAATGCAGCTGAATGAAAGGCCAAGGGCACCTTAACACAGGAAAATTGCAGGAAATGCTATGGATATCAACCTGCAACAACTTGAAGAAAAAACTAGAAGGGCTCTTCCATGACAATTCAAATGATCCCATGGTGAAACCAGCCACCCGTTTGGCTCACAAGTAGTCGGCTATAATGCCCAGATACAGATGCTGATACTTCCAGACTATAGTTGCACGAGGCGTGAAGCAAAGTGGGAAATTTTGGGTGCAGGAGCAGAGAAGCGTCTGTTTCAAAAGGAAACAAGTATGAATACGCAGGTAGGGGAGAGAGAGAGAGAGAGAGAGAGAGAGAGAGAGAGAGAGAGAGAGAGAGAGAGAGACTCTGAAGCAGGGATCCAAAACAGGAACAGCACCTACTTAGAAGGATACTGCAACTAAGTTCCAGTCAACTGCAGAGAATGATGATATAGCTACCCACAATAACAAACTTAGGTTTTTTATTTTCTTGTACTCGGAAAATTTTACAAATACTCTTAATTTAGTTTTAGACTTTTAGTATAAAACAAATTCTTTTTCAGTCTATTGGGCATGATTATTGAAACTATCCATTCCTGGTGGTCTTACAATAAAAGTTTCTATAGAATTCTTTTTACCTATATTTTGACAACATATCAATACAACACACACAATTGCCACGTATTATGACAAACTGATGCATGCTTTCACACATTGAAGTGGCTTGGCTTCCTTCACCACTTGACTCTTTAAGGCATTCATTCAAAAATTGGATTGCCACCATCCTTTGTTCCTACCGCCATCATCAGTTTGGACAGCATCGCCTTCCATTGTGGGCGCTCTCTCGCCCAATGGTCCTCATCACAGATGAAGCATCCAGAACTCTTCAAGGGGGTTTGGGACCTCCCTTTGTCTTGTAGCTTCCTAAAGCCCATCGCATCATTGGACTCTTTTCATCCCCATCTTTTTCCCTTGGTGGAGTGATTGAACTGCCTGAACTTTGAACCACCTTCACCCTTGTTGGTGAACTCCGGAGTCACTCAGCCATTGTCATTGTTGATGCAAGGTCATGAAAGCCTCATTGTTGCAACTCTTGCTCCGCCCATGGCTACAGACCATCCACAAAGAAGAAGAAATTGACTTTCTTTGTCATGTCTGTGATGCCCAACAACAACATAATGAATTGCTTCACATGTTCCCCTACTTGATCCAGTGTGTCAGAGTCACTTGAAACTCTTCCTTGCTAAGTATTCCACATTCTCAGGAAGGAATTGTAGCTTCAGCTGCTTGAACTCTTCCCATATGTGGAAGGCACAAAGGCCCTTCTCAATGTCATCATGTCTCTTGCACCACCAAAGCATCACCGCATTGTTGACGTACATGATTGGCATACGTACTTTGGCTTCTTCATCGTCCAACTTAGAATCCCAATAGCACTACTCCATTTGCCTAAGAAAATTCTCCAGCTCCTTGGCGTCCCTAGCCTCATTGAAGCACTTAGGGTTGGATGATCCCCAAGCCCAGTTGCTTCTGTTGGAGCCATTGTTCAAAGTATCCCCATTATTATCTATATCTCCAGCTCGGTGATACCGATAACACTGGTAGCGATACCAAAAAGACTGGTAGTATCGCCGGTGATGTATCACTATGTATCACCAATATTTTCAACTGTGTAAATTCCAGGTGTCACTTGCATTGCCAATATATCAATATCACCAATGTATCACCAATATTTTTTTATTGGGTAAATTCCACATGTCACTTACACCGTCAGTTTATCGGCGTTATTTTGATAATATTGCCAATGTATTGATAACACCAAAAATTTGTTTATCAAAATAATTTCCATTTCAACGTTTTTTTTATGGACGCATGGTTGTATCCAATGTTCAATTTGTCCACAATAATATCACGATATTATCATTATCGCAACATGCGTGGTATCAACACCACAATCTTTCATTTTCTTTCCAATTGTCGATGATTTCTTGGAGAACTATCGTGTGTCGTCGATATTCTAAAATATCGATGGATGTTGGACGGTTGGATGGATGTTGGACGGTTGGATGGATGGTTGAATGGATTGGTAGGATGGATCGGCTGGTTGGATTGATTTTTCACAGCAGCACATAGTTTTAGGCCCCCATTAAATGGAAACATAGCATGTATGCATTCTTATCGCAATTTTTTTAATCTTAAATACGCAAATATGTGTACCTAAAGTTTCGCTAAAAAATTCCACCATTTTCCCCACATTTCCAATTATCAGCAATATTATTGACAATATCGATATTATTTCTGTATCCTCAGCCAATGATACTTGTAGCGATACCAATACTTTGAACACAAGTTGGAGTAGGCCCATTGTTCGTGACAACCTTCCCTAAGGTGGAAACCATATTATATGTCTCCTCAATCTCCTTTCCTATCACTACGAGTCTCAAAAATTTGGGTCGCAATTCGTGCCTTTAAGTGCTTCCACTATACTCCCCATGCAGGACCCGACACTTGAAACCCGAAGCCGAACCTCAACATGGGGCTAGCATACCAAACCCAAGCCTAACCCTAAAAAGGTTTGGCCGGGCCTATGCCTAACTAGAAAATTGATAAAATCTCTATTTACCACTTGAATGTTCCTAACCTATACATTGATCAAGTGGACCACATTTGCACAAAGTAATAGACATTTTGGAGGAACAAAACCAATACTAGGAATAAGAATGCCATATTTGTGATATAAAACATGTACATGTATAATCAGGTTGGGCTAGGCTGGGCCTGGTCAACCTTCTTTGACCTGAGCCCAAGCCTGACCAGAAAATTAATAAGGCCATGCATGCAAGGTCCATGCCCGACCCATGGGCCAAGCAAGTAGGTCGAAGCCCGAGCTTTGGGTGGGTTGGGCTCATCAGGTCGAATGGGATAACTAGCCCATTGCCGCCCTTAGCTTGAATGCCTCGGTATGAATCCATTGGTCTCCCCTCAAGTACCCCAACCATTCATCCCTTCAGCAATAGGAAGCTCCAACTTGCCCATGTGATTCCTCCAACATACCAAAGTTCATGCTCACCCTTGAGTTATTGGACTGATTCCTCTAGCAATGCTTGTTGGACAGATCACACCTCCTGTCAACATGCTCAGCTGCAGTCACCTCCTACGCCGACATCATATATCTAATGTACTATGCTCCGTTACCAACTATCATGGACTTGTTAGACCCTTGGCAACACTCCCATTAATCAACATAGATAAATGGCCAAAAGAAACACAAGCCCACATCCACCCTCTCCATTTAACCCCAAACTCAAGATGCCCCAATATGTAATCAAGAAACTCCCAATCCACACAATCGTAAGCTTTTTCAATATCAAGCTTACAAACTACATCTTTTGAACAAACAAGTGATCCACCGTTTCCACGTTGTCCATGCAACAAAGGCAAATATTTGGGATAATCATCCCCCTCTTTCAAAGATTATCAATAGTCAAAACCTTCTTTAAACCCACTAACCAACCAAAGGCCGCAATCTTGGGAGGAACCTAATAGTGCCACACATGCTCTGTCAACACTTCCTCTCTTTCAACTAAGTCCTTACTGAGAAAAGCGTAGAAAGACCTGACCAAGAAAACGCTCACCTCTTGGACCGTCCATTTGGACGGACATTTTTCTTGTTTTAATGCGTCTTGGACCGTCCCCTCTTCGGTGGGTGCAAGGTGTCCCAAAACGGTTACGTATCGGCCGTAACGGCCGATACGTAATGGTAACGGTGGCTACCGTTACACGAAACGGGGCTAAAACGGAGGGGCCCTAAAAAATGGAACCGTAACGGCCATTACAGGGCATAACGGATGTTACGGTCCCCGTAACGACTGTTACGCAGAGTAACCTTAAGAAAAAGAAGGGGAAAATGAAAAAAATGAAAATAAATAAATAAATAAAAAAAATAACATACATTTTTCTTCTTCTTCTTCTTCTTCTTCTTCGGCCGCACCTGTCATGGCAGCTACTGCTTCTTCTTTCTTCTTCTTCTTCCCTGTCTGGTGCAGCCCCCCCCCCCCCCCACTCTCTCTCTCTCTCTCTCTCTCTCTCTCTCTATGTTTCCCTCTCAAACTTTCGATCCCCCCTCTTTGAAAAATGAGTGGATGGTGTGGCTATTTCACAGCCACGCCTTTTATTTTTTATGTTCTACGTACTCCGCAGCACATGTCGCTTAGTGCAAGTGCACTGTTTCATCGCATGGGGCCCACCTTGATTTGTTTTGGCATCCATGCCATCCATTAGCTTTTACAGTTCATTTTAGGGCATTGTCCCTAAAATGAAGCAAATCCAAATCTTGAGTGGACCACACAATAAGGATTGAATGGCCACCGTTAAAAAGCTCATAGGGCCCGCGGTAATGTTTACTTCCAATCAAATTGTTGATTAGGTCACATAGACGTGGATGAAGGAAGAATGCAGATAACAGCTTGATCCAAACTTTTTTAGTCCCAATAAGTTTTTAATGGTAGGAATTCAATCCCTATTGTGTGGGCCACCTGAGATTAGGATCTGCCTCATTTTTTGAACAATGCCCAAAAATGAGTAGACAAAAGGGATGGACGGCATGGATATACAAAAGTGCATCGAGGTGAACCCCACCCTCAAGACGCCACTCACCAGTGGTCCACCTATGCTATTTGGATCTGACTCATTTTTTGGATCATGGTTTAAAATGAGTCCACTTGATATCTGAATTTACTTTATTTTTTCACCATGTCGTAAAATGAAATAGACGCATGGATATACAATACATACATCGAGGTGGGCCCCAAATACACATTTAAAAAAAATGTACATGAGGCACGTATTAACTCAAAATTAATTAATTAAATTATGGACCGTTGTTGCTAAGTCATAATCCAAAAATTAAATGATTTGAACAATTTTCACCATTAATTTGTAGGCACATGTTTCTTGAAATAAGACCATTTGATATTTTTTCATTCTTTATTGTCCAATAAATGTCCACCAATTCATTAGTGGGATAAGTACCAAACTACCAATAGATTGATTGAATCTGAGGCTGATTTGGGACATCGAGTGGACCGTCAAATCGACAACACTATTCACCTAAATTTAATTTTAATTTTCTCTTAAGATCTATTGGGAAAAAATGATATCAAATTGTTAGGTATATGAATAAGATAATAGTACACAAAGTCCCTAACCTCTGTATGTTGAAATAAAATGTACAAGAGTTGCTAGGGATGTAATACACCAATATTATAAATAATAATAAAATCTACAAATATGAGATTTTTTGGTATCATATTCATTTTGATAAATTTATATTGATATTGTACAGTTAAATAATTAATTATAAAAAACTTGCAGTTAATTCCAGATTATCAGATTCATAAATTTATAAGACAGCCCGATACCACATTTTCACCAAAGAGTGGACCGTTACACCACCATAAACATGTTCAAAATTATAAATGAACGCATATTTGGGATGTTTGGAATTTTCTGGATTTAATCCACATTTTTTTGGATTTTTTGGGGCAAAAAAAAAAAATCGACTGTTACGGGGGCCGTATCGGCCGTTACGGGGCCATATCCATATCGGTAACGGTGGGCACCGTTACGCCCACCAATACCGATACGGCACACCTTGGGTGGGTGAGCTTCTAAAAGCATGGCATAGACTTAATTTGGGCAAGCAGAGGACTTTGTTATAGAGGATGACCAACAAGGTATTCCGTAACGATTATGGTGGCCATAACGGTCACCATCGTTACCTTTACAATACAGGTCGTAATGACTATTATGGCCCCCGTAACGGCCTTTACGGTCTCTTTTTTTTATTGAAAAGAAATCTTGAAAACCTGTATTTGCCTCATAATGTTGAAAAAAAATATATCTAAAAACATATATTTGTACCCTAAAAGACCATTACGGGGTTGTTACGGGCTTTATAGGGGGCATAACGAGCCATTAATGGCGGTTAGGGATCGTTTTTTCCATAACGGCAGTTACGACCTTTACGACCCCGTAACGTGTAACAGTTGCCACCGTTACCTTTACGTAACGGCCTTTACGGCACACCATGATGGCCATTCTTGCGGTTTGGTGGTCCTTGTGGGAAGAAAGAAATAGCAAATGCTTTCGTGGTGGGACTAGGATGGCAGAGATTGTTTCCCAAAGGGCAAGATTGCTGATCATTGAGTGGGCTTCCATTACCAAAAAAACCAAGGATTGTAATCTTCTTTTTCTTGGGATGTAGCTGAGCCGCTATCTCAGCGGGCTTGGCGTGCATTTTGGCTATTCTTGTTGCTCGTTTTTCCCCTTTAAATAAATCTCAGTAACTTTTCAAAAAAAAAACTACTTCTTTCAAACCCGCCTTGAGACACAAATGGATACATTCATGAGCAAGCAAACAACTATCTAAGATTTGTCTATTTGCAATGAACACACTTTGAGGGGAGGAGATGACCTTGTGAAGGACAGACCTGAATCTACGAGCAAGGACTTTGGCAACAATTTTACAAGAGCTGTTAATTAGGCTGATAGGGCGGAAGTCTTTAAGAGTGAAGACACCCTCAATTTAGGGAAGAGCAAAATGAAGGAACTGGCTATTTTCCCAAAGCAACCTCCCAGATTCTAGAAACTCTGATAAGAAACTGAGAACATCACCCTTCTAATAATTTCCCAAAAGACTTGGAATAAGGCAAAGGAAACCATCCGGTCCCAAAGCCTTGTCTCTTCCAAGATTCATAACAGCTTGTTTTACCACACCTCAAAAACCAGTTGTTCTAGACCTGCTACTTCCCCAGGAGAAATCTGATCGAACTCCAGATTGTCCAGAGAAGGCTTGCCCCATCCATCTTTAGAAGGAAGGCTGACTTGTTATCACAACAAAGCGAGCACCTATTAGGCATCATGATACCATGATTCTTGAGGTGGTCAATTGTCAGAATTTTGTCGCGACTTGCTGACCAGATGAAGGCTCTAATCTTCATAGGCACCTAAGCAGACCAAATCTTGCAAAACAGCCGACAAGATGCCATCAGCACCACCCAAAGCAAAAGGACCAACGACTTCACCAACAATCTACCATCTAGCTCCAGAGACATAATCCTCCTAGACTAGCCAGATAAAGAGGTGTACCCAGCATCACAATACCATGATTCTTGAGGTGGTCAATTGTCAGAATTTTGTCGTGACTTTCTGACCAGACGAAGGCTCTAATCTTCTTAGGCACCTAAGTAGACCAAATCTTGCAAAAAAGCGGACAAGATGCCATCAGCACCACCAAAAGCAAAAGGACCAACGACTTCACCAACAATCTACCATCTGGCTCCAGAGCCATAATCCTCCTATACTTGCCAGATAAAGGGGTGTACCCAGCATCCAAAAATCCATCAACTGAACAAGGCTCAAGATTTCAGTCTCTAAGATTCCCCCAGGAAGTGGGGCTCCACACAACCCTTTCCCCCTAGAGGTGAAACAGTTAACTCACCATGGGCCCTCTGGGATCTGTCAAAGAGCATAAGAAGAATGCAGTTGGCCATCTAGTTAACTAGAACCCTACTAAAGAAACAAATGAGCACTGTCAAGCACAGGCATCAAATGTAGCAGAATATTTTGAATAGCAACAACCAGAAAGAAAAAGAAGCTTTGAGGAGAATGCAGAAACCAAGACAAGAAACAGCAAATGCAAAATAATAGTGACAAAACAATAAACCTTAGCAAAGTTGTGTATTTTAATGATGGAAGTTGACAGCTGGAGAAGAGAACTTTATTCAGGTGAGAAGACTTGAAGCATAAAAGAACAAAATCAACTCCAAACATGCAAAAGATAATGTAGGCTCAACTTTCACCGAACAACTTCGAGTACAAAGATTACACTAATCACTGACATAGTATGACACTCGGTCATTAGAAAAACTAAAGTATCCAAGATGAATGGCCAGATTGTCAGATGAATGTGAGGATATGGGATCCCTCCCCCCAATGCATTGAGCTCGAGATCTATGGAGATTAAAAGAGCCAGACCTTTTAGTTAATTAGATTTTATGATGAATCATACCAAATGTGTTACAAACCCAACTGCCAGTAATTTTGGGAAAAGGATTTAACATGGCTATGCTGATGAATCGCATTCAATCCTTGTCAGGCTCATATCTTGAGAATTAGGATTTGAGGGATCCTGTTGCAGCCAATCATTGTGATACTCGCTTCCCATACTGATACTCGGGTAACACATTAACATTTTGAACCCATGAATACTACATGATTATGATTGTGCTATTATTGTAAAATATGTGACTAGAAATCAAACAAAGACAAGAATCAATTCTAATGAGGATTGTGGTCCTTCCATAAAATTTCTAAAAGAAATGAAAGGAAAATAAAATAAAATAAAAATAATACCATATATTGACCAACCTCAAGATAAAGGGCACAGACAGGCTAGGAGCAACATCACCAAAAAGATCCGACTCCTGTGCCATCCTAAAAATTACTCTTCTTACAATATCACCTAGATACATCCCAGAAATCATCTTCTCAAAACCCTGAAGCAAGAATCACAAGGTTATACTAATCCATAATTTATCCAAGGACAAAAGCCAAAATTAATGAGAACTCGCCACAACAACTAAGACTTGCCTGATCATTTGGGTTAGGGCTCTCGGCATCTAGATCAATATCATAAGGAGTTCTTGGCAGATGAGACGACCAAAAATTTCCCCATTCCATGTTAACAACCTAAATAACAACGAGGGTTTAATCAGACATATAACCAACAGGAGTTCTGCAAAGCCGATATCCACCTCTACATGTGGCCAGACATGCCAACCTTTCATGAGTGCAAGAGAAGTAGGCCATGCATGAGGGCCCAGATTGTGATGACCTGGCCCAAGGATCAGGCCAGTCAACTTATGATGTGGGATCCAAATCTATGAGAATAATGGACAGTCCATATTCAACATATACATGTGGCCCACCTGATAAGGAATCTGCCCAATTATTGGTCAGTCATCCACATAATGGAGTCCACCAGGTGCATGGTCCAGATATTCCACATGCCACAAGTATAGGTGCATGCAGCCTATACGAAAATATAAACAGCACAGGTAAAGATTCTGCTGTGTGCACAAATGTATAGTTCATACAAGACATGACAATATATCTAGAGATGAAAATAAACGATACCATCTCTCCCGAATTTGTAAGAAGGCCTTGACATTTGATTATGGCATCCGTGCGCTCCACATAGCATGCATTTGTGCCAGTTCCAATAATAACTGCAGCCACAGTGTCCTCATCATGATAATGTCCAAGAGCTAATGTTCCCACAGTATCATTGACCTGCTTACATAGACCAGAAATTAAGCATGCAAAACCTAATTACTTCATCAGCATTTGTCATTGTTGTTCCTGATCATAATGAATATAAAGGCCTTAATTACTAGGGAATGGCACAGCAGATATGACTAAGTATGACTTGATACATTTCACCAAAAAAATCTGAAATATGGTCCAGGATTTCTAGTCAATTGTCAAATAAAATCTGAAGAACAATTTTTTTAACAAAGACAAGATTATTCGTCTTTTACCTCCATAAATGATTTTATCAACATGAATTTAATAAATTTAAAGATGTTCTTGAAAGGCACAAATATCCTTGTATTTGTCATAACTGTTAATACAGTCAATGACCTTTGTTGAAATCTCTAAAGAAACCAGGCACAACATTGACATTTTATTATAAAGATCCCTTGTTATAGTTGCATGAAGCACCTATAGAAGCTGCAACAGATTTGGGTGCAGGGGCGGGAAAGCGTCTATCTCAAAATGTTTTCGAATACAAACAGGTAGGAAACAGGACCAAGAGCACAGATCTGAAGTGCAATGCAAGGCAGGAGCATGGCACCTAGTTAGAAGAATCAGGCAACTAAGTCCCTTGTGCTTTGACCCACTTCATACCCTTTCAATATTAAATATTTTTCATAACATATTTTCTGACAATATTCAAGAATATCAATTGACTAGATGAAGTACTGTGTACCAGGACTCAAACACCCGAGTTTTGCTTTCCAAATCCTTAGTCTGACTTGCTCAATGCCAGTTGTTGTCTTCGAAAGAACCACATGCCCGGCATTGACTGGGCTTTCTAGATCACACATAAGCAAGCTTAAAGGTAGGGCTAGACAGAGAGTGGAGATCAGCTATTCAAGGAAGCGAGTGATGCTTGGGTGAACCAAGGCTTACACCGCTAGTGGACATTGGGATCAATGGAGAGGATAAAAAGAACCTTGCATTCCTTCTTAGTGCAAGGTCAATAATTCACATATTATGTATTCAGTTTCAACTTGCAACCATAGCATCTTCATTAGAAGTCACCTTGAATAGGTCACTAAAACCATCACTGAGAGGCCATTCCTCGCAACGGGTGTCCTTTTCAAGCGCTCACCTTTCCTGACTCACTATTATACCCGATTGAAAGAAGCCACCACATGTTTCCCAGCTCTCCACAGACCTGAACTTTCTTCTATTCACTCTGCTAATCTTCAGCTCACTGACTTGCCTCCATATTTCATGCAATGATGTACACAGACCTTATCCAATCCTCCACAACCATTTGCCCAAGGGACCTTATTCAACTCCTTATGCCTCAAGCTAAACCTCCCTCAACTTTTAGCATGCAAAGCTTTTTCCATCTAATCAGATGGTGATTATGACCACCTCCTCCAATCCAATGAAATTTCTGTTGCAGATGTTTGGTACTGTTTATAACATTACATAGGCATTTGAACAAAACCTTACAAATTAGAATATTCCACAATTGAAGCTTTCTTTCCATTCTTTCCACCACCATGCCCCATAGATGCTAGCTTCCCCAAGCAATGTGAAGGATCAAGGAAATGAGCAGCAAGCCTGCCTTGCATTCAAACACATCCACAATCACTTAAATCTTATCTTCCTCGTTCAATGACCATGGTGTACCTTTCTCCATTTTCACTTTGTCCTAACATCACCTCATTGCAAGAGAGAATGTTTGTAATGACTATATCATGTTTCCCAAACTTCACCATTGCCCAAGAGAATAATATTATCCATGTACTACATGTAAGAAATTCAAAGATAACAATTATCCACTCAAATGCTTTCAAGGACACCCATCGAAACTGCGTTCGGCCTTTGGCATGCAAAATATACACCTCTTTGATTTCCTCACTCGATTATCTTTTTAGGGTTAATGGAAGCTTTATTAAAGGCCAGCTAGCAAAGCTGAGCATGAAAAGAATACAGCGGAGAAAAAGATTTACATCCCAAGGACCATCTTTACAAGATCAGGTTCTACATTCAAAGAGGCTGACCATTCCAAGATGAAAACGTTAATGGTCAGCACAATAGAGACCATAGATCCCACGGAATCCCAGAACCGCCACCTATTCTGCTCACCCCATATGGCCCACCAGATTCCCAGAAGAGTCAGATTCCAGATCGGCTTCAACTTCTTACAAATCCGACACCCAGTCCAGGCCCAAAGAAGGTTGGAAGCTGATTTGGGATGACCCATGAAACATCAAAGATGGACAAAAAAAAAAAGGAATTATGTCAGCGGCCTGCATTAGCATCCG
This sequence comes from Liriodendron chinense, assembly GCA_003013855.2. Taxonomy (NCBI): domain Eukaryota; kingdom Viridiplantae; phylum Streptophyta; class Magnoliopsida; order Magnoliales; family Magnoliaceae; genus Liriodendron; species Liriodendron chinense. Next base: position 1,148,757 of record PVNU02001323.1, on the reverse strand, counting down.
GTGAAAGAGCCCAGTGTTATTGTCTCCCTCTTTAAGCCATTTGACACAAGCTTCCTAGCACGGGCTAATATGTTCTCCATTATCGCAATGTGGTGAAAAAAAAAAAAAAAAGTATATATATGAAGGATGAATGTTTTTCAAATTGTTATCATACTGCAAATCGTAACAGGGAAATCATATTGAACGACAAATCTTACTGTATAGCATTTCCTCTTGATCTTCTTATCATTAAAAAATAAAAAATAAAAAACTAACATTATAAAAATGCAGAAAATAAAAAAGAAAATTCATCAATCATACATTTCACCTAATAAAGCACCCAGAAAAGTAATACATATTATGATATTATCCATCCCCCCTCCTCTCTCAAGAATTTTTTTTGAAAGATTGTCTTTCAAGAAAGAAATTTACCCACGAGACAAACAAAAGAAAGAGACAAGAATCTTTATTAATTAACTTATTATGTTCTTTTGTTTCTTTCCCGGGTGTTTCAAAAAGCAGCACTTGATGGACTTGCATTTTTTTTTTTCAATCCCAGAATAACTTGCATGTTTCATTGCTTTTATTTCGATAAATGACAGCATTATATTCATCAAAGGAAACATGTGCTTGATCAAGGGGATGCTGATGCATGTGTGAGCATGTGTTGCCATGCAAGCCGCTGGTATTATGTAAGCAAAGAATGGTGTCATGACTGAATAATTACTTTGAAGTTGGAAAACAAAGTGCTGGAACTCTAATCATACCAATGCTACTACCCGCATATCCAGTCCTCTTCTGGTCATTGCCTGTTGTAAACACTCAGCTACATCGTTTCCAATCTGAAGAGCAAAATGAATATTAGGTGGTGAATGTGCAAATTTACACCCGGATTACATAAAAATAATACAATCTGATCAAGCCCAAACTTTTCAACACGGAGAACAACCAGCTGCTATCAATTTTGGGAAAATAACAGTCAAAGACCTGTAATTACAGTATAATTACTGATTACGGTTATCCACCTATTATTCATTTAATTACAATTATACGATAAAAAAAATTATAAGACTTTCTTTTATAGAATTTGATCATGGGAAACCTGTGGATACTTCAATTTGATTAACTTATTTTCTTCTAACAATATTTGAGTACAACAGGTTACACAAAAGAATGTTAGACTTCTGAATCGTTATCAACCAATCTTTTGGCCATCAATCTTAAAGATAATTTGCAGGGAATGAAATACAGGAAGTTTTGTATGAGATGTTGGGTGCTTGAACAGGACGTTTTATTGAGCATTGTTCAGGAGAAGAACCCTACAGACAGTTTTCTTATTTTGAAGATGGAATGACCAGAAGCAAAGACTGGCAATTGAGATGTTGGTAAGGAGCAGAAGGTCACAAAAGTTTGAAGACGGTGATTCAGAGGATCCAACATCAAACGTTATAGATCCAAAGAAGAATAAAAAGATTTTCAGAAATCCTAAACAATATACCAGTTGACAAAACATGTGCAAAGGATTCCACAGATGGCAACTGAAGAAAGCTCCCACTTGAACATCCTCCAACAGATCACAAGTGCCTGGCAAGACATAGTTGAAGATGAGGCTAGAATAGTTGAGAGAAGTGGATGTAGGAGTAAGACAAATGAAAGAAAGCAACACATCTTAATGCCTAATCCAACATTTCGAGTTGAAGTCGCATCAAACCTGGAAGTCTCTAACCTCCAGTTGAATCAGTCCACACATTAAAGCATCATGCCCACAAAATTAATTTAACAAGAGATCAAGAAAAATCAAAGAGAACTTTTTCTTCTCATTCACAATTCACCATAATAGAGTCTTTACATGTGAGTTGAAGTCGCGTCAAACCTAGAAGTCTGTAACTTCCAGTTGAATCACTCCAATAAAAGCATCATGCCTATAAAATCAATTTAAAAAGAGATTGATTAAGAAAAACAAAGAGAACTTTTTCTTCTCATTCTCCATCCACCATAAAAGAGTCTTTACATGTATATATGATTTCCCAAGGAAAAAAAAACCCTAATCTAATCCAAAACCATTCACAACCAAATCTAACCCTGACAATTCATTAATTCCAATCCTAAACATTATTTACTAAAATATTAAATTTTGTATCAGTTTCAATAAATATTAATTGTTCATTTGGAATGGAAGCAAAATTTCATTAAAAAAAGAAGCGAAACAAAGGGGGTTAAAGAAGCCAATAAAACCAAAAAGGACGATCAGGAATTTAACCACTTTCAATTCTGCTAAATAGCAAAAGAGACTATTGTTTCATTCCTTTCATATCAACAATAACCCCCCCTCATAGAGAAAGTTGACATGGTGTCCTTTTGCTTTTACCAAACCCAGCCCATTGACATATTTGGAAAAAGACCTGAATCAACTTTGGCATAACCCAATTAAACGTGAAGAACACAAATAACCTTCACCAAATATCCCTAATAAAATCGCAATGAAGAAAGTTATCTACAGACTCCTCACTTTGAAGGCAAAGAATAAAAACATTGGAAATCACCATAAATCTTCTAATGAAATGTGTAAAAGTATGGACTTTATCCCTTCCCACAAACCAACTAAAAGCAATCACCCTCAGGACCCGAATAAGTCCAAATTTGCACTGTCAAAGCTCCATCGTCTCCCCTTATCCCCAGACATTTAATGAATAGAACAACTGAATGGAGAACACCTCCCTTCTATTGATGTTTAACTGACATCTGATTTTTTTCCCCTAGTTTTTGGGTTGCAATTATTCAGGAATTCCATAGAGCGAACAAATTCCTTGAACTCCGCTTTATTAAGAGAGTGTTTGAAAGCCCACGGCCAGGGTTACCTGGATGAGGGATCTCTTCAGTACAAGGTACAGGTACATAGTAGTTACTTCCTCCAACATACACTGGGGTAGGACCAAGCAGGTCAATCTATATTGCATGATGAACATTATTATTATAGTTGCATGATCCTTCAAAAAAATTATTATAGTTGCATGTATTGTATTATATGAATGGTACTGAAGTAATCAAAGAATAAATCTCAACATCTTACATATAGATTTGCATCACAACTTGGTCAACATTAAAATGACCCATAATCAAAATCACACTATTTGGAACAACAAACATTGGAGGTTTGGCAATTTAGGTCACATTGTCAATGACCACACCACTTGCAAACCAATTCTACTGAAAGCCTAGGAAACCATGATCTGCCTTTTGTCTCCCATTTCTCTATCAATATTTCACCAACATTTCTCCTCCCCCCACTATTGTGTTACAACCATTTGGGGATGCCATCAGGCACACAAATTCCTCAAACTCCTCTTTAAGAATGGTTCCCCCACTACCACATTGCACCTATTCGGGCATGCCATAAGGCACAAAAAATCCACAAACTCCTCATCCAAAGTCGTCCAAATCACCTAACTATTCTACCGAAAGCCTAAGAAACCATGATTTCCTTTTGGGTTCATTTGAATGCATGTAAAATTGAGAACACTTTATACCTAGAAACAGTTTCAAGTGTGAACTGATTGCATGCTATCCTGTTTGGCTTTAAAGAGGTAAAATGTTTATAGCTAAATAATTTTTGTGTTTGGCTAACTTGTAAAGTGTTTACAAGGTGGTATTCATACCACATAGAGATTGGGGCAGTAAATCTGCCAAAATCTTCAAATCGCATAAAAAGGGCTTGATTTTTTTTTTTTTTTTTTTGTGGGGGGGGGGGGGGGGGGGGGGGGGGGGGGGGGCTATGAGAGCATCAAGGGAAACACATGCTAGACGGATTGGACTAGTGTTCCACATATCAGCAATATTATTGATAATATCACCGATATTATTGGGTATCACCAGGCCAACGATACTGAAACTACTAGAAGTGTAAAAATTTCAAAATATTGCCAATATTTTCGATAATATCTGCAATGCTTGGTGATATTATCAATAATTCTGTTCGTGTGCGTCTCTTGGACAGGTTAGCTGTCAGGCACATACCAAGTGGGCCCAACAATTCTAGGTAGCATCATAATTTTCCATCTGAAAAAGCACTCTCCAGGAGTATCAGTTCCTGGACGCACCATTTGGTAAAATCCAATGTTGACAAACCACATATAGTCGTATATGCAATCGCTCAGGCCTAGGCTGATCGCTTATGCCAACGCATAATCGCATAATATGCAATCGCTCAGGCTCATGGCTTCTTTATTTTATTTTTTTAATTTTTTTAAAATTAAAAAAAAAAATCATAAATTTCTAAAAAATTAAGAAAACTGTCTAATTACTACAAGTGATTGGATTGAGTTTATTTACTGATTTAACTATAGTTTGACTATTAGAACATCTATACGTTGAGTACATTGAGTTATGTTATATTATATATAACAAAACAAATTTAAACAATCAACAAGTTACACCAAGAAAGAATTAATTATTGAAATCTACAAACATAGAAACTGTATTGATAACTTGAATCTTGATGAGTTGATGCATACAATACAAGTTACAACTTAAAATTTATTATAATCTATAACAAAATCATCGCATACTTCCTGCATGGCATATGTGATCACGGCATATGCAATCTAAGCCAATGTCTGCGATTGTGCAATCGCACATGACAACACTAGTAAAATCCTAATCCTAGAGGCAATTTGCGGTAAAAATCCCCTTATTTTTTGACAACACACATTAAGCCCCTATAGAATGGAGACTTATTATGTATAGTTGTTTCTTGCAATATTTCGATTCCTACATGTGTAAACATGTATCTTTTAACATCTCCTGAGGGTTCACTGAAAAATTCCACCTTTTTCCCAACATTTCCCCAATATTTCCCTCAAACAACGATATTTTTCCAAGCACCGACAAAAGCATCACGTGTTTGGAGGTTGTTAAATCAGCTCTGTTGGGTAAGTGAGTCTAGCATTTTAGGGTGGAAGCCTTTGGTTTGTGGAAGCAAATTGTTGAGGCTAAGTATGGTTTTTCTCCCTTTGATTGGAGGATTAATAATGCAACCATGCAGGGGCATTTTTCACGGTCCGGGCTTGAGTGGGGCAGCCCGTGTGACTCGGGGGAGGGGGTAGGGGGGGGGGGGGGGGGGGGGGGGGGGGGGGGGGGAGGGGGTAGGGGGGGTGGGGGGGGAGACTCGGAGTGGGCGGCTCATGTGGGGTGGGTAGCCCATTCGACTCAGGCCCCACCCATGCCAGTGGCCCGTGAGACTCTGGCCCCACCCGTGCGACTCGGGTAGCTTGTGTGACGCGACCCATGCGACTTGGGGCCCATGTAGGAGGGTTCGACCAGGGGCCTGGCCTAGCCTGGGCTATGAGATAAAAGGATATTCCTTACCTCCCCCATCAGTTCTGAAGCTTTTGGTGAGTTGGTCGGATGTCCTACGTCAATTAGAGAATCTTCCCTTTACCATTTACCGTGCCTTCTTCCTTTAGAAGGTTGCACGGGTGGCCCCAAAGGTGTTTCTTGGCTATAGTTTTGTTGTTGGGGAGGGCTCTAGGGTGAGGTTCCGGGATGATATTTGGTGTAGAGATTCCGCTTTTAGATCATCCTTCCCTACTTTGGCTATGTCCTGTGGCAAATATTTCAATAGCGAGTTGCTTTTCTTGTTTGGATTCTAGAGGTGTCTGGATCCCCCCTTATAGGAGGGATTTTAATAACTATGAATATGATAACTATTTGTGCCTTCTCTTTCAGTTGCAGGGGATCTCGACATCTCCAGGAGTTGAAGATTCCCTAGTTTGGTGCTTTGGGATCTCCAATAGATTCTCAATTCGTTCCCTATATCAGCATTTATCCCATTCTGGTCAAGGGGAAGATTGTCATCATACTTCATTCATTTGGTCATATGGGGCCCCGCCTAGAATTTCTGCCTTTGCTTAGCTCGTGGGGAGAAATAGGATTCTTACTACGGATAATCTTCAAAAGCTTGATTCTTCCCAACGTTTGTTTAATGTGTGTGTGTTGAAGAATTCGCTGACCATCCCTTCATTCATTGCTCCTTCTCCAAGGTGGTGTGGTCCAGAATCTTTCGATCTTTAAGTTTTTTTTTTTCGTGTGTGTGCGTGTGATGCTGAGTTCAATTGACAGTCTTTTCAGGATGTGGCAAGGGGAAAGGGGGGTAGGGAGGCTGGCCTTGCTTGCTTTGTTATGGTCAATCTGGCCAAAAAGAAACACTCAGCGTTTCCATAACCAAAGGGATTCAGAGGGCAAGTATCTAAATCAGGTCTTTTTTGTACATTTCAGAGTGGCCAGCTAAGGTCCTTTTTTAGTGCTTTTGGGTTTTTTTCCTGAGGGGGTTTTGGTTCTATTTTTCTTTCTTTCTTTCATTTTTTCCCTATTTGTTGTTCTGTTTTGTTTTCTTTTTCTTTTGTTTTGTTATTTGTCCCCAATAAAGATGCTTCACCTTTCATGTAACAATACTGATACTCTAAACACTATACCCTTCACCCATCACAATGGGCTCCACATAAAATCTGAAAGGTTTTTAATGGAAGGCTTCCCATCCCAACTATTACCTATCATGTGGCCCACCCAATGATCAATTGGCCTATTTTTTGGGCTCAAAAGAGAGTATCAATGGACAAACACCATGGGCCCCACACACCATGCTTGTGTATCAACCACCATGCTTCAATATGCAGAATGTCTTCTTAGGTGTACAGACTTCTTATAATCTGAGACATAGGTTTTTCCCTAAAAAATAAATAAATAAAAAATAAAGAAGAAAAAAAAGAAGAGTGAGGCAAGAGGGAGTTTACCTATAAAGTGTTTACAACTTGTAAACACTTTACAGACAAATATTGCCACTCACGCACCTACCCAGTAAAGTGTTTACCTATAATCCCTTTAACCAATTGATTTTGCAGGCATCCAAAAGACCCCTTTCTAAAACGAGCTGATAGAAACAGGGTATAGTTGCACAAAATGTTAAGCAAAGCAATAACATATTCAAGTGCGGGGGCGGGAAGCATGTCTCAAAATTTTATCAAGTATAAACGGACAAAAAAAGCAATAAAGATCAAGGAGAAGAGCTTCCATTTGGTGAAATGAGAGGAAGTTCAAAAGGCTAAGGAAGCAGGAGCTTTAGGCATTGGCAGAATCAAGGTAAAGAACAGAAGTTTGCACAATAAGTGGTGATGGGCTTGATGGCACTTTGGTAAGAAAAGAGATGCCATGTGGCATGAAGTGATTTTTGAGAAATATGGTGCAGCAAATAGGGGGTGGGGCCCACGTATTTTGCAAAGAACTCAAGCATCCAAGATATGGAAGGATATAGTAGGGATGGAAGATTACTCAAAACCATGGGGGAATATTCTAACAGAAGGCTTCGGGTTTTCTGTTAAGACAATCCACACTTTTGGGGGAAGATGGTTAGCTTGATAGCTATACCCACACCATCAGATTTCTTAGACTATACAGGCTGGTGAAAGAAGGACAATTTGGTAGAGTATGCAAGTTACACCGAGGACAACCTATCTCCGAACATTGTCCATAGAGAGAATTTGAATGACAAAGTGGAAGATTTGTTGGCTTTGTTCAGCATAATTTTTTTTTTTTTTTTTTTTTTTAGAGATAACAGAAAATTTTATAAAAGAACTCGCAAGATGCGAAGAAAAACAAGAAAAGAGGAAAAACAAGAAAGAACAAGAAGGAAACCCAAGGCAAGGCCAACCCCTAGCCAAGGGGAACTAAGCAGCCTTTACATAAACAAACCAACCCGATATCAGATTCCTAATTTTAACAATGGCCATGGCTTTACTTTCCACTATATTTCTGAAGCACCGATCGTTCCTCATTTTCCAAACAACCCAAAAGACTGCCATGAGAAGCAATCTCCACTTAGCTTTTCCAATTTTGCCTGTCCCACCTCCATGCCAAGCCCAAAGCAGCTCTTCCACAGATTTCGGCATAACCCAATGTGTATGCAGCAAACTAGCAACCAAATGCTGTTTGCAAACTGACAATGAATGAATAGATGATCGATGGATTCCTCATCTCACATGAGGCAGATGTTGGGGAGAATCATCGCTCTGCGCCGAAGATTATCAATTGTCAAAATACGCTTCCTACCAACAAGCCAAACAAAGGAAGCAACTCGAGAGAGGGGGGGGGGGGGGGGGGGGGCCGTAGTACCGGTGATGAAAAGGGTGAGGGGGGTTCACTGACTGATGCGCCAATGAGATAAGATAATAAAAAGAGCTGACTGAGAATTTGTGATCAATGATGATGCGATTTGTGATCAATTTGTTCAGCATATTAAATGCGATTGTGATCAATGATGATGAATTTGGGGTCAAGGACAGTCAACAGTCAGTTCAATTCCAAAAAGGTTTGTGTCACAATGATGTGATTCTAAGCTTGTGATCTTATAACATAAAGGTGTAAAATATCAAAGGTTATTACCATGGTATACAAAAAGGGTTACATAATGGCCCTAACACGGAAACAGCCATAACCATTATGCAAAATGGGGCCGTAACAACCGTAACCGAAAAAACTGCCTGTAATGGCCCCGTAAGTGTAGCGGGGTCCCGTAATGGTCTCAAAACAGGTTTTTTCCACAAAAAAAAAAAGCCATAACAGCCATAACAATCTGTATCATAATGGTAACGGCAGTGGCCATTACGGCCACTGTTACCGTTATGGAACACTGTGGTTAATGTTGATTGCACAAACTCTAGGGTCAAGGAAGAGGAACAAGTAAAGACTCACATTCTAAAAAGGTACACGTCAAAAAGAAATGATTCTAAGCTGGTAAGCTACATCGATGGTGTGGTTTTCCTAACTGGTGCCTCATCAAGTGATAGGTGGGTTAAAGAGGCCATCCACTATAAATAAAAATAAAATAAATTGCAACATGTGATTTTCTTGAGACTTCTGGTGCTTTAAATATTGGTACGTGCATTCATATTCTTGCAATTGGTTTCTCTACTCTTCTAGTTGCATTACAATTGCTCCCATGAATGACATTCCCCCAAATCTCAACTGCAAAACCTCCACAAACAGCTTCAGGCACAAAACCCAACAAACTGGTGGTTCTGATAATCTTGCAGCCCATCATAACGACATTCTTACATTCCCATAACATAGTGACCACTAGACCTGCTATAATGTAATCAACCAATGCAACAGTCTTTGAGGGAAAAATTTTACAATACTTCTTTATAAATAAATTAATTTTAAAAAAATGCTCCATCCTCATGCTGGAAACCTTTGGAGAAGAACCCATTCTTTTTTAATTTGCTGAGGGTCTTGCCAACAAGGTCTCCTTTAACATCATCTGGCTTGATCACTACAAGGTATGATCCATTCCCACTCTTCTTCTTCTTCTTCTTCTTTAACCCTGACCTTACTAGCTTTGAACCAATACTATGACTATTTGATGATAAAACTAAATGTTAACAGAAAGAGAAATCTCACTGCCTATGTTCTTAGGCATAAAATTTTCCTGTGAAACAACTAGTGAGGCTTGAGGAGTCTTTTTTCTTTCTTTTCGAAAGGAAAGCTTGAAGAGAGTGGAAAGTGAAATTTCTACCAAAATGACCACTTTCGATACCTTGGTCAATAATTCGTGAGAATGGAGAGATTGAGAAAAATGTTGTCCATAAAATTCAAGGTACGTGGAAGAAATTGAAGATGTGCCTCTGAAGTGTTATGTGATTGTCGTGTTCCAATCGAACTGAAAGGGAAATTTCATAAGATAGCTAAGCAACAACATGATCATAAGATGAGTGTAGCTGAAATGGGGATGTTGAGATGGAGCGAGCAGCTAGATAAGGAAGGGTGGAATTAGAAATGAATGCATTCAGCTAGACAAGGAAGGACAGAATTAGAAATGAATGCATTCGGCCAAACGAGGAAGGATAAAATTAGAAATGAATGCATTCAAGGGAACTTAGGAGTAGCACCAATAGGTAATAAGATGATGAAAAGTCGACTTAGATTGTTAGGTCATGTGAAACAAAGACCAAGAACTGTGCTAGTTAGGAGTGAGACGGTACAAGTTGAAGGCTCTAAGAGCATAAGGGACGGCCTAAAAGGACGTAGATGGAGGGTAGTAAGAAAAAATTAGATGACCTATGGTCTAACTAAAGGTATGGCCCTTGATAGAGTGAAATGGTAAAACTAGATTCATGTAGCCAACCACAATGAATTGGGATAAGGCGTGGATGATGATGATGAACGGCTTGGGAAATCATGTGGCGCCTCAAAGCCATGATTTGCTAAATTTTCAACCTCACCTATATCATTGTATCATCTAGCATCTTCATTTTGTTAACCACTCAAAAACAGACAAGGTCAATCTTCACCTTTCGAAGACATCACCGAATTTCAATCTAATCATCTTTAAGTCCTCAGATTCAGTTGTTTATAAAAGACAAGTTAAATGAGGATATCACAAACCAACACGGCAACACCACCTATGTTTTTCAATACCAATCCTTTGATCAAGTTCATAGGTCATTCATGACGCCTATCACTTTTTTTCTTTTTTTCTTTTTTGTGAACAAAAACTGTGGTCATATACTCAAATTATTGGTTAACTTGTAAAAATTTACATTTAATATATAGAAATTTATAACCAAGCCCAAATAGCTAGGACAAGCCTACGACCATATGATGATGATCTACACATTTATACTTTGAAATATACACCAGTAATCATAGAAAATAATTGTGCATGCAATAATAATAATAACAACAACAACAACATGTTTGACACAATATTTTATTTGTTTTAATAAGTATTTAAGAGGATTTATACAGACTAAGTAGTTGTATTGGAGCGACCCAAATAAGCAAACTCCAATGGTACTGCGAACTAGTGCTGCCCGCCTCCAAGGTAACTTTTTGGATAAATCATGCAGTAAACAATTCTGCAATAACTTAAAAATTGAAAAGAAATAATGACATACATGTTGGCTGTAATTAAGTTCTAGAGATGGTATATATCCGTTAGCCTCTCAAAAACAAAAGGCTCTACACCATAAAATACAAAATATTAGTGATATAGCAAACAATGGACACAATTAACAGAAAGCAAAAGCACCAAAAACTTCGTGGGAGCCCTTTAAAGAGCTCAAAAGAGGTCTGAAAAAGTACAACTTTAATGGATTATTCATAAATAGAACCTAACTCATTACTTACCATGTCTTCAATTGCAAATCGCTTTGTCCACTTGATAAGAATACCTGATGAAACAGATGTTTGTCTCACAGGAAAAGAGAATGTAAATCCAAGCTCCCTCTTGTCTTGTGTGAGCTCAAAATCATTGCCTTCTTTTTCCACAAAGTGTTCTAACATGGAGGCAATGAAATCAAATAGTTCCTGCAAAAGAAGAAGAAAAAAGAAGTCAATAGCAATTGTTCCGAAATCTGAAAGGCAGGCAAACAGATCATAGGAAGAAAAAAAACCAGCTATTGCAATGGCCGCAATAGTCTAAGTAAGCACAAAAGCCAAGTGGCATATGCTACTGATGCCAAAAGAAAGACCTAATAAAATTAGGTCAACCAAGCAGAACAAAAGCTAGAAAGAGAACAAGTCAGATACCTCGCTTGTGCTGGTCATCAAATGTTGGGGAATGGGTTGACGTTCGAGTTGGTGTCCCAAGATGGTTGATGCTTGACCTCCAAGTTGAACACGCAAGACTCTGAAGTTAGTGCCTCCCAGATCAAGCGCATAAAAAATTCCCTTTTCATTCCTGAGAGCACATCAGAAACACCAAAAAACATAAATAAGCACTTCACATTGTCAAATCACCACTTTCTCTAAAAGCTCGAGCTGTTAGAGGATGGTGTATCAATGTATATCAAGAGACTCTAACACTCCCCCACACGTGCGAGGTGGGGAACTCTGCACGGGAACATACTAGGCAAGGGTGGAGGAACACTTCAACTCACACCATAAATGGCCCCCCATGGAAGAATATATTACAGTGGAACACTTCAACTCACACTCCACCCTTGCCCAGTATGTTCCCGTGCAGAGTTCCACCCCGCACGTGTGAGGGAGTGTCAAGTCCCTTGATATACATTGTTACACCATCCTCTAACGGCTCGAGCTTTTAGATCAAGCGGTTGTTTGACACACATCATTACCATCATGCAAAAAAATATATATATATACAGTTAGCCACAACCACCACTCTAACACCAAAGAGAGGCAAGAAAAAGTAGTCACCTACATCTAGCAAAATCCAAACCCAGCTCTCCCTCTTAATGGAAACGAATCCAAACCAGCATCATACTCAGCCCCAAATTACAATTAACCTTCAGGACAAGCAAGTTTTGAATTTATAAAATTTTAGCTTCTCTTTAGTCTTTTCCAATATCAAGAAACAAAATAAAACCCAGGTCAAACATTGCATTCAGATAAAATTGACCCAAAAAACTAACAGATCACTATCATGAGATCATCCAACAAAGGGTGCAGTAAGTTTCTCTAATGATGTCTTGTGGGAGGTTTAATCAAACAAAATGATATGTGATTGACTAGCATTGATACAACTAAAATTGACCCCAAAAAACCAACTGATCACTATCATGATATCACCCAACACAAGGTGCAGTAAATTTCTCTAATGAGGTCTTGTGGGAGGTTCAATCAATCAAAATGATAAGTGATTGACTGGCATTAATACAGCTGCAAAAGCTGACCAACAACCAATGGCCCCATCAAGGAATGGACCATGCCCTAATATCTCTCCTATCAGTTGATCCTAGCCATCCAAAGAAAACAGCCAATTACAACCAGCGGCCCATATTTAACAGTGCCCAAGACATAAGGATAGGATTATCCAACCAGGGGGATTTTTGTTGCATCACCCACTCCCATCCAATATGGGTTTCATCAAATGAACAAACTGGATCACCAGAAGTGATCGTCACACATATAGATAATTGGACCAAGCAAATGCTCAATCATTCCTTTGTATGTCTCCTCATTAATGGCCCAAAGGAATCTCTTTTATACCTCACAAGCTAAGCTGTCAAGCACCCAAAGAAAAAGGATGGAAAAAAGGAAAAGGAATGTGTCTCCAAATCTGACCAATCGACATAAATTCGTAAGTAACTCCATTCACTTCAAAACAGACCCACCATCCCCCTATAGCTTCTTTATCATTCACTTTAACCCATTCATTCAAAAACAAACAGCAACAAAATAATCATAACAACAATAACAATAATAATAATAATAATCTGCAAAGTTATTTAAAAAGAAATAAAAACCACAAAATGAGATTTTCAAAATCAATAAATAAAATAAAGAAACAAACACACCATACCAAAAATATAAATTAAATAAAGTAAGACCTACCAGACCTAACCATCAACACTTAAGAAACCAAATCCCTCGTGTGTCCATCCAACCCAGTTTCCGCATCATCTTTCTCACACCAAAACCAAATACAAGACTTAAAAATGACTATAATAGCACATCTTTAAGAAATAAAAAAGGAAAAAAAAAAAAAAAAAAAAAAAAAAACCAACACCACCACATCCAATAAAACCAAACAGAAAAGTCAAAATATAAAATTTTGAAAAAAAAATAAAATTACACATATCAGTCATCCAATCCATCAAAGCAAAAGAAAATAATACCAAAAACCCAGCAATATTTTCTCTTAAAAAACACAAAAATCACGCAGGAAAAACTCCAAATGCCCAGAAATCAATACAAAACTAAACAATCATCAGAAACAATACAAAAAACAACAAAAAAGAGAACATCGCAAATCACAAAAGCAAGAAAAATCTCATTATATACCCATTTGGGAGTTTATCGACGAAGGTGAGCAGCATCTTGAGCTTGCTCCCGCCTTCCGACGCCAGTCCAGCATGCATCTCCACCGCCATCGCATCAACCACCTGCCTCAACCTCCCTATCGATGTCGAGCACCCGTCCTCGAATTCCCTCAAAACGTCAACCACACGGTTCCACTTGCGCCGACTCTTCGCCCTCCGGCTCACCAGAATCGCAGCGATCGTGCACGACGCGACTGCGCAGCTCACCGCCAGCCCAAAAGCCGCCTTCCCCACCATTTCTCTACCCCTTCCAGTCAAGCCATCAAAGCAAGAAACTAAGATTTCCCCCCCTCCCTACCTCCTCCTCTCTTATTGGATCGAAAGGAAATGGCGGAAGACGGAGTGTTTGGGGGGGGCGGGAAACCAGACGCAGACGAACTGTTCGATGAAATGAGGAGGAGAAATGGAGAAAGGAAGAGAAAAACGGAGGAGGGGAGAGGTTTTGGAAGCTGCGTTCGCTGGTCTAAGTAGTGTTGGAAAGCGAAACTGGGGGATACTTATTTAAAGAGGGAATGACGGATTTGCCCCTGGGAAATCTTAGAAATGACTAGTGTTGCTCGTTTATGGAGAGTTAATGGCATTTGACTTGTGTCGGTTGCGTTGGTTTGGTGGATTAACGGATAGGAGATTCGCACGAAGAGAGATTCCCAAGCGCGATTCTCGTCGAGTGTGAGAACCTGCCTCACTTGTAAGACATCTAAACCGTTGATGATAATGATCTGAGGAATAGAGATCCTTTTTCCAAATGTTTGGGTCGATTATATAACAATGACTTGTTACAAGAAATCACCGTTGGTTTAAAATCAATGTAGGAATATGGCCCACCTGATGAGTGGATCAGATTGATTTTCTGCTTAGTCTAATATTCGATGTGGGATCAACGTAGAAATATGGCCCATTTGATGCTTAGAGCTGCAAATCGCGTTTTCAATCTCACCTCCCGCGATGCTTTGATATTGGGCATTTTTACTCTACGGTAATGGTTTAGTAGTCCGCAGGACTATGGACATTGATGGCTCCCGATGTGAGAATTACAGTGATGGTACCACGCTATCTACCAACAACTTACCAGATTGGTGAGGAATGAACTGCATCCGTCGATTTTTGGATTGATGTGGCGTTGTGGTGGTCGGGTTTGGAAACGAACTATAATTTTGGGTGCTCCTGCGGGTTACCCTTTTACTCTTTTACCTTGGGTTGCCGTTCCGGAAGGACGCGATTATCCTACAACTGTGTTGTAGAGAGCCTGTGCCAGAAAAGCTCTGTGGGGCCCACCGTGATGTGTGGATGGCATCAGCTCCGTCCATTTGTTGGGCCAGCTCATGTTAGAAAGTAAGCCCAGAAATCTAGCTGATCAAAAATTCAGTTGGGCAACACCATACAGAATAGTGAGGATGTGGACGCTCACCATGCCAACCTTCCTGGGCCCACTGTGATGTTTATATTACATCCAACCCTTTCATAAAGTGGGTCCCCATATGATGAAAGGAAAAACAAAAAATATCATCTTGGTCCAAAACTTCAAAGTCAGAACGTTTTAATGGTAGGCAACACCATCCCAGGCCCACTTGGGTGTTATTTTTACCCAGTGGATAAAGTAATATATGCTTAGACTTCTATACTTACCAAAAATAGGAAGCTTAATAAAAATAATAAGACATGTTATCCATCCAACTCATTCTAGGGAGCTCAGATAGGATATTAAGATAAGTACAGACTCTTTAAATCATGAAATGATTAAATGATAGCAAATTCAAAATGAAAGCAAAAAGACATGAGGTAAGACTACACTCTTCAAGAGTGCAACAAAATAATTTACCAAGGTTGCCATAGTAACTTAAAAATAAATAAAAAAATATTAAATAATTAACATGGCCATTAATTGAGCCACTCGCAAGATGTTATCTAAAATAATCATATGATTCTTAGAGGGTAAGGTTCATCCTCCTGAAATGGGTTGCATCTTGCCTTTTGTATGAGTAAGAACCAACATATTCACCACGTAGGTGAGGCATAGGCCATCCACCCTAAACCACATTCACGTGTAGGCATTAAAGTCTTATTTAATTTTTTAATTATAAGAATAAAATATTATAAATAAGTAATGATTACTTAGACTTGTAATGGTATGATAACCTCACTTACAGTTGGCTATTTCACCTTATAAAAATGGTAAGTTCATAATACGAAAATGTAATAATTATAATTTACTTATTTCTTTTATAAGTGTACTTGGCTTTCAATTTACAAACCATAATTCATGTTTAAACAAATATCTGGAAATGATAATAATAACCCATTTACTTTGCATTTTATAGGAAATTGAAAAATTAACTAGCGCTAAAATCATAATGATAGTATTTTTATATTATTTTAATGTCAAATCATCATGAAAATACATTGGTGTTACTGTTTCAATTTGAAATTTTGATAATAATTACATGAAAAAAAAAGTGCAATGGTTAGATAATAATTGTATCCTAAATAAAGTTGTATTTGACCAATGATTCCAATGTTTGATTTGGTGGCAATGAAATTGTTTGTGAAATAAATAGCCTTTGAGCAAATTTGAAAAGTTATTAAAGGAAAATGCTCTATGCTCTTGGTGCTTCTAGTTGTATTGGTCCACTTGGACAATCCAATTCACCAATCCATGTTATTTATTAGGTCCAAACCATTGATCAATGGCTTTTAATATGGACGGTCAAGATTGTTTATGCAAAACTAAGTCTAATCACTAATCTATTCTATCTATTTTTCGGTGCCTATTATGGATAACTCATAGTTATGAATAATCACTTTTTTCGTGTGATCATAGTCATTTCATCCATTGCTTGAAAAGGGATTGGCTATATAAGATAGTCCAAGATTAATAATAAATTAGATCATCCAATTTGTGAAATTTTTCGTCGAGTCTATGAAAGATGTTATAAGGGCCTATTTGGCCAGCGGGATTAAATAGTATGGAATTGCAGTAGATGGGATTAACATTATTATTGCACAACGATTATATGCCTAGAAATACCATGGTATTTTGATAATCCAATTCTCATGCTTGGGATCAAATTCTTCCTCAAGCAAAAACAAAATATTAAGCAAAATCCTGTTTGATGGATGATGGATGATGGATTTGCAACTAACGAACCAAATTCATAGCTGATGTTATTCACTGCACACGTATGCAACTAAAATGTTAAGTGTAAAGGATGCATATGGATGGACCGCATGGATAAAACACATGCATCAATGTGGGGCCCACAAATGTAGTGGATTTCAAAATCTACCGAAAATCCCACATGGTACCAATTGCAATTTTGTTCCACTTAATCTCATTTAATCCCGTGTCTCCAAACATCCCATGAAATTTGCATGGAACCAAATGCAATTCTATGAAACTTAATCATTCCTAAGTCCACGTACCAAATAGGCCAAGCTTAATAGGCAAATTAAATTGATTAATTGAATCGTTCAAATCAATTCCTTTTTAGCTTTCAAGCTACTTGACGACAAATCATAGACTTTTAACCATCCACTCATTCCTATAACTATTAGTAGTAAGCGACAATGTAAAAATTATACAAATTAGATATCCCAAACATCCAATCAGCATGGAAAATGGATAGTCAAGATTAAATGAAAAGATGCTTTAACTTCAATTATCATAATCAAACAATTTGACAAATTCACCTTGTATTGCTTGTAATTTCAAAAATAGCACTTTGGTTTGGTGATTCTAGCCATGTGACATATGGCTCATGAATGACATATACTTGCAATAAATTTGCTCCATTTAAAGAGTTAGGATCATCTATTTGCATTATGTCTTGCTTCCAATAATACTATTGAATGAACGGCCTAATTGATAATTGGGTGTCTCACATGTCATTCAAAAAGGTTAACATTGCTAGCAAAACACATCATATAATTTTGGTTATCCTCTTTGAAGCAAACCTATGGCATAGATCACTACACCCACCAAACCATGTGCCCCACTTGTATAAGTGGGCTCATAGTATCCTTAGGCCAGTTGTCAAAATATTATTGAATGAATGGCCCTAATTAATAATTGGACATCTCACATGTCATTCAAAAAGTTAAGACTGTTGGCAAAACACATCATATAGCTTTGGCTGTCCTATCCAGGGCAAACTTATGGTTTAGATCACTAAACCATGTACCCCACTTGTACAAGTGGGCTCATAGTATCCTCAAGCCAATTGTCAATAATATTATTAAATGAACAGCCCTAATTGATAGTTGGGCGTCTCACATATCATTTAAAAAGGTTAAGATTGCTAGCAAAACACATCATATAATTTTGGTGGTCCTCTTCGGAGTGAACTTACAGCTTAGATCACTAAACCAACTAAACCATGTACCCCACTTGTACAAGTGGGCCCATAGTATCCTCATACCAATTGCCAATAATATTATTGAATGAACCGCCCTAATTGATAGTTGGGCATCTCACATGCCATTTAAAAGATCAAGACTTAGGGCAAAACACATCAAATAATTTTGGCCATCCTCTCCAAAGCGAACCTATGACTTAGATCCCTAAACCAACTAAACCATGTGCCCCACTTGTACAAATGTGCCCATAGTATCCTCAAGCCAATTGTCAATAATAATATTGAAGGAACTACCTACTTCCAATAAAATTATTAAATGAATGGCTCTAATTAATAGTTGGGCTTTTCACACGTCATTCAAAAAGGTCAAGACTACTAGCAAAACACATCATATAATTTTGAGTGTCCTTTCTGGAGCTAGCAAACCTATGTCTTAGATCACTAAACCAAATAAACCATTTGCCCCACTTGTACAAGTGGGCCCATAGTATCCTCATGCCAATTGTCAATAATATTATTTAATGAATGGCCCTAATTGATAGTTGGGCATCTCACATGTCCTTCAAAAAGGTTAAGACCGATTGCAAAACACATCATATAATTTTGGCCATCATCTCCGGTGTGAACCCAAAACTTAGATCACTGAACCAACTAAACCATGTGCCCCATTTGTACAAATGTGCTCATAGTATCCTCAAGCCAATTGTCAATGATGTTATTGGATGACAGACCTGCTTCCAATAATATTATTAAATGAACGGCCCTAATTGATGGTTGGGCTTTCCACATGTCATTCAAAAAGTTCAAGACTACTAGCAAAACATATCATATAATTTTTGCCGTCCTCTCCGGAGTGATCCTATAGCTTAGATCACTAAACCATGTGCCCAACTTGTACAAGTGGGCCCATAGTATCCTCAGGCCAATTGTCAATGATCCAAGCCTTTAATATGATGTGTAATTCAGTGAATGACCCATTTCCTTGAAACATATGGGATTGGATATCCCATTCTTACAGACTCTGGCTTTTTTCCTTTGTTTTTTTTGAAATCGAAACCTCTTGAATTAGAGATCCCATTCTCTCATTTCTCTGGCTTTTTAAGGCTTGATGTGAAAAGATGAGACATTTCTTTATTTTTAACCATCTATTTCTAGGCTAAAAATTGAACGGTTAGGATTACTCGATCAACGAAATTTTGGGTGTGTAGCCTATCCACTGCAAGGCCAGGCACATAAATGGTCTGGATCAGTGGAAAGAGGTCACCACTTGTACGAACTCAAAACACAAGGATGCCACAAGTATCTCTGCCGAGCATCGTACACTTCCTCTCTTAAGATGGGTCCTCAGGTTCTGTTCGTTCTCTTCTACTTACTAAGCGGTTGTAAAATCCCCACCATACATCTTTCTTAACTGAAAGCCAATCAAGACCATCCAAAACGTGGGCCACGCTGCGGATGGAGCACAGTCCAAAAATCACATCAATCAGACACTACTATCCAAACTTTCCCCATTGAATTCGGATGTCGATTATTTTCTTCTCAACCATCGGATTATTGAATGCCAAATCAATGATCAAGATCACTCTGACAATGCGATCTAGGTGTTGTACTTCATCCACAGTGGGGCCCACGATTCCGATGGCATATATTAGTGCACACATAGGCCACGCTGAAGATTCCGATGGTTAATAAATGCTTGCAAACGCACACTGTAGATTCCTTATAATTACGGAATTGCCCTGCTACAAACGAGTGGAATCAACGAGCAACTTGCATGATAAAAATAGGTTGACGACGTTGACGAAAATCTCCTCCCAAATTACCAAACTACCCTCTCTTTGAATGAGGGCTGATTTGAACGGAAAACGCTTGGGTACATCGCGTATGTACCTATCGGAGTCATTTTCTCCATCATGTGGGGGAAACAATCAAACAAGAATGAAATCCAAACCGTCCATCGGGCACATCATTCCTCTTTTGGTATTGGTTCCAAAAATCAGGATGATTCAACATTCACATGGTCCATACATTTAAATTCGTGTGGTATGGACGACTTGAGAATTGGAACAATGTTTTTATTTGGTAATTCCTTCATCCTGATAAGGGACATCAGATGAATGGATGGGATCTAATATAAACACTACGGTGGACCCCACATAATCTAACAGTGGGTTACTATGTGGCCCTATGAGTTTTGGATCATTATTAAATTTTGTTTCTAGGGTTTAAATGAGGCATTGTACATGATGGACGGTTTAGATCTTATCATAATTCGACCAACGTAATGCACTGTAGCCGAGAGTGACTCAAGCGATGTACGGACGCGACGTACGCTACGGCGGCTGGGCTTGAAAGTTGAAAGAGAAATGACACGTTGTTCTCTTCTTAATTCCTGTGTGTGTTGTGACGCGTCGTATGGTACGTTGCCAGAGTACAAGAGGTGTGCACATGCACCATGACATTTTGCACGTGCCATTAAGGCAGCTGAGTCCAAACCACCAGAATGGTGGGGCCCATACTAGATGGAGGGGTAGCCCTAGATCTGCTCGGCCATGTAGGATCGTATGGTGCATTCAGTGCTATCAGTCTAGTGTGGGCCCTGTTTTCTTATAAGTGGGTGTAGATGAGAAGGATAGGACCCTTTCACAGAAATGGAACTTTAAAGGCAGGGAATTCAATCTAGAGCTTTTCAAATGGAAGGTCTCTAAATATAATTTAATTGAATTAATTCTGTCGGCAATCTGAACCGTTGAATTTATTAGATATTGATTAGATGGTCAAAACTGTTCAAACAATACAGTCTGGGCATCTTTGCGTCCCAATGCAACTCAGATCACTCCCACCAACAATGCTATAAATTGCAATTTAAAGAAAAATGCCCATACACAGTTGGCTGTACTCTCAACTAATTGGCGTGTGGGGCCCACCATGGTGTTTGAACAATATATAACCAGTTCATCGAGGTTGTCCACCGTGAAAATGGAATGTTTGGAAAATCTGGTTAATCTGAGTATCAAATGGGGCACACCATAGAAGACCATGAACCACTACCCAAAAAACTCATGTCGAGGTGAGGCATCTCATCTTCATGGCTGGGTCCACCTGATTTTTGGGGCATTTCCGTTTTCATGGTGGGTAAACTTTGTTAGATGGTAAGAAAAATGCCCACACAAAATTGGCTATACTCCTAACTAATTGGCGTGTGGGGCCCACCATAGTGTTTGTATAGTATATCGCAACTCAACAAGATTGTCCACCAGGAAAATGAAATGCCCAAAAATCTCGTTAATCCAACTATCAAATAGGGCACACCATAGATGACCACAAACCACGACCCAAAAAACTCCATATTTACGTGATGGTTGGGTTCACCTTATTTTTTGGGCATCCACGTTTCCATGGTGGGTAAACCTTATTGGATGGTAAGAAAAATGCCCATATAGAATTGGCTATACTCCCAACTAATTGGTGTGTGGGGCCCACCAAGGTGTTTGTACAGTATATCGTAGTTCAACAAGGTTGTCCACCATGAAAATGGAATGCCCAAGCTCTGGTTCATCCAACTATCAAATGGGGGTACACCATAGAAAACCATGAACCACCACCCAAAAAACCTCATATGACATGGAGCATCTCATCTTCATAGTTGGTCCACCTGGTTTTTGAGGCATCCATGTTTTCATGGTGGGTAAACCTTGTTGGATGGTAAAAAAAATGCCCACACAAAATTGACTGTACTCCCAACTAATTGGTGTGTGGGGCCCACAATGGTGCTTGAATGATATATAACCAGTTCAACAAGGTTGTCCACTAAGAAATTAGAATGTCCCAAAAATTTGGTTAATCCAACTATTAAATGGGGCACACCATAGAAGACCATAAACCTTCACCCAAAAAAATCTATGTCCATGTGGGATATCTCGTCTTCATGGCTGGGTCCACCTGATTTTTGGGGCATCCACGTTTTCATGATGGGTAAACTTTGTTGGATGGTAAGAAAAATGCCTGCATAGAATTGGTTGTACTCCCAACTAATTGGTGTGTGGGGCTCACCACGATGTTTGTATGGTATATCGTAGTTCAACAAGGTTGTCCAAAATGAAAATGGAATGCCCAAAATCTGGTTAATCCAACTATCAAATGGGGGTACACCATAGAAAACCATGAATCACCACCCAAAAAACCCCATATGACATGGGGCATCTCAGCTTCATGGTTGGGTCCACCTGATTTTTTAGGCATCCACGTTTTCATAGTGGGTAAACCTTGTTGGATGGTAAGAAAAATGCCCACACAGAATTGACAATACTCCCAATTAATTGGTGTGTGGGGCCCACCATGGTACTTGAACAATATATAACCAATTCAGCAAGGTTGTCCACCAAGAAATTGGAATGTCTCAAAAATCTAGTTAATCCAACTATCAAATGGGGCACACCATAGAAGATCATAAACCTCCACCCAAAAAACTCTATGTCAAGGTGGGGCATCTTGTTTTCATGGCTAGGTCCACCTGATTTTTGGGGCATCCACGTTTTCATGGTGGGTAAACTTTATTAGATGATAAGAAAAATGCTTACACAGAATAGGCTATACTCTAACTAATTGATGTGTGGGGCCCACCATGGTGTTTGTACAATATATCGTAGTTTCAACAAGATTGTCCACCATGAAAATGGAATGCCCAAAAATCTCTTTAATCCAATTATCAAATGGGGCACACTATAGAAGACCACGAACCACCACAAAAAAAAAAAAAAAACTCCATATTTATGTGATGCTTGGGCTCACCTGATTTTTAGGGTATCCACGTTTCCATGGTAGGTAAACCTTCTTAGATGTAAGAAAAATGCTCGCATAAAAGTGACTGTACGCCCAACTAATTGGTGTGTGTGGCCCACCACAGTGTTTGTACGATGTATCGTAGTTCAGCAAGGTTGTCCAATGTCCGCCATGAAAATGGAATGCCCAAAATCTAGTTAATCCAACTATCAAATGTGAGTACACCACAGAAAACCATGAACCACCACCCAAAAAACCCCATATGACATGGAGCATCTCATCTTCATGGCCATGTCCACCTGATTTTTAGGGCATACACAATTTCATGGTGGGTCAACCTTGTTAGACGGCAAGATGTCATACCAACACTATGGTGAGATGCCCACATGCAGATTAATAGGCCATACAACTAGGTGGCCAACTGGCCATTTCTCAAATTTAAAAGCCGAGCAGGCTCTACAAATGGCACATGTGTGGATAGAGATTGCTCTTCCAACTTTTTTTTTCTTCTTCTTTTGTCAGTCTCACTTGGATGAAAGTGATTGGCCTACAAACGTTCAGCTTATTGAAAGGAAAATGGTAAAGGTTTTAAGTCATAAACATTGAAAACCAAAACCGGTCAAGAAAAAAAGGCATCGTGATATTGATGATTGCAATGGAAGCTATGACTTTATCTTGGGTTTTTCATTTTTTATTCATTTTGTAATTGGATATCTACGGATTGTGAAAACTCCTTTTATGTCCACCATCCAAATGGTTAGATCTTCTATATCTTCTAAAATTGCCTATATATATATATAATGGAAATAAAACAAAAGGCTATGGAAAAAAGCTAACTTATATCACTCCAACCAACAATCCAACAATACTATAAAGTGTAACTTAAAGAGATGTTCATACACATCTGGTTGTACTTCCAGCTAGTTCATGCGTGGGCCCATCATAGTGCTTGTACGACATCTCACCCATCTAGAAAATCAGTTGCCCATCATGATAGTGGGATGTGCAAAAATTAAGTCGATTCAACTATCAAATGAGACACACCACAAAAACCATGAACTACTATCCAAAAAACCTTGCATTCATGAGGGGCATTCCTGACTTGATTTTTGGGGCATCCACATTTTCATAGCTGGAAAACCTTGCTGGACAGAGAAGCTGTCATACAAAAACTATAGTGGACCCCACATGCCCATTAATAGAGTATACAACTGGGTGACCCTTATTTTTTATTTTTCTTTTTTCTTTTGAGAAGCAAGGGAGGAGTGCTATCTTATTACTAACCCAGGGTTTAAGTTAAAAAGATACAATAAAGAACATAAACTTAGAGAAAAAAGAAGCAACCCACATTATAAGCTTAGGGGAAAAAGGAAAAAAAAAAAAGGAAATAAAAAAAGGAAGAAGAGAAACATCTATGGATACACAAATGCAACTTACACAAATGCACTTCCAAAAACCATCCCACCTTTTATCTTTCTTTTGTTGCCACTTGGATGAAAGTGATTGACCTACAAACAGTCAGCTTATTCAAAGGAAAATGATAAACGTTTTAATTAACAAAAATTCAAAATCATGACCAGTTAAGAGAAAGAAGTGTCGTGAGACTAAGAATTGCAATGCCAGCTATGACTCTTCTGTACGTGGGTTTTTTATTTTTTATTTTTTGTAATTGAATATCATTGGCTTGTAAAAACTCTTATATCCACCATCCAAACAGCCGGATCTTCTATATTCTTTAAAAATGACAATGAATAGGCTTATATCTCCACCCCATGTAGCCAGATCAAGAGGATCTCATGGACATTAATCCAATGACTATAGATCTTATTAAACAATGTTTTAAAATTTAGTTGTCTTCCATCCACCACTCTCATTGATTCTGCGTCCAATCGCTAATTTAAACCATTCAATCTCAACCTGTATAAATAAATAAAATGATAAAAACTAAGCAACTAGACTCCCACTTTCGATTCATAAAAAACTAGTCATAAACTCGAATCTGATACATTAAGTACAAGTAGACTAGAACTACGCAACTAAACACACGTTGCAAAATTGTTAGTTTATCTAATTTACAAAATAAATTCAATGGCACCGCCAAAGGCATTATAAGGGAGTGTTTGGTTGGTCAATTGAATCATTATTTATTGGACACTTTAGCATGTTGCACCCCACTTCAATCTATGTGGCGGCGTGGAAAACGGAAACCGCATTAACCAGATTCCCACTCGTCCCACCTTTAATTCCTTTCCCATCTTGATTGCGAAATAAGAACATATAATCTTACTATCAACTTTAGTGGACCACATAAGATTGGCTCTAAAGGGAGAATTATACACATCCAAACGGGCTCTCTAAAAATGTGAAAGCTACATTATTTTGGGTCGAGCCCCAAAAGAGTTACATCAGATGTAACAGTAGCCTGTGGTCAAGTCGCTTGGAGCCGTCACGCGTGTGAATCTATAGAGAAAAGGCTTAAAAGAAAGGGAGATGTGGACAGCCGTTTGGATGATTAGGACCCCACAAACCCCATGTTGCAAAAATCAAAATTCCTTCATTTGGGTTTCATTGGCAATTGTATTGATTCTAAGGGCATTCTCGTTAATATAAAGTGATGGCAAATATGTAGTTTTCTAAAAAATAAGACCTCTTTAGCCATATCCAGGGAAAAGGGCAGAATAAATTCCGCATGGATGCATTTGCCATTGAAGAAAAAGGTAAGGGTAGAAATGTCCAAGGGCACCTTTTCGTCAATATCCTCCTTACCTTGAATAAAAAACTATTTTTTTTTATTAAAGGAGTTATTTAATACTCTGGCCGTAGATGACGCTTGATACACGGGCACAAAGACATTGTCCAAATGGATTATATATACTCAAAATAAACCGACTAAATCGTGTAACCCATTGAAAGTAATTAATATTATGAAAATAATATTGTTAAAATAATAAAAACCTCTGATTCATGGACAATAGTTTTTTAGAAATAAAACCATTGGATATTTTCATTTTTAACCGTCTAATAAATGTCCATAAATCTACTAACTACACAATTATATAACAGTAATGTTTTTTTTCCATAATAAATCCAGTTTCTTGTCTGTAACTTGGAAGATTTATATGAACTAATTTATTAAAAAATGCAAGTTCTGGGTAATTTATTACTGCCTGCGTATCATCCATCACGCTCTGCCAGAGTATCAGGTATTTCTCCTTTTCATTCGCTAGGAATCGTCGGATTTCTCAACTGTACTCGAGTTTCTTGTTTGAAGAAGTGGACCATACTATTTAACTGGTGGGCCCACCGTGAGCGGAGGGTGGGCCATTCAAGTTTATAGATTGTTGAAATGTATAAATGGTTCATAATGAAATGAAAAGGTACGAAAATTAACGGACAGGATCATCAAGTGTATGGTTTTTTGAGATATAGACCATCCAAGGTGTGGCCATTCAAACCAACGGTTTGGATCAATGAATAATGGGACCCACTTGGAAAGAATGAAAACCCGAGTATGGTGTGAATGTACTCGGGTAAGGAGAGAGGGTGATATTAAAAAGCGGGGGACAGCGCGGCTACCGTTCTCGACAGACGAACGGCAACAGTAGCTGAGAATCCGCCGTCGTACGTGCCAGCTGTCCTCCGCTAATTCCAGCTAAGCGAAAAAGCTACACCGTACGTATTTTTCAGGAGAGAGAAAAAACTAGGAAAAAAAAAAAAAATGAAACTCTTTGGTTGCCTGGTGGTCCAAACGGGCCACGTGATTGGGGCATTCTTTAAAAACAGAGAATGCAAGCTGGCCTTGCACGTGTGAGAGGTTGGGGGGTGTGTGTGTGGGTGGGTGGGCCCCACTCATCAGGTGAGCCACATTTCCGAGTTGGGTGTTGATAGTTGGACGGAACCAGAGATCTGTGGGGCCCACCGTGGTGTATTGGTCCAACGGTTGGGACAGGACAGGCCAGGCCAGGCCATGGCAGAGCTTTTGATGTCGAAAACCAATGGACGGTGTGAATTGAACGCCCGCCGCTAAAATTTGTGATCCCAACCCATGCCAAGTGGCCTTATGAACGGGTGTAATGATGTGTAAATATCATGGGGGGCCTAGGAAGATTTCAACGGTGGAGCTTTCATGGTTGTCGTTTCTTGCAGCGTGGCCCGTTTGAGTTTTGCGTCTACCTCATGGAAGGTTGCGTAGTGCTGACGTCACCACTAAGTTGGCCTTCCATGGCCACCATGGTGCATGTGTTCTATCCGTGGTCCATCCATTTTTCTAGATCATTTCAGATTGTGGGGTCCACCTTCATGTATTTTCCTTATATCCATGCGGTACAACCGTTTCGGTAACTAATTTTAGGGCATTATCTCATAAAGAAGCAGATTCGAATGTTAAAGTGAACCGTAACATAGAAAATTGTGGTGATTGAATCCCCATCATTAAAACATTCTTAGGAGCCAGTGAGATATTTATTTGCCATCTAAACTTTTGATAAGTTCACTAACACTTGAATGAAGAGCCCACACAAATTCCAGCTTGATCTAAAACTTTCGTAGGCCACAAAATGTTTTTAACGATCAATCACCACTGTTTCCTATGGTATGGTCCCATTAGCTTCAATTTTTGACATCCTACCCTAAAATAGGCTGTCAAAACGGTTTAAATAATTTGGATGTACATACATCAAGATGGGCACACAGTCTTGATTCCACCCACCGCGGTTGATTCAGTATTATGTAAGATTTGAATCTGCCTCACTTTTAGGCTCATGCACTAAAATGAGCTGTAAAATGAAACGATTGCATGGGGGGCCTACGTTGTACCCACCAGTAGCAACCACCAGTAGCAACCTCGGTACGGGTAAAGTCAGTATTCAATCCGCGTCCTACATGCCCCTGTTTTGTGGGAGTGGAGTAACCCAAGATGGTGCGGCTTTTATAGTAGGGCCCACCTTAATGTATGTATTCAATATCTACTCCATTCATCTGTTTTGACAGATCATCTTAACGGATGAACCCAAAAATAATGAAGATCCAATTCTATGTGTACCATATTATAAGAAACAGTGGCGGTTGATCATTAAAAATTTCTTCTAGGCCACAAAGGTTTCGAATCTAGTACATATTTGTTTTTTTACTTTTTCAACCTGATTTTTTTTACCTTATAAATAGGTTGGATGAAGTATAAATATTATGGTGGGTACTAAGAAGTTTTTAATGGTAGCCCATTCAATCGCCATTGTTTTCTATGTTATGGTTCACCTTCAATTTGGAGCTGCTTCATTTTTGGGCTCATTCCCTAAAATAACTTGTCAAAACGGATGGACGGCGTGGATATACAAGAGACTCATTAATGTGGGCCCCACAGTAAGGGATGCACCATCATTAGTGAAGCCGGGGTGGTACCAAATCCGCTCCCCTGGTTTTGGCTGGTCCAAACGATCTCGTGATTTGCATTCTGTAAAGCAGGAATGCAAGCTGGACTCGCACGTGAGAGTCGCCTGCTGTCCGGCAGTTGGTTGGCCCACTTATCAGGTGGGCCATATTTCAGAGTAGGATGTGGACAGTTAGTTAGTCATTCTTTTCTTAACCGCTCATTTTGCACTCATGCACTCGTAATAAGTGGACCATGCTGATTGTCGTGTGCTGGTGCATCCGAGTAGTGGGTCCACTCGATGGACGTGATACCGTACATGAGTGTCACGTGAGCAAGTGGGCCCCACCAGCCAGCTCATTATCAATTTCAAATAAGAAGATGGACAGGTTGGCAAAGTCCACCCGGGTGTAGGACCCTAGGCATCCAAAAGCTACAGGCGAAAATATGAAACACGTGCTTGAGATCTTAGCATTCCCTACGGCTAGGGATTTTACTCTTTAGGTGGACCGCAACGTAAAAAGTAAGCTAACGGTTATAAATTTTTCTAGCTATTTTTTTTATACTTTTTTTCGTACCATGTGGTGGACGCGGAGTGACAGCTGATTGGACTCAGATACGGTAGTGACACCTGCAGTACCCACGTGGGTGCTGGTCGGTGGAAGCGGACTGCGTCCTAACCAGACCGTCTCCAGCTGGAAACCGCAGGAGCTTTGAGGGCCCAATGTGATGTATGGGTTTTATCCACAGCTTCCATCCCATTTCAACATGTCATTTTATGGAATATGATCAAATTTTAGGTAAATTGGAAGCTCAAATCGGCTACACCACGAGAAGAAGCGGTGGTAATGATTATCACCGTTGAAAATTTCCTAGAGCCCACCATGATGTCTATTTGCCATCCAACCTATTCATAAAGTTACATAGACCGGGATGAAGGGAAAATACAAATATCAGCTCAATCTAAAGCTTTTGTGGTAGAAGAAGTTTTCAACGGTGAGAATCTAATCCTCATTTTGTGGCCCACCAGTGTCTTGGACCTGCCTTATTTTTTTGCCCGTATTTTGAAATGATACGCAAAAAAAATGGATGGATAGTGTGGATAAATTCCATACATCACATTGGCCACTCAGAGCTCCTATTCATTCCCAACTTAGATGGGTCAAGCCAGAGTTAAAAATCATTTTGACATATTTTGTGGGCCTTACCGTGATGTCTGTAACATATCCACCTCGTCCATCAATCTTAATAGAACAATTTAGGGTATGAGCCTAAAAAATAAAGTAGATCCAAAGCTCAAATGGCCCATACCATAGAAAATTGTGGTTGTAAAAGGTTTTTAGCGATGGGTTGCCCAACTTTTATATGGTGTGGTCCACTTGAACTTTGGATCTACCTCAATTTTGGGTTTATGCCTTAAAATCAGCCTGCAAAATGGATGAATAATGTGAATAAACTATAAATATCACAATGGGCCCCACATGAAATTCGCACATTCATCAAATTTTATTAAATTTATAATTAATCATTACCAATTTGCATGCATTTATATTAAAAAAAGATGTGGCTTACATCCTACTCTGCTCGGACGGATTATGGTACGTCCAAATCTGTGGAGCGGCCTCCCCAATCTCTCTATTTATCCACTCCATCCATCCATTTTATAAGATCATTTTAAGACATGATCCTAAGAATAAAGTAAAGCAAATGCTAATGTGGATCACACCAAATAGTAAAGTTGGGTTGCATTAAATGCAAGAGTCAACTATGGTGTGGTCCACTTGAGCATTGGATCTGCCTTTTTCTCGGGCTCATGCCTTAAAATGATCTTAAAAATCCATGTCGAGTAATCCGGTGGTCCCCTCTGCAGATTTGGCTCGGACAATAATATCCAACCTAGCATAGGCAGGACGCAATCGATGTCCAGATGAAAAATAGAGGTAAATCCATAATCACCATTAAAATATCTCTTGCCCCAAAAGTTTTAGGTTAAACTAACATGTGTGTTCGATTGGATGTAAAATACGTTTTATATGTAGTAGGCCTTAAAAAGTTTTTAATGGTCTACCTGAGATTTAGGTCCACCTCATTGTTTATCTTAGACTTAAAATGAGTTGGCAAAAATGGTTGAACGGCAAGGATAAAATTAACACCTACCTCATGGTGGGGCCTAGAAAGCTTTTCCATCAACTTAGGAATCTCATCAGGACGTATTTTCCCATCTCGTCCATCCATTTTACTGGACCGTTTTAGAGCATGAGCCTAAAACTATGTAGATCCAAAGCTCAAGTGGACCATATGACAAGAAACAATGGGACAATGATGCCACCACTAAACCTTCTTAGCAACCATCATGATTTTTTGCTAGCCATCCAAACAGTTCATGAAAGTCACATAATAACCATAGATGAACAGACAACAGAAAGATTTACAAAGTGGATTTCCCACAAACATCACGGTGAGCCCCACCTAGCTCAGGCAACTGCGTACCTATGGCACCTGGTTTCTTTGCTACAACTACAAGCAACTGTAGATCAACTGATGGAAAGCTCTCACGCACGTATTACATCGTGACACATGCGCGCGCATAGTCGTGAACTCCAAGAGTGAGACGCGGCGGAAGTTGGACGGTAGCATGCATGTTAAGGATCTGAACCGTGCATTGGCCCAACATAAGATCCGTATTCTCATCACTACCGTTAATCGTTTTAAATCGTGCTTCGGATAACCTGATGGATCAGAACACTCATACATTCCACACGTGTGCTGCCATCGTGTGTGGGATTCGCACGAGCTCGGAGCTGGATCGAGATTTCTTGTTGAGAGATACGTTGAACGAGAATAACAACGGAATCAGCATCTTCAAGCGAATCAAGCGCCGTATATTCCATCCTTTGATATTTTCACCGTACATATGGTGGATATTCGTTGTAATAAAATACAGACCCGTCTAATTATCAGGTGGGCCACATAATGTAGAGAGAAATTCAAATTACGTTAGAGAACTGATAACCAACGGTCTTCATTCAAACTACTATCTTTAGCTCACCGATGAGTTTTCAAGTATCAGTTTTAGTAAAAAACCCATACACAGTGGGCCCCGCCCTATGAACGTTCCAGATACTTCTTAGAGATCCTAGTCAGCACGTGCTGTAGATTTGTCTGTGGCGCTTGCAGTCGAGGCTTCTAGAATTGTGGTTCTAGCCGTTCGATAGGTGGGATAACAAAGATAATAAAACAACGGTTCAGATTCAAACGGAGCAGGGTCTTCCGATCCGGGGCATCGCTAGTGCATGACATGTAAGGCGAGGCTTACCAAATCAAAGGTTTGGATATTTTAACAATGGGCCCCACCTATACAAACGGAAGAGTTCGAATCCTTTGTTAAAACCAAGTAGGAAAATCCTGCTCGTCACCATTTTGGTTGGTCCATTTCAGCCTAACTGTGACACAGTCAAGCTAAGGTAAACCAATCAGATCAGCGGCAGCAAAGGTTCTCTGTTTGATTTCAATAGAGGATCTGAATTCAAAACGAGTTCAAATCCTCTGCTAAAACTAAGCAGAAAAAATCCTGCTCGTCACTATTCTGATTGGTTCAACTCAGCCTCTGATACAGCCAAGCTGAGGTGGACCAATCAGAAAACGGAAATGTGAAGTATCATATGGTGAGCTTCGAAGGATATTTCGGTGTTCTTAAAGAGCACCTAACGTAGGTGATCCTCAATTTAAAACCATACACATGTTACACGTACGAACACTCATGTGGCCGGAAGCGTGTCGATAAGTTGGATTGGATGGATGATCTAAGCCGTCAGATTAGTTGATATTATGCAACAGTTTGCTACCAATCAACTTGCGTCGTAAAAGTTCTATGCAGCTTCTACATTGCAGTACACAAGCGGACAGATGGGCTTTACATGGATGGTCCACATTAAATCATGAGAAGTAACAAAATAGCAGTGAAAGAGTAATCAACTGCGATCTTTGGCCTACAGACCATCCACTTAATGGCCCACCAGATCAACCGTCCGGATCACCTGACATATATTATAAGTGGACCATGAAGAGGGAGCTGCATAGAACTTCCATTACACCGGCTGCATGATAGCCCGCGGCCATCACACGTGCCAAAGTTTCACGTGAATGAAGGATCCAGTACGTTCATCGAATGGTTCCTGCGATGGATGTGGCTTATCCTAAAGTGCATGTCAGCTCACTCATCAGCTACCCTATTCATAAACGTCGAATCTAGACCGTTGGTTGTCAATCCTTACTAATACGTGTGGGGGTCACATGAAAATGGGCGAAGCGAAATTTTTGGCCCATACTATGAACTGCTGGACGTGCCATCAGGGCATGCACGGTGCGTTCTTTCCCTTAATGCCATCTCTTCCCAGCAAACATGGTAGCTGATGGATCAATCACGACCGTTCATCTATTTTTTTTTATATGGTTTCAACACGACCATAAGTGTTCCTACGGATCGAATTGGTGCATTGAAGCGATGGAAGTAAACAAACGTAGCCGGCGGTCAACATTCAGTACGATAATTTGAAGAAAAATGACAGACGGATGTGTCTATTTTGTTCGATTTTTGAATTATAGGTCATCAATGACACGTGTCACAAGATGTACGACTCCGATTTACCCATGATCATACCACGTGTACTCTCTCGAGATGGCTGTACCATAGTTCAGTTCCTCCGGATCTACCGTATCAACTCTAATCCGACGTGCCAACTGTAATATCATGAAGGAGAGTAATTTGATACTCTGTCTGTGTAGGCACTTGATACGCAGGCACTTAGAAGTAGTACACGCTGCAAATATTAACTCAACCAAACCGAGCAATTAATTTTGGACCACTCTCTCTACATTAAACTCTAAATATCAGCTCGATCGAACAATGCTGACCTTTGATTCGTGGACACCGGTTATTTTTCATTATTAACCGTCCAATACACATCCAACAATCTAAAAGTTAGGCAGCCAAATAATGGTCTTTTTTGGTGCATAATATATCCAAACCATGATTGATAATTTGAACGGTTTATTTTGAACTTGTATGCCACGTATGCAATTTCTCATTAATTTCAAACTGGATGTGTATCATCCATAACACTCTACCAGAGTATCGTGTTCCTAAGTAGGATAGAGAATTTTATAAAACAGTACCTAATAATCATGGAATTTACATTCCGTACCTTACCAAGCCACCTCA
The DNA here is from genome assembly GCA_003013855.2 of Liriodendron chinense. Classification (NCBI taxonomy): domain Eukaryota; kingdom Viridiplantae; phylum Streptophyta; class Magnoliopsida; order Magnoliales; family Magnoliaceae; genus Liriodendron; species Liriodendron chinense. The sequence goes on along the minus strand of PVNU02001323.1, from coordinate 1,115,223 downwards.
TTAACTCAAATGATTTTTCATTAAAGTTGAAAATGACGAAACTGCCCTTATAATGAGTAATGAGAATGTCTTATCAACATGCAAGCGTTCAGAAAGGTTATAATTGTTAAAGCAAGTCTTTGGGAGCGTGGCTTCGACAATTGGTTATGATTTGACTTAATACATGACACGTGTACGGATATGCAACGCAGATTCATTGGATTCGGAAAACCATTGAGGTTCATTGATTCGTGACTATGGGCCCCCCTTTGATGTGTGTGTGTTGTATATCCACCCAATCCAAGATTCGGCTTACCAAACTTGGTATTGGAGGGTGCTGGAAAGGGTTTGTTGGACCACTGTAATATATGTAGCTCATCTATACCATTCATTCATTCATTTTTTACAATTATTTTAAGGTAGGATTCAAAAATAAAAAAGATCCAAATCTCAAGTGGAACACACCATAGGAAATAGTAGTGACTAAATACCAACCATTAAAAACATCCTAATGCATATTGTAATTTTTATTTGTCATTTAGTAGGCCGCATAAACTTATGTGAAAGGAAAACACAAATATCAACTTGATCCAAAACTTTTGTGGTCTCAGGAAGCTTTTAATGGCACGAGTTCAATCATCACTATTTCTCCTAATGTAGTCCACTTGAGATTTTGGTCTATCTTATTTTTTGCCTCATGTTATAAAATGATTTAAAATAATTGGATGTACATTGTGGAATTTTTTATTTTTTATTTTTTATTTTTATTTTTATTTTTTTTAGCTCGTGCTATAAAATACTATAAAACGATCTAAAAAAATTGGATGTACATTGTGGATTTTATTATTATTATTTTTTATCCCCACACCTCCCTTAGGAGATGGGGCTAATCCCCACGGACAGGTGCGCATGCTAATCTTGCAATCCACGTGCTCGGGTAAGCACACAGGAGGGAATCGATCTTATGCCTGTGGAGAGCATACCCATGGCACGACCTATTCGCTCCATATCTGCATTAGTCATGGATAAGCACAAATATATCATGGTGAGGCCATTAGAGCTTTTTCCAACACTAATCTGTATCAAGCTTGGTACTAGAGTGGCCACTACCGGATCCACATCCTCCAATCCATTCATTTTTGTAGACCACACCATAGGAAGCAATGATGATTGACCGCAGACCATGACAAACTTCCTATGATTAAAAGTTTTGGATGGAGCTAATATTTATGTTTTCCCTTGGTCTAAGTTGGTGTAACCTATCCTTATGAATATTTTGATGGTGGGCATTCAGATCTGCTTTATGTTTGAACTCATGCTTTAAAATGAGCTGAAAAATAGATATAAAGCACATACATCAAAGTGAGCCCTACAACTATAGATCCACCGACTTCAGCGGTACCAGAAATCACTATAATAGTACTTGCACATCAGCTGTTGTAGTCCGACAGAGTATCAAGCAACTTCCAAATACCCTTCTCTTTCTGAGTTCACCTTTTCTACCAAGGTTTCTTTTTGCCCATGACCTGATTATGATAACATTAACGGTTCAGTCATCGAGCTATTTCAACATGTGGGCCCCAAAGACACATGCTAAGGCATAAGTACCTCCTTTCCCTCCACGCTCCGGTGTTTCTATCCGGACTCTTCGTGTTCCACATTTCATCATGATGAGATGGTCCAATGATCCTTATTCTTCTAAATTCATCTACTGATAATGACTGTCCCAGCTATATTTTTGGAGTAATTATTATAAATTTTCACGTACACTGTACATTTCATAACATGGACGGTTCAGATCATGGGACTAGTCAACACATGTGTGTTGGTTGTGGACCTTTGGGGGCCCACTTGTGGGCAACCACTTGTGGATTGGGACCCATAGGGAGTGGATCGGGAACCATAGGAAGTTACCGCATCCTTTTCCTTCCGGGAATTTGATTTTCAAATTCCGGAGGTGGTTAGATGAGATAAGGATAAACCTTATCTCATCTCACCATCTTATCCCTTTTATCTCTCGTATGAGTATTATAAAAGGGATAGTTCTCTTCCGATACATATACGAAAAAGAAAAGGATAAGTGATATACGGAGAGAAAAGAGAGGAATAGCCTTTGAGAGTTCATCTGGTCCATATATCAGATCTGAGCCATAGATCTGATTTTGTGACCATCTTCACCGTAGGATCAGAGGGGTGAACAGACCCATTTGTTCCCGTAGCAAATAGGCGAACGGCTGGATCTCACCGTAAATCCTCGGCTTTGCGAAGGTTCTCATCGAGTAGACCGTCGGATCCTGGAGGCCCACACTTCCGCAATTCCTAACAGTGGTTTCAGAGCATTTGAACGGCGGATCTCCGATTTAAAAGAAGGAATAATCGCAATCGAGGTAAGTGGCCTTTACCTTAGGATTATAAATAATAGTTAATTTTATTTTAATAAAATACAATCGATCATCATAATTAAGATCACCATTTAAATGTTCCTTTTATTTATTGCATTTATTGTAATTTTTTTCTCTGAGGTATGGAGATTAAAAATCTTAGAATAAGAAAAATAATTAAAATAAAAGAGTAGATCTTTTTTTTTTTTTTTGATAATGGAAGGTGATCAGATAAAATATGGGTAAGGCCCACAAACATAAGTAGGCGTCAGCAATGGAATATGGACTTTTGCCTGATTCACATGACCCGGCAAAACAATGGCCAGCCGCCCATCCACCGTATCTTCTCTCCATTATTGTTACACCACATGTGTGGTCCAACCTATGAATAAACGATATTGATTTTGGATCAAACCATTGTGAGATTGATGTGAGAATGATACGGTAGAAGATGCTGGCTGATTGCTGCCCATTCACTGTGAAATCCATATGCACCATAATGACACGCTACATGAAGTGGCAGCCGCCGCCGCCGCCGCCGGCAGCAGGAGCGGCAGCTGTGACCGCCACCGCAGGTAGCAGCCATGGCCGCCCAAAACCTCTCTCGATCTCGCACTCTCCTTCTCTTTTTCCATTTAACAAACCAACGCCGCTCAACCGCCACTGCCGCAGCAGCAGCAGCAGCAGAGCAAGCCGCCGCCGCCGCTGTCGCAGCAGCAGCAGCGTCACGAGCCTCCGCCGTCGACGCCACAGCAACAGTAGCGGCATCCAACGCCGCAGCCGCAACCATGGCAGCGGAAGAGAGAGAAAGAAAGGAGAGATTGAAAGGGAGAGGGCAAAAGCCCCAGCCATGGCCGCCGCCTGTAGCAGCAGCAGCAGCCGCTGCAAGCATGGCCGCCGCCTCCGCCGCCTGATTAACGCCGCCTCCGCCGCCTGATTAACGCTGCAAGCATGGCCGCCTGATTAACGCCGCCTCCGCCGCTGCAAGCATGGCTGCCGCCGCCTCCGCTGCAAGCACTTCCACACTTCCACAAATCCTGGAGGCTTTTCTCTGAGGTATGGAGATTAATACCAAAGCTGCGGCAGCAGCAGCAGCGCCGGCCGCCGCCTCTGCCGCTGCCGCTCGCCGTTCCAGCCACTCATCTCTCTTATTTTTTAATTTTTTTTGTTGGGCAGTCAGCCACCATGGCTGCCAAGGTTACATGGATGATGGGTTTCATAAAACCCTAAAAGAAGAAGAAGAGGATGAGATAATTGTAGCTTGCAAATGGCCCTTTTTGGGCCAGGAACGGAATTTTTTTTGTGTGGGCCATGGCTGCATAAATTGGGCCTTTTAAGGCCTAACATGACTATAACCCTTTATGGGCCTGACTTGAAAATTGAAATTGGATATGGGCCTATCCTTTTGGGCCATGGCTTAAGAATATTGGGCCATGGCCAAATGGTTGGACTAATGGGCCAATTTTGGAATTGGGCCTTTAAGAAATAAATTGAATTGGGCCTAATTATGTAATTATGGACTATTTCTTTTGGGCTATTCCTAATTAAAATTATTAGGACCATCATTGGACATCCATATGAGAATGGATAGTCTAATATTGGCCCAAATTTGAGAAGATCACTCTTTACCGAAATCATACCACCTGTATCCATTATTTGGGACAAAATTGTTGGACCATTATGAGCTATCCACATGTGATTGGACAACCCATATGGATCCCACTATTATGTCCAAATTTTAGTGGGCCAAATTAGAAGCCCAATTCACTTCCTTTCAAGATTAAGAGTATCTTGTAAAAGGGCCTTTAATCGGCCATTTTTGGACTGATTTAGACCAAGTAATAGGAAGTGACTTGGGGTTTTTCAGCAACATCTAACCAATGGTATGATCAGATTTTGTGATTAACGGTCCAGATCTAAAATTACCATGATGATCGATGTATGTATTAAAATGAAAGAATATGATTTAAATTATGGATTTTTTCTGTCTCAAAATATCTTTTGATTACTTAATGTATATGTGCATGCATTATTAAATATGTGTATGCAAATGAATGAAGATCATGTATATATCCATACGATCACTATTGATCACGGGTCCACAAATGAACGGAACCATCATCAACTATGATGATCAACATTGATGAGAGGATCCATCATCAATGGTGAACATTAATAGTAATGATCGGATCCATCATGAATGGACACGATCAATGGGGTGATTATATTGTCCTTTAATCATAGAACTTCTCTTATTCGTTCAATGGACATGATTGTTTTCTTTAATCTAATGATTTATTCAATTTGACTTTAATTTTTATATGATTAAAAATTTAAGTCATCATTTCATTAGAATATAGATCTTATAATCAAGGTTGTGCATAACCTAAGTGGGAGTTTTATTCATTCCTTAAATGATGCATACACCCATAATGGTGGGTTGTAGGTTATACAAATAGATAGTCGTAAAAGCATCAATTTCATTTTATTTAGAGAACTTGATTGATCTGCACCACCCATACAGGTATGTAGGCTTTCAGATCCCTTATAAAATGGATTGTATACTTTTATAAACTTAAAAGTTTGAATAACCAGTAGAAATTCTGATGATTAGTGCCAATACTTTAGATCATAGCTAAGTAGTGATACGTGATGCGATGTAGAGATGGCCTCTAAAGCATTGATCGCCGATCAACTAAAAGGACAACATTTCGACGGCAACAACTACGAAAACTGGTCCCGCGCAGTGCGAAGCCTTCTAGATGAAGATGACATTTCACACACTCTGGATGGGGTTCAAGAGGAACCCATATTGGCTGAAAATGGAAATCTAGGTGAACATAGGGCCGCGATGAATCGCTATAACAAGTGGCGTAAACAAAATCGCTCCGCCCGTAATGTTATAATTAGCACAATGCACAAAGAACTCATACCCACGTATGAAGTGCATGAAACCGCTAAGGGGATCTGAGATGCACTGGCTAATGCCTATAAGCAGAAGTCAGATGCAAAGGTTCGGGCTATGGAATTAGAGTTCCAAGAATACAGGATGCCTGTAGGTTGCCCCATCAAGGATCATATCCGTAAGATGGAGCAGATGATAGGCGCCCTGAGGAATGTAGGGTGCAAACTAACTGAAAATCAAAAGATTATAACTATGCACCGTTCCTTACCCGAATCATGGGCCCAAATCAAAACGATTCTGAACCATACTGATTCAATCACAACGTTCAGAGACTTTTGTGGCCATCTGGTACGAGAGGTTGAAATGAATGCGATTCAGCCAGGTTCGGCCAAGGCTTTTGCAGCAGAAACCCACAAGCGGAAAGCTAACAAGAGAAAGTTCAAAGCTCGCAGGAAGGCGAAGAAGAACAGTCAGGAACAGAAGACCGCAACGCCTCCTCCAAATCCCAAGAAGGGGAAAGGAAAGAGAAAACCTAAAAAGACAAACATTACCTGTTTCGTCTGCGGAAATCCCGGCCATTATGCCCGACAGTGTGCCCAGAAAAAGACGGTAATTCCTCAGTCACAAGATACTTTGTTTGTAGGCGTTTGTTCTGAGATCCTTTCCGTTGATATCCTATCTAACGAGTGGATTTTGGATTCAGGCGCAACAAAGCACGTGACACGAGATCGTCAAGGACTCGAGGAATTTTGACTTATAGCTACAGGGAGCTACAGGGTGTACATGGGGAATAACGCTGCTGAAGACGTGTTAGGGATTGGTGTTTATCATCTCCGTACGCGCGTAGGGCACACAATAACCCTCCATGACACTCTTTATGCACCGGGCATGCGCCGGAATTTAATTTCTGTTTCTAGATTGTTAGTTAATGGTTTTGACATTCGTTTTTCCGGGACAAGAGTTTCTTTAAGACTAAATAACCTCATCTTTGCATGGGGTAATTTAATTTCAGATTTATTTATTCTAGATGTAGAACATGATAATGCGCCTCTTGCTTTGTCTGCTACATCGAATGAACATGTAGTATCTGAATCTTTAAAATGGCACGCGAGGTTAGGTCACATTGGAAAGGACCGTATGACAAGAGTAGCTAGATCTGGTCTGTTAGGTTCATTATCCAAGGTTGATTTGCCATTTTGTGAACATTGTGTGTCCGGGAAGACTTCTAAGAAACCATTCCCTAAAGCGACTAGGTCAAAGGGTTTACTACAGATAATCCATACGGATATCTGTGGACCCTTAAATGTACATGCTAGAAATAGATGCCAATACTTCGTCACATTTATTGACGATTACTCGCGCTATGGATATGTGTATCTCATCTCACATAAATCCGAGGCTTTTGATTGTTTTCTCAAATTCAAAGCTGAAGTTGAAAATCAGCTTGAGAAAAAGATTAAAATTCTTAGATCTGATAGAGGTGGCGAGTATACATCTGAAACGTTTAAATCATACTGTGCAAACGTTGGCATCATCAGGCAATACACTATGGCATATACTCCACAGCAAAATGGAGTTGCAGAGAGAAGGAACAGGACACTATTGGACATGGTCAGATCGATGATGGCACATGCTAATCTCTCTACCACATTCTGGGGAGACGCGCTTCTTACAGCCGTCTACGTCCTAAATAGAGTCCCAACTAAATCCGTTCCTAAAACCCCATATGAGAGATGTAGACTGGGAGGATTCCTTCTCTAGCCGACCTACGTCCTTGGGGATCTTTAGCATATGTTTTATTGCCTACTCAGCATAGAAGTAAACTTGATAGTAAAACTATTGAGTGCGTATTCATCAGGTACCCAATGCACTCAAAGGGATACGTTCTAGTTTATGAGGATCGTGGAGGATGGACTGAGATTGAATCTCGGGACGTAACCTTCGTCGAAGACAGATACCCCAGCCGAAAGAAACAAAAGGTTTCCACCGAACTTTTTGAAATTCCCGATGTATCTCAGGAGAGTGGGAGTTCTGCTTCTGCAAATGGAGATACTCCTATAGTTCATCAGGATAGTGGGAGTACATCTCAGCAGGCTCCTGAGTTACGTCGAAGTGAAAGAGGTTTGATTCCCAGAAGATATTTCGATATCGATGGTCAATCTTTCTCTTGTGTTGCGGTTGACGATGATGAACCTGATTCTTATCAGGATGCGTTATTATCTCCGAATTCGGCTGATTGGGTAACTGCCATGGACGAGGAGATTGCCTCCATGGAGAAGAACAAAGTCTGGGAACTTGTAGATCTGCCTTCCAATCGCAAAGCAATTGGTAACAAGTGGGTACTTAAGATCAAAAGAAAGGCAGATGGTACAGTGGACAAGTACAAAGCAAGATTAGTTGCAAAAGGTTTTACACAAAAAGAAGGTGTTGATTATGAGGAAACTTTTTCACCTGTTGCAAAATTTTCCTCAATCCGCATGATCTTGTCCATTGTCGCAAGTTTAGACTTAGAGTTATATCAGATGGATGTCAAGACTGCTTTCTTAAATGGTGATTTGGATGAAGATATTTACATGCAACAACCCATAGGTTATGTGGACAAAAAGTATCCAAAGAAAGTCTGCAAGTTATTACGATCTATTTATGGGCTGAAGTAATCTTCAAGGCAGTGGTACATGAGGTTCCACTTATCCATCACCACTTTTGGATTCACAATGAGTGAAGAAGATCATTGTGTATACGTGAAACGGTCTGGAAAATCTTTTCTGATACTATCTCTATATGTAGACGATATCCTATTAGCTGGTAATGACATGCATCTATTGATGATGTCTAAAGATTGGCTTTTCTCGAACTTTGAGATGAAAGATCTTGGTGAAGCCAACTTTATTCTAGGGGTTAAAATCATCAGGAACCGTTCTAGGAGATTCTTAGGCTTGTCACAAGCCACTTACATACAGAAGATCTTAGAGCGGTTTAGGATGGAAAATTCAAAAGCTGTTGAAACCCCTATGGATAAAGCTACCAAGTTAGACAGGAAATCGTGTCCCCAGACTGAAGCTGAGAAATCGTCAATGTCCTCAGTACCTTATGCGAGCGCAGTAGGCAGCTTAATGTATGCTATGCTTTGCACCAGACCGGATATTAGCTATGCAGTTGGCATAGTCAGCCGTTACCAGAGTAACCCGGGACAGTCTCATTGGCAAGCCGTGAAACGTATATTCCGCTATATCAGAGGAACTAAGGACTTGATGCTGTGTTATGAAGGCGCGAGTCTTGAGCTCAAAGGATATTCAGATGCCGCCTGGGGTAATGACGCCGACGAGGGAAAGTCTACTTCAGGATATGTCTTCTTGCTCGGAGGGGGAGCTATCTCTTGGTCGAGCAAGAAACAAACATCCACGGCACTTTCATCTATGGAGGCCGAATACATTGCATGTTGTGCTGCAGTTCAAGAGTGTGTATGGGTTCGCAGATTCCTACAAGGATTGGGTGTTGTTCCAGGCTTACATGAGCCTATATCGTTGAGGATAGACAACACCTCGGCCATTGACTTGGCAAAGGATCCCAAACACCACCAGAAATCGAAGCACATTGAGATAAAGTATCATTACGTTCGTGATCAAGTGAAAGATAAGAAAGTTATCCTCAGCTACATTCCTACCAAGGAAATGATGGCTGATCCTATGACGAAACCTATAGCTAGAGATCTATTTCAGGTTCACGTCAGGCAGATGGGATTGAGGAAAGCTTGATTGATATGCTTGTATCATGTATCTTTGATCTTTCATGAATAATAAATTCCATTTTATTCAGTATTGAGCACTTGTTAAACTAGATATGTAGATCATCAGCATTTTCTTTGAGATCAAGTAGGATTTCAACTATTATCGGCAGGCCGGTTACCCACTCGCACGGGTTGACCAACCCTAAATGTACAAGAGAGGTACACTTGGGGTGATGTTCATACACTGAGGTATGAACCACCCTTTATTGAAAATAATAAAGGATGAGGATGCAAATGAGTTGTATCCGCCTTCAGTCCTATAAGATTGAAGATGAGACTGACAAAGTCGAATAACATAGTCGCACCATTACTCATAATTCGGATAATGTTATGGCCTGAATCAAAGCCAAGTCGTGAGGTTATGAGATGAGTCATACCTCATGTGAGATGACTTGCGTACTGTAGACCCGACAGATACCTAGTATTGTCTACTTTACGGCGTGGATTGTAGCCACGTGCTTGGACCTATTACCTACAGATTGCTTTGATTCGATCTAATCATTGCAACGTGCGAGTAGCCAGTCCCGTAGGTGACTCTTTGTGTCCTCAGCTACCCTCCTCTTGTGTACAGGAGGATGAGATTGAGTGTCGCTACTTTAGTGTACGATGACGAAAGACCCTTGATTGGCCAGACTCGGTTATGTTAGGAAAGCGGCTTGATCAATTCCAAATTACACACCTGCGTGGGGAAGATCCCGTGACAGCTACACCAAGTTTCTAGAACTATAAATACGCACTTGAAGACTTATCCGCCGGCAGTATCGAGTTTTCTTAGACTTTTAACAAACGATATTCTCTTTCAAAATATATATGTATATATATTACTTTAAAAAGAATTCAAATTGATGTTTGTAGATAACCAAGTTTTTTCAGAATAAACTCGATAAGTTGGATAAGTGCGTATGTTGGCCGAGTACTCCAGATTGGGAGTTAACTCTATCCGGTGTGGTCATGCGGACTAGGACAGGCAATGCAAAGCTTGGGTTATTGAGTGCTAGATAGGTGGTCTCTTAGTACTCAAACACCTGTGAGAAGATAACGGTGTTCCAGCTGGTCCCACGCTTCTGATTCTTTTGATCGTGATTCTTTGGTTTTGATTATTATATGATGAGCTAGATGAACTCTCATGATGTGTCTACCCCACAATGTGATTGAGTGGGAGATGTTGGTTGTGGACCTTTGGGGGCCCACTTGTGGGCAACCACTTGTGGATTGGGACCCATAGGGAGTGGATCGGGAACCATAGGAAGTTACCGCATCCTTTTCCTTCCGGGAATTTGATTTTCAAATTCTGGAGGTGGTTAGATGAGATAAGGATAAACCTTATCTCATCTCACCATCTTATCCCTTTTATCTCTCGTATGAGTATTATAAAAGGGATAGTTCTCTTCCGATACATATACGAAAAAGAAAAGGATAAGTGATATACGGAGAGAAAAGAGAGGAATAGCCTTTGAGAGTTCATCTGGTCCATATATCAGATCTGAGCCATAGATCTGATCCGGTGACCATCTTCACCGTAGGATCAGAGGGGTGAACAGACCCATTTGTTCCCGTAGCAGATAGGCGAACGGCTGGATCTCACCGTAAATCCTCGGCTTTGCGAAGGTTCTCATCGAGTAGACCGTCGGATCCTGGAGGCCCACACTTCCGCAATTCCTAACAATGTGGACCCTAGTTTTGCAACTCCAAGCGTTCGGATTGCACCATCAGTGACAAGCATTTGTTTTCAACACTTGTTTTTCAAAAATTTGATAGCACGGTTTCAATATTTACAAAGAATCACTCCACTTAATCTAGTGATCGTTTGGCACTTTGGATTTGGAGGTAATTGGTTGTATTTCAAATCCAAATAGCTACCTTTTAGATTTGGCAGCCTTGAATTTGGAGGAATTTCAAGGACTTCTTTAGGTATGTTTGAAATTTGGTCATTTTAAGGTATTTCAAATATTTTATTGAACTATATTTTGAAATTTTATTATTTTGTTGTGATTATGGTGTAATTTAAATGAAATATTATTTTTATTTATTTTTAAAGGTAAAAAAGTTACTAAGCTACTAATTTATTACGCACATGGCATGTTAATGATACACCAAAAGCATTCAATTATCAGTTGCAACACTAAAATCCCATTACTATAATGATCCAAACCATCCAAATGTTAGACATTTAAATGGAAGGTTAGAAAACGTTGGCAAGTTGCTTGTTCGTGATCTTTATATTTGTGATCCACCCAAGGCTTAAAATTTACCCATTTTTTTGCCAGAGTATATATTTCAATAGGTTTATTACAATCATTTTATCAAATATATCTTGCAAGCACACATACATTCAGGATATAAAAGCTAATTTACTTGATCAAATCTAGATATTGAGAACATAGTAAAAAATTCCAACCAATTTCAAATACAAGCTTTCAAATGGTAGATTTGGCTTCTACTTCATTTCAACCAAACACAATTAGAATCACCTTGACTTCTAAATGTAATTTGGATTCTAATGCATTCCAAATCCAAACTCTCAAATGGGTGGTAACTATTGTTGGAGAAATTGAAAGAAAGATACTTTAATAAAAAATACTTAATAAAGTTGTTTAAAGAAAACTTAAAAACAAAACATCAAAAAGAAAATACGATAATAATTAATAAGAATTTTATAAAATTATGATTAAGATAACCGGAGTTTTACAAGAAAATTCTTCACTAATCCCAAATTTACCAAAGAATTTACCATGGATCAAAGTACGAGAGTAATGATTTTTTGAGGAGGAAAGTTAGGGAAATACTCTTCTATAATGTTTTCTTTAAAATGTAATAAAGTTGGAAAATTTTGAGGCTGACATGATATATGTATGACATTCCAAATTATATAAGCATGCACTCAACCAGGATAATTACAAGTACAAAAAATATTTCTTATTTGCAAGTGCATTTTGATATTTTTAAATGGTGTAATATTATTTCTTTAATGGTGTGGCTCTGTGGCTCACTTTATGTTTGGATCAACTAAATTTTTTGTTCTTCTAAACATCATGGCAGATTACATCTTTTGGACAGGTTAGATAGCATACAAATATCACATGGGCCCCATGATTCTCCACTTTACAACTTTCTAAAGAAAAAAAAAAACACTGCTAAAAAAAAGCACTTCCCAAGTCAATATCTCGAAGATAACTAGTACAGGCGTGGCGCAAGGGGAGCTGCTTAGGTGTTATCTAGGTTACCTTTATAGTGTGGGGCCCACCTTAAATACATTTTAGTATAGTCAAGCCATCCATCTGTTTTCTCATATTACTTTATGGATTACACTACTAGAAACAGTGGTGAAAGACCATTAAAAGTTTTTGTGGGTCACAAAAGTTATAGATCAAGTTGATTTTTATATTTTCCCTTCATCTAGGTCTGATTGACCTTACCAACGGGTTAAATGGAAAGGAAACACTATTGTGAGATTACTGTGGACCATAGAAATTTTTTTAAGGGTGGATGATCAATGATCACCATTGTTTCTAGTCGTGTGGTCCACCTGAGATTTGGATCTGCTTAATTTTTGTGAACACATCCTCAACTGGGCTGGAAAAACAGATGGACGGTGTGGATATAAAAGGCATAATTAAGGTGGGCCCCACAATAAGGGTAACACCCACTAAGCTGTCACCCTAATCGGCTCCCAGGCAGATGTAGGTGCAAATGTGCAATCTCCATAAGGTTGGTTTAGCACTGTTTAAATAGGGTTCTCAATGGAGTGGGTCAAATCCAAGATCTGATTTGCTCCCAATCCGTATAATGCAGATTTGGATCTTAAAATAGGTCCGATTAGTTAAATAGGCCAGATTTGGATATTAAAATAGGTCCAATTACTTAAATGGATCGGATATGGATTCACATGAACATATCCGAGCTCAATCTAAATCTGATTAAGATCCGACTCATTGTCACCTTAGTATATGTGTTACATTCATGCTGACAATCCGTTTTACAAATTATTTTAGGCCATGTCGACCATACCATGGTAAATAGTGGGATTTGCATCATTTTTCTACTAAATTAAATTTATTATATTATATATTTTATATCATATATTTATTTAGATTTGTAATGGGGGTGGATTCAGACCTAGATCCGACCCAAATAAGATGTTTATATGGATTTTGGACCGGAAATGGGTCTAACAATTTATAAGTGGATCGGATATAGATATCACCTTTTGGATCCGAGTCGGATCCAAATTGAATTTGAATCCGTCTATAGATGTACGGACTTGAGCCGAAACCAACTGGATCTGATCCAGATCTGACCCATAGAGAGCCCTATGTTTAATAAATAATGGTGACTTTTCAACGGGAGCGAATTAGGTGTTACCCGAGACAGCTTAGTGGGTGTTCCCCCACCGTGTGGCTCACATGGATAGTATTTTGTATATCCACGCCGTCCATATGTTTCTCCGGCTCATTTTAGGATGGTATTCTAAAAATTATGCAAATTCAAATCTCAAGTGGACCATACCATTGGAAATAGTGGCAATTGAGAGCCCACCATTAAAAATTCCAAAGAGCCCATTCTAAGGTTTTGGTAATGTTTATTTGCAATCCAAGCTCTTCATAATGTCATAAAGTTTGGATGAAGGGAAAATTTTAATATCAGCTTGATCTAAAAATTTTGTGGCCAGCAAAATTCTTTTAATGATTATTCATCACTCTTTCTATTGTTATGGTCTACTTGAGATTTGGATCTTCTTATAATTTTGGATCTCATCCTAGAATTAGGCGTGACAACATATGGACAGCATGGATATACAAAAAATACATCAAGGTAGGCCCCACACGGTATGGGTAACACCCCACTAAGGTGTTACAAGGGTAACACCTAATTCGCTCCCCCTTTTCAACTGTACACGTGGCACAGTTGCATAGTAATCCACATTATCTAAATCGTTGACCTAACTATGAATGTAACACGACCCGAAAAACTACAAAGATAATATTAAATATATGATTTTCTTTTGAAGTTGGACCACTCACTCTATTATTTTTAACCGTCCAATGGATAGCCATTAAAAATAGACCATGCTTGATAATTATGATTTGATAGGTCTTCTCCATCCAATTTTGGACCTATGATTTTCATAGTTTTAATTACTGTACATTAGCATAACGTGCGGGTAGGATGAACTACCACCACTTTGAAAACTGTGTAAAACTAACAAAGTAGTCTATCATCTACACTAGGCAGGCCACAACATGCAGAAATACAATGATCCAAGCCGTCCATCAGGAATTTCCTATCATACAAATCTACTTGCTATGAAATAAGAATCAAGCCCTCTGTTTCTTCCCCCAAAGCATTCTTAAAGTGCGACCCACAGTATGTACGTTTCAGATTAGGCTCAATAGTAGGTTGAAGGCACATGCAGGAGAGTACACTCGCAGGACATGAATGGTGTTTAAATTGCCGATTTTAACGTTTTAAGGATAGATAAGATCTGACGCGGATTGCCAAATGACACTTCCTGTAGCGAGTTGACGTTGATCTGTGGGCCCCACCATGATGTATTTGTTTTATCCATGCCGTCCATCCATTGTTTAGCTCATTTTAGTGCACGATAATTAAAAAATTAGACAGATCAATATCGTATGTGGACCACACCACGAGAAATAGAGGCGATTGAACGACCACTATGAAAAACTTCTTGGGGACCACATGCTTTGGATCATGCTGATATTAATCCAGATGTGACCTAATCAATAGGTTGGATGATAAATAAATATTACAGTGGGGCCTAGAAAGTTTTTAATGGTGAGACCCTCATCCACTGAAGTGTGTGAGACCCCTGACTTTGGGGCCCACCTTGATGTATGTGACTACATCCACACCATTCATATGTATTGAAACCTCATTTTAGTTCATTATCCAAAAAATGAAGTAGATCCAAATCCCAGATGGAGCATAGTACAGGAAAGAGTAGCAATTGACCATTAAAAAACTTCTTGTGGGCCACAAAAGCTTTAGATCAAGATGATATGTGTGTTGTCTCTTCATATAGGTCTTTGTGACCTTATCCACAGTTCAGATGGCAAATAAACATTAAGGTGGACTCTATGAAGTTTTTAATGGAGGGGATTCAACCGGAAATGTTTCTTGTGGTGTGATCCACCTAAGATTTGCGAATGCTTCATTTTTTTAGATCATACCCTAAAATGAGCTTTGAAAAATGGTTGGACAGTGTGGATTTAAGGAACATACATCACTGTGAGCCCAAACAGTCAGGAATCCCACCCACCTTGGACCGCACTGCAAGAAGCATAGGTGAGAATGATGCCCACTGTTGAAGCATTACTAAAGCCACCGTGATTTTTATTTGCCATCCAAACTAGATGGATGGGGGGAAAATACAAATTTTATCTTGATCCAAAACTTTTGGCCCCATGGAGATTTTAATGGTGAGCATGCAATCCCTGTTGTATGGTCCACTTCATCCTTAGATCTGCCTCATCGTTTTTACCTTATTTTCTAAAATGACTTGGAGAAATGGATGGACGGCGTTGATAAAACCCATATATCACGGTGGGCCCCACAGAGCCCCTACTTGGACCGATTCAGTGTAGGGGGAGGCAGGACGCAAACCGCTTCCGGAAACGACGCGTGCGCTTGAGAGCGTGACCGCCACCACGTGTTTTTTTTTAGGTACCGTTAGGCGCGCGTCACGGCCATCGTCATAGCGGGTTCCGATGGGGAGCGAATTAGATGTTACCCTGGTAACACCTTAGTGGGTGTTACCCCTACCGTGTGGGGCCCATCTTGATGTATTTTTTATATATCTATGCCGTCTATCTGTTGTTTCATATCATTTTATGATGTGATCCAAAACCTTAAGAAGATCCAAATCTCGAGTGGACCATACCACTAGAAACAGTGATTAATAATGATTAAAAACTTTTTGTGGACCATGAAAGTTTTGGATCAATCTCATATTTATATTTTCCCTTCATCAAGACCTTATTGACATTATCAAGAGCTTGGATTGCAAATAAAAATTACCAAAACCTTACCATGGGCTCTTTGGAATTTTTAATGGTGGGGCACTCAATCACACTGTTTTCAGTGGTATGGTCCACTTGAGATTTGGATCTGCATAATTTTTGGAAGCTTATCCTAAAATGGGCTGTATAAACGGATGGACGGAGAGGATATACAAAATATCATACATGTGGGCCATACGGTAGGGGTAACACCCACTAAGCTGTTCCCGGCGTAACACCTAATTGGCGCCCGTTCCGATGACACGAGTACCTTTGACAGCACAAAGAAGTACGTGCGATGTATATAAAAATTGCTTGTCAAAATTTACAAGTACACCAATGAACGATCTAAAGCTCAAGTGGGCCATGACACATTAAACCCATCATTTGGTCCGTGGGATGAGATGGTATGGAATTGCAATAGATGGAATTAACACTATTGTCGTACAATCATTGCGTGTTTAGAAATACTATGGTATTTTGTGTTGGGACTAACGGTGTTGGCCGCGGGAGTGAAAGCCGAACATCACACGGCAAACAAATACGATCAAATGAGAAACACAATACAATCACACCACATAAACATTTGACTACAAGAGACAATCTGATTTTACATAGAAAAACCTCTTAACGAGTAAAAAAAATCACAGCACAAAGTGACCCACTATGATTCCAAAAGATTACAGAGATTGACAGCTCACAAGCAAGGAAAAACAAAGAAAACCCAAGCTCTCTCTCTCTCAAAACACTCTCCCCTCTTCCTAACTGATCACTTAGGTAACCTTGGATACCTTAGGATTACTCATAATCCCAGATTCATGCTATATATATAACAACTAACTCGGAATTAAAAACATCCTACGTACAACCGCGTACTAGCATAAGAAAATACGTACACGTCCGACTGGTCGGAGGACAAAAAAAAAAACGTCCAGGGGAAAAATACACTCAGACCCATCACACTGCCTCACCATCGACCGGTCGGAGCTCCCTGCAGACCGGTCACCAGACCGGTCTAGGGTGTGTGAAAAACTACCAGCAGTCCTCTGTGCATCTAGGCCATAACGTGTAGACTGGTCACCCGACTGGTCTGAGCACCCAAACCAGTACAGACTGGTCACCCGACTGGTCGCTTAATCCCCATAGATGTAGTGCATTTCAAAATCCACCATAAATCTTACATGGATCAAATGCAATTCCATCCCACCTAATACCATTTAAGCCCAAGCGCCAAACTGGTGCATGAAAGAGTTCTAGGTGAAGATAAAATTTATGTTTTCAGTTCATTAAAGTAAGAATAATTTATGGTAATTTATAGACTGAGTGAAAATAGCCTCGTTTCAACCCAAAGTGGGGGTGGTCGACACTGTGGTATGACCAACAGGAGAGTCGGTGTATTAACAGTGGGGTGTGTGCACTAACCCGTAATTTTTTTTATGGCAATTGGTGTGCATGAAAGAATGCATTTGGTGTAAATTGAGTATTCACATCAAATATGTTGAAAGCTCTCTCTCTCTCTCTCATCATTACACATTATTATTAAGTGAAAGTCACAATTCTCTCTCTCTCCACCAATGTATTTTAAATACAGGTTGCTAAGTACAATGAATGATTTCAATTCACATGAATTCTTTGATAATTTCCAATGCATATTATGCATTCTTCCACGTTAAATAAATCAAAGATCAAATAGTTTTGGAAAGTCCTCTCTCAATCTTGATGAGAGGGATTGTAGGTTTATCTTGTATAGATAGATTACAATTACAATAGAACTCCATTAAAATAAAAAGCATAGCAATTTCAATTACAGCATAATCTTAACAAAGGAGAAATTACAAGTAAACTTCTCATAATAGGCTAGAGAATTTTATGTGGAACCTTGCTGTTAGCCTTCTCATAATAGCAATTACAAGCTCTCTGCTGTTAGCCATGAATGACTCGGTCGAAGCTCCATTGTAGCTGTTGACATATTGTTTGTTGCTTGATCTGATTCGTCCGATCGTGTGATTGGACTAAAGTTTTTTTATACAAGTGACTCTTAGGAGGGGTCTACGTGCTAGGAATCAATGGTGGGTGTTCTTATTTGTTGGGGTTAGGAGCCCTGCAGCGGAAGCAATCAAAGCAGGCGAGGAATACACCACAATGGCAATCAACAAGCAAATCATCACACACAAGAAGGCAAACCGATTTTTACGTGGAAAAACCCCTCAAAGGTAAAAAACCACGGCACAAAACGACACAAATCCACTATGAATCAGAAGTTACAAGAGATTACAGAAGAAATACCATGGATCACAGCCCACAAGAGAAATCCCAAGCTACCCGAAGCTAATTCTCACATGAGAAGGACAAACACAGCCCTTTCTCTCAACCCAGAGAACTCCAAGCTTCTTCCCTAGCTCTTTCTCTCACCCTAGAACCCTTTCAATCCCTTGGCCCATTGGCGGCCACTGGCAGCAACCCTAATCTCGGATTACATCTCCTTAAATAGGAGAAAAACCGAAATTAGAAACTCCTTGCGCAAAACCGCGTAAGAAACCAAGTCCAACAAGGAAACTGCCCGACCGGTCGGACCCCCCCACTAGCCGGTCGGCCGACCAGTCGGATGGCCCAAAAAGGGTTCCAGCACACGCTGTCTTCATCTCCAACATGACCGACCGGCCAGCCGGCCGGCCGGTGGTCTTCATGCTTGAAGGTTTGAGGCGTCCAAGCCCAACACTATTCTCACTCTTTTCATCATGCTGCCCACTTTGAGTTTTGAACTTGCTTGGTCTGTTTATTCATCCTGTTGTTAGCTTGTGAAACTAATGGACAGAGTGCATTTCCCAAGGACATTGAGATGGGCTGACCTAATTTCCTTATAAAGGAATAATATATGTTATCAGATGTATCTCACTGATCATTCAAGAATCTTTTGTGGTCACAGCATCAACTGGTCTTTGTTACAATTCAACAAATATCGTGACAATTTCTTGTAAAGGAACATTAGATGATTAGCCTTCCAGAGGTGGCCCATGCATTACACAGTGTGGATCATTGGGCAGTTGCATCAATCAGATGGTAGGATGGTTTAGACATGCTCCTTCACTATCTCTAGAGGTGCTGTCACGCTCCGAAATTCGGTACATGAGTTGGCCAGGCCCGAAGTCGAATTTCAGGAGTGTGAGTTACATTAAAACAAAATATATTGCAATTCCACATAATTTCCCTTTTTTTAGGCAATCAGAGCCAAACTAAGGAGTGAAATGAATTTTTCATTAATTAAATATTCACTAATTCATTCTCCAACTATTCATTAAAACACTAATCACATTGATCTTCCAACAAGAAAAAGAAAAATTCTTTAACGTCCAACTTGCTCTTCACAATCGAGTCATGCACAATGGCACATCGGCTGTGAACGTTACTTCCCATCCATTGATCCATTGAGATGAATTAATATTAATAATTATAGGTGTGCATGGTCATAAGATTGTACCAGTTTCGGACAATGTTCATGTGAATCCAACGGTGGAGATGCTTTGACAATGGGTCCTTAGTGTTTTTACATAAAAAGGATCATTTCTGAACTATGATTGAGCATTAATCATGGTTTAGGTGGGCCATCGAATTAAAGCATCAAGGCCCACCACTAAAACGACATGAATTGATCATATTCTTCAGAACTTTGTCCATGAATTGATCGTATTCTTCGGAACTTTGTCCATGAAAACATATTAAAATATTGACATCATCGAACCGCCACGCTTCGGCCAAAAAACAAGAAAAATAATATTAAGATAATTCCACAACAAACCCAAATGCATTAACAAACAAAAAGATGTGTTTTGATTAAGCACAGCCCATAAATTTCCAGCTAGATGCAGGGAATATCAGGCATGCAATTCATGTAAAAAGGCCATAACAAATAGGCATCTTTGTCTTTCTTCATGGCTGTATGCAATGTTTTTTAAATTCCATCTTACATACTTTGACTAGAAAAAGCCTCACACATGATCACACCATTTGAATAACTCAACTTGTATACTCTCTCCATCATGTTTCTGGTATCTTTTGGCTCTAAACTTGTACAAGTGAAGCCTATTTTTCATGATCAGGACCGTTGATTTGATGGAGTCTGCCATGGATTGTGTATGCCTCAAAAATTTCCTCAGCCCAACAATCCCAACCACTACATTGGTGACCTGAAGATGGACGGTTGAGAAGAGAAATACATCAATGGTTCAAATTCAGCTAGGAAATGGCTAAAGACTTGAGAATTGATGGTGGGTCGATCATATTAATGGTCTAGATTACTAAAACGTAGCCCCCACATCCATATCCTAGGTCGAGGATAGTACACTTCCTATTTAAATAATCCCCACTAAAATAGAGGAGATTATTTTAGATTGTGTCCAGGGCATCTCATTGAAACTTTTGAGACTAGTACCACCTTTTAGGGTACCTTTAAATATTCGTCTTTTGGGCAACCAAAGGTTCCCTAATCTAGGGTTAGGGTTTAAAAAAATGGCACCAAACCTCGAATAACGGCTCAAAACGGTAAGTAGAGTCCTAAACTATACGTTATAATGCATTTAAAATGATTTTTTTCTTTCTTTCTTTTTAATCTTTTTGAAGATGCTACATTCAAACCTATGCCATTATGCCATTAGTTGATTCTACCCTTGTGTCGTGACCACTAGGGCACGGGTCTTGACTCTAATTTTTTTTTTTATATAAGAAATCCAACGGCCATGATTATGTAGGTCAAAGCCATGATTCGGTAGGTCAAGCGGCATAGGCAAACAGGTTCTCTTCGCTGTCTTGTAATCACATTCAAAGAACCGTAAATTACAGTGTTAGTGAAAAAAGAAGGCATTAGTCTACAGCTTAAGGCCTCTTTGGACACATCCTTGTATTGTTTGGATAAAATGACTTTTTAAGCTGAACCTCAGTTTGCATCAAATCAGATTATGTATTAAATTACTTTTATTATATTGAGTAAACTTTTTCGGGTCCACTGTAAATATATGTGAGTTATCCATGTTGTGCATTCATTTTTTCAGCTCATTTTAAGGTAGGGACCAAAATTGAAGCATATCCAAAGTTCAAGTGGACTAAACCGCTGGAAACCTTCTTAGGGGCCCACGTTGTTGTTTATTTGTCATCCAAACTGTTCATAAGATCACATCAAAATGGATGAAGGGAAAGCACAAATATCAGCTTGATCTAAAACTTCTATGGCCCCCAAGAATTTTTCAACAGTAGACATTCAATTCACACTATATTTTGTGGTGTGGTCTACTTGAGCTTTGGATATGCTTGATTTTTGGGCTCAAGCCCTAAAATTATCCGATAAAAAGGATAGACCGAGTGGACAAAATACATAATTCACGGTGGGCCCCACAGTTTTTGGGATGTACTTTTGAAAATCCTATCTCATCCAATCTCAACCAAGCAGGCTTGAAAAACCCTTTTGTGTAAATTTCCATTTGCAAAAGTGCATCCAAACGGGCCTTCAATTGAGTGTCGCCAAATGTTTTAAGACTCGAACGAGTCCTGTGTGACTCATCCGAGTCTAGTCAACCTTCCTCAGAAACTATCAGATTCCCAACTTCCAACATCATAAGATTCACAACTCAGATTGGTAACTAGAGGAGGCCTCACCCAGGTGAGTCGCCCCCACTCGGCCGAGTCACAGCTCGACTCATGACAGAAATGGGTCCGGAGCCCACATACCGTCAATCAGGACGGCTGATCGGATGGGCCACACTAGTGAATTTTCACGTGTCTAGTTAGTGTTCTAGCAGAGAGATTACATGACCGTTTATTAGTCCTCAGTTTGTGCGATTGTGAGTGGTTGATCGAGGCCTTTGATCAGATTGGACCCACAATGGATGGACCATCTATCCACAGTTTCTTCAATGGTCCATTTCACCTTAAAGGGGGCCGAAGACTGGACGGTCAGGATCTTCTAAGCGGCAAGATTTTCAAATTAATGGTATAGATCACTTAAATGGTGGGCCCCACTTGTACAAACTCAAAGGTAGCTAGACTCTACCAATTCTCGGATGCCTGCGTTTGGATGCTTAGTTGGATTGAGCTGTACCCAGCCAATAAAAAAAACGCAGGACGTTCCAAAATTGAGGTGGGGCCCACTTCAATCAGTAGTACTGACTGCCAACCACAAGTTGCAGTTTCGAGAGGAGCTGGGCCCCACTTTGGTCGTTTCCACTTAAATGAATGATATTATTGCATTTCTATTCAATTGAGCATCCAAACACAGCCAGATCTTCAAAACCTACTTTTTTGCGTGTCTGCGTTGGGAATTAAAGATCCGACCAGTTTGAATGGTCTAATGATGCAAACTAGTGGGGTATTGGACAGTGGATTAGTTATACACTAATCTGGACCGTCCATTTTGTCCCAGCCGTTCTCATGGATCCTGAACTACGTTTACTGAACGATTCTAGCCATCCGATCAATGGCTTGTAAAAACTGATGGTTATAATAAAATGTACAATCATTTAGATTATTATGATCATAGATCAATGTAATCTTGGAATAGTGGGCCATGAAGGTTTTATGGGACCATCTGAACGGTTCAAACAAGGGTAGATGATATAACCGTAGCAATTGGCAACTGACCTATCATTTGAGAACCGTCCATCTAATTTAACTAATTGGATGACAAATGCTCAAAATATACTGATGATCCTATCCGTCTGATCAGTCTAAGAAAATGAAGAGAATCGACGGCTAGGATTGTGTAATGGGCTTTTTTAAAAAAAAAAGGAAGAACCATCCCTGATGGGGCCCACTAAATGGACAGTCCCGATTGATAAATGGATCTAAACTATTGAAGAGAAGAACTTTGATGCTCTGAAGAGTGTGATACCGGTAACTTAGATTAAAACGAGCTACCTACGGTGAGTCAAGAAATATCGACCGTTCAATTTAATTCAATGGATGCCACTTGTGTAATTTGTGAATGCTTGCTCATTGACCATCACACTACGCCAGAGTATCAAATAGCGTCCTTTCTAAAAGCGATCTCTTGCATTCTGCTGCACATTGCAGCACGTGCAAAATAGCCGTATACAATGAAGCTATGTGGGGCCCACAAAGATGTCCATGAGAAATCCACTCCGTATAGACATCATGGTCGGCTCTAGAAAGGTTTCAACGGTGAGATTTTTATTCTCACTGTTTTCAGTAATGTGGGGCCCACTTGAGTTTTGGACTTGCCGGATTTTTGGATTCCT
Source organism: Liriodendron chinense (assembly GCA_003013855.2). Taxonomy (NCBI): domain Eukaryota; kingdom Viridiplantae; phylum Streptophyta; class Magnoliopsida; order Magnoliales; family Magnoliaceae; genus Liriodendron; species Liriodendron chinense. The sequence continues at coordinate 1,091,908 of PVNU02001323.1, read as the reverse complement.
GGCCTATTGTGATATTGAGAAACTGATGTGCGGAGTAGATTTCTCAGGGGCATCTCTATCCTCATCCGGTGGCCATTATGTTAGAAATAGGTTGACGGTTTAGATGACTTCAGCCAAGTTAACTTCAGCCGTACATTTTTTCGACCTGATTCTTGGACCTATACATCTACACAATGGGACACGCCTGATGGACGGATTGGATCTCCTAAATATTCGTTTGCTTTAGCTGTCTTGTATACACGTGTTGAGGTTTGCTTCGATACCTCTCCACGTATTGCTTTATAATATATCGGGACATATAGCAGTAATCTAAACCGTTGATACGATGAGGTAGACAGATGAAGGTGGCTTCCCCAAGATCCTTTAAGATTGGACGGTGAGGCCCATCATGTAGACGGTTTGGATCACAACCGAACATGACCCAAGATCCAACGGCTAGAGTACCGACCACCGACGTATCGAATTCCAACATTTTGGAATGCATTCGAGCGAATCTCCACATGTACGGGCGTAGTAGATCCATCCGTATTCTAGCCGTTGGATTTGGGTTGTATCAATGATCCAAACCGTTTATCTGATACGTCTCTCCTTGGATTGGGGATGCTCAAAAAAAATTTCGGATTGAATATTAAGCCCTTTGATTATAAATGCGTTGTGGTGACCGTTCATTTTCGAAGAAAAAGAGCGAAACTATCAAAGGTTGAAATAATCCGATTAGAGCATTTATTTGTTGATTTTCTGCCGTTAAAAGAGTCGACCTCATCATATAAACGGTTTGGATAATTGGAAGATGACTGATATTCAACGGCTAATACGTACTCGGGCAAATCTCACGCGGAACAAAGCTGCTCCAGTTTTCTTCTCACGTGGATGAAAAGAAAAGATAGCCGCACGCGCTTTGATTGGTTCACATGGACGGTGAGTGGGCCCCACAGGCAGTGAGAGCCAATGAAAACGAGCATGGTCACACTGAAAATTGGGGTGGCTTCAATTTCCATGAAATGTGGAAAACAGCCGAGATTCTGGCTAGTGCTCCAAAAGCTGTGGGCCCCACCAAGATGTCTGTGTTTCATCCTCGCCGTCCATCCATTTTGCAAAGTCATTTTAAGGCGTAGGACCAAAAAGAGGCAGATCCAAGCCTCAAGTGGACCACACACCATAGGGATGCAGTCAAGATGAGAATGCCCACCGTTGAAATCTTCCTAAGGCCCACCGCGATATTTATTTGCCATCCAACCTGTTCATAAAGTCACATAAATCCAGATGAAGGGAAAACACAAATATCAGCTTAGTCCAAAACTTCCACGGCCTTCAAGAAGTTTTTAACGGTGGGCGTTCAATCCCCACTCTGAGGTCCACTCGAACTTTGGGTCTGCCTCATTTTTTTATATCTCCAAATCCATACATGATGGTGGGGCCCACAAAGATTTCCCGAGTACCCATATTTTGGAGATATGTGAAACGGACGGTGGAGATTAAACGACAAAGGACAAGTTGGCTTTTGGAGAGTGGGGGATGGGAAGCACCCACAACCCGTGAGATGAAATGACAAAAAAACGTGTGAGAGAGAGAGAGAGAGAGGGGGGATGCTGCAATGCAAGCTTAGCTAGCAAAATCATGACTACCTACCGACCGAAAAGTTCATTTTCTTCGCATCTTTGGGAGATATTTGTGTCTACCTTTTTGGAATTTCCAGTGCTGTCCATCATTCAAGCGGAGTAATTAGCTTGTGGGGCCCACCAGTAGTATGTTGTTTGGTGTTGTTGTTGGTGTTAGTAGAGTCCTTGTGGGCCCATTCGATCTAACAGAAGTGACAGGGGCCTATTTGCTTTCTGATTGGTGCATCCCACATGTGAGACCAGCCCACCTGAGTGGGGCCCACTCCTCCGCACTCGGGTTCACATGTGGTGGGGCCCACCGTCAACAGAAAATTATAGGAGCGATAAGGTTCTGCTGGACTCGGTGACTCGACTCGAAACTCGGCCGAGTCAACTCGACTCGGCGAGAAATCAACTCGGTTCTAGATGGTTACTGTGCATTTTATTATTTATTATTCTATTATTGGGATTTTTACCCCCCAAAACTCCTAAAACATTGGGACTTTACCAAATAGTGATTCTGAACGATGAAATTTACCATAATGCCTACAACGTCCTGCTGAGTAAAGCGTACCGAGTAAACTGTGTGGGGTCCACCGTCATCTATGTATTTTATCCATTCCGTCCATCCATTGTAAAAGATAAGTTTATTGCTTGATCCAAAAAACGAAGCATATCCAAAGAGCAAGTGGACCACACCACAAGAAATAGTGTGAATTGAATGTCTACCGTTGAAAAATTCTTGAGGGCTCATAGAAGTTTTGGATCAAGCTAGTATTTGTGTTTTCCCTTCATCCATGTTGGTGTGATCTTATGAGCTGGTGGATGACAAATAAACATCACTGTGGGCCCTAAGAAGGTTTCAACGGTGGAAATCATTATTCCCATTGTTTCCTATGTTGTGGTCCACTTGATCTTTGGATATACTTAAATTTTAGGCTCAAACTCTAAAATTATCTGAAAAAATGGATGGACGGCGTGGATAAATCATATACATTCACGGTGGGCCCAACAGAGTTTACTCAGTACCCAGTCTATTTCCCCTTTTTTCTTTAAAAAGCAATAAAGTGGGGAATTGTGGAGCCCACATGATATCTTTATAATATCCACTCTGTCCAATAGATGTAATCTGTCATTATGTTCATAAGACCCAAGCCTTTGATTAATATATACCTAATACAAGCCACACCATACAAAATAGCATGGACCACTTGAAAACATCGAAATTTACATGCACCCATCTGGCAATTGAATCCAAAAGATTTTTGGTCCATGTGATTATTATAATTTCGGCGAGTATGTTTGACAAGCTGGATGTCATACACGTACCATGTGGGCCCCAAATTCTCTTGCTCCATTACTTTTTAAAAAAAAGTACACAAGGGTACTTTCGTAATTTGAGAAGAAGGTTTCCCTAAAAATATCAAAAATATCAAAAATATCATTTAACGGGTTGGGGTTAGCGGAAGTTATTCATATGCATGCCTTACTCTTTTTAAGATTTCTGTATGACCAAAATATCCCTATGAAATGATAATATTCCATCCACATACGTCAATACAGGACTTCAACCCTTCTGTTTCATCATTCACGTGTGGCCCACTGTATTGGACCAATAATAATTTTGGTCCACGTGATGGGTGGATGGTGTCCCATCCTTCATGATTGTTTGCTACACCTGATGAATTGGGTTGATGAAAGACAAAAGACATGGTGGATCCACATACAAACATACGATTGGTATCCCATCCTCACTTCTCCCTATGATGTGGTCCATCTAAGATTTGAACCTGGCTGATTTTTTGCTCCATGACGTGGCAACAAGGAGAGAATCTGATGGACGGAATGGATTTTACATATACAATATGGTGGGCCCCACAAAGCTTGAGTGTTTCACACGCCGCCTAAAATGTAGAGAGGATTGGGGTTTGAATAGACCCTACTATGCCGGACATTTTAGAGCTGAACTAGAGCCAGCTAGTCCGTTAGATCACTCAGCTCATACCAACTTGATTGGGCTCAGTTCAAAGGCGGGCCATTTTTTCAAGCTTGAAAAGATTTTTGAGCTGAGCTTGAGCTAACCCAAGTTTGTTACAGCTCAACTCAAAGTTCAGCTTGATCATAGCCTGATTCAGCATGACTTGGCTCAACTTGATTGGCTCAGTTAGAAACTAAAGCTGTACACCAGATGAGTTGAGCTTTATCTTATTCGAGTTAAGCTTATTCTATGACCACCCAAGCTCATGTTCAGCTCAGCCTCCTGTCAGTGCAGCTGGATAGCCAGCAGAAATGTTGCGTATAGAATGGAAACTGCTTATAAACATAGCTTTTGCTGTATGTGGAATGCGAACTACCTATACAGGTTTATAGCTTTTACACACGCCTAAAATGCTCAAGCCCCCCTGGGCCCACCATTTGAATACGTGGAATCCAAGACGTCCATCAAGTGGGAAACCTAATATCACTGTACACACCAAGTATCTTCCCAATTAAAAAACTCATGTGGGCCACACCATCGGTACCAGTGAAGGGTTTTGCCGAAACCATCCCAGGCATGTGGCCCACCTGATTTGTATGTCAGAGTGATTTTTGTACCTTGCCTTCATCCTGGTGATTCACACCCGACGAATGGGTTTGATGAAACATACATACTATGGTTGCCACGTATGATGGGCATGGTCGATATTGGCTAGGGAGGCTTGTGGACAAGCCATGACCCTAAAATTCGAACCTAGCCGTTGATTGTATTGTAGTCGAATTTTGATGGTTGATGTATGTTGATTTGGACTCATAAACCACTGGACAGAATCATCCGTTCAGCATGATTATTGGACCATGGACATTTCTCACTTGTTAGGCCCAAAAACCTGGGCCTCTTCAAAACTCAGACCCAGGCTTTTCATTCATGGGTTGGGCTCGAGCTGCCTATACGTAGCGGCTGGATGGGTCTGGTTCGGGTTAGGATATACCAAACGAGCAGGAATTCCTCCCTGAACCTAACCCAGAGCCCATTTCGCCGTGTGTTCAATCCATCCATTAATATTCATCAAGCCCAGGTCGACCCCACCAGACGGGTCAACCCCAACTGAAACCTATGCTCATCTTCTATCAATTTATTTTGAATTTGGGTCAGGTCAGGTGTGGTCATCTGGCCTAGAGGTGGGCACAAACCAAGCTAGCTTGAAAGCTCGGCTTGAATTGGTTCGAAAAAGCTCGGCTTGGATTGGTTCAAATGGAAGTTCAAACCAAACCAAGCCTCCGAGTCAAGCTCGTTTGAAAAAACAAACCAAGCTCAAACTAGGGCAGTACCGGCTCAGCTCAGCTCAGCTCGATGCTCGATTTGATTCAGCTCGGTTTGATTCGGCTCGTAGATTATAAGCACACTGTTTCGTGTGGTGTGAACCACTTGAGCTTTGGATATGATTCCATTTTGGGATCATGTCCTAAAATGATATGTAAAACAGATGGACAGCATCGATAATACATATACATGATGACATGAATAATACATAATACATATATATGAATGCACACTGTTTCCTTGCACTTGTAAAATTATGCTTGTGTACTTTTGTTTGGAAAAGACTCTTACATGTCTATTTTGAAGTTGCACTCCTTTGGAGGATGTTAAACATCATATAGTAAGATACGCTTGTACTTTTTTTTTTTTCTTCTAACTTTTTAAATTCTTTTCTAATTAAATAAACAAGGAAAAAAAGAGCCGCCTGTTTGAACTTTGCCTGGCAGGTTCGAAATTTTTGACCAAATCGATCCCGGCTCGAACCATATTTTTCTGGAGCAAACCAAACTCAGGCTGCATAGGTCGGCCCGAAACCCAAACTAAACCGATCCACAAACTGCAGTGATACAAAAACAAGCCAAACCAAACTAGTGCTAACTTGGTTGCCCACCTCTAATCTGGCCAGCCCATTGATAAGTTATATGAACGGGTTGGGTTGGGTTCAACCCTGGCCCAGTCCATTTATACTTGAACGGCCATATTTTCTAACCCAAACCCAACGCATTATCCATTTTGCTTGTCCAAATCCACCTCAAAAGCTGGTAAGGCGAGTTGACCGGCGGGCTGGACTGAACCTTGCCACCCCTACCTAGTTCTGGTAAGTGTGCTCAGTAGCCTGTTTTGTTTTTCACCACCCATGTATAGGCCACTTAATGGATGGCTAAACAATAGATGGTCCAAGTCTGTTTTTTTTGGGTCCACACTGCTTCATGTGTGTTTGATGGTTTTGTCGTCTGTGCAGATGTGGACAATTGTGTGACAAATATCGTTGAGATTTTGATAGTTTTTGTGAAAAATGAAAATTTTGCAAATAACTACCTAATTAATATAAAATTTATTTTCTAGTACCGTTTTCAAGAAGGTTTTCGGAAGCTATCTCATTATTCAATATGATCATCGTTTCCACTACCTCTGTGACCGCTGCTGGAGAGCAAACAGGTGGGTCTCACTGTGATGTTTATGTAAAATACACCCGTCTAGTGATTCACGCCATGTTAGGTCAAGAGCCCAAAATCAGCTCCATCCGTTCTTCAATTGGACCACATGATTAGAAACAGTGTATTGGGCAATGCCTACCCTACGGATTGCTTTCATAAGCGTGGCCCACATGAATCGCAAATGGGTATGATTTGTAGGACACAATGTTGGTGTAGAATTAAGGTAGCCCCGTAAAAATCAAGCTGAGGCGTCTCTCTTAACTGCTTTCTTTGGCGTGGCCTACTTGAACCACAAGATTTCAATTTGGTCTCATGTCCTGATATGTTACTAAATATTTAATGGTTAGAGTGGATCTTACATAAACATCATGGTGGGCCTGTCCAAGTCAATAGCAGTGAACTTTATGATTGGAGGGGGATATGGGGACTTAATTTTTGGTAGGGCCAACCATGCTGTTTATGTAAGATCTACTCTGACCATTAGATGCAGTTTAAGGCTAGAGCCAATAAATAGGCTGACTAGTTGTTCAGGAGGGCCATACCAAAGAAAAAAGTTGAGTTGAGAGAAAGAAATCAACCCTTGATTTTCACATGGCCTACCATGATGATTATATGAAATCCACTCCAGCCATTAAATGTCACACAAAAATTTAGGCTTAGGGTCTAAATGTCAGGCCGACCATGATTCAGGTGACCCATACCAAGGGACAAAGTTTGGAGGGTACTGTTGCCATGTTCACTGTTTCCAAACTTGTGGTCCACCGGAATCAGATCGTATGGGTAATTTTTGGGCCCTTTGCTTAACTTGAGGTGACACAAGTGATGGCAGGAATGGATTTTAAATAAACATTATGGTGGGGCCTACCCAAGCAGCTGACCATTTGCTAGCACGCCACCAACAGACAGCATCGGAAGGCAGTGGAATGAACGTAGTATCGATCAATCAATCAGCTGTTTGGAAAGGTAATGGAATTCAAATTTCATATTAGTTAGGCAGTTCTTTGTAAAATGAAAAAAAAAAAAAAAACTAAATGCTATTAGTGCCGTACTTTCAAATTTTAGAAAAGTTTTAAAATATCACCTTCTGCATTATTGAGATCTCGGAATATTACAAGAAGATACTTTGGCTTCCTTCCTCTGACCCAACGGACGGACCCAAAGTGAAAAGTCTACTTTAACCCCTCACCGGAGGATCATGCAACCTCAACCCAAACCGAGAGCGATGTGAGCCTCACGATGGTGTGTTTTTGAATTTCACCCTCATCACCAGTTGTGCAACTCAATTCTATGCGTAGGGCTAAAAAATCATCACCATTCATGATTCAAGTGGACCACATGATTGAAAAAGGTGTACAGGGGCAATGCCCACTCTCCAAACTATTTCACACACCACATTGTTAGTACACCCACCCAGCCCCTATTAGTCACATCACAATGTTAGCCACCCCCACTGTGGGGATCGATACCATGACCTCAGTGTTGAAATGAGGCTATCTTCACTCAGTCTACCGCTTAAGATATGGGCCTGGTTGTTGCTAGCTAACTTACTGATTAGGTCACACAGACCTAGACAAAGGGAAAACACAAAGATGAGGTTGATCCAAAGATCATGTAGCTTTAGGATGTTTTAATGTTGGGTGTTAAATCACTATTATTTCTTATAGTGTGGTCCACCTGAGATTTTGATCTACCTCATTTTTGGGCTGATGTCCCAAAACAATTTTGGAAAATTGGATGGACGACGTGGATAAAACACATACATCATGGTGGGGATTATAGAATTTTTCCAGCACCACCAGGCATATGAAATATGAGTCTTGTAATCCTACTATGGGTCTACAACCAAAAATCATACTTGAGAGAATACACTATGGAGGCATATTTGTTACCATTGGGATTTGAACATTTGACCTACAACTCCGTTACCATTGTCAGATAACCATTTGCTCGAAAAGGTCAGCTTTAGAGGATGGCATATGTATCAATGTATGTTAAGGGACTTTAACAAAGCGGGTACACTTAGGAAGATAATATAGAGGGTTGGCATCATCTCGTACGGCCTTTTCCAATCGCATGATCTACCTAAATTAGGGATGTATTTAGTTTTTGAGCTCTATACTTAAAATTAAATCACGCAGCTAGTAATTAGGAGTGAAATTCAGAAACACATTATGGTGGGGTTCGCATATGGCGAGGTCCATGTAGCTTCTTGTTTTCTTCTGTACCTGATGGGGAGGTTTTCGCTGTGCATGAGTTCTTTGTAAAAGGTGCATTGGGCTTTTCACCTTGTGTCGGCCCGCTGGAGTACTGTTTTCGTAAATATCCAATGTAAAAGCATCTTTCTGTAATATCAAGTATTTGAAGGAGTTTTCAGGTAAAAATCCCTTGAGATTTTAACTCAGAAAATAGAAAAGAAAACCCTTAAATGATTCATTATATAACCTATAAAAAATTAAAATTATTTTAATTTAAAATGAAGTTTTTCTCCAGTTTTAGGGACATTTTCCTGATACCTCAAGAAAGGCCTCAAAAGATGAGGATCTCCTGAAAATACTCAACCGGTACACATTGCATAGTTGCAAAACAATCCAGATTGACTGACTTACCGACCCCAGCCAGCCAATTTGGCACCCACGATTTCCATGGTTTTGATTACTGCACGCGCGAGGAAGATCCACAGCTATTTTGAAAACGGTGCAAAACCAACAAAGTAGCCTATCCCTGCATTTGGTGCGTTTGGCTGCACCAAACATCATGGAATTTCATTATATTGATTCAACCAAACACACCCTTGGCTAGCACTAAGTTGCTGTTCTGAGATTATGAAACCACTTGTAATACATGGTCAGAATCTCCTCGTATGGGACTGCAGTTGGCGACGGAAGATTTGTGGGCCGATGCATGCGAATCCGACGGTGGAGATGGTATGATAACAGGTCTTTGGTGTTGTTACATAAAAAGATCATTTCTGAACTATGATTGAGCACTAATCATGGTTTAGGTGGGCCCTTGAATTAGAGCATCGAGGCCCGCCATTCAAACGTTACAAATTTATTATATTTTCCGGACATTTGTCCACTAACATATTATAATATGAACATTATCGAAGCGGCCGAAAACGAGAAAAATAACATTAATATAATTTCCACAATAAACCCAAATGCATTAATAAAGAAAATGATGTATTTTGGTTCATGAATTTCCAGCTAGTTGTAGGGAATACCAGACATGCAATTCATTCAAGGAGTCCGAAGTCAAAGGTATCAGTCTTTTTTTCATGGCTGCATGCAATGTTTTTGAATTCCAAATTCTATCTCACATGCTTTGACTAGGAAAAGGCTCGCATGATCAGACCATTTGAATAAATTAACCAAATTGTATAGCCTTGAGAGGCTTTTTATCGATAACTTTGGTATCTTTGGGCTTTAAGTTTGTGCAGGTAGAACCCATTTTTCATAATCAGGATCGTTGATTTGACGGAGTTTGCCGTGGATTGTGTATGGCTCAAAAATCTCATCAGCCGCAACAATCCTTACAACTACATTGGTGGCCTGCAAATAGACGGTTGAGGAGAGACAAAACAATAGTCCAAAATTTAACTAGGAAATGGGTAAAGACTTCCCAATCAACGATGAGTCCATCATACCAATGGTTTGGATCACAGAAACGTGGGCTCAAATGGATATTCTTGGTTGAAGATGGTACGCTTCCTATTTGAATAATCCCTACCCAAATGAGGAGTGGATTAGGTGAGAGCGCGGCCTCACCCAATACGGTGCAGCCCTTACTATGGGACTCAGATTAGGTACTACCCCCACCGAGGACGCTGAGGAGATGGACGGCGTGCGTGGCACCTCGACATTGGTGGAGAGTAGTGGGGCCCACACTGATGGAGAGCAGTGGACCGCACCACTGTCACATCGGTGCTGGCCCGACCGGCTCTCCACCAATAATGAGGTGCCACGCACCCGGTTTGTCTCCTCAGCGTCCTGGTGGGGTAGTACCTAATTCAAGCCCTTCACCATAGGGTCCCACCTTGATGTATGTATTATGTATCACACTGTTTGATATATTTTTTCAGATCATTTCGGGGCATTGCTCCAAAAAAATGAGGCAGATCCAATTATGAGGTGGACCATACCAAAAGAAACGTGGTGATTGATTGTCCTATCATTAAAATCTTCTCAGGGTCCACCTTAATGTCCTCATAGTGTTTATTTACCATCCAATCTATTACCTTATCATAAGCCTAGATGAGGAGAAAAACAAATTTCATCTTGATCCAAAACTTTTGCAGCCCATTAGTGGTCATCAACTTTATTTCCTGTGGTATGGTCCACCTGATAATTGGATCTATTTCATTTTTAGGATAGTCATAAAATGATATGGAAAAATGGTTGAACAACGAGGGATACATAATACACATATCAAGGTGGGCCCCACAGGTAACCCCACAGTAGGGCCGCACAGTCTTAGGGTGAGACCGGGGTCTCACCTAATCCGCTCTCTTAAGCTAATTGGGTCCTGCTCCTGCTGTAGTGCTTTTCTGCAGGGCCTACTATAATGTATGGGTTTTATCTACACCGTTCATTCATTTTTTCAGACCATTTTATCATATAGTTCTAAAAATGAGGTAGATCCAAAGCTCAAGTAGACCACGACATATACTATTGAAACCTTCCTAGAGGCCACCATGGTATTTATTTGCCATCTAAGCTGTTCACAAGGTCTCATATAGACCTGCTTGAAGGGAAAACATATATCTGAGCTTAATGCAAAACTTCTGTGGCTCCCAATAAGTTTTTAATTGTGGGTGTTCAATCCCGACTGTGGGTTCATAACCTAAAATGATCAGGCATAATGAATGAATGGCACTGGATAAAACCTTGTGCATCACAGAGAGCGGATAAGGTGCTACCCTGGTAACAGCTTAGTAGGTGTTAGCCTACGTTGGGTCCACATTGATGATGTGTTGTATATCCACGCTGTATATCCCATTTTAGGACACGATTTCAAAAATTATGCAGATACAAATATCAAGTGGACCACAATGCAGCTAACAATGGCGATTGAGTGCATCACCATTAAAAATGACAAAGGGCACATCATAAGATTTTCGTAATGTTTATTAGCAGTTGAACCTATTGATAATGTCAATAAGATAGGGATGAGGGGAAAATACAAATATGAGCTTCATCCAAAACTGTTTTTCGCCTACAAAGTTTTTTTTAATGGTCACTCGTCACTGTTTCTAGTGTTATGGTCCACCTGAGATTTGGATCTTCTTAAGGTTTGGTATCTCATCCTAAAATGAGATAGAAAAACAGATGGATTGTGTGGATATACAAAAATTACATTAAGGTAGGCCCCACACACTTACGGTAACACCCACTAATAGTTTATTTATTTATTTTATTATTATTATTTGAGATGCTATATTCAAACCTATGACCGTAGCTGGTTCGACCCTTGTGTCCGAACAACTAGGGCACGAGCCTTGAACTTTTATAAGAAATCCAATTATGTTAGTCAAGGTCATGTGGCATCCGGAAAAGGGTTCCATTGGGAGCGTATTAGGTGAGACCCCGGATCCAGTGAGGTGGGTGGGATGCCCTGACTGTGGGCCTCACAGTAGATGTATGTCTTAAATCCACACCGTCCAACCATTATGAAAGCTCATTTTAGGGCTATGATCCAAAAAATGAAGCTGACTCAAATCTTAGGGAGACCACACCAAAGAAACAATTGGGATTGAATCTCTACCATTAAAAACTTCTTGGATTCCACCGGAATGTTTATTTTCCATCCAACCTGTTGATAGGGTCACAAACACCTAGATGAACAGACCACATAAATATCATCTTGATCCAAAGCTTTTATGGTTCATAAGAAGTTTTTAATGGTCAATCACCACTGTTTCCAGTACTATAGCCCATCTGAGATTTGGAACTGCTTCACTTTTTGGAACATGCCCTAAAATGAACTTTCAATACAGGATGGACGGCATGGATGCAGTCACATACATCACACTGGCCCCACAGTCAAGGGTCCCACCCACCTTGGTGGATGCGGGGTCTCACCTGATAATTGGATCTATTTCATTTTCGGATAATGTCATAAAATGATATGGAAAAATGGATGAACAGCAGGGATACATAATACATATATCAAGGTGGGCCCCATGGTAACCCCAGGTCTCACCTAATCCGCTCTCTTAAGCTGATTGGGTCCTGCTCATGCTATAGGCCCGCTGTTCTGCAAGGCTTACCGTGATGTATGGGTTTTATCTACCCTGTTCATTCATTTTTTCGGACCATTTTATCATATAATTCTAAAAATGAGGTAGATCTAAAGCTCAAGTAAATCACAACATCTACTGTTGAAACCTTCCTAGAGGCCACCGTGATATTTATTTGCCATCTAAGCTGTTCATAAGGTCTCATATAGACCTGCTTGAAGGGAAAACACAGATCTGAGCTTAATCCAAAACTTCTGTGGCTTCCAATAAATTTTTAATGGTTGGTGTTCAATCCCTACCGTGGGTTCATAACCTAAAATGATCAAGCAAAATGAATGAATGGCATGGATAAAACCTTGTGCATCACAGGAAGCAGATAAGGTGCTACCCTGGTAATAGCCTAGTGGGTGTTACCCCTACCGTTGGGTCCACATTGATGATGTGTTGTATATCTATGTTGTCCATCCCATTTTAAGACGGATTCCAAAAATGATGCAGATAAAAATATCAAGTGGACCACAATGCAGCAAACAATGGCGATTGAGTGCCTCACCATTAAAAATTACAAAGGGTACATCATGAGATTTTCGTGATGTTTATTAGCAATTGACCCTGTTGATAATGTCAATAAGATAGGGAAGAGGCGAAAATACAAATATGAGCTTCATCCAAAACGTTTTCCACCCACAATTTTTTTAACGGTCATTCGTTACTGTTTCTAGCGTTATGGTACACTTGAGATTTGGATCTTCTTAAGGTTTGGGATCTCATCCTAAAATGAGATAGAAAAACGGACGTGGATATATAAAAATTACATCAAGGTAGGCCCCACACACTTACGATAACACCCACTAATAGTTCATTTATTTATTTTATTATTATTATTTGAGATGCTATATTCAAACCTACGACCGCAGCTGGTTCGGCCCTTGTGTCCGGACCACTAGGGCACGAGCCTTGACCTTTCATTAGAAATCCAATTATGTTAGTCAAGGTCACGCGGCATCCGGAAAAGGGTTCCATTGGGAGCGGATTAGGTGCGTGGGACCGCTTAATGTGGGCTTCACAGTGATGTATGTGTCTTAAATCCACACCGTCCAACCATTTTGAAAGCTCATTTTAGGCAATGATCCCAAAAGTGAAGCTGACTCAAATTTTAGGGGGACCACACCAAAGAAATAGTCGTGATTGAATCTCTACAATTAAAAACTTCTTGAATTCCACCCGAATGCTTATTTTCCATCCAACCTGTTGATATGGTCACAAATACCTAGATGAAGAGACCACATAAATATCATCTTGATCCAAAGCTTTTGTAGTCCACAGGAAGTGTTTAATGGTCAATCACCACTTTTTCCTGTAGTATAGCTCATCTGAGATTTGGAATTGCTTCATTTTTTGGACCATGCCCTAAAATGAACTTTCATTACGGATTGACGACATGGATGTAGTCACATACATCACAGTGGCCCCACAGTCAAGGGTCCCACCTCGGTGATCCGGGGTGTCATCTAATTCGCTATTCGCTAGGAAGTTCTTAGTGGTGGGGCATTCAATCACCACGGTTTCTGATGGTATGGTCCACCTGACATTTGGATCTGTTCATTTTTAGTTTCATATCCTAAAATGATCTGGAAAAACAGATGGACGGTGTGGATGTAGAATATATACATCAAGGTGGGCCCCATGGTAAGGACCGCACCTAATCCGCTCCCATCAGTGAAAATAGAAAAAGCATTAGCGATGGTTTTAAGGCCTGTTTGGACACCTTAGAACATGTGTTTCGATGTGCTCGCCATTGTGGGGCCTACAGATCAGTGATTCAAACCATTGATCTGATGGAACACGCTGTGGACAGGAATGCTCAAGAAATCTCCTGTATTGAAAGATCCTGACCCTTCAGAACAGTCAATCTGTTAACCACCTATTCAGAAATTTTCAATCTGGAAGATTACTAGGGAATCCCTTATCCACAGGTAGGGTCATCAGATCAACGGTTTGGATTGCTAAACCAAGTGCCCCACATGTAGGAAGTTGTATGCATCAACAAACTATAATTCCTGGCTGCATCAGCCTTCAACCCAAAGTGGTGGCCCGGCTTTTTAACTGTGCTCCCACTCCCGCTTCCAAGAAGGGTTGTCAATGGTTCATGCCTAGTGCTATCTTACGCCCAGAGTTTGAACGGTTTGGATTGGCCATAAGGCTGGGCGTATTCAAAAGTTGCATTTGCTAGGCCCACCAAGCCCGGCCCATTGACAGCTTTACTTCCTAGCCATTTGTATTGTGGCAAGAACATCAAACTATATCTCAATATATTAATTGAGGATTACAATAGGTAAGTGGAATGATCACAAAAGAAATGATAAGTGAAGCTAGCAAATGGAGCCCTGAACTAGCTAGCTGCTGCTTGTGAGGTATGCTAGTTGATCAAATTCGAGTTTGAAGCAATGAATACTTCGTAATCCAGTAGTTCCCACTTATTCCCCTCACTACAAATAAAATTTGTCTAATCTTTTACTATATCTATCTTCTAAAAACATATGCATTTTACTAATAAGTCATGTGTTCATTTTTCTGGTGGTAAAATTGTAGTGATGACACTTTTCTATTATTTTAAAGTCCAAATAATTAAATCTAACACTTATGTTATTATTTGGATTCAAGATTTTTCAAGCAGTAACACAAATAAAAAGTACAATGATTATAAATTCCTTTTCCTATGGCCAACAATTCATATGTTTGGCTTCATGGTGGTAAAATAATAACGATGACACTTTTCCATAAGGGTGGGCGGACACTAAGATGGAATTAGACCCACTAATATACCCGATGTCCCAGCTAAAATATAATGAGAGACTATTCCTCCATAACAATAGGATCAAAACCTTCCACGCCCCCCTCTAGCTTTAAAGATTGTATTTTCCAGGCTATAAGGATCGGACACTCCTATTTCAGGACCATGCAAGCCTGTTCCATAAAATGGGTCAAATCCAAAACAAGCCACCCATGGAGAAATAAATGAATTCCAAAGGTTTTGGGTAAATACATAGGATTCTCTGTACGATTCACAGTAGAATATTTCTATGTCGTCTTTACTTGATTTTACTCTAATAATTAGCGTTTAGTCTTCATTTTGACTCGACTCAGCATAAATATTTATTTAAGACGACTTGACTTGACTTGACTTGACTTGACTTGATATTTAATAATTATAAGTATTTAGTGTCGGCATAAAAAAGTAGTTTGGAAGGATAAAAATAAATTACAAAGCAAAACAAAACACATCTTCACTGATTGGTCCGCTGGTGGTAGGTGTTTAGGCCCTTTGTAGAGGTCGCCCAGTCCAGCTCCTGTCACGGACTGAGTGAGTGAGTAGATCGAGTTGCCTAAGTTTCCGAGCAACTTTACGAGTCATGTTGAGTCATGGCCGAGTCAGCTCGCTAGCAAGTTTTCAAGAGACATTAAGGGAGCGTTTGGCATCTCTACAAACAAGAGCTTATTGGCTTATTTTTAAAAGAAAAGCTTTTAGACTGTATGGTAAAAGTCTGATGAAGTGTATTTTTTTTTTAGAAAGTAGTAAATAAGCTTCGATTTAATAAGTTGGGAATGGGTTACTTTTTGCACTAGAGCTTATTTGGCTTAAATGGGTAGGCATTTTATACTATTTTTTAGATAAGTTTACCCTTAAACTTTTCAAAGTAATTCGTATCTTACTCTATTCTCTTTTCAAATTCTTCAAGAAAGGCCCACACCGATAAACGATCTATAATGAAGGTGGGCCCCTACATGATGAATGGCTCGTATCAAAGGTGGGCCTACATAATGCATAGTCACATCAAAGGTGAGCCCCACATGATGGATGGCCTACTTCAAAGTGTGGCCTCACATGATGAATGATCCACATCAGGTAAGCGCTATCTGACTGATGGTCTACATCAAAGGTGGGACCCATATAATGGATGGTGGACATTGAATGTGGGGCCACATGATGGAAGATTGACATTAAAGGTGGGCCCACATGATGAATGACCCATATTGAAGGTTGAGCCCCACAAGATGGGTTGTACATAGCGAAGGTGGGACCTACACGATGGATGGTGGACATCAAAGGTGGGTCCCACATGATGGACTATCCACATCAAGTGGGCCCCACATGATGGACTATCCACATCAAATATGGGACTCACATGATGGATGTTCCACATCAAAGGTAGGACTCACATGATGGATGGTGGACGTTGAATGTGAGACCACATGATGGAAGGTTGACGTTAAAGGTGGGCCTACATGATGAATGACCCATATTAAAGGTTGGGCCCCACATGATGGACAGGTCCACAACTAAGGTGGGACCTACATGATGGATGGTGGACATCTAAGGTGGGTCCCACATGATGGACTATCTAAATCAAGTGGGCCCCAAATCATAGTGGTCCACAACAAAGGTAGGACCCACATGATATATGGTGGACATCAAAGATAGGCCCCTCATGATGAATGACTCATATTAAAGTGGGGCCCCACATCAAGGTGGGCCCACGTAATGAAAGGTTCACATCAAAGGTAGGCCCCTCATGATAGATGACCCGCATAAAAGTGTGGCCCAATATGATAGAAAATGCGCATCAAGTGGGTCCCATTTGATGGACAGTCCACATCAAAGGTGGGACCCACATGATGGATGATGGTCATTGAAGGTGGGCCCACATGATGAACGACATATAATGAAGGTAGGGGCCCCACACAATGAATGATCCACATCAAGGTGGGCCCACATAATGGACGAAGTGGGCTTCACATGATGGATGACCCACATAAAAGTGCGGCCCCTCATAATGGACAATTCACATCAAGTGGGCCCCACCTAATGGATGGTCCACGTCCAAGGTCTCTTATGATGGATGACCCATATCCAAAGTGGGCTGTATGATGGATGATCCACATAGAAGGTGCACCCCACATGATGAATGGTGGATATCCAAAGTAGGCCCCACATGATGGACAATCCACTTCAAAGATAGAGCCCACATTATGAACACATCAAATGTGGAGTCCACGTGATGGGTAATGGGTAGTGGATATTTAGGGGCCCTACATAAAGAGCAATTAAGAATGATGGTGGACCCCACATGATGGATGATCCACCAAAACAACCATTTAGGATTGCTTTTATATTAAAGTTGTAATCTTTAAAAATGGCGTCAACTACCCTTTAAAAAGCTCTTATTTGAAAGTTTTACCAAACATGCTTATTTTAAATAAGAGCTTTTTTTTACAGATTTTACCAAACGAGCTTATTTAAAACAGAGCTAAAACAAAAATGACTTACTGAAGTAGCTCTTATTTAAAAAGCTCTTATTGAATTAGAGTAGAGATGCCAAACGAGCCCTAAAAGTACCTAGTGCTGATTCCGCTGAAAGCCTAACAACTGGCTAATGGATTTAGATGCCTAGTAAAACCAGTTAATGCTGATTCTGTTGGAAGTATAACAATTGGGTTGTTTTTTTTTTTTTTTCCTTCTTTATGACAGATGACAAAAAATATATATTGACAAGGCACCGCAACGACGCAAAGAATACAAGGAGTCAGAGGCAAGCAGCCACCTCACTATTTACAAAAAGAAAGAGTGTTTTTTTTTTTTTTTTTTTTTTTCCCTTAAGCGATAATTAATCTTATTAGAAAATGGCTGAAGCCAAAGAATACAAAAAAAGAGAGAAAAATACAGTCTAAATATCCATTACAGTTTAGACTAATTATCAGGAAATTGGCAGAAGATTATAATATTAGTTGCTCGTGTCCATTCCTTAACATTCCTTATCTCCCAGATGGAAACTTCTAAAAGTCGGCCCTTTTGATTTCTAAAACACTAATTGTTTCTTTCCATCCAAATACACCATAATCCTGCTAGTAAACACAAATGCCACACCCGCTTTGTAACATCCAAAGATTTTTTAGTATTGTAGATATCGTGATGAGCCAAGTTTTCGGGTGTTAATTGGAATGCGCCAAGGACAAAGTCCTCTACATTCCATTAATCATTCAAACATTTAATACTTGTGGCTTCCAAGCACAGTGACGGAAACAAACTATCTTATTCCATTAATTTTTATACTAAGTTAACAACAAAATGTTCTTAAAAGTGGATCAAATAGAATATTTAATTATTGCATTCCCTAGAAAGTCTTATTACAATTTCGTTTGAAGTAGTAAACTATGTTAAAATATATAAACAAGTAAAATCTTCATGATGCCGCTTCGACTACGTCATCCATCATTTGTTGTAACAAACCTTCGTATAATTCGATTCATCTGCTGGATTTTTGCTTGGATTACCTGAGATGTGTTTGAATATCGTTAATCACTATCATAGTGGGGTATATCACTCCATGACAATCATGATAACAATGATAACATATAGTAGATGCAAGCAGGAAGATAATATTAACCAAATCAAAACATACAAATAAAATCTTATTAATGAAATACATGAGATGCATGCTCTGGCTAAGGTACCATGACTAGAATCATAATATATGAAGTGGAAAATGCCCTATTATGACTTCACGCTAACCACTAGTCATCAGAGGTTTCTGGAACATGCAAGTCCATAGTTTTGCCCGACCAAGTGAGAAGTGGGACGCTCATAGCCCAAATCTCACGAGACAGTATACGGGAGAAGGCCTATTTCTAATTCCGTACACCCACATGGAGCCAAGTGAATGCATGAAATTAATTTCATATTTAGTTAAGTAGTTTTATATATATCTGTTTTAAATATAACTCAATGGTCACTATAGGGAGTCACAAGCAACCCAGTATAGGCCGACAACACGGGCTTAGTGTCCATAGCACCAACCCCGACTCGTTAGATTCAAATGTTCACTCCTCGTCCCGTCTTATAATCAAATCATATTCCCAAGAACCCATATTGTTCAACATAGCCAAAATCATCAAGTATAGCATATAGATCTATCTTAAGCAACATAAAATCATAAGGATCCCTTGACACACATTCATTGTAATCTCATAACCAAGCCAAGACACATCTTTCCATCATGGATGCCCCACACGGGTTCCATCTTTCTACGTCATGTGATTTCACCAACATAGGAACAAGGGGTGTACATTAATACAACATTCATATAAATAATCTCGTTCACACAATACATGTAACATTATAAACATCATCAGCACATATGTAACACGAATCAAGATGAATCTATGCATGGTTTTGACATAAATATGAAAATATTTACGTTTTCACATCCGAACATCCACATACGAATACCATAAGATAATATAATGAAACTCAATGAAAATCCTACGATTATCAATGCATAATATGAATCATTCACACAAATTCAATCGACACGATCTATATTAAAGGAAATTTAAAAAAAAAAAAAAGATGAGAAAACTATGAATGACTTGAAGGGAAAATCCTCACATCTTGGAAGGGCACACATGGAGGTTGAAGAGACTGAATATGTTGTTGGAAAATAAGAGAACTATCTTCCTCTCTCTCCTACGATTTGGATGTGCAAGGAGGTAGATATGGTTGAATTTTTTTTTAGGTTTTTTCCATAACACATGTTAAGAGAGACTTTCTCTCATGTATAATGCCTCATGCGTATGAGGGTGGATGTCCAATGTTTTGACGGTCCTCATTATGATGTCCATGATGATATTTTGTGAAATCTATACAACTAATCTGATTTAGCATTAAAAGATAAATTGTAATACGCAATTTTCTTAGCAGTTCACTTTCTGAAGTGGCTGATCTTTAAAAATGGCCAGGCAGGTGCTAAAACGGGCTTGATCTTAATTAACAGTCCATGTTTGATGATCAGGGCCCAAAATTGAAAAAAAAAATGTGTAGTCATAATAGGCAAACGATTGAACAAAATTTGGTGGTTGATCGATGGTAGAAAATGCCTATATCTGAAATTACAACTTTTGGCGAAAAATGAAGGGGCTGGCTTTGTGGTTCAACGATGCATGATTATAGATCAGGGTTCAAATTTTGTGGAGTCTCGTAGTCATATGAGGCCAAAATATGTTCCAAATTTGAATTACGATTGATGGTGGGAAGTGGGTTAATTGAAATGTCCTTATTTGAAAGGAGTTGGTAACTTGATTACTTCCTAAAACGAGATAACTCTGCACTTAAGAAAGATGCTTATCAATGTGGGACACTCAAATTACACTATTGGCCCATGATATGGACGATCTAAGTCACTCACACGAAGGAAAATATTCAATTACGACTAACTATCAACTTTTCTCACTCGATGGACATTAAAATCAAAGATTAAGGAGCTAATTTGCTAATCAGGCCATTTATACTATGATCTAAAGGCTCAGATTCAACGTGTGTGGTTCATTTATGATAGATAAGTATGATATAAAATTTTCCATTAATCAATAATGAGAACCATATGAACTACAAATCAGGGATCTAAGTTAAGGTGAGTCATTAATATTTTTGGGCACTCAAGATTTCACATTTATACGCATTTGATAATCACACATATTCTAGGATAAGGGTGGTATGGTTACTTTACCAACTATATTCCTTGATCAATGACTACGGATGCTCTTAGGTTAAGATCTTCATGATCGCAGGTCTTACTTGAAAATCTATCTACACGACATTATTATACACCTAAAATTATACTTACCTTTCGAACGGATTCGAAAACTAACTATCCGATTGATCAGAAATTGCGAATTAGGGGATCCAAGGGCATTATCGTAATTATAAAAAAATGCGAGTTTTGATAAAATATAACCGTTCTACATCGTTCATGAGGTTCTTCTAAACAATTCTTATAAAGAGTCACCGATCAAAACTCTCACGGATGGTTCGTTGTTTTTAAAACAAAGAAAATGCTCGATATTTACTTAAACTAAAATCAAAATAAATTTTAAAAAATTTTCAAATGAATCTTGAAAATTTGGGACGATACACGCTTACCGACTTTACCTTTGCGTCCTTTATGCCAAGCTAAGAAAAACAAACTAATTGAGCTTTGAACAACGCATGAACCCCCCCCCCCCCCCCCCCCCCCCCCCACAAAAAAAAAAAAAAAAAAAAAACCTTCGAAGCAAAAGGACAATGAATAAGGAGATGTCAACCGATTCACACCTTTGGATTTATCTTATGATTTCACGACTTCCCATGGAGTCTAGATCCTCAGTTCCCTGCAAACAGGAAATCTCTGTTTGCAGCTTCAATATGATGAGGTTCTGATGATGTGATGCGGTTGCAAACCCATGCGATGATGTGGACCAGTAAAAAAAGCTTCAAACAGAGGATCCAGATTCCTACCCCTGATGCCTAAAATTCAGTTTTGGCTTTTGATTTCCATTATCACCTTATTGTAAAAGTGCAGCCTTGCTCAGAGAGATCAGCAATCAGATAACTTGGATATTGAGATCAATCCCACTGGCCTTTTGAAACTTGTTCTGAGTACTGAATCAAATAAGCAAGTCAATTGTGCTCAATCAAGACGTCTGTTGAAGGGGTAGCGCATTGTTCTAAAACCCAAACAATTTAACAGCTAGAAAATCCAAGTCCACGAAAGTAAAAGACTTCAAGCAACTACAACATTAAGTCCTCAAAATCAACCCTGCATGCATAGTACAAGTGAAAAGAAGAAAAAAGGGTTACATATCAAAGCATCTTCAAACCATTCGATCTTCATACATATTTCAAGCAGAGTACTGCATTTTTTTATATGCATAATACCTGACCCAATGCTTTGCAGAAAGATTTCAGCTGTAGTAAGTAGGAACTGTGCTTTAGTGATTCACACCCTTTGGTCTGTTATGTTTCACCACAGGGGAATCATGTCCCAAAACTCTCCCAGATTGGAAGATTATCTTCAGCCCCTTTTTTTTTAAAAGTTGACTGTGTTTGTAGTAATCATCATGTTGACTGCCATTGCAGGCCCACAAATAGAAACAGTCAGGATTGCAGGAGATTTTAGGGCATAGTCTATCCATAGTTGTAATCAACAAAATGATCGTCTGGATTAAGTGAATCATGGGCCTCACTTGTCAGAAATGGAAAACCAAGTAGCCCCCAGCAAACCATTGGGAGGGAGGGTCCTATACTTCCTCCCAAGTATACACGAAATCTATACAGGACAAAGCTTAGTGAGAGGAAGATACAGTAGTACACATGAAAGCACATTATAAGGAGAGAAACCAATTCATACTCATTTTCAGCACATTCAAAGTCTTCTGCCTTCTTTTCCTGTCAAAGCAACAAAAGTCGCTCCAAGTAAAAAGCTTGGATTGGGTGCTCCACCTGTATTCTCAAATCATCAATCATGGATGACTCTGTTTTGAACTTGCGGAGCATTTAGTGCTCCCTAAGCGAATCATGGGCCTCACTTGTTAGAACTGGAAAACAGAGATTTTAGGGGCATAGTCTATCCAAGTTGTAGTCAACAAACCCATTGCCCGGATTAAGTGAATCATGGGCCCCACTTATCAGAACTGGAAAACCAAGTAGCCTATCAAACCCTTATGAGGGTCCTGCACTTCCTCCAAGTAGACACAATCTAAACGGGACAAAGCTTAGTGAGAGCAAGATACAGTTGTACACATGAAAGCACATGATGCAAGTAGTGAATCCAATTCATACTTTATTTTCAGTGCATTCAAAGTGTATTGCTTTTTTACCTGCCAAAATAACAAAACTCACTCCAAGTAAAAAAGATTGGATTGGATGCTGTCTCTGTATTCTCAGATCGTCAATCACGGATGACTCTGGTTTGAACTTATGGAGCATTTAGTGCTGCTGCTCAAGAAACAATGCCCCAATGGGGTATCACCTACAGCTGGCTGCCTGCTAAATTCTTGTCATGCAACCCATCTTTCCCTCCAACATGCCACATTTTTTTGGATGTCTACATCATGCAAACAGGTAGGCCAACCGTGAAGGTCATCTGTCTCAAAAATGAGGCTAGTCCACTAATTAGGTGGGCCACAACAGTAAGTCTAGCCCATTGGATCCAATTGTGGCCACTTGATGAGCAGGCTGGCAAGATTTTTCTGCCATGTGACGTTGCTGTTTGTTTCCAGGGCACGAGTGTCCTACTGAAGTGGAATGCTAGCAGGAAAGATAAGGTTGCATGACAAGTTAGCATACAACCAGCTACAGGTGATTAGTCCATGCTTTGAGCTTTTCCACCCCAAAATGAAAATTTGTTCATTTCAGGTAGTACATGAAGCTAAGAAAGTGTTTCTTGTGTGGATGAGCATACCTTCAAATGTTTCTGCAGCGATGCTGCTATCAATCTTTTATTCCAAAGGGAAAAAAGAAGAAAAGAAAAAGCAACTTGGGTTTATACATCAGCAATGAGTGGTTGTCTGATACTGACTGTGGGATGGATGAAAGAAGAGAAAGTAGAGAATAATGGGCATTTGCAAAAAACCACAAAATTAAAGAGGTTGATTTTTCTTTTCAGGGTTTTCTTCTTTCACAAGAGACCAATTTCTGCAAAAACTCTCTTTATTCCAATCTATGAGATCTTTCCAACATAGACTTCACTAATTCAGATATAAACCATATCCCAATATTGACATCTGACTTCAAAAATCCAAAAAGAGAAATGCCAACGAAAGGAATTCTAAATCTTAAGGCCCTGTTTGGTAGACACCCAAAAATGAGTTAATCTCATTTTAGATTAATGGTAATTATGTATTAGATATCTTGACCTCTAATACATAATCACTTTTAACATAACCCATTTTGTATTATAGATCAAAATCTCTGATACATAATCATTGCCAATCTAAAAATGGGATGAACTCATTTTTAGCTGTCGGCATAAAAGATCTTTGCAGAATATAAAATAGTTACGACTCAATGACAAATGAGATTCCGCAAGACACAAATCTCCAAAAAGAACCAAAATATCCTGTCCATGGGCTATTTTACATCCACCTCCACAATCAAAGCAGGTCCATCTGAACGTGATGGATGGGCCTTGATGTATTAAATTCTAACAAGCAGAGTAGCACAGTTCTAAATCCAGGAAGACCTGGACTTCAGGTCTCAGAAAAATCTAAGGAGATGAGAAAGAAGATTCTTCACACCTTGTTCCAGCTTCTAGAGGCTACTTGAGATTGGCTTTACAAATCTTGTTTTGCCAATGATTCCTGAGGACGTGTACTTGCTAAGGTAACAAGTCTTTGTATCCCTTCTTAAAAGCTCAATCCAAATCCTTCTAAGCCTTGCACTCATCCACCTTTCACGCCCTTTAACCCTAATGAATGTCCCCCTCATCCAGACTGTATCCAGTTGTTGCAGCACATGGCCAACCCATCTCATTGGCCTGCCATCATTTTTTCTATTGGAGCCACACTTGGGTTGCTTCGAGCGGGCCTCATACTCAATTCTATCCTTTACTTTTTTTTTTTGGAAAGCCAACAAAAAATTTATATTAAAAAACCTAAAAAATAAAAAGAAAACAAGGCTGACTTGCGGAGGTAGCGAGAACACTGAACACCCAGAAAAAGAAAGTCACAATCTTTTAGTTTTTCCACATTGGAGGCCCATTCTATGAGACTATGACCAACTTTCTAACTCTAAGAGCTATACACTCCGCCGCCCGACTCACACCTATGAAGCATCTTCCATTCCTTTCTTCCCAAACAGACCACCAGACAGCCCATAAAGACATTCTCCACAGACCGGTCCTATTGGTGGGTAATTTGACCCCTTTACTTACCTTCCCAAATGAAAAAGACTATTTAAGAAGAAAAAAAAGAAGAAGAAGAAGAGAAATAAGGATTGTTAAGCCTTGTCACAGTATTTCCCAACTAATTATCTTCCTATAATAAGCACTGGAGACTAATTAGTCCATTTCCCAATATCAATTGCATAACCTAAACTTGTCACAGCACAGCTTTTGCAAGGTTTATCTTAAAGAATTTTATATAAACATAGCATCTCACAGTCCATCTTTCCTAGAAAAGCATCATCAGAACCCTCTAATTGGAAACTGTCTTTACCTTACAAACC
Organism: Liriodendron chinense; assembly: GCA_003013855.2. Taxonomy (NCBI): domain Eukaryota; kingdom Viridiplantae; phylum Streptophyta; class Magnoliopsida; order Magnoliales; family Magnoliaceae; genus Liriodendron; species Liriodendron chinense. Next base: position 1,066,575 of record PVNU02001323.1, on the reverse strand, counting down.
ACAACCCTCCTTGTCCTTCGCTTCATTCTAGTAGAAAGATCGACTTCTTGAAGCCTTTCCCATTTAATCGGCTAGAGGTGCATGAACTGGGACATTTTTTATTTTTTTTTTGAAAGATGATGCACTTTTATTAGGGCCAAAGAAAAAAAAAGAGAGAGGAGAAAAACACAAATTGGAAACCAAGAAAAAGAAAATACAACAACCACCAAGAGAGCCCAGCCCCAGGATAACAAGGAACTCGAGGCACCCAGTCAGTGATATACATAAAAAATCTGATTAAAAACCCCAGTTGCTGACCTGCTCTGAATAAGGAAGCAATGATTGTCTCTTTCCAACCAAATCGACCAGATCATGGCAAGCCTCCATCTGGGAGTACCATCCTCCAATACCCAGACTGGAACAGACAATGGATCGAACTTGGCATCACCCAGGAAACACTCGAGGATTGGAGGATGCCGGACTACACCACTCTGGAGAAAGAGCAATCAATGAAGAGGTGGTCAATGAACTCTTTAGCAATTAGGCACAGAAGTAAAGCACTTGGAAGCAACAAAGATCTTTTCCGAAGATTGTTGATAGTGAGGATCTTGCTCCTCTTAGCAAGCCAAGCAAAAGCAGCGATTTTTGGAGGAGCCCCATAACGGGGACATATTGTGAACTCATTGAGTTGCCAAAGTAAGCTTTAACTATCGTAGAGCTAGCTCACGAGAATAAATCCGCTTGCCTTGTTGGTAAAAAAAGAATCCTTAAGATCGATGACCTGCTTGCTTTGCCAGTGGATCACCACCTCTTTGTTCATTGCTCCTTCTCCAGGGTGGTGTGATGTAGCATCATTCGATTTTCAAGCCTTGCATGGGTGATGCCTGATTCGATAGATGCTTTGTTTCAGTCCTAGCATGGTGGGTTGGGAGGTTATTTTGGTACCCATAGATGAAGGCTTTCTGGCCATATTATGGTTGATCTGGCTGGAAAGGAATAATCGAGTCTTTCATAATTAGAGTAATTCTGTGGATAGGGTGATTAATCGGGTTTTTTTGGTTGTTGTCTAAGTCGTCGCCCTGAGTTGGTTCGGGGTGTGGTTTTCAATGTTTGTTGTTTTTCAATGTTTGTTGTTTCTCTTTTCTCCTTCTTTTTTTTTCTTTTTTCTTTTTTCTTTTTTTTCTTTTAGCTTTAGTTTTTCTTTTCTTTTCTGTTCGTATTGCTCTTTTCTTTGGCCTCTAGCCCTAATAAATTTGCATCATCTTTCAAAAAAATAGAAAAGAAGACCTCCAAGTAGTAGTCACATACTCACACATGCACCTCCAGATGTAGCCAATAATGGTAACGGTAGCCATATCAATCACCAGCATTACAGTTACGATTCGCGCTGACTGAAAAAAAAATGTATCGGTCCTGTAACAACTGTTACAGCCTTGTAACGCATAACAGTTGGCACTGTTACTAACCGTTATGTAATGGCCGTTATGGCACACCTTTTGCATGTATGGCTACCTACCTATAGATATCTACAGGTGAATTGGCCATGGCCAAAATTCACACTATATCAGCTGATTCAACTGATATAAACCAATATGGGCCATTATGCAATGGAAAATACCTGTGGACATTTTTTTTTTTCCTTTCTTCTTTGCTTTATTTTTTCTAATAAATAGGTTTTTTTTTTCTCTCTCCTTGCATAGTTGTATAGTAGTAGTATTATATGTGTTACACTTTGACACACAAATAACGAATATTGTTGCATTCATTGATTTCTGACCTACTAGGAAACCTTAAAACTTTAAAACTATCATACCTAGAAGGATGAAGACAATTTCGAGCCTTCTCCGAGTCCAATGTCTCAACCTTCAATGCAGTGTTCACCAAGTCAATTGGTTAGGTATCCTAGACAACTTTTTTTTAAAGGTAAGTTTCCATTTTTCTGATTTATCTGATATTATTCCATATATTGTTTTTACTTTACGTTCATACCAATGCGGCCAATACTCACCAATACGTTTCATTTTAGCTCCTCTCTATATATGTAAAGGAGTTTGAGCTTAGCCCCCTTAGCTATCCATATTAGTGTGATGTCATGACCGTGCCTGGCCCCCTTAGCTAGCCATATTAGTGATCATATCAGGACCTTCCAGTAAGATTGTTGGCCAAGGACTACACATTCTAACAAAAGAAAACTGATTTTGTTCATCTGTTATCATTCACTTAATTACTTCAGCTAAAATTATATTCACTTGATGTTGATAATGCATTGAATTATTCGACTTGCACAACTATAAATAAGTTCACAACTATAAATAAGTTATGTCATCAACTCGAGGAGGCCTTTAAAGTGTGGTAAGAAACAAGTGGCTGCCAAAGAAGCACTCCACCTAGATGCAGCTATAAATTTTTAGGGCCTGCTTGAAAGTTAAGGACTGAAGAAACCCAAAGGGCTTGAATCGAGTAATTCGTGGAATTGATCTCCATGTTTTTGGTCCCCATTTTGGTAACAACATGAGTCAAGTATCTTGGTGAAAGTTCAGGACTGGAGAAACCCAAATCAGCCTATCCTGTTACTCTTAATTAAATTCACCAGGCTTACATCTCAAGAAGAAGCTTGTTGATGCCTACTCAAATGTTTTCAACGTATTGTAAACCCCACACAACATGCACTTGATACTATCCACTTCGCTGATCTCACCATCCAAGAATATACCATTTTCATATGAACAGCCCAAACCAAATTTTCAACTGCAGACAGTCATAGAGGGCAACACTATGGTGTTTGTCACTTTCTTTATCTTAACTTATCAGCAACCTGATTTCTGTACACATAGAAAATGTGTGCGGGGTCTGAACGTATCATCAGATGGGCTCTAGCTTGAATGGGCCATGCCCTAACATACTTGCCTGACAACCTAACCATTCAATTGCAAGACTAGAACAATCCTAGGGTTGGAATTGCCCAACCAATGTGATTTTTTGGTATGTGCCATCCAAGCTAGAACCGATATGATGATTGGTTTGGTTTAGATTGTGCACATGTTTTCGAGAGAAAATGGAAACATTCTATGTTCTCGCATGGAAAATATTCAATCATCATCAGAAAACTACAATATAGAAAAGAAAATTTATATCTTCTATTCAGCTGACAGGGCACTAACTTCCATTCTGAAAACAAAGCCACAGAATTATAGGTGAAAGATAAGAACTTACAAGATTCTCTATTCAAATTAGTAAACAAAACCGCAAAATTATGATCAGATACATTGCAATTCATCTCAAGCAACATATACTGAATCTTTAAATATGCCCATCACTCACAGAGTCATGCAGCCACCCATTACGCACACGCACTGCCTCTTCCAAGCTGTTGTAAATGACATGTCATACGCAACTACGGATGCTACACTGGCCCATTATACTTCATTACCATCTGATTTACAGGGGCATCCGTCCACCCTGCATCTACGGTTCCGTTCAATCCATCATCCACAAAATCTCCCACCCTTTTAACCTTCGACTCCTTTGGGAGAACAGGATAATTCCCAGAGAAGCAAGCGTCGCAAAAGCTCGGTGCCTCATCGCCAAGCAATTTCCTCAAACTCTTCAACGGAAGGAAAGCGAGTGAATCAGACCCAATAAAGTTCCTCACTTCCTCAACAGTCATCATGTTTGAAATCAACTCCTCCGTGCTGGGTGTGTCAACTCCATAGTAGCATGAGCCGATGATGGGGGGGCTTGCAATCCTCATGTGGACCTCTTTCGTGCCTGCCTCCTTGAGCAGCCTCACAATCTTCGATGATGTTGTCCCTCTAACGATTGAGTCATCAACGACAACCACCCTCTTCCCTTCCAAAACCCGACGGACAGGCGCGAGCTTAAGCTTCACCCCAAAATCCCGTATCTTCTGCGATGGCTCGATGAACGTCCGGCCCACGTAGTGGGACCGTATGAGGCCCTGCTGGAAAGGCACGCCAGCCTTGGCGGCATATCCGAGTGCCTGCAACAACCCCAGAGTCAGGCACAGCGATCACGATGTCACAGTCAACGGGGGCCTCCGTGGCAAGAATCTGGCCAAAGGCATAGCGAGACTCGTAGACGGAGCGGCCAAACACGATGGAATTCGGGAGCGAGAAGTAGACGTGCTCGAAGACGCAGGCCTTCCGCTCTTGGTGGGGCAGCAGGCAGAGTGAGCTGACCCCATCAGCGTCGACAACAACCACCTCCCCTGGGTTTACCTCCCGCTCATACGTCGCCTCGATGAGGTCAAGAGCGCACGTCTCTGATGCAAACACAACCGCACCATTTGCCCTGCGGCCCATAACCAGTGGCCGGAACCCGAACGGGTCGCGCACCTGCAACGAGCTTGTCTTCAGTCAAGAACACCATTGAGTAGGCGCCCTCGAGCCGCTCGCAGGCGCTAACAATCCGCAGCAGGAAAGGCCGAGCCTTTGATATTGCAATCAGGTGGAGGACGACCTCAGTGTCCGAGCTAGTGTTGAAGATCGAGCCGTGTTCTTCAAGCTCGGTCCTCAGGGTTTGGTAATTTACTAAATTGCCATTATGGGCGACACCGACAGAGCCGAATCGGTACCCAGCAACAAAAGGCTGGACGTTCTTGAGCATGGAGGAGCCGGCAGTGGAGTAGCGGACGTGGCCGATAGCGGAGGAGCCGGGGAGCTGGTCGAGCTTCGAGCCGGTGAAGACGTCAGACACCAGGCCCACCCCGGTGATGGATTGGAGGAGGTTGTTATGGACGGATACGATGCCAGCGCCCTCCTGGCCGCGGTGCTGCAGGGCATGGAGGGCCAGGTAGCAGAGGCGGGAAGCTTCTGGGTCGCCATAGATGCCGACGACGCCGCACTCCTCCCGCGGCTTATCGTCGGACGCGTCGGACGGGAAGAAATCTGAGATGGGGTTTTTGGAGGAGAGCTTGGAAGGGAGAGAGGATTGGTGGTGGTGCAGAGAGAGGGAGGGGTGTTTTTGTAATGAAAAAAGGGTTTGGGGGTTTTTGAGGAAAGGAGATAGAGCGAGGGAGGGGTATTTTGGGGAAGAAGGAGATAGATGGGGTATTTCTGTAGAAGAGAAGGAGAGTTTGGTCGTTGCTGGAGAAGTAGCCATTGGAAGGAGTCGGACAGAGAAGAAGGGCTGAGGTGGAAGTGAGGGTTTTCGTTTCTATGCGGGGAGATGTTAAAAGCGGGTGCGGTTTGGGTGGATCAACGGATCCACTAGGGTCGGTGGATCCCAAACTGTGTGGCCCAATGTGAGGTATGTTCCTTACATCCACACCGTCCATGCATTTTTGAAAAGCTCATTTTAGGTTATTTTTACAAAATTGAAGGAAGTTTCAAATTTTAGGTGGACCATACCATAGGAAACAGTAGTGATTGAATCCCCACCATTAAAAAAATTCATGGGGCCACCGGAACGTTTATTTGCCATCCAATCTGTTGATAAGGTCACAAATATATGAATGAATAGACCACAAAAATATCAGCTTCATACAAAACTTTTGTGGCTCACAAGAAGTTTCTAATTGTCGATTACCACGGTTTCCTGTATTATGGTCCACCTGAAATTTGTATCTACTTCATTTTTTGAATCATACTTAAAAATGAGCTTTCAAAACGGATGGACCGAGTGGATATAAGACAAATACATCAAAGTTGGCCCCACGGTCAGGGATAGCACTCTGGGATCCGAAGGGACGCGGATTCCCTGCTAGGCCTGCACACGGGTCGGGTTAGGGTCGGGTTGGGCCCAACCCTGGACAGAACCTAAATATATTTAAAGGTCCGGGTTTCGGTCCGGGTCGTGACCGGGTTGGGCTGACCCAACCCTAACCCTACCCTACTTGTAAAAGGGTCAACCCTAACCCTACCCTACCCTATATGTTAAACCGGGTCGGGTCGGGTCGGGTCGGGTCAGGTTAGGACTATGTTTCTATGGTGTGGTCCACCTAAGATTTGAATCAGCTTCATTTTTGGTATCATATCCTAAAATGATCTTTCAAAATAGTTGGACGGTATGGATTTAAGACACATAGTCAGGGGCCACCTACCTTGGTGGATCCCGGATGTCACCTAATCCACTCCATGTGAGTGTGAGATGAGCACAGCTTGGGTGAGAGTCTGTGAGACCCAGAACCAGCCATGTGGGTGAGACCCTAACCATGAGGCTCACCTCAATGTATATGTTGTAAATCCATGCCATCCATCTATGTTTCCACATTATTATAGGACATAGTCCCAAAAAGGAAGCAGATAAAAGCTTTATGTAGACCACACCACAATAATCACCATTAAAAGATTCTAGAGTCCACCCTAATATTTATTGACCATTCAACCTAATGATAATACTACATATATATTTCTAAAAGCAATAAACTAGTATAAACGGGTCGGTTCGGGTCAGGCGGAACGGGTCAGGTATACACGGGTCGGGGTACGGGTCGGGTCGGGCAGGTTTGGCACGTACCCTAAACCGTACCTAAATTAAAAACGGTCCAGCCGCATCTACTCGGGACCGGACCGTTTTCTCAACCGGGTCAGGACGGATCGGGTTTCTACCGGGTCGGGTCGGGCGGGTTGGGCGGGTTAACGGGGCAGATGTGCGGCCCTATTCCCTGCTAAAGCCCTTCTCGTGAAGTTCCCCCGCTGGAACCTAGTGTTGGGCCACAGTGATGTTTTTTTGAGAAATCCACTCCATCCATCCTTTTTTAAGATCATTTTAGATATGTGACCGAAAATGAGCCAGATCCAAGACTCAAGTGGGCCGAAAACGCAAGGATTGAACGTCTACAGTTGAAGTATTCGTAGGGCCAAAGAAGCATAGATGACATATAAACGACACTCTGGACTTAAAAGGAGGTTTCAATGGTAGGAAAATCCCTAACCACCTTTTCCTTTAGTGCGGCCCTCACGATTCGTTTTCTGTTACATGTTCTAAAATGAGCTCAAAAAACGGATGGACGGGGCAGATTTCTCACAAACATCACAGTGGCCCACCTAGTTCCCTTACCAACTACATTCAGTACATCTATGCTCTTCAAATGACCCACATGTCCATGGTTTAATATCTTCTAGCCAATTATATGTTTTGTAGAGGCGTGGCCCACACGAGGATCCCATAGATGGGCTCGGATTAGGTACTACCCTCACCAAGATGGTAAGGAGTGCACCTTAGCATTGGTGGGGAGAGCTCACACTGATGTGATGGTGGTGCACTGACAGCCCCATCACATCAATGGGGGCCTATTGCTCACCACCAATGACGAGGTGCCACACACTCCGTCCATCTCCTCAACATCCTGGTGGTGCCGTACCTTATCCAAGACCCATAGATGTTGCTTCTAAGACATGGATAGCGTGATAAACGGCTATGATCACACACACGTGTAACACCGTCTCTACTTGTAAGGTCAATGTCCAGCTGCAATCAAGGTCCTCGAAATTGCTAGTCCAAATACAACATGATTTAAAATCGCCCATTAATTAATAGGTCTAAACCATCCATCATGTGTCTTACCTTTGATAGGATAATACCTAACATCCAATTAATGATGAGGATAATAGATGGAACCGTATTGATCATAACAGAGAAATTCATGAATAGATCTTGATCCTCCGGCGGGGCCCCTCTAATAGTCACTCTAATACGAGTGATCCTAACCATCCAACAAACGATTTGGACATGATGGCCCATATTCATTGTGGTAGAGTACGTCATATCCTTTATCTGGGTTGTCCATCAGCCTTTTGTTGTGCATCCCTCTTAAAATATCAATTTGAATGATTCAAACTATCTAATTAATAATTAGGAAATGAATTGTCCATAATTATAACACCATAGTCCAATCATTGTCCATCATGTTGGCGACCTTTGACTCGCCCATTCTTTTTATGGATGATCTAGACTATCCATCATGTGGGACCCACCATGGATTGCTCATCACTATTAATAGTCACTCTAATTGGATGATCCTGGCCATTTGTTCAATGGTTTGGAATAAGGACAATTCATGCCTGTCATAACAGACGGACACTGATTGCGCCATATCCCTAATCGGACCTTTAAGTGTCTGACCAGATCTATGTACGAGCCCTCCATGATGTATTTGTTTATTCAGATCTTCCCGTCGTTTTCTAAGATCATGTTAAGGTATGACCTAGAAAATGAGGGAGATCCAACACTGTAGTGGACCACACTAAATACTAAGCTTGAGTTACATTAAATGCACAAAGCATTAAATGTTATCCACCCCGAGTTACACACACCCACGATGTAAGTCACACTTCAAGGTTAGCCACCCCGAATTTGTGGTTGTATACAAAGAGTGACTTGAAAAGACATTGATTGAATCTTTCAACACATGGACTGCGCCTGATTGCTTCCATCTCTAAAACATTCTTTTGATTGAAGTATTGTAGCTATAATATCAACGGGCAGAAAATGACATTTTGTGAAGGGTAGGAAACACAGCTTAAGCCCTTAATTTCATAATTTCATAATTTCATGGATTGAGAGGGATTTCAACTTTTACTTCAATTAACAAGTTCATGATTATTAAAATTATCAATTAAGCCTCAACCAAACAAATTAATTAGATTATTCATGAATTCTGCAAACTTTCTCAATGATTGAAAAAAAATTGCAAAATTCATGAATTGTTCAACCAAACACACCCTAAAATTAACTCTATCTCTTCCTTTCTCACAGACAGGCTATCTTAGTGGGGCCCATTCGATGGATTGTCTAAATGAAAAATCAAACCTTCTTTGTTATAGTTAATATACGATGTATAATTGATTGCTAGCCATCAATTAAATGCCCAGTATCAACTAATCCAAGTAACTTTTTAAAGGTATAGGCAATTAAAGATGAACCCCACGTAATAGTTCATCCATTTTTCTAGCCATTTTAATAGACAATCAAAGGTGGACCCCATGCAATTAAAGGTGGACTCCACAAATGAAAGATCAGATCTTCTTTGTTATAATCAATATGGGCTGTCCATTTTCTTAGCCATCAATCAAATGTGTATCACCATCTAATCCAATCAACTTTGTACAGGTACAAGCCATCAAAGGTGGACCACACGTGATGGATGGCTATGTCAATGACTGGACTGTTGAAAAAGAAAAGCCCAATAAAAAAGCCCAATATTCCTTATTTCCTGCAAAAGTCTTTCAGCAAGAAGTTCCTGCGGAGGGAACCTAGGTGGGGCCCACCATGATGTTTGTGAGAAATTCACCCCGTCCATCGTTTTGCCAGCTCATTTTTCAGATCAAGACTCAAGTGGGCCGAAAACATGAGGATTGAACATTGACAGTTGAAATATTTGTGAGGCCACAAAAGTTTTGAATCAGGCTAATATTTGTGTTTTCAGTTCATCACAGTAGGAATGACATTATGAGCAGTATGGATGGCATATAAACATCACTGTGGATCCTAGGGAGGTTTTAATGGTAGGAGTTTCCCTACCCACATTTTCCTTTAGTGCGGCCCACTTGAGTATTGGATCCAAATCATTTGTGTTCCCATGTTCTAAATTGATTTCACAAACGTACGAACGGGGTGGATTTCTCACGAACATCACAATGGGCCCCATCTAGGTTCCCAGTGCAGGAACTCCCTGCCTTTGGCAGGAAATCCTCCATCTCCCGGTGATTAGATGAGATGATAAAGACACTGTCGTGCGAGTACCCTGTTAGAAAAACCGCATGCAGTGATGGCTGGTGTACCCTGCACCACCGACTTGGCTGGGGTATTCACGTCAGCAAGTTCTGTGGACCCCACCAAGAGATATGTGTTGTATCTAAACCGCCTCTTCATTTTATGAGATCATTGTAAAGCTTTATACACAAAATGAGATGGATCCAAAGCTCAAGTGGACCACATTGCAGAAATCAGTGGAGATTGAACGGCCACCACTGAAACCTTCTCAGGGTCACAGAAGTTTGAATCAATCTGATATTTGTTTTTACCCTTCATCCAGGTCTGTGTGACCTTATGAGCTAGGGCTCTCAATGGAGCAGGTCAGATCCGATATTTGATTAGCTCCAAATCCATATAATGTGGATTTGGATACTTAAATGGACCGGAAATTGATTCACAGGAACATATCCGAGTTCGATCCGAATCCTATTAATATCCTACTCATTGTCACCTTACTGAATATGTTATATTCATGCCACTCTTAGGTTGACCATACCATCGTAAATAGCGGGATTTGCATCATTTTTCTAATAAATTAAATATATTATATTATATATTTTTTTAGATTTGTAATAGGGTGGATTAAGAACAAGATCCGACCGAATCCGATGGTTATATGGATTTTGGATCGGAAATAGATCTAACAATTTATAAATGGATCGGATATGGATATTACCTTTTGGATCCGAGTTGGATCCGAATCTGATCTAAATCCATCTACAGATATACGAGCTTAGAGTCGGAGCCGGATCCAACTAGATCCGATCCAGATCCGACCCATTGAGAGCCCTATTATGAGCAGTTTGGATGGCAAATAAACACCATGTGGGCACTAGGAAAGTTTTAACGGTGAGAATCATTGTCCCCACTTCCTTTTGTAGTGTGGTCCACTTGAGCTTTGGATATGACTCGGTTTTGTGATTATCCCCTAAAATGATCTCACAAAATGGATGGACAGTGTGGATATATTAAATACATCATCGTGGAGCCCATAGAATCTTAATCTTCTTTAGAACGCTTCTTACTAAGATCTGAGCACCAGCCAAGCCAGCTCGGTTAGCTTGCTTGAATCGGCTCAAACCAACTCGATTCAAACCAAGCCAAGCCATTTTTCTAAGCTTGAATTGAATTTCAAGCCGAGCTTGAGCTAACCCAAGCTCGATTGGGCTCGGCTCAAAGTTCGACTCGATTGAAGCTCGATTCGGCTCGGCTCGGTTGTCTCACTTGTAAAAAACTACAAAAGCATATTTTTTAGTTCCACATCAGAAGTGAACAAAGAAATAAGAGATGAAACTCTTTATAAAAGTAAGTGGGGTGTCAATGGGCTTTGGGTTGCCTCCTGGCCAAATTTTAAACAGTTTTAAGCTTGGCTTTTGGGTTGGGCCTATTTAAAATTTTGTTTTCTACATGTTTGAACTCGCTCGAAAACTCGATCGAACTAGATCGAACATTTCAGTCTAGCTTGAAGGCCGAGCCGAGCCAAGCCGAGCCGAACACGAGCTAGAGTGGTCATTGAGTGAGCTTAGCTTGAACAGGGCTCAGCTCAGGCTCTTGCTTACCTTTAGTTCGTACCTTCACAATGCTCAAGGACTGACATGCTCATCTGCGCCACTCCACTACCCATAGCATCCAACCTGCTTCCATCTTGTGGGAAGGTATGCAAGATGCATGTCCTTGGTTTTCATTTTGTAGAAGCTAGGCCATGGTTCAGCCATCTAGACCATTGATCTGTTAAAACCCCAATTAGATGGACCCAGCTTTCGAATATATCTCAAATTGGGTGATCCTAGCCATCATTGTTTGGACTTTCTTTGGTTGATATTTTTAGGTAACAAGTTGAAAGGTCAGGATTGGTCAGTGGAAAAGATTTTTGAAAAACAGTCCATCTATGGTGGAGCCCACTGGAGCAATTATTTGAGACAACAGAACCATGTACCATCCTTGTGTGTCTAACCTGATTAGAACCAGTAATTTGATTGGACAGCAAGTGGATGGACCAAAGGCTATAAATTTAGGGCTGGTTTGAATGGTCAAGTTCATGGTGTGAAACTTACACCATTACTCCTTGTAGTCCATTGATAAACTAAACTATCAAATCATAGTAATCCTTCGTATACCCATGAGTAGAGGTGGGCAACGATCTGATCCGAGTCGAACATGGATCAGATCGGATCGTTCGGCTGCTTGAGTTGGTGTGTTCGAACAAACATTCGAACACGGTAGCTCTGTTCAAACTCGGTTTGGTCTAGCCCAGCCATGTTCAACATGTTCAAACATATATGGATTTCGATCAATTTTTATGAGTTCGAACAAGTTCGAACAATTTCACTTTTTTCGCTTGAAAATATTTTTTCTACTACTGAATAGTAAATACCGATTTGTTCACAAATTACATATCACAAATGACAAATCACATGGTTTAAAGTTTTTAACTAACTGAATAAAAAACCATAGCATAGATAGTTAACATCCCCACTGTTTCCTATGGTATGGTCCACTCGAGCCTTCGATCCACTTCATGTTTTGCATAATGCCATAAATGATCTTTAAAAACAGGATGTACAGCTTGGATAAGCAAATATATCACTATGGGCTCCACAGAGCACTGACAGGATCATTCACCTCTAGATAGGTCCTGGTGGGGGTAGACTGGTAATACCCAATCTGCGGACGTTAGTTGGCTGGTGACATGTGCGAACACCAGCCAACAAGCTGGTGTCAAAGCTTCATGGGTCACACCATAATGTATTTGTTTTATCTACTTCGTCCATCCATTTGTACAACTCATTTCAAAGCATTAAACAAAAAATGAGGCAGATACAAAGTTCAAGTGGACCACACCACAGGAAACAATGAGGAGAATGATGTCCACCATTGAAACCTTCCTAGGGCCCACAGTTATGTTTATTTGTCATCCAACCTTCTCTCTCTCTCTCTCTCTCTCTCTCTCTCTCTCTCTCTCTCTCTCTGTGTGCGCGCGCGCGCGCGCGTGTGTGTAAATGAGTCGAACGAACAAGTCGAGTCAAACAAGACCGTGATTGAAACTGGCTCGATTTTTTTTTTTGAACAGACCTTGCGTGTTCAAACAAAATTCAGAAATGAAGACATTTTGCTCAAATAGAGTTTGTTCGAACAAAGTTTTACCGAGTCAATCCGAACGATCAAACTCAGTTTGTGTCCCTGTCCAGCTCTACCCATGAGCTAGATGCGCAGGGTGCACAAACATGACATAGTTTCAGTCCGATTCAAACTGTCCATTCATCTTGTGAGATCATTTTATTGAAGAAGGCAAAAAATGAGCCATATCCAAAATAAAAATTGACCACACCATAGAAGCAGTCACAATTGCATGTCTGCCATTAAAAAATTCTTGTGGCCCACAAAAATGTTGAATGAAGCTGATATTTAGAGCCATACCCTAAAATGATATTTCAAAATGGATGGACAGTGTGGATATAACACATATTAGGCAAATTATATCCACATGCATCTAATCATGTGAGTATATTCCATACTTATAAAAAATTTAAAGCTACCAAATAGTATTGGTATTATTTACCGCTTTACTTGGGTGGAACATGGTAGTGATAATCATTACCCATTTACAGTGGACCACACCACATTACTGTGCATTCCTTTCATCCAAACAGCCCTATTGTCGAACAATCCTAGCCATCCATTTCTGGGACTATCCCATGGTTGAATTAGTTCATGAATTCGTGGGCGTTGGCCATGACCTTGCATGTGGTGGCCCACCAGATCAATGTCTGGAATCATTCTAGATGATTGACACGTGTACAATAGAGATGCTAGTGATGAGCCTGCAATTTGGATAAGCGGCCGAGCATGCAATGAGAGATTGAAGAGGTGATTTCGGCACTGATATATTTACCCATCCATTTGTAGATTTGTCCATCGAGATGTGCTAATCCATTGAAAACTTAGAGAAGGAATTGGGTTCTGATATCATTTGATATGTGATAGGACATCTTGAATTTACGAAGCACGGACGATTGAAAATACTTCAAGATCAAGCGATCCACAGGCGTTGATTTAAACCAATCTTAACAAGAGCAAGAGAAGGTGAATACCCTCCTCCATCTTTTCCTGTCTTCTTACGTTTTAAGAAAAGAAAAAATCAATTTTCGTTTCAAAATTTCAAATGCCTTTTAAATATCTCTCAAATATATTATTAATATTGTAACAATTTAATTAACTTGGGGTTCTTATTAGAGCTATACACGAGTCGAGTAAGCTTGAAAAACTCGCTCAACTCGGCTCGAAAATGCTTAACTCAGCTCGGATCGGAAGTGAGTTTGAGCCGAGTCGAGTAATTTTTTAGGTGCTCGAATGAATTCGAGCCGAGCACCGAGCATACATGGTCACGCCGACTTGGCTCAGCTCGAATATTAGCTCGAACTCAGCTCAATTCAGCTCGTTAGCTCGGAGTATGAATACAAAAAAAGAAAAAAAGAAAAGTTAATCTTATTTCTAATCTACTTGCCCGAGTGCCCCCCTCTCTCCAACTCTCCCTAACCCAAACCCTCCCTCATTGAGCTCGACGGCCAGCCCCACTCCCTCCCTCCCTCTCTTTCTTAGCTCGGCAGTCAGCCACCCCTGAGCTGTTCTGAGACGCTGACCTGCAACCGGCTGCCTGTCTACTCGCCCACCACCACCGACCACCCCGAGTTGCTCTGTTAGCTTGGATCCCTGACCTCTCCTCCTTCCATTTTGTTTTGTTCAAGTAAGATCTCTCCTCCATCCTTTTTCTTCTTGTTTGTTTTTCTTAAACTCCCTCTTAGGCTATTCCATTTTTTTTTAGTCGTCCAACTGGCTACCGGCTCGAAATACTTTAAGTTGGACTCGGCTCGAAAACTCGAACTCAGCTTGAACTCAAGCTCGATTTGAACTCACTCGATCCGCTAATCGAGCAGGTCCATGCTTGACCCGGCCGAGTCGAGTAGAGTTGAGTCGAGCAACGAGTAGGGGCTGGGTAGTTCGAGCCGAGCAACGAGCAGGGCAAAGCTAGACTCGACTCAGGCTCGTGTACAACTCTAGTTCTTATCCTTGCCTTGGTGGTAGACTCTCAGCAGTTTCAACACGATGTATGAGGTTTGAGTCCCATAGGTGGTGAAATCGTGTGCGTAGGTGGGGTGCATGGGCCGGATGCTTAGGTGGGCCTAACCTAATGTTTATATAAAATCCATCCTGACCATTAGGTGCATCACCTCATGTTAGCCAAGGCCCAAAAAACACTCCCATCTATTGTTTAGGTGGACCACGTTAATGAAAATAGTGTATATGGCAACAATCACCCTCCAGCTTTTTCCATTAGTATGGCCCACCAGAATCATGGATGTGCCTAAGTTTTAGGTCCATGCCCTTTTTTTGTGGCACCTAATGGTTGGAGTGGATTTCCTATCATCATCTTGGTGTGCCCAGTAAAAATAATGGTGGAGTTGGATTTTTTTGGATATGTACCGAAAGTGAGATTACATCTAATGATTGGATTGGACTTCTCATATACACTGCGGTGGGGCGTGCCAAAAAGTAAGTCTTTACGTCCCTCTCCAACTCCAGAAAAATTATTTAGAAAAAACTCAAAATTGCATGTGATTCTGCTTGTAATTTTAACAGGTCTACCATAATGTTTATGTGAAATTTAATTTTACAATTATATGAAAGACAAAAAAAAAAAAAAAAAAAAAGAGGCTAACCTATAATTTCTGTGGGCCACACCAAAGGAAATAGTTGGAAGAGAGAGGTCCACCCTTGATTTTTCAACAGACCCATCGTGATAATTATATAAATTACACTAACAATCAGGTTCCATACCACAAACGACGGGAGCTCATGGGTTCAAGTACCCGTTGTGGTTAAATCCCACTTTAGTGTGAGTGCATGGGTGCCAGACTAAGTGTGTGTTATAATTTTTTTTTTTTCAAAAAAAAAAGGTTCCATACAAAAATTTGGCTCTAATGGAAACAATTTGGAAGGCGAGGGTTGTTTTGTATATTGTTTCTAATCATGTAGTCCTTCATAATCAATTATGTAATTGAGTTTTGGGCCCTTAGCTCAAAATGGGGCAACGCACGTTGTGGTTGGTGTAGATTTTACATAACACTATGGTGGGGCCCACTCAAGCCACCGACCACTATAAAAGGATTTTTACCACAACATTCCAGTAGATTAAGTTTTACCAAATAATGCCCCGGGGATTAGAAATTACAGGAAGGAACTTTTCCGGGAGGAAATTATAAAAATGCCTTCGTCTGTTTCTCTCTCTTTAAAAGTGGTGAAAAAAAAAAAAAAAGAGAGTTATGGGCCCACGTAGTACCTGTATAACATCTAACCCGTCAAACGTATCCGTCCCACCATGAAAAAAAAACATCACGCTCATCAGATGGGCTACACTTGAATTGAGATATTTTAAATGATTTATATTATTTTGTTTTGTGGAATAGCCCGCATTATGATTGGATTCACCCATTCTTTTGTTAATCTAACACTACTATTAGTATGCATACGTTCGGCGTATTGGATGTGAAACACAGACTATGTGGGCCCACGATTCTTGATTCTCCACATTGTTGAAAAACATAAATAAATAAGGGCAGTAATGTAATTTCTCCTTTTAAAAACCCCCCATCTACTAATATGAGTTTAGAGCTGTACACCCTGTTGAACCGAATCAACCAGGACTAACTTAGCTCACTTCGCCTAGCAGACAACCTTGGCTCGAGCTTAACTCGGCCATCGAGTTGGAATGTCATGCTTCAGCTTGGTTTCATCACGCTTTTAAACCAAGCTCAAGCATGAAAAGTAATTAAAATTTGAATAGACCGGCCCAAAAGCCCAACCTAAAACGGTTCAAAATCTAGGTCCATTAGGGCCGTACACCGTGTTGAACCGCATCAACAGTCAAAAGGTCAGGATTATCTAATCAATTTGATTTTGGTGCATAGATGGTCCCAATGTTTGAACCGTTGAATTTCATTTAACGCAAGCCACAGGTACATGGCCCGAGTGCACGCTGCCCATGTATTGGATAAGTCCAGACAACCGTCCAATAATGGGCCTGAGGAGTGAAAATTTTTATGTTTTGGGTGATCTAAACCGTTTATATATGATGGCCACACAGAGAAATGAAAAGGGCAAAAGAAAGTGATCCGAAGACTATTGGACTTAATTTGGCTATCTGTAGACCGTTGATGTATTTCATTTTCAACCGTGCATTTATTGGCAACAAGCTGAAGAAGAATTAAGAACTTCCCATCCCGATTTTATTTCTACAAGCGGCCATCTCAGGAGGGGACCATCCACCAGATACATCAAGATCACGTGGCCTCCACAATCTCTCTCTCTCTCTCTCTCTCTCTCTTAAATGAGGAATCCATGTTGCCTGGTTACTATACTCTGTGGGGCCCACCGTGATGTATATGTTTCATCTACGTTGTATGTTCATTTTGCCAGCTCATTTTAGGGCAAGAATCCACAAATGAAGCAGATCCAAAACCCAAGTGGACACTATAGGAAACAATAGGGATTGAACGGCTATCTTTAAAAAACTTCTCGAGCCACAGAAGTTTTGGATCAAGCTGATATTTGTATTTTCCCTTCATCTAGGTCTGAAAGACCGTATGAACGGATTGGATGATAGCTAAACATCAATGTAGGCCCTAGGAAGGCTTCAGTGGTGGCCATCATAATTCCTACTTTTGTTTTGGTGTGATCCACCTAACCTTTGGATCTAGTTTGTTTCTGGGCTGTTGCCCTAAAATGAGATGGAAAAATGGATGAACGGCATGGATGAAACGCATTCATCATGGTGGGTCCCATATAGTTTGGTCACTCAAGTGCTTCACATGCATGAGGAACACTTGAAGCTTAGAATGTTCAAAAGTATGGTGCTTGCCTAACGGTCCGGACGCCGGATGCCCTGTGAAAGGCATTCGGAGGAAGTTCAGCTAGGTAGGGCCTTCTGTGATTTTTGTGAGAAATCTAATCCGTCCATCCGTTTTTCTGCATCATTTTTAAAGCTCTCATTTTTAAAGCAGGAGTAAAAATGAGGCAGATACAAAACTCAAGTGGGCCACAAAAAAGGAAACAGTGGGGATTGAATGACTACCATTAAAACATTAATTTATATGACCACAGAAGTTTTGTATCAGGCTAAAGAGTATTTATGTTTTCAATTTATCCCAATGGAAATGACATTATAAATGGTTTGGATGGCATATAAACATTTAAGGTGGACCCAGGAAGGTTTTAATGATAGGCATTTCTTTTACCTTTTTCCCTCTCACATGGCCCACTTGAATTTTGAATCAGCTTCATTGTTTTAATTCATGACCTAAAATGAGCTTGAAAAACGGATGGACGGCACGGATTTCTCACAAACATCAAGAGGCCCCACCTAGCTTCTCAGATAAGGAGCTTACTAAGGAAGAGAGCGGATTAGGTGAGGCCGCTAAGAGGGTGCCGCCCTTAAAGTGGGGCCCACCTTGATGTATATATTATCTATCCATGCGGTCCACCCGTTTTTTCAGATCATTTTATGGCATCATGCCAAAAACTACGCAGATCCAATAGTCAGGTGGACCATACCATAAGAAACAGTGGTGATTGACCATGCTACCATTAAAAACTTCTTAGGGCGTACTTTAATGTTTCCTTAGTGTTTATTTACCATCCAATCGGTTGATAATGTCATATAAGCATGGATGAAGGAGAAAAACAAATATCAGATTTATCCAAAGTTTATGTCGCCCATTAAGGGTCAATAATCACTGTTTCATATGGTATGATCCACCTGATAATTGGATCTCCTTCAATTTTTGGATAATGACCTAAAATGATCTATAAAAACGAATGGACGGCGTGGATACTTAATACATACATCAATGTGGGCCCACGGTAACCTCACCATAAGGGCCGCACCGTCTTAGGTGAGACCGGGGTCTCCTGGGAAAGCCTTTTGCGTTAGGTCTTACCTGGGTTCTAGTAAGTTTTATCCTGACCGTGGGTCCACCTTGATGAATGTGTTATATATCCATGCTGTCCATCCTGTTTTTCCAGATTATTTTAGATATTGGTCCTAAGATTTAAGGAGATCCAAATCTCAAGTGGACCACACCACAGGAAACAGTAGTGATTTGAATGCCCACCATTAAAAACTACATAGGGCCCACCTTGATGTTTATTTGCCACCCAATCGGTCGATAAGGTCAAACAGACATGGATGAAGTGAAAATACAAAGATCAGCTTGATCCAAAACATTTATGGCCCACAACAAGTTTCTAATGGTCAATCACCACAGTTTCTAGTGGTTTGGTCCACCTGAGATTTGGATCTGCTTGAGTTTTGGGATCAACACCTAAAATAAGACGTCAAAAAAAAAAAAAAGGATTAACGGTGTGGATATACAAACACATTCATCAAGGTGGGCCCCATAAGGTACCTAATCCGCTTCCGAGGGAAACGGCCCATTATACTTCGATACCATCCGATTTACAGCGGCCTCTGTCCACCCCACATCAATGGCCGCACCATTCAATCCATCATCTTCCACAAAATCTCCCACCCTTCCAACCTTCGACTCCGTTGGAAGAACTGGATAATTCCCAGAGAAGCAAGCATCACAAAAGCTCGGCGCCTCATCTCCAAGCAATTCCCTCAACTTCTTCAATGGAAGAAAAGCAAGCGAATCAGACCCAATAAATTCCCTCAGTTCCTCAACGGTCATCATGTTTGAAATCAACTCCTCCGTGCTGGGCGTGTCGACTCCATAGTAGCAAGACCCGATGATGGGTGGGCTCGCAATCCTCATGTGGACCTCTTTCGTGCCTACCTCCTTCAGCAGCCTCACAATCTTAGACGACGTTGTGCCCCTAACGATCGAGTCGTCGACGACAACCACCCTCTTCCCTTCCAAAACCCGACGAACAGGCGCGAGCTTGAGCTTCACCCCAAAATCCCGTATAGTCTGTGATGGCTCGATGAACGTCCGGCCCACGTAGTGGGACCGTATGAGCCCTTGCTGGAAAGGAACGCCGGCCTTGGCGGCGTACCCGAGTGCTGCAACGACGCCGGAGTCGGGGACGGCGATGACGATGTCGCAGTCGACGGGGGCTTCTGTGGCGAGGATCTGGCCGAAGGCGTAGCGGGACTCGTAGACGGAGCGGCCGAAGACGATGGAGTTTGGGAGCGAGAAGTAGACGTGCTCGAAGACGCAGGCCTTCCGCTCGCGGTGGGGCAGAAGGCAGAGCGAGCTGATGCCGTCGGCGTCGACAACGACGACCTCTCCTGGGTTAACCTCCCGCTCGTACGTCGCCTCGATGAGGTCGAGCGCGCACGTCTCTGATGCAAACACGACCGCTCCGTTCGCTCTGCGGCCCATCACCAGCGGCCGGAATCCGAATGGGTCCCGGACGGCGACGAGCTTGTCTTCGGTCAAGAACACCATTGAGTAGGCTCCCTCGAGCTGCTCGCAGGCACGGACGATTCGAAGCAGGAAAGGCCGAGCCTTTGAGATTGCAATCAGGTGGAGGACGACTTCGGTGTCGGAGCTAGTGTTGAAGATGGAGCCGTGTTCTTCAAGCATTGCTCTGAGGGCGCGGTAATTTACTAAATTGCCATTGTGGGCGACGCTGACGGAGCCGAAGCGGTACCCGGCGACGAACGGCTGGACGTTTTTGAGCTTGGAGGAGCCGGCGGTGGAGTAGCGGACGTGGCCGATAGCAGAGGAGCCGGGGAGTTGGTCGAGCTTTGAGTCGGTGAAGACTTCAGACACGAGGCCCATTCCAGTGATGGATTGTAGGAGGTTGTTATGGACGGATACGATGCCTGCGCCCTCCTGGCCGCGGTGCTGCAGGGCGTGGAGAGCCAGGTAGCAGAGGCGGGAAGCTTCCGCGTCGCCGTAGATGCCGACGACTCCGCACTCCTCGCGCGGCTTATCGTCCGACGCGTCTGATGGGAAGAAATCTGAGATGGGGTTTTTGGAGGAGAGCTTGAAAGGAAGAGGGGGTGGTGGTGGTGGTGGTGGTGGTGGTGGTGGTAGAGGGAGGGGTGTTTTTGTAATGAAAAAAAGACTTGGGGGGTTTTGAGGAAAGGGGATGTAGAGAGGGAGGGGTATTTTGGGGATGAAGGGGATAGATGGGGTATTTCTGTAGAAGAGGTGGAGAGATTGGTCATGGCTGGAGAAGTAGCCATTGGAAGGAGTTAGAAAGAGAGAAGGGCATCTTGAGAGAGAAAGGAACGAAGGATGGTTTTATATTGGATATTTACCAAAACATTACTCCAGCGGTGGGAAATTTTTTGCTACACCCACGAGTTAGCTATGCTAGCTACACCGGGTGTAACACTGACACACCATGATTTATTTGTTGTATCCGCACCGTCCATCCATTTTGCGAGATCATTTTATGTTATGAAAGAAAAAATCAGGCAGATCCAAAGGTTAATTTGACCTATAACAGAAAATAATGGGAATTTAACGCAAACTATTCAAAAATTCTTGGGGGCCACTTGAGATTCTGACCTGTTTCATTTTTTGTATCATGTTATAAAATGATCGTTCCAAATGGATGGACGGTGTGGATACAACACATACATTATGCTGGGGTCATTGCTACACCCGGTGTAGCTAGCGTAGCTAACTCGTGGGTGTAGCAAAAAATTTCGATCTTTTCTTTATAGGAGGAGATGTAAAAAAGTGGGAGCGGATTAAGTGAGACGCCGTATCCACCGGGTGGGTGGGACCCCTGACTGTGGGGCTCACAGTGATGTATGTTCCTTAAATCTACAGCTGTCCAACCATTTTGAAAGCTCATTTTAAGGCATGGTTCCGAAAACGAAGCTGATTCAAATCTTAGGTGGACCGCGTCATAGGAAGGAGTCATGATTGAATCCCCACCATTAAAACTTCATGAATTCCACTGGAATGATTATTTGCTATCCAACCTGTTGATAAGGTCACAAACACTTAGATGAAGAGACCCCATAAATATCATCTTGATCTAAAGCTTTTGTGGTCCACAAAAGTTTTTAATGGTTAGTCACCACTTTTTCCTGTGCTATGATCTATCTATCTAGCTAGGATTTGGCACTGCTTCATTTTTTTAAGCATGCCCTAAAATGAGCTTTCAATACGGATGGACCGCATAGATTTAGTCACATGCATCACAGTGGGCCCCACATTCATGGTCCCACCCACCTTGGTGGATCCGGGGTCTCACCTAATCCGCTCCCTAAAAAAAAACGAATCCAGATCGTCTACGGCTGCGGATTGCCTGCGAAAGCCTTTGGCAGGCATCTCCTGCGCAAGGAATCTGGGTGGGGCCCACTGTGAGGTTTGTGAGAAATCTAGGCCATCCAACCGTTTAGTGAGATCATTTTAGGCGCTGCAACCAAAATTGAACGGGATTCAAGACTTAAGTGGGCGGAAAACATGAAGATTGAACTTCCACAGTCGGAATATTCATGGGCATAGAAGTTTCAAATCAGGATAATATTTGTGGTTTCAGTTCATCTCAGTAGGATAATATTTGTGGTTTCAGTTCATCTCAGTAGGAATGACGTTACGAACGGCTTGGATGGCATATAAACATCACTGTGGACCCCATAGAAGTTTCAACGGTAAGAATTTCCCTACACACCTTTTGCTTTAGTGCGGCACACTTGAGTCTTGGATCCCATTCATTTTTTGTCGGAATGCCTAAAATGATCTCACAAAATGGTTGGATGGCATAGATTTCTCACAAACCTCACGATGGGCCCCATCCCAATTCCTTATGCAGGAGATGCGTGCCAAAGGCTTTTGCAGGCAATCCGCGCCCATAATCTTACAGGCCGGATCCTCTATTGGCTTCCAGTCTAAAATCCTTTATTGCTTTTTCATTGGTCCACATCACATTGCATGAGCTCATGTAACATGTTACGTTGAGGATGTGTTAGGGTTGCAGGCCTATTAGATGATGTGGACCCATGAAATTCCTATCTCAGGACAGGCTAGTAGGTGGCGTGTGAGCAGTGGGGGAGAGGATGCGTGACAGGATGCATGGAGTCCGGATCCTGTTGAAGCCATGTAGAGAAACTTTGCTCATTGCTTCTCTGATTGGTCCTTATCAGCCTGACAGAGTTGAGCTGCTATGACACAGTCAGGATGAGATGGACTGATCAGAGCAGCGGAAGCTGAGGTTCTTGCTCGGTTTCAATAGAGGATCCTGATACGGATGCATGACATGATTGTGTAAGGCTTGCTGACGTGGCAGGTTACCTTTACCTTACACCGATACAAATGTGACAGGTACATGCCACGTAAGGCCTGTCCATAGCTTGGTACATGCTCGGGTAATACCTAATCCACTCCCCAACAAAGGATCCTGACTCATCGTCTACATGATCTTCTGTTTGGGAACGCCTGTTTGGTCCAGTTAAGCAAACGTCTGACTACATTAAATGCAACAGTGCTGACAGCGTTGGTGTTTAGCTGGACTAATTACTTAGTCAGCAAACAGAAAATCCTTAACGCGGTTTAGCTGCTTAAGTAGCAAGTAACGCTTCTGAAGTGATGTCACCATGTTATGTGGACCCCAACATGATGTATGTGTTGTATCCACACCGTCCATCCATTTGGAGAGACCATTTTAGGGCATGAATCAAAGAATGAGGCAGATCCAAATCTCAAGTGGACCCTACCACAAAAGACAGTGTGGACAATGACATCCACCATTGAAAACTTCTTAAGGGCTACAGAAGTTTTCGATCAATCTTATATTTGTGTTTTCCCTTCCTCCATGTCTGTGTGAACATGTGAACAGTTTGGATCTCAAATCAATATCTTAGTGGGCCTAAGAAGTTTTCAATGGTAGAAGTTATTGTCCCCACTGTTTTCTGTGGTGAGGTCCACTTGAGCTTTGGATCTGCCTCATTCTTTGAGTCATGCATTAAAATGGTGTCTCCAAATGGATGGACGGTGTGGATATAACACATACATCATGTTGGGGTCCACATAACATGGTGACGTCACTTCAGTAGCATTATTCGCTACTCAACCTGTAAGTAGCTAATCCGCGTCCGAAAATCCTGTTCAGGTGAACAGACGATCCGGACTCTAAAAGAACAGGGCTGGACAGCTCTGTGGGCCCCACCGTATGTGTTTTATCCCCGCCGTTCATCCATCTTTCCACATTATTTTAGGGCAGGTTCTATAAAGTTGGTTACAATTTTCAGGTGGACCACACAGGAAACAGTTGTGATTGAACATTCAGTTCACCGCTCAAAACCTCACAGGGCCCACTGTTATGTTTATTTTCCATCCAACCTGTTGATTAGGTCACACAGGCCGGGATGAAGGGAAAACACCAATATCAGCTCTATCCAAAACTTTTGCAGCCCCTAAGAAGTCTTTAATGGTGGGCGTTGGATCACCACTGTTTCCTGTGATATGGTCCACCTGAGATTTGGATCTGCCTAATTTTTTGGCACGTGCCCACATTGATGCTGAACTATATATCTACGCCGTTGATCCATTTTTGCAGCCAATTTTGGGATGTGGTCCAAAAAATTAAGTAAATCCAAATCTCAGATGGACCACACCAGCGTTGAAACCCACAAAGTCTACCACTTGAGCCATTAGCAGAAACCCACGGCTAATCCGCACCCTTTTCCAGCACCTTCAAGTAGCGAATCCAAGTCGGTCGCCGGAGTGCACTTTGAAAGTGCTCTCGCATTCCACGTGTCAATGCTAACATGTTTATAAGCGGCTGTGATCACGCACACGTGTAACACCTCTCTACTTGTAAGGTCAAGATCCACTAATGGATCTAAGCCATCCATCATGCGTCTTACCTTTGATAGGAAAAATCCAAACATCCAATTAATGGTCAGGAAAATAGATGAACCATATTGATCATAACAAAGAAATTCCATTATTAATCTTGACCCTCCACTGGGGCCCACCTCTAAAAATCACTCTAATATGATGATCCTAATAATCTGACCAACGACTTGAAAATGATGGTCCATATTCATTCATATGGGCCCACCTTTGAATCACCCATTCCTTTTATATATAATCCAGACCATCCATCATATGGGACCCACTATCGATTGCTCATCCTTTTTAAAAGTCACTTTGATCGGATGATCCTAGCCATTCATTCAATGTTTTGAATGAAGAGCAATACATGTCAGTCATAATAGAGGATGCCCAATTGTTAATTGGACCATTCAATGCATGGGGCCCACCCTTGAATTCACATCCTTATAATCTTAACCATTTAATCAATTGATAGAAAATAGATTGCACATATTTGTTATATTTAGAAATGTCATGTTGATAATTTGGACCCTTCATCTTGTGGGCCCACCTTTCATTACCCAACTCTCTCAAGAATCACTTTGATTGGATGATCGTAACCACTGATCAGTAGCTATACGGCGTGGATAAACTGATTCTACTATACCATACTAATGTTTAAATATTATCACTGATATGGGCCCCACTTTGATTTCCTCGCTCTAAAAAATGCTACTATATAATGACTGCTAACCATTTGAGGAATGACTTGAATTTTTTATACCAGAATGTATTATATGGTTGGATCTTTCATCACGTGGAGTCTACTTGATTGCGTATCTCTCTAAAACATGCTTTTGATTGAATTATATATTGTAGCTACTATATCGATTGGCGGAAAAGCGACAGATTGTGATTTTGTGTGCATCCAAACATACCTTAAATGAACTCTTTTCCTCTCTTCCTGCACCATAACCATAGGTTATATTGGTCTTTTGGAAGACAAGCTATCTAAGTTGGAGCCATATGATGCATTGTCCTGATGAATGATCAAACCTTCTTTGTTATAATATAGGCTGTCCATTTCCCAGCCATCAATTAAATGTCCAGCATCGTCTGATCCAACTAACTTTCACAGACAATCAATTAGGTGGATCAAAGGTGGACTCTGCAAATGAAAGCCCAGACCTGTTTGTTATAATTAATATGGGTTGTCCACTTTCTTAGCCATCAATAGATGTCTAGTATCATTTTATCCAAGCAACTGTTTGGAGGGATAGGCAATCAAAGGTG
Organism: Liriodendron chinense; assembly: GCA_003013855.2. Lineage (NCBI taxonomy): Eukaryota > Viridiplantae > Streptophyta > Magnoliopsida > Magnoliales > Magnoliaceae > Liriodendron > Liriodendron chinense. Next base: position 1,040,785 of record PVNU02001323.1, on the reverse strand, counting down.
GACTTTGTTGGGAAAAGTCCTAACTTGACTAGTCAAGCACGTAAACAACCTCCAATGTAATCACATAGTATAATAGATAAAGAAAAATTGGAACATACACAAAGCGTACATATTATATTTTACAAAAAACTTTTGCAGAAAAAAACCACGACACCCACCGACAAACTGATTCACTGTAATAAAAAAGTTACAAGTGATGGATCAACTTATGCATTCGAAAACCCTAGCTTTCTCCTTAACAAAACCCTTGACCTTCTTAGAGTTCTCCCTTTATTACCCCTATCAAATGTTAACATGGTTTATATATCCCCATACAAAATTAGAAATAAAACCAAGCAATTATGCAAAATTGGTCATATCATCGATTGATTCGTTGATCAATCAACTGTAATTGATAGTTGTCAGATCGAATTGACCAGGGCCGTTAATTGATCAATGACTGTCCAAAAACATCCAATAAACAAAATAATATTTTTGAAATTTTCTCGATTGAATCGACATCCCTATTTTTGTACAAATTGAATGCACTCAATCAACAGACCTCACATGATGAGTGACTATGTCAATGGTTGGACTTCTACTGACTTCCATTATATAAACAGTTCAATTATTGGATTTCTATTATATAAACAAGCATTGTTTATCTTCTAGCCATTTATTAGATGTATCATGAAAAAAAATGTTTAGATTAACTGAAGGCCTGGTCAATGGACGTTAACTAGACGGTCGAAGATGAAAATACCCAATGGTCTTTTTTCAAATAAACAACGGTTCAAAAATGAGAGGTTAAGGCTGTTTGGCCAATATGATCATTATGACTGCAACGTAACTCAAGTGAGTATGAACAATTTCTAAGCGCCCCACATCAAAAACCTCTTGTGGGGTCTTGTGGGAAGATATGCATGAAGAATGTGCTTGTAGGGCTGCACATCCGTCGGTTTAACCCGATCGACCTGTCCGATCCAAACTGGCAGAAACTCGATCTGCCCCAATCCGACAGAGGAAAGAGTCCGGTCCTGAGTGAATGCGGTTGGACCATTTTTAATCTAGGTACGCTTTAGGATACATGCCAAACTCGACCAACCCAACCGTACCCTGACTTGTGTATACCTGACTTATTCTGCCTAACTCGAATTGCCCCGAGTTTTGTCAGAGTATTCTAAAAAAAAAAAAAAACTTTGGATGGTAATGTTGTAAACACCTAGTTGTTTCTGCTTTATTGTGGGGTATTTTTTTTTTTCATGAGGCTCAATAGGGAATGCCAATTCATTTCTATAGGGCTCATGGTTAGGTTATCCATGCCATTGATCTGATACCCCATCATAAGTACATCATCTCTCCAAAAAATGTCTCAAATTTGAAGATTGTAAGCCTCCGACTTAGGTCTTTTTGTACTCTTCATTGAATGTGAACCATTCATTTACATGCAAAGAATCAAAAGGTTACAGTTGTTGGGTCAAGGAGATTCTTTGGGTATGATCCATTGATGATTGGAACCACATTCTCAATTGTTTAGATCACCAAACGATATGTCTCACCTATATAAATTATGGGCATGCTAGGGAAAGGGAAGTTCTACATGCAATTGAATAATTTACATCCATTCAAATTAGATGCGGATTTCCTGCCAAAGCCTTTTGCAGAAAGTTCCTGCGCTAGGAACCTAGGTGGTGCTAGGCCTGGCAATGAGTCGTGTTGAAGCGTGTTCGTGTCGTGTTGTATTCATGTTGTGTAAAAAATGCCCTCACCCAAACCCGACCCGTTAACTAACGGGTCAAAATCTAGAAACCCAAACGTATTCGTTAATTTAACGGGTAACCCGCAACCCGACCCATTTAACCCGTTAAATAAATCGGTCATGCTTTCGTGGGCAGAGAGATGAAAAAGGGGCTTGATTCGATGAAGATTTTGGAGTGTGGCCATGTCGGGCCGTGGGCAAAAAGATGGAGAAAACTTCCGAGTGTGTGTGTGTGTGTGTCTGTAGAGAGAGAGAGAGAGAGAGAGAGAGAGAGAGAGTCTTATTGGCTGTCTTAGCTTCTTAGGGATTTCTCACCACTAAAAATAATTACCAAAATACCCTCACTAACGGGTTAAACAGATTTCACAGGTGAAACACTGACTTGACCCATTATCTTAACGGGTCTTGATGAACCAACCTGTTAGTGACCCGACACAAGAAGGTCGGACCCGAACATTTATTTTTTCGTGCGGGTTGGCGGGTCGTGTAGAATTTTGTCAGGCCTAGGTGCGGCCCACCATGATGTTTGTATAAATCCAACCCGTCCATCCATTTTGTGAGCTTATTTAGGACATGCGACAAAAAATGAGATGAATCCAAGATTTCTGGTTTTAATATACAAAGTAAAAAAGAACGTGAATAAGCAGAACTCATCTTAACCCAACTTGACCCGGTTCAGCATATAGCGTCGGGCAGGGTTAGGGTTGACCCTTTTGCAAGTAGGGTAGGGTTAGGGTTTGGGTCAGCCCAACCCGGTCACAATTTGGACCGAGAACCTTTAAAATATATTTAGGTTCGGTCCAAGAGTGGGTCCAACTCGACACTAACCCGACTCGTGTGCAGGTATATGTACTTGGGTTTTCATTTTGTACAAACTGGGCCATGGTTCAGCTATCCAGACCGTTGATTTGTTGTAAACCCCAACTGGAAGAACCTGCTTTGAATATATCTCCAATTGGGTGATCCTAACCATTACTGTTAGGACTTTCTTCAGTTGATTTTTTTTCTGGTAACAAACTGAAAGGTCAGGATCGTTCAATGGAGAAGATTTTTGAAAAACTTTTCCACTGATCTGACCATTGTATTTGAAAAACTTTGCAAATGATGAAAATCTTGCATAACAAATGCTATATCCACTGGGGCCCACGCTTTTTTTACCAGTCTGATTTTTAGACTTTCTTCTTGGCCCACATGAGATACACCTGATGACATATAAAATATCTGGCGGTCCTCTCACTACATCTGATCAGAAGTTTCCATAGTTTGTGTCCCAATCTCCATTGTTCTCTTTGATGTGGCTTATTTGAATGTTGGATGGGAATGATTCTTTTCTCTAAAAGCAGAAGAAAGAAGGTCAAACACTCAAATAAGCACTGGGAATCAAAAGTGTCACCTTCTAACTATTAGATCCATCCATAAATTTGGTATATGGCATGGATAGTGTGCACGTATAGGAAAAATGTGGAGGTGACTTCAGGGAGTTTCCCATTAAGTTAGAGCTATGTGGGCCCCACCGTGATGTGTGTCAGATATCCACTCCATCAATTAGATGCACCCTTCTATGGTGGGACAAGAGCCTAAAAATCAATCCAATCCATGAAACCTTCCTATTTTTTATAGGTCTCACAAAGGTGTAGTTCAGACATCCAATCCATCCACTGTGTGTGCCCTACTTGAATGATGGATCACATCAAATTTCAAGCTATTCCAAAACTCAGATGGACCACACCAAATTCTTTTATATTTTTTAGCCATGATTTCACAGTTATTTTTGGGACATCCCATAGCCTAGAAGGGCCCCATGCATGGTGTAATATCCAGCACACATCATGGTGGCCCCATAGAGCTCCACCTCATGGGAGCTTTCCTTACGTGTATATACCGTCATGATCAAGCAGATGAAAGTAAGTCTAATCATCCACTTAAAATATCCATTCAGTTCAGTGGGGTCAGATCTTGGATAACTCATGGTTCTAAAGAAATACTTGTCAGATGATGCCAACCATTCAATCCATTGCTTGTAAAATGTACGGTCATCCTAAATGAACAACATCCGAATTGATCGGATCATCACAATCGTCTATTCTTTCTTTCCAACAGTTTGCTAGAACGAATGGACTGTCTAGATGATTGGATAATCTGATATGTTCAGAAAGCAACCAGTTGTATTATAAGCCTTCCATACAAGTAGTTGGATAAGATCCTGAGCTTGTATTTCATAGGGCTGTAAATCCCCCCAAGAGAGATAATAGGCAGTTCTGTCACTTTCCTTAATAAGGTCCTCTCACCCACTTCAGTGGCACTTCTAAAGTGACAAGCGAAATGTACGGCTGGTATAATCCCTAGCTGTGGGCCCCACCCAATCCCTTTTTCGATCTTTTCTCTTTTTTTTATTATCTCCCAAGTGAGGCTTAGATTCTCATACTTAGATTCCAAAACAAGATGCAGCAATGGTATCTCATTTGTAGTTTTCTTGTAGTTCGCTTTCCTTCTGTCCGTCGCGATACTGAATCACTATCATGTCTTACTCCCGTGGGGCCAACAAGATGAGATGTTCCAATGATCCAAACCGTCCATTTTTTTTAATAATCATAGTTCACTTTTGACACTGACCTTTGAATTTGAATTGAATTTTTTCAATGTTCTGAATTCATCTATGTATGATTAGAATCATTATCCGTTCAATGTATAAACTCATTATTATGGGTTGTTTAGAACGTAATATAGAAGATGGACGGTTCTGATCATTGGATCATTTCAGCATGTGTCACGACACAGGCCAAAACCAAAAAAGGTGGACCCCCATGTAGGAAGCTCTGATCCTGCACAGGCACGTCATATGGCATGCACTATTCACCAGAGCAATTTGCTGAGCTGGCCATCTCTTAACCATGACTCGCCTACCAGACCCTAAGACTTCTATAGGCGGGCCCCACATGGTCATCAATATAGGTGGGCCCCACAATTTTACATCCTGTAGGATCCACCACATACATCATCAAGAGGGCGACCCATGTTTGGACCTGATCTGAAAAATCAGGCCCCGTTTAGGTACGAAGGCCATGGCAACGGGAGACATTTCTAGCGTCATTTATGCACTGTTTGTGGTTGTACTCGTGTCATTTATTTGAATGGCCCACTTAGGGCCCGTTCGGATACTACCAAATAAGTTACTTTTCGACTGCACTTAAGACGTTAAGTTACTTTTGGCCCTTAACTTCGTTTGGTAAGTATAATTGAAAAGTAAGTTATCTTTTAAAAGTTACTTCTCTTAAGTAATTTTTTTTTTTTTTTAAGTTTTTTGACTTTTGACTTTTCTACTATCTTTCTCATGTGATGCTTTTGCTCTCTGTTTTTTCTTTTAGAGGGTCTATTAATCACCCTCTCATGTTAATTAACCACCCTCTAATTTGGCTTTTCTACTTATCTCTCTCATGGTCACACACTACATATCAAAGTTCTCTCTCATGGTTCACCCAATTACTGCTCTCTCATACTGTCCATACCAAAGGAGGTCCCACATGATGGACTTGTCCCATCAAAGGTGGGGCTCCTATAGTGGACAGCCCACATCAAAGATGGGCCCTACATTAATTGGTGCAAGATCCAATCCACCAAACAGGTTGATCTGATCTTCTACATCTTTCCTAAAAATGGTTTTAGTCCACTCACCATGCAGACCAACTATTGGAAACAAGTGAATGGGTTAGAAAACTTCAGCCAAGTTTTCCAGAGCCATACATTTGTTTTGCAGACTGTGGCCCCACCTGACCAGTGGATCAACCTGATTCTTATGCCAGGGCATCCATATAGTGGTCCTGTTCTGATGGATGGAATGTATCTCGGACCAATCGTGTTGCTAGCACATGCATGGCATGTACATGAGCTTTATTGCACGCATGTGGGATTAGAAAAGCTCATTCTGTTAAGAAAACTGCCTCAACACTTAGCCTTTTCTTTTCATGTCAATATGTTACTTATTATTTGTAGATTTGAAATTTTCTTTTGAAAGGTTACTTATCGATGTGTTATTACCAAACATACTTATTTACTTATTGGGTGATAAGTATGTTGTGTACCAAACATACTTATCTGCTTAATAAGTAAAAAACCAAGATAAGTAACTTATTTAATAAGTGATAAGTAGCTTATCTTAAGTAACTTACAATCCAAAAGGGCCCTTAGTCTTAATATGTTCACTATTAAAATAGTGTCAAATAAGCAATTTTCAACCATCAGATGTCAGGATCATCTAATCAATTTGATTTTAGGGCCATAGATGGTCCCAATGTCTGAACAGTTGAATTTCATTTCACGCAAGCCACATGTATACGGGCCCCATTTATTGGATAAGTCCATGAACGGTGGATATCGAGCACCTCACTGTAGATGGCCTATGAACCTTAAATACTCGCATAATATTTCTCATTCTTCTTGGTTGAATTTCTCTCTCAAACCATCTATTAGTGGACGTCCAATTCAATGGCTGGATTCTTCAAATGGGCAGAATTTTTAATGCTCCAACCATCTGCAGTTGGGCTCATCACACCAACCGATCTGATCACTATAAGATGGGCCCACTTGCCCTCTTGTGCACATTTACAACTTGACCCATATACCAGCAACTGAAATGTCAGTCAACATGACATACTTCTATTTATAGACAATATCTTCCGTTTCGTCCAAGCAAGATTAGAAGTATAAATGCCGTCCAAGCAATTCATGTATTAATCCAAAATAGGACCGATATGATTAGCGGCCCACCTATCCCACATGGTTTATTCGATTCTAGAAGTGTGGTCGATGTTCCGATAATCCAAACCATTGGTTTATCGAGTCCTATGAATGGAGAATGCCCCACAAAAAAACGAAGGGAAAAACCACCTGAAGTGAAAGATCTCAAGGACCAATATCAGGACCATTTTCAGTAGAATGTGGACCACGGTCGTGTCTATTTGTAGAACAAAAATCCTACGGTTGAGATTATCTGATGAACTAGATTTTTAAGTCATAATCCATCCACAGTGAGCCCAGGCTCTTTAGGCTTCTAAATTGGATGGGTTGGACTGGTTCCTCTGGTTAACCGGACCAAACAAAGGGTCTGTAAGAGCTTGGGTGTTGAGGTTTTCTTGGGTCTGGGCTCAGGCCTATTGAGATCAGTTCGGCTGGACAAAGTGGGCCCCATAAAACACTCGTTCCTACCAAAAACCTGGTCTGTCGACAGCCCTACTCATACGCATGAGCAGGTCTGAGAATATGTACCCGTGGACCCACCATATGGGGACCTTTTTGAATTAAATGTGGACCATTGCTTTTCATATCCGGACTTTTTTTAGTTAAATGTGGACCGTTGCTTTATTTTATTCTTCTATTTTCTACCTACGAATTGAAAGGTTATGATCACTTTATCAAGGAGACGTTCTTTCTGAGTATAATCCACCCACAGCGGGGCACAAGGGACCATTAAGAGACCAATGGTCAAGATTACAAGACCATGGGCCCCACTTGTTTGGATTTAAAACCCATCTACACAGTGCAACGATCCACATTACATGAACTAAACATTAAATAAATAGCACTGATTTTTCCGGGCCCACTAGACAAATGCAGTCTCACACCGTTAAATTAGTTCAGAGCAGATTGAGTAAACTCTGTGGGGCCCACAGGTGATGTTTGTGTCTTATCCACGCTGCCCTAAAATTCAGCCCAGGCCCACCCATGAGCCTCTGGGCTCATCCAAACCATGACCAAACCTACATGGGTGTGGAGAGCTGGAGAGATAATGATCAAGGGTCATCAACTAGACAGTAGAATGGTTCAGCCAATGTGGATTTCATAACTAGACCATTGACCAGATCATGAACCGTCCATAATCACCAGCGGTGCAGCCATGTATGGGTACGTAGAGACGTATCCATCTACACTGGAATCTTATCTTTTTCAGGTCACATTCATGTCACTCTCTCCAAAAATGCCATTACTTGTTCATGGATAGGGGCTTTTGAGGTATTTGAAGCTCACACGTCGAGGTTCTGAAATTTCTCATCTTAATCTGAGCAACGCTATTTGCAACCAGTGCATATGTGGGCCTCTTGATGAATGCGTCAACCATAGGTGTATGTGGAATATGGGGATGGTTGGTCTTCCTACTTTCCAACCATTTGAGGGTGAGGATCGATGACGTTTCTGGAAGGAATGGACCGAAAGAAAATTGAGAGAAAACAAGAGGAATCGGAATTTAAGAGACCTTCGGTGGTCTACTGAAGGAAGAGACAGACCACAATTACGGGCAATTTGCAATCATGACTGAAGCGTGCTTCGGCTTAATGAAGAGGTGTCCTCGATCGACCGGGCATGGTTTCGCGATTTCTTTATGATTTTTATGATGTCTTTCTTCATTGTTCTAGGACTCATTTCTTCCTTTGCAAGTTAGGTTTTAGGAATTTACTTTTCATTATAAGTAGCTTTTTAAATTCATTTGTAATTAGTTTTTTATTATTTTAATGAAAATTGAGTTTTTACTCTATTTTGGCTTGTGAATTTGATCCTTTCGAGGATTCGAAGAAGACAAGTTAGGGAGTCTCTATAGATCCATGGATTCAGACCAGTTATCTGTGAGAGAGGCGGTGCTCGATCTCAACCCCGCCCCAACTGTACTATTTACTTATATACATGTGGCCATATGATGAATGGACATTAGGGCCTGTTTGTGTTGCTTCTAGCAATAGCTACAAGTGAATGGGTTCGAAAACTTCAGCCAAAGTGTTTATAGCTGTACGTTTGTTTTGCAAACTGTGTGGCCCACCTGACCTGTGGCCCAACCTAGTTCACACATCCAAGCCATAAAAAAAAAAAAGGAAAAATTTGAAAATTTGTTTTCTAAAATTGATTGAGTGGCTGACCAAACACATTTAAAGCTTAAATTTTACAATGAAAAAAAATAATAATTGCTAAGCCAAACAGGCCTATGGAATTCTGGGGTAAGAAAGGCTTGGAGAGTTTTTTTTTTTTTTTTTTCAATAAATAGTATAGAGAAATAAAAAAAAAAAAATTTGGCTATTTTAGCTCAGTTATGGCCATTTCTATTTTGTTTATGTTAAGAATGATTTTCTTTTTTCCATTTCTTATATGGCTCTATTCCATGTTTCCTTATTTGGCAATCTATTTAAGCAGTTTATGCTTTGCTTTTTAACCATCTGAATTTCAAAATAATGTATGGTACCTGCAATGAGTCATGTAATGTATCGTGAACACCTCTCTCTCTCTCTCTCTCTCTCTCTCTTCTCTCTGTCTTTTTCTGTGCGTGCGCATGCAATACATTTCAAAAGAACAAGGAAAGGCCAAAAAACCATTTCAAAAGAACAAAAGAACCTGAATGGTGAAAGTAAGAAAGACTTGACAACCTATGGTCTAATTAGAGGTTTGACACTTGATTGAGTGGAATGTTAGAAGAGGGATTATGTGGGCAACCCATATTAATTGGGACAAGGCTTAAGGCTTAGATGATGATATTGATGATTTCATTTCTATCATTTTGTGTTTTTTGAGCCAATCAACTGTGACATGATATGTGGCTCATTTTTCTTGCCTTATTTTGTACCCATTAAATTCAATTTCAAACAATTGACCCAGCTTAGTAATGCACTAGTAATTGCTTATATTGAATGTACTAGTATTAGTTAAGGTTAGCTTTATAATTTTCATTTCTTTTTAGTGTGTAGTTGGTAGCTAAATATGATGATATTTTGCATCCAATTAGACTGATTAATGATGAAATATCCCTATATTTGGTGTACCTAAATGCAGCACTTGGCTATTGAATGGCAATGTAATCTTATGCTAATGAGTTATCAACAGGCTGGGATTCATGCTGCCCAATGCCACCCCAAAATGCTATAGGCTTGCTGAAGCTTGGCCTACATCTAAAAGAAAATCTAAATTCTTGCCCATGCTGAGTCCATTTGACAGTTCATATAGCCATGACCAGCACCACTTGGCTGCTCATGCCCACTTCACATGCCAAATGTGAAAATAAAATAGAAATTTAAAGTTGTTTCTGTCTAGTTAAATGAAAAAATTGCTATAGTAAATTACTGAAACATGCATCTCATATCGCTTATGTACATTTGTGCATGCATGATCCATAAAGGCCTAACACTCATTTCGAACGGCGTGGAGAGAGTGCTTCCAATGGACTTTGTGGCTCGTCTCTCATATTCATTTTTGTTGAATGGTTGCTAGGATTTCATATTTCGGAAGTAATCGAATTCATATATAATCGTAATCCTCCGAAATCAATGGAATCCGATTCACAACTTGGAGCTGTGATTTCATGGGATTTCTCTCCAATAGAGCTTGGCATGAGCCGAGTCAACTCGCTTGAATTGACTTGATCGGACTGCTTATACTTGACTCGAACCAATGTCCAATTCGAGTAATAAGACTCGTATCCAAATAGGAAACGAGTCAGGTATGGAGTACACCTTGATTCAGCCCGACCCAAATCATATCCGATTCGAAATGGATTTGAACTGACCCGATACTCAATCCGACTTGGTATCAGGTATAAGTTAAAATAAAAAACTTAATTTTGACTTTACCCTTTTACTCTACTTGACTCCACCCACCCACTGCGACACTACCCGATGGTCTCTGCCCTACCCACCCGCTGTTGCCCTACCATACCCGTCGGTGATGATCTTCCTCCTTCTCCACTACCAACTCCACCCGCTACTTACCCTATCCGCACAATTCCACCCGTTTGCCTTACCCGTGGTTGTCGTCGTTGGTCGTCCTCCTCCTTTGCCACCTACTCCTCCATGACCACTCTACCCGCTGGCTGCTGCATGGCGAGTGCCTGTACGACTGTACTCGGCCCCACGGCTCATGCCGTTGTTGCCTACACGGACACTGTTGCCCTACCCCAGTCTGCATCCTCCTTCTCCACCTCCTCATTCTAGGTAGATCTATCTTATTGTTATTGTTGTACGTTGATTGATTAATTAATAATTATTGTATTATTATTAGTAGAAATTCTAATTATGTTTGGGGATTTTGAGAATTTTTATAAATCAGGGATAAAATTAAGAAAATTTTATAAATTATGTTGAAAATTGTGAATTTTCATAAATTGGAATTGTTGATTGATTAATTAATAATTATTGTATTATTATTGTTAGAAATTACAATTATATTTGGAGATTTTTATAAATTAGGGTTAAATTTTGAGAAACACTAACCCTAATTCGATGATTTATGTATTTGTGTGAATATATGCTTGATGTGGTGAATGGATAGATGAACTCGACTAGGTGAATGAATGAATATTTTTCATTTAGTCATTTTATTGAATGAATTGATGATGCAATTTTTTTTTTTTTTTTTTTTTTTTTTTTTTTACATTTTTAAAAGATTTTTTTGAATTTATAGACGGACCCGACTTGACTCAATTTTACTCGAATGGACTCGGTCCCTGTGACCAGGCTGGACACAAATCGGAATAGACCAGGCCATGAACGGTTCAGATAAGTTTAGGCCAGGCTGACTCGGTATCTTATCCTATCTGACTCGGCACAGGCCTTTTCCTTGAACGGTTAGGATCAGATAAGCCCAAAACTCGGTCTGACCTGACCCGATACTCACCTCTACTCTCCAAGTTTTTTTCAACAGTGGAGAGCCCTACATCCATAAAAATGTATCTACACACTCTCTCTCTCAGTGCCTTTGACCTGCTGCCTGTAACATCTTTCTGGAACATCTTTTCCAACCTTCAACCCGTTGCCAGTAGATAATGCCTTAATTGCACTTCGTGGACACTGCTGCCCCTCTCATCTCTTTCCTAACAACTAGCAATTGATTTTCAGTATTTTATTATTATAATTTTTGTTTTTGACCAGGGCAAAGATTGGGATGAAGGAGATGAAACAATGGACAACGGGCCAAAAGTCTAAGCCTGAACCTTGCTTGTGCATTTGGGCTAATAGGTCTTTTTTGGCCCAATCGTAATTTTTAGTTCTTAGTTAAAATAGGCCATAAAGAATGAGGTTGTTAAATTAATGGACGGTGCCGATTACCAGCTATGATCCACAAGAGGTCCAGTCAAGAGATGAAGCAATGGGCCTATGCCTCTCTTTAATGGGCCATAGGCCGAAAGGTCTAAGGCTAAGCCTTGTCTGTATATTAGCTTGATGTGCTTTTCTCAACTCAATCTTAATTCTTATCTCTTGGCTAAAAATGGGCTACTTCCCCGTATTAATGGAGATGAAGTAGTGGGCCTATGTCGCTTTTTAATGATCAGCACGAGCTAAAAAGGGATGAAGCTTGTTGTAGTATGATGGGGTTCAGTGATTAGATATCATCCTACACAATTTAATTTGCTTCACGAGTCGTGTTGAACATAAACAATGAGTAATTCCATGGTTGCTATCTAAGAATTATGAATCATAGAAGAATGTTCTCCGTAGGTTCATGGATTTTTCAAGTAGTTGTTATAAATCATTCGGCACTTTTGGAAAAACATATGATGTCGTAGGACAATTTGGTACGAATTGGTATGAATAACTATAATTATTATTTATTTTATATTCTAATATCTTTTTCTATAATGTAATTTGCATGGTTCTTGGGTTTGTCTTATAAATACATACTATTGAATATGTATTTTTCATCACATTAAATATATGAGATTTTGTTTGTATTATAAAATTAGGAAGCCTACTTTTGTGGCCTATCTGGGTATCAAAATTATATTTTTTCAGCAAAAATATTTATTTCAGCCAAAATACTTACCACTTTAGAATATTCAAGCTAATCTATTTACTTAAATTCATGTTCATATGATTATAGTACAAATTTTAATGCATTTTACATTGAGGTTGCCAAATGGAATATTTGAATTTCAACTTTTAATCATATCTGAGGATTCCAAATCACTTTGATTCTAAGTATATTTGTGACTTTGATTCAAATGCAAGCCCTTTTTGCATGCCATCTATCACACTATGTTCTTTATTATTATTATTTTTAGTTTTCTCTTAAAATTACTCAGCTCAAATGGACGAAAATACTATTTCAAGACTAAAATCGTGCAGAGGTGCTAAAGCCCAGCAACCCTTTGACCAGATTGGTTGAGCATAGGGTGTCAATGGGCCGGGCACAGGCCTGAAAAATCAGAATTTTAAAATCTGGGCTGAAACCTAACCCAGGCCCGGTCCGTTGACAGCCCTAGGTGAGCAATCCAAACCTGAGATTTGCGGGCCACACTTTGGAAACAGTTAGGGTGAGAAGCGGATTGCATACTGGGTAACTCTCTGCGGTCCACCGTGGATGTATGTCTTATCCACACTGTTCGTCCATTTTGGAAGCTCATTTCACAGAATGAGTCCAAAATTGAAAGATATCCAATGCTCAACTGGACCACACCACAGAAAATAGCAGGGAAAGTGACATCCACCGTTGAAACTTTCCTAAGGCCTACAGTGTTATTTATCATCAAACCTGTTCACACAAATATCAGCGGGAAAACACAAATATCAGCTTCATACGAAAGTCCCGTGGCCCTAGACGGTTTCAATGGCAAGCATTGTTACGTTCTCATGGGTTTAAGAGCCTAACTTTTTTCCATCAGTTGGTGCATTGGTTAGGTTCTGAACAATTGGTATTTGAGCTAACATTACGTCTCGTGTTCGAGTTACAAAGGAACGACTCGTGGAAAGGGCAATCCAGACCAGAGTGAAAGCCACCATGGCATCAAAAGGGCTGCCTGAGCAACCATAGTGTAACCGTCAAGTGGAAAAAGGGCTACCTGGATAACTAGAATGTAACCACCATGCTCCGGAAAGGGCAACTTGGAATAGAAACCAAAGTGAGTGCCACCACAGAGTAGGCCACTATGGACGTCGGCTGTGGAGCGTGGTAAAATGTTAGGTTCCTAGGGGTTTAAGAGTCTAAAGGGTCATTTGGATGCCAGTAAAGTTAATTAGTTGTAATCTGATTATATGGGGTGTTTGGATGGATATATTTACCGGTAAACAGATTGCAAGCTGTCTAGTTGTAATTTGAAACATAGCAAAATGGCATGTTTTAGATTACAGGTGAAAAGATTTCAAACAATCCACATTTTTTTTTTAATTCAAATTTCTCAATGAAGGAGAGTGGTAGCTCCAAGCGTGTTGGAGTTTGTGAAGTCTCTTGCAAACGTCTCTTCACACTTGTGTTTGTGAAGCCTTTGCAAACTTCTCTCGCTTGTGTGGCTGTAGAGCTCCGAAGGACTTTATGCAAAGATTTGTTAGGATATATAGAAGTTTTGTATCAAGCTGATATTTGCGTTTGCCCTTCATCCAGGTCTATGTGACCTTACAAAACAGGTCAGATGCCAAATAAACATCATAGTGGGCCTAAGAAGGTTTCCACCGTGGCATCATCGTCCCCACTTCATTATATGGGTGGATCCCTAGCTATGGGGCCGACTGAAATTTATCTACCTTACAGCCATGTGGTCCATCTGTTTTGATAGTTAATTTTAAGGCATGATACAAAAAATGCAGCGGATTTAAATCTTAGGTGGACCACACCACGGGAAGCATTAAAAACTTATTAGGGGCCACTGAGATGATTATTCTCCATCCAACCTTTTAATAAGGTCACAAAGACCTGGATGAAGGACCTATACAAATATCAATTTGAACTAAAACTTTTGTGGCCCACAACAAGTTTTTAATGGTCAATTGCCACCGTTTCTTGTGGTATGGTCCAGCTGAGATTTGGATTTGCTTCATTTTTTGGATCTTCTCATGAAATGATCTATCAAAACGGTTGCACGGTGTGAATGTAGGGATCATACATCACAGTGGTGCCACAGTTAGAGATCCCACCCACCTCGGTGTAGTAGGGTTGTCAATGGATTGAGCTAGGCTTGCGAAAGTGAAAATTTGGCGTAGACCAGCCTAAAACAGTTCAAAATCTGGGCGGAGGCCAACCCTAGGGCCCACCCATTGACAATCCTAGCTTGGTGGATCGGCCGTGCTCGTAGAAAGTTGTGTATATGTATGAAAGAAATTTTGAACTAGCGGGCTCACTTTTGTGGCCCATTAAATAATTTTTTTAGCATAAGGATTGGATTTATTCCAATCATCCACTTTAAAATGAAGACTTTATATGTTATTTATTGAATTTGAATTACTCCGAACTTTATTGTGTGTGAATAACTAATTATAAGCCCTAAACCATTTACTGGTTATCCAAGCACAAAAATTTGTTTACCTGCAAACAAATTACAATTTAAAGCCAAATAAATAAGGCTGAAAACACTTTACACCTATATTCAGATTACAACTAATCAACTTTATCGGCATTCAAATGACCCTAACTTTACACGTTCCATCAACTTTTAGTTCCTAACATACATTCAATTCACCCTATTTCTTATCGTGTGGTTTACTTGAATTTTGGATATGTTTCAATTTTGAGCTAGCGCCAAAAATGAGCTGATAAAAAGAATGGACAGTATGGATAAGACACATAAATCACGGTGGGCCCCCACATAGTTTACTTTGTACGCAATCAGCTTAGGTTAGGATGGGACGCCAGCCGTTAGTTCTGGGTAGGGCCCACAGTGGTGTTTTTATATGTCATCCAATGCATTCATCTGATGTGGCTCATGGGGGATGTCCAGGTATTCAGAAACTCAGGCGATGCATGCCACGAGAGTTCGATCAAGCTTGATGGCCCACCTGAGTTCGGGATCAAGGCCAGACAAGGTGTGGTATACCTGATGCACGGGATAAGTTTCATGTACGTTAAACCCTAAACCCCAGCCCTCTCCCTTTCTTCTCCTCAAAACCTCAGAGAGAAGAACGAAGGATAGAGAAACCCCATTTCCATGAAATCTCCTATTATTTCCTGATCTCTCTCTCTCTCTCTCTCTCTCTCTCTCTCTCTCTCTCTCTCTCTCTAGGTTCAATGGCGCTTTACCTCCTCTTTGAATCGGCGTCGGGTTTCTCTCTCTTCCACGCTCATGGCATCGACGAGATCAGTCAGAACATGGAGGCCGTCCGCAACTCGGTCCTCGACCTCACCCGATTCGGGAAAGTCGTGAAACTCGCCGCTTTCCAGCCCTTCTCCTCGGCTCTCGACGCTCTCAACCAATGCAATGCCGTCTCCGAAGGTGAGAATATTTTTTTTTTTTTTTTTTTGTTGCTTTTGACTGGTTCATGACGTGACTGAATTTTTTATGGTTGTTAATGGGGCTTTCCGATGCTTTGATGCTGAATTTTCTAGGGTTTTACAGCTTGCTGTCCTACTCCTTGACTGATGATTCAGTGAAATGCGTAAAGTCATGGCCTTTTTATTTCTTATGAGTTTCAGCGTTTTGGAAAAAAAAAAAAAAAAAAATCTGTAATCATTTAGGAACTGATCAATTTCAAATTTGGGAATGATACACTCAGATGCCAGTTTCAATAGATGCATTACCCATGATTTGCCCGCTTGGACTTGGATGCCTGTAAAATCATCAAGTGGTAAACACTTGTAGTGTTTGGATGGGGAAATTATGCCGAAAACTGTTTCGCCCTTGCCCCACTTTCCAATTTCCTGCTGTAAAGGAGATATTCATACTACAGTTAAAGCGTTTACATGCTAAACTTTTACGTACTCAGGCAGATTGCAATGTTTAATATGGACACACCCTTGTGCATGGGGTCCACCGTGATGTGCCCAGGATGTGCAATCTGTCATGTACGTCCCCTGATGTGAGTTCTTTTTCCAAAGTGGGTGGGCCACATTATGGATAACAGTTTGTTTTGGGGCGACCATCATTAAAAACCTCCCAGTTACTGTGCACAAGACATTCAGTTTGTCCATCATATTCGTTGAACTAAGCCCAGCCCATTGGTGTATCTTATATGAAGCCCATTTATGCGATTTGAAGATTTTGGTGGGATTTACCGCTTCAAGCTCTATCTTGTGAGAATACTCAATTTATACTTGGTAAACTTTTTATAAGTTAACCAAATACAAAATATTTACTGATAAAACTTTACCACTTGAAGCCAAACCTGAAAGAAGTAAATAATTTACCTATGAAATTCTTTTCTTTCTTTTGAAAGATGATACTTTATTAGTTAGAAGCCAAAAGGGGAAACAAAAACTACAAACCAAAAGGAAAAAAGAGAGAAAAAATGAAAAAGAAAACAAAAGACCGGAAACAAACATAGGAGAAACTACAATCAACCTGAGCTATAAAAAGTACAGAACCTAAGCAGGCATCCCCTTCAAGGCTCCCTGTCCCTGAATAGCTGAACCACTCTGTTAAAGATCCCAACACTCGCAATACTTTTGTTGCGAAAACATCTCTCATTTCGTTCTCCCCAAATTGACCACAGGACTATTAACAGGGTGAAACTCTTTACCGTAAAGTTTTTACAACTTGAAATTTTACAAGCATCTAAACAACCTTAAAGGAAAACGCTTGCAGACCTCGCTTAGATACCTAACTGGGTAACTTTCTCTAATGTAAAGGAAATGACTTAATGTGCATTAGGTGCATCACCCCTTGTTTAGCCTTGGTCCGAAAAATTAGGCTGATACGACATTCAGGTGGCCCACCCCATAAAACTGTACTTAGTGACTTCTAAATTCATGTGGTTTGCCCCACCTGAGTTTTGGAATCTTGTGATTGTTGGGTAAATCTTTCATCCTCGTGGGGCATATCAAATTAACAGATTGGATGCCATATAGACACCATGGTGGGCCCTACACAAAACTAATTTTGGGTATCTCATACCAACTTTTTCCTAGGGTGTGGCTTACCTAATTTTTGGATACTAGCACCTTGCCCTATTGGTGGGATTATGGTTTCTATGGGTGGAAAGGAATAATAGGATGTTCAGAAGCAGGGCAGGCAGCCCTAAGGAAGTGTTTTCCAAAGCAAAATGTTATGTTATATATTGGGCGGCTGCTGCGAGGTTTTCATATCGTTTCCCTCCTAGTTGGTTCTAGTTTTCATTGGTCCTCTTTGGGGTTGTATAGTTTTTCTTCTTCTTTTGTATATTCTGGCTTTGGCCTCTTTCCTAGGGTGTGGCTTACCTAATTTCTGGATACTAGTGAGTTTTGGGTTCCAAAGTTAACATCAGGCAGCGTATCTGATGGATGGGGTGGATCTCATGAAAGTTCCACCCACGTGGCTCTTGGTGCATGAGGTATGCTAGTGAGGTTCCAAGGTAAAAGGAAACAGAGCAGCTGATTCATGCCAGTGGGCCCTGCTGTATGTTGTATGTAGCTGATAATGGGACATATATGGGATGCTAAATATATCATTCCTCTTTTTCTTTTTTTTTAACCAATTCTAATGCCTTATTAAATTTTTGTTATTCTTTGATTGAATTGAAATGTAGATAAGAGTATCCTGTGAAGCTCAATGATTGGATTTGCATAATGTCTTTCAAGAGCTTCAATTATATTCATAGGTGATTAATTGGTTTTTTGAGCTTAAATTCACACAGATGTCATGGATTCCTAAATCTCTTGGAGTTGCAGGGCTTTTGACAGATGAATTGACGAACTTTTTGGAACTGAATCTTCCTAAAATCAAGGAAGGAAAGAAGCCCAAGTTCAGTCTGGGGGTCGCAGAGCCAAACATTGGGTCTCAGGTTTCTGAATCAACCAAGATTCCTTGCCAAAGCAATGAGTTTGTCCTGGAAATCCTTCGTGGTGTACGCTTACATTTCGAGAGGTTTATCAAGGACCTCAAGGTTTGCAATTTTGCATCCGAGTTTTGTACGTGGAGTTGTCCTTGTTTTCTTTCTAAAATAACAATTACTTTTTTTCTTTTTCCTGTCTATTATAGCAAGCAGATCTAGAAAAGGCTCAACTGGGTTTGGGGCATAGTTACAGTCGAGCAAAGGTCTAGTTCAATGTTAATCGAGTTGACAATATGGTTATTCAGGCCATTTTCCTTCTTGATACTCTAGACAAAGATATCAATTCCTTCTCCATGAGAGTCAGGTTTGTTGACATTCAATGTATATTTTTTGAAAGCATAATTTAGATTCCTTTTCTTATATGGAAACCACTTGCTTCCTTCTGCTGAGTTCCTACCATGTTTACTTTGTGTATTGTGGGGCGAACGATTCAACGTGCATGAAATCCATGTTGTCCATCAGGTAACTTGTTTGGCCTTGATCCTAAAAATCGGGCTGATTCAACACAGGGGGGGCACACCAAAATAATTATAACCTCTAAATTGACTTGCTATGGCCCACTTGAGTTCTTAGTGCCCATGTAGAAGCTGTTGACCAGGTTGTCAAACTTTAGTTGAGACAGTGTTGGTTATGCTTAGTGATCCAGATCCAGGGTCCCTGCTAGACACTGGCATCTGCCAAACCCATGACTGGGTCATCAGAATATAAGGGGTCATTTGGCAACCTGGATTTGGGGCTGGATTTGGATTCCAAATCCAAAAGACCTCATCCTGATGTATGGCAGCCCCTTTTCTCCCTGGAATTCCAGATTTCAAGCCACTTTGGGTTGCAAAATCCATAGATTCCAACTCCAACACAAGGGTTAAAATTTTCAAACTGTTCCCTTTTGGTGTGGCCCATTTGCCTTTTGGAATGGCCTGATTTTTAGTGTAATCTACCAAACACAATTTCTGAATTCTATAGGATTGAAAATCTAGGTTGCCATGCACAACTAACAGAATCCAAATGCAGGGATTTCAATTCCTGTATTTGGATTCTTATCCTAGCTGCAAAATGACTCCTAATGATCCTGGCCAGGATGGAAGGTTAAGGCGGACAGCAACCTTGTGCACTGGAACATTTTATTTATTGCTGTATTATCTACTACTGGAAAAAGAAAAAAAAAAAAAAACCATGTTTGAAGCTTTCTTTGATTTTTTATACCTTTCTGCAGAGAATGGTACTCTTGGCACTTCCCTGAACTTGTGAAGATTGTCAATGATAACTATCTCTACGCCAAAGTTGCGAAATTCGTGGAGGACAAGTCAGAGTTGAATGAGGACAAGATTCCAGGGTTAGCAGATATACTCGGTGATGAGGATAAAGCGAAGGAGATTGTTGAAGCAGCTAAAGCATCCATGGGTAAAGCTCATGAAATTAGTTTGTTTTGCTAGCTATGTCTGATGTTCTATTCATCATTTTATGCTGCTTTTGCAGGATAGGATTTGTCTCCAATTGACTTGATTAACGTTCAGCAATTTGCACAGAGGGCAATGGACCTCTCTGAATACAGGAAGAAGCTCTATGAATATCTTGTTACAAAGATGAATGACATTGCACCAAATTTGGCTTCTCTGATTGGTAAGTCGTTGGTGCCCGTTTGATTTCTCATGCTGGTAGTCTTACAAATCTAGTGATGTGCCCCGCCTCTACCCTTCAGATCCTCGGTGCAGAAAAGGCACTTTTCAGGTGCATCTTCTGCATCTACTCATTCCTTGATGATGATGATGATGAAATAGTTCTTTCTAGGCAAATTTTCTCTTCTATAAGGGTTCATTTGGATAAGGGATCCTACAAAATTGGGATTAGCCTAAATCCTGATTTTGGTCGTCTCAAGCCCTCCAAGTTGGATTAGTATGCATGAAACCAGTGCTTTCCTCCCTTAATTGCAACTATTTGAAGATCGATAATTGTGACTTAGCAGGGGAAATTGCATTAAGTTGATATGAGTCTGATGAGTAGGGTATGGAGCTCATCAAAATTGTGACTAGGGCATAAAACTGAGATCCCCCATCCAAAGGGACCGAAAAGCACGAGGAACTGAAAATAGTTTTTTTTTTTTTTCCCTTTTTAATTCCAATTTGTGCAGTTCAATTATTTTACGAAATAATGGCTAACAGTAATTAATTTGCAAAGTCATGGTCAGTTTTTCTATTATGCAGGATATGTTTGTTTTCAAAGCTGTGCAGTTACTAATTGGCTCATTCTTAAACCATTTCTTGGAAAGCGTGGGTTTTGCTAATTTAGTTACCCATTCAAAACACAAATTTGGTAATTTGCATTCTTATTTTATTTCTATGTGTGTTATGATCTCTCTCTCTCTCTCTCTCTCTCTCTCTCTCTCTCTCTCAAAAGAAAAAAAAATAGTACATGCTCTATCAGTGTGTTGTTTAAAGGAGATATTGTGAAAATTTCTTTCTAGCTACATAAGAGTCAACAACTCTTTTTTTCCTTCAATGAAATGCCCATTGTAAAAGCTCATTGCCATTTTCATTATTTGAGCATTGACAAATTGAGTTCTTTAGCTGTGATTCATGAGTCATTGTCTCATTGATATTATTTGTCCTTAGGGCATTGAAAACCCGAGGGAACACGCCAAAATATGGCCTTATATTTCATTCTTCTTTTATTGGCCGAGCATCCGCACGGAACAAAGGTCGTTTAGCTCGTTACCTTGCAAACAAGTGTTCCATTGCATCCCATATT
This sequence comes from Liriodendron chinense, assembly GCA_003013855.2. Lineage (NCBI taxonomy): Eukaryota > Viridiplantae > Streptophyta > Magnoliopsida > Magnoliales > Magnoliaceae > Liriodendron > Liriodendron chinense. Next base: position 1,019,605 of record PVNU02001323.1, on the reverse strand, counting down.
GATTGTTTCTCAGGTTAGATTTTTCCTCAGTTCAACTATTTTAACATGGGTCTTTCCTAATTCTACTTTTCTCCATGTGGTGGATTTGTGCTGGACTACTGTGAATATTCTTTGCGTAGAGATGAATAACACTGTTTTTGGGGAAATGCTTCGTGAACAGGTGGAGGAGAGGCTGGACTTCTATGACAAGAGTGTTGCCCCACGTAAGAACTTGGATGTTATGAAAGCAGCTATTGATAGTGCATTAAACAAAGACTCGCAGGAGAAGCAAGGTAAGGGCCTTTTCCCAATTCGGGCAGTTCTGGGTCGGGTTGAGGATCAACCTGAGCCCAATCTGACCTCGAGAGGACCTAGCCTGCAACCTGAGCCAACCCAGAATCCAATGTGTGGTGTCCAACCTGATCCGAATCTGAATTCCTCTATACTCAACCCTGACCTGACCGAACCCAAATTGACCCAAATGCATGTGATCATTTCTGACCCAGCCTAACCTGACTCGAATTTGCTCAGCCTGAAATTAGGTTGGAGTTCACCAACCCTAACCCTACCCGAGGGCCTTAACGATCTGACCAGCGCTTATTAGGGTTGTCCAGTTAAGGAACCGTTACTTCCTCAGTTTATCAGAATGACATTATAGACCACTGACCAAGGAACTAAGGACCTGTGGATGCTAGACGTATCCTGAGGCGAAGGATCATACAAGCCTCCTAATAATGAATTACTAACGAATGCCATGAGCTCACCACTTACAGCAGCAGCATATGCCCATTTTTGGAGGGTTTTTTTTTTTTTTTTTTCTCACCTTGGTTTTTGCATATTGAATTATTCACCATTGATATGGGGTCATATCGCCGGCCAACATGGCCATATTGTTCATGGACGACACAGGGGGATACATACTGGTATCTGACAATACTCAAACATTGGTTTTGACAAGTAGTAGACTCTCTTTTGGCATGAAGACAAGTAACACCCTCCCTTGCATGTTTTTCCCAAAACATGATTGAACAATGTCATAGCTGTCACAGTTTACTGTTATCCAAGTAAAAAGACTTTTTTATCCTCAAGTTGGGAGAGGGTAGGGCTTGGGGTTAGGAGGAGAGAGGAGAGGTTAGGTTTGGGTTGGGGTTTTGTGGATTTGGGAAGGGTAATATTATCATTTTCCAAAAATGACATTTTCAAAAAATCTGGTGACCTAACCATGATTGGTTTTTTCTGTACAAAAAATTAGCGGCAGTGTGTTTTTTGGCCACATTTAAAAAGAAACGGAAGGTGTTATTTGGAAAAATGCTTGATGGGGTTTGCTACTCTGGGCTGAAGTAGAGGGTGCTATGTCAAAACCTTAAATAAAAAAAATAAAAAAAACACAAAACAGAAGTTAGGGTTCCCTTGTCAAATTTATTTGGACATGATCCAAGGCAGATTTAGGAAAAGCATGTATGTCGTTGTTTGATTTGTTCCGTATTTGTTATGAATGCTTGCAGAGGGAGAAAAGACCCAGATGGATACAGATCACGAACCCACACAGGTTTCAGTAAAGAAAAGTAAGAAAAAGAAAGCCAAAAGCGAGGTTGTGGATGGTGTTCCAATGGCAGAGGATAAACCAGCCGAGACTATGGATGGAGATCCTCTCGGTGAGCCTGAAACCGAGAAGAAGAAGAAGAAGAAGAAAGAGAAGCGCAAGTTGGTGGATGAGCCAGTTCCCGAAATTTCGAATGGCATGAATGGCTTGGATTATGAACAGAATGGGACTGCTAAAAAGACGAAAAAGAAGGGTGAAGAGGCTGATGAAGGTGAACTACATACCACCAGCAAGGTGAAGAAGAAAAGAAGTCGTTGAAAAGCAAAGACAACTGAGGTCTCTCTCTCGAGTTTTCTTGAGTTTTATGTTGTGGGCCTCATTGACCAATGATTTCTCATGGATCTCATTGTGCAACGCTTCTTGTTGCGGCCTCAGTTACGCCATATGCATTTTGCCCGAATCTAATGGAATTTTTACAATTTAGTGAATTGTTTATATCTGTTTTGGTAGAATTGATCTTGTACCTTCTTAGCTATGTGCTTTTGCCATGTTGGTCACCAAGCTTTTAATCAAGGATGTAGGGGTCGTTTAGCAGCACTAGAATCCAAATCCTGGCTTTTGCATTCTTCAACCTCGTTTGGTAGTGTAGATATTTAATCTTGTAAAATCCAGAATTTTTTTGACAGCAGTCCTTAAAAGAGGGGAGGAGAGAGTGGTTATGATAGTTAGAGAGAATTAAAAATTCATGGTTTTTACGTATACCTTTTTAACCCTTCTCATTTAAAAGTGGCTCTTTTGATGATTTTCATTCTCTTTTTTGAGGGGTTCCAAACGTGATTTGGATTGAATATCCTGGATTCTAATTCTTTAACTGCCCATTGTGCAATGTGAAATGACAATGTTACTGTTTTCAATGTGGCGCCTGCATTTGACGCATTTACCGGCCTTTATAGTTTTATTGTCCAAATCACGTAACTTGTAACGATAATGTTTATCTTTGGTCTATTATAAGGACCATGCCTGATTGTTATAGGGACCAAATGGCAAGTTGGCAGTGTGTAGAGGTGGGCAACGATCTGGGCTGGGCTGAGTTAGCCCTAGTTTGGCTTGGCTTGTTTTTGTGCCACCTTAGTTTTTGGATCGACTTGGTTTGGTTTCGGGCTGACCCATGCGGCCTAAGTTTGGTTTGCTCCAGAAAAATCTGCTCAAGCCGGGATCGGTTTGATAAAAAATTTTGAACCGGGCGGGCTGAGTTCAAACAGGTGGCGGCTCTTTTTGGCTTGTTTATTTAAATAGAAAAGAATTTAAAAAGTTAGAAAAAAATACAAACATATCTTACTCTATGATGTTTAACATCCTCCAAAGGAGTGCAGCTTCAAAATAGACATGTAAAAGCATTTTCCAAACAAAAGTACAGGAGCATAATTTTACAAGTGCATGGAAACAATGTGCATTAATGTATATGTATTATGTATTATCCATGTCACCACGTATATGTATCATCCACTCAGTTCATTTATTTCACATATCATTTTAGGACATGATCCCAAAATGGAATCATATCCAAAGCTCAAGTGGATCACACCACAGGAAACAGTGTGCTTATAATCTACAGGTCGAATCAAGCCAAATCAAATTGAGCCGAGCCGAGCCGAGCTGGCACTGCCCTATTTTGAGCTTGGTTTGTTTTTTGCAAACGAGCTTTACTCCGAGGCTTGGTTTGATTTGAACTTCCATTCGAACCAATCTAAGCTGAGCTTTTTCAAACCAATCCAAGCTGAGCTTTCGAGCTGGCTTGGTTTGTGCCCAGCTCTAGCAGTGTCCATGTTGAGGGAATCAAATCACCTTTGGTTTACATTAGAAAATGTGGCACATATGAGGCTATTAAAAGATGAAGGGTGGCACATTCGGGTTACATGACCAAATGGCACGATTGACAGGTATGCACACATGATGCTGTAATGGCGTTATCCAAAATCACAGGACAAAATGACACTAGGGATACATTGGCAAATGTGTCAGAGGCTATTAAAGGTGGATGGTTAACTCTAGAAAAATATATTTTCCTATCATCATGGGAAAATGTCTTTTTTAGAGATGAAAGTGAGCAAATAAATTTATTAATTTTCCAACGAAAATGTAAGTGGAAAATTGTGTTTTCCATCAATTCTTATAAATAAAAAAAAGCTTCACAAACAATGAAAAATTAGTGAAACCGGAAATGGTGTTTTCTTTTCTTTTCTTTCCTTTTAATGATTCCAAACAGACCGTGGAGCTATATCCAGAAGTCATGTGGTTTTATTCAGTCAAACAGTTGATATTCCAAAATACAGTGATGAAGGAATCTGTCTATGAAAATTTCAACATAGGAATATCATGGGCATTGAAATCAATGGCCATCAAAGCACTGTTGAAGAGGACCATCTGAATTCAACAGAAAACATTAAATTCCACCTATAGCTAAGCCTATCTTGCAAGTGTCTCACCTGCTAGCCCAGCTGGAAGATGCTTGGGCGTTTCAACAACAGGTCTGTTCGAAATGCTAAGGAGACACACTAACTCCACTGGTGGGTGGGTGTGTTGTATGACCAACATTAAAAAAAAAAAAAAAAAACAATCGAAGATTACCATATTGCGATTCCTCGGGGATGTATTCAAGCAAACCTATAGGAGAAATGCTCCAGCGTTCAGCCCCCTTAAGTTACAGTGCTCCTGGTTGCATTGGGACATTTTGACAGTCCAATCCATTTCTATACTATTTATTTGGTCCGCCACACGTTTCATGGGCGGGGCATGCAAATATCATACTGATTTGGCAAATGTTAATAATCATTCGACCAATGGCTTTTAATATCAACGCCGTCCATCCTTTTTTTCCAAAAAATGAGTCCGATCTAAAACAAAGGTGGATCACACCACATGAAAACAGTAATGATTAAATCTCCACTATTAAAAACCTATCAGGGCCCACTGTAATGTTTATTTGACATCCAACTTGTTGATTAGGAATTTTTTGTTTAGTTATATGATAGGCAAGTTGCTCCTTTTTTCCTTGCCCACCTGAAGTTTCTGTAAATTTATGCAGTGTCCAACAAAGATAGAGGTAGTGTGCGTGGTTTCACACAAGCATGGAGGAAGGGGAAAAAACAAATATCAGCTTGATCCAAAACTTTTGTGTCCCTTAAGTGGTTTTTAATGGTAGGCGTTCAATCAACATTGTTTCTTGTGATGTGGTCCACTTAAGATTTGGATTTGCCTCATTTTTTGGGTTCACACGTTAAAATAATATGAAAAAATAGATGGACGGTGTAGATGAAACATAGACATCATGGTGGGGCCCACAGAGCACCGACCAATGGCTAGTGGCAGGGTCATTAGCCAATCCGCGTCCCACTAGGTGGCCCCTGTATGTGTGTATGTCTGGAATGATGTTGTCACGTGTGTACAAAATAAATGGACGGTTAAGAGAAAGCGAGCATCCAATATACAGATGGCCCATCTCAATATCTGATACAATTGATCATGGAGAAAGGGCAACTATACAGTTGTGGTCACACGATCCTTTTTGTGTGCGCGTGCGTGTGTGTGTGCGTGCGTGTGTGTGAAGGTGGACGGGACCATCATAATTCATAAGCTTTATTAATAAAAAAGAAAAGTACATAAGATGGAGGGGGGCAAAGAACCTGACCTCCAAAAGCCAATCAACATCTGATCATAAACAGATTTAATAAAAAAAAAAAAAAGTAGAGCAATTATACGGAGAAGCAACACAATTCCTGGAAACAAAAGCAAAACAAAATCCTATCGACCTCTTATTCAAAAAATAAATGTGATGCGAGGGATTTGAGCAATCTTGTGCCGATCTTCTCCTCCTTCTCCGTAGCGCTCTTTTAAGAGTGGACAGTCGATGATCATCAATTCTCGAAGCATGGTGAGCTGTTGCAACTCCTCTTCAGGTAGAGACCTCAACTCTTGACACCAGTGGATTTCCAGAGTTTTGAGGGATTTGAGTTGTCCCAACCAACCACCAGGGATCGATGTCAGCTCATGACTCTCCCAAATCACCAAATGGTTAAGGTTGGGGAGGACGGGTAAGGGCCCTCCCGATAGCAACCCATCATTACTTATGTCTATACTCAGCTTCTGGAGGAGCGGTGGAAGGTTGCTCGGCAACTCCTTCAGCTTTGGACATTTATATATTTCTAATTCGATGAGTAATGGCATAACCTCTCCATCTCCACCTCTCAATTCCCACTCCTCCCAATTTTCCATGTCATAGAAACCGAGGGTCTCTAGCTTTGGGAATGAGACACCAGCACCACTTCCGTCATTGTTATCATCCCCACTGAATTCACCACCCACATATCTCACCTCTTTCATTCCCTGAATCCTAAGGTATTTAAGGAATGGTAGTTTCCCAAGACCTGGCAATTGTTTACACCTGTCACATCCCCAGAGTTCCACCTTAACTAGATTGGAGAACACTGGATCCTCTATCCACTTGGGAAGCTTCGAACCTTTGTACGAACATATTTCAATCTTTTTCAAGTTTGTGTGGGGCTGGAGGATTTCGATCACGTCCTCCATTCTTTCCACCTCTTCATCCAACAGCCGTTCACCAAGTTCTTCATCATAAAGCAAGGATAGCTCATGAAGCTGCTGCTTCTGATTTAGATCTGCCTCCCTAGCTTCGTCCCTGCTCCTGATATTTTCCAAGCCATAAATTGGAAGACTTCCTTGAAGATGATTGAGGAGTTTCAGTTCTCCCCATTTACATCCTTCGTTGTTACCCCAAACAATGAACCGAGTTAACGTCCGAAGGTCAGTTAGTCTCCCTATACCCTGCGGTAAGTATTTCAGTTCGTCACATTCTCGAAATTCTAGATGTCTCAGGCTAATCATTTTTCTCATCCCTCTAGGCAGTTTTCTTAGTCTATAACAATCATTGAGTCTCAAGGTCTGTAAATTTCGGCAATTACACACCTCCTCTGGCAACTCTTCTACGCCTGTGCGAGACAAATCAAGAAATCGCAAGTGTTTCAACTGTCCCACCGTCGGAGACAATTTCTCAATGCGGGTTTTACTTAAGTTCAATGCCCTAAGGCGTCTCCAATGATGAAATGGAATTTTTTGCACCATGGAGATATTTGAGTAAAATAACAACGTCCGCAACTTGTGGGCCTTATAAAAGGTGGCCAACATGGAAGAAGCCACTTCACGATCTTCACCAACAGCTTCATCACTGACAACAGCAGAATGACGGATGATGTTAAAGTTTGACGAGGCTTGCTTTCCAATCTGCACCAGTGAACAGTCACTTCCTGCAACAGATTGTGCAAGATCATGAACTAAATCATGCATCTTGCACTTGACTACGTTCTTGTCATCATCAAGTTTTGCATCTTGGAGCAACGAGCGTCTTAGTAAATCATCAAAATACAGCCCACCAATTTCCTCCATATCTGTACTTGTGTCAGAGCCGAAGAAACCTTGTGCCACCCATAACTTGACTATCACATCCTTCTTAATCTTCGAATCTTTTGGGAAAATAGAGAAATAAGAGAAGCACTGCTTCAAAGCAGGAGGTAAATCATGGTAGCTTAGTAACAAAGCAGGTAAAATACCTCCAAGGACATCACCTGAGTTCCATATCTCACTTCTCAAGACAAGCTCCCATTCCCTTCTCGTCCTTCTCAAGCCCATGGCACTCCCTATTACCTTCGCTGCAAGAGGCAACCCCCCACACTTGTTTACGATTTCTCTTCCAATCGTTTCCAACTCTGAACGCTCTTCCCGATGCTCAAGCGCGCTGCTGCGGCTGAACACTAACCAGCAATCGTCCTTGGATAAGACGTCCAGTGTGTGCATGTGAGTGCTTCCCATCCTTGATGCAACTTCTGCACTGCGAGTGGTTACAATGATTCGACTCCCGGGTGCACCAGCTTGGAAGGGACGTCTCAGCCTGTCCCAGTCCTCACTGTCATGGTTCCAAATGTCGTCAAGCACAAGCAAGAATCGCTTTGCTTGCAACATATTACGGAGGAGTTCCTGCAATGGGGCCAAGGCTAATGACTCGCAACCCTTCTTAGTTTCAAATTCTATGATTGATTTTGTAATCCGTTTAACATCAAAATCTTCCGAAACGCACACCCACATTCTCATGTTGAAATGCCTTGTCGTCACTTTCTCATCATTGTAAACAAGTTGAGCAAGGGTGGTCTTGCCCAAGCCCCCCATTCCAACGATAGAAATGACGATAGGCACCTCGTTTACCTCTCCACTACTCTCCCCCTGCAACCAGCCTAGGACTCTATTTTTGTCATCTTCTCGGCCGACAATTGACGGCAGGTCGGGTTGGGTTCCTGTCTCTCGGTCTCTGTTCTCACCCTTCCTAACTTCACTACCCACTCTCTCCCTCTCTCTACTGTCTACTTTAATAAAATTAAATTGGTTCATCTCTTTGGTGATACTATCTAATCTACCCCTCACCTTCTTTATCCTAGACCCAATTTGGCAGCGTAACTTGACATGACTGAAGAAAGTAACATAGGAGAGGAAGCAAGTAACAAGGAAGCTGAAACAGGAGCCATCACCTTCATCTGGTGCATGTGATCTGAGAGCTTCCGTCGTCCACTCATCTAGTATGTCGTCCACATCGTAGGCCACGTCTTTGACCTTCTCCAACCAGTTCTTTATTGTGCTCTCCTTCACACGCCCAGACTCAGCATCTTTAAGCACACTTTGAATTATGGTGAACGTTTCGTAAAGCTTTTCGATCTCACTGGGGACACTCACCAGCAAAGCCACCTCATTTTGGAGGACGGAATTCAACTTCTTCCCCACGGTCGAAACAAGCGAATCAACCATATTTTCTTCTTCTTTCTTTCTCTTTTTGGTATGTATGGATGGGAAGAATTTGATGCACGAAAGAGCTCGGGAAGGCTTAGAAATATCCAATGGCAAAAGACTTACGTGAGTCAAGAAGAGAGGATAAGAGAAGCAAAAGAATGCAGAGAGAGAGGATATGAAATGAATGGATGTAGATAAATAATGATGACTGTTTGATAGGAATTTATTTCTTGGCTATCAAATAGGCCCCAAGATGAACGTCCAGAGTTATGACTTGTGATTTGGTTAGTTAAAAATCTTATGATTTGTGATTTATGATTTGTAATTTGCGAAAAAAGAAAAAGAAAAAGAAAAAAACTTACTAAAATAAAAATAATTTTACATAAAAAATAAATTGTTTAAAATTGTTTGAATTGAAAAAATTATCCACAATGAAAAATGTTCAAACATGTGCTGCGCCATACTGAGCTGAACACGAACAGGGCCCATTGTTCGAATGTTTGTTCGAACATTGTTTGAACATGTTCGAACACAGCCTAGTGAGCAATTGAACCGAACCAACCTGGCCCATGTTAGACTCGATTCAGTTCGTTGTCCAGATCTAAACTTACCGAACGTAAGTCCCTGCTGCAATGATGCGTTCGCTACCCTTTACAGTAGTATTAAGACATTGTGGGGCCCACCTTAATATGTTTGTTTTATCCACACCGTCCATCCGTTCTTCCATATCATTTTAAGGCACGAGCCCAATGTTGAAGCATATCCAAAGCTCAAGTGGACCATACCAAAGAAAACATTGAGGATATTGACATCTACTGTTGAAACCTTCCTAGGGCCCACAGTGATGTTTATTTGTTATCCAACCTGTTAATAAGGTCATATAGACATGGATTAATAGAAAAAAAACAAACATAAGCTTGAACCAATACTTTTGTTGCTCCAAGGAGTTTTCAACTGTACATGTTCAATTCCTACTGTTTCCTATGTTACGTTCCACTTAAGCTTTGGTTACAATTCAATTTTGGGCTTATAACCTAAAATGAGCTAGATAAACTGATGGACAGCATGGATAAAATACATACATTATGGTGGGCCCATAGAGTTTTGGCACCACTGTAAGGGTGGTGAGACCCAAGTAGACTAACGTTACCTAAATTGTAGCAGAAGGGTCATCCAATTGAGGTGGGCCCACCAATATATATTTTTGAAATCCACTCCAACTATTAAAACTCACACTAAAAGTTAGGCCTAGATCCCAAAAAATCAGTCATATCCATGATTCGAGTGGGCCATACAAAGGGAAACAATTTGAAGAGTGAGTATTCTCTTAACAATGTTTGTACTCATGTGGCCGACTTGAATCGCGGATAGGGCTAATTTTTAGACCTTATGTCTAATGTGGGCTAATGTATTTAATGTACGGAATAAAATTGACATACACGTCATGGTGGAGCCCACCTGAACTCACCAGACTTCCAGGTGGTAATTTCAGACTGTAAATAACCATTTACGGCCTAGTGCACATGAGTGCTATATATATATATATATATATATATATATATATATATATATATATATATATAAGCTACTTATAATTTTATTATACTTTAATTAAGTAAATTAATTAATTTATATTACTTTAGTTAGTAAACTTATAAAGCTTGAAATTTGATATGCTTGAGCTTTAAAGGAGTAGTAGTCTTATATTTTAGCTTCTTTATTTTGAAAAAGTAAAGTTCTTTACCATAAATAGCTATATATATGATTAATAAAGTCATAGGTATAAAAAAAAAAAACGTGTATTGAAATATAATGCAATAATGAAAATATTAGCATGTACTGACTTGACCAACCCGGCAGAGCCCACCTAAGTTTCTAGCACAGGAATTTCCTGCTGAAGGCTTTCCAGGATATCCGTGTTTCCATTAAAGATGATGCAGAAGAAAAAAATGGTGCACAGGCAGCATGACTCAACAGACCAACGGTGAGGATTAGCCAACCATTGCCCCAAAATAGTACAACCATCTATCGGCCCAATTGGACAGTTCAGTCGATCAGCTAGGCTTCCGGTTAGCTCTGGAAGGCATGCTATGGATTACCAAGAAAAAATCACACACGTCAGACAATTCCAGGCATCCAACCAGTACCTTAAAAATGGGCGGTCCAGATTGTTCGCCCATAAATAAGTCCAATCAACAATCTGAGCCATCCATTTGTTAGAGACCGTCATGGATCTCGTATTGTCCAAAAGCACTCCTTTTATCAAGCAATCCTATCCATTCCATCATTGGCTTAATAAAAACAAAAGGCTATGTAAGAGAAGGAAAACTTACAGAATGTCTCAACCATCCGGTCAGTGTCAATTTTAATAATAACCCTGATAAGCCATATTCAAGCAAATTAGGTGTTAACCCTACCTAGTAGCCCACGTGGATGATATTTTGTATATCCACGCCGTCCATACGTTTCTCCAGCCCATTTGAGGATGGGGTTCAAAAAATTAACCAGATCCAAAGATTAAATGGACCATACCATTGGAAACAATGGTGATTTAGTGAAAACCATTAAAAATCCAAAGATCCCATCCTAAGGTTTTAGTAATGTTTATTTGCAGTCCAAGCTGTTGATAATGACAATAAGATCTGGATGAAGGGAAAATATAAAGATTATCTTGATCCAAAAATTTTGTCGCCCACAATTTTTTTTAATGATCATTCATCACTGTTTCTAGTGGTATGGTCCACCTGAGATTTGGATCTTCTTGGGGGTTTGAGATCAGGTCCAAAATTGATATGAAAATACAGATGGACGGCGTGGATATATAAAAATTACATTCAAATGGGCAGGGTAACACCCACTACGCTGTTTCCCAGTATCGGCCCCCCTCTCCCATGCCAGACGGGCCACTGAAGGTGATAAAATGCTGTAGGGTGGACCCGCCAAAGGAAAAAGATGCCTACATGATGTGATGGAAGAGGCATCCCATGCTACTTTTATGAAAGATATCAGACAGATGGAATCTCGTGACTCACGGAGCACTCAAACATCAACTTCATGCATTCATAATTCACAATTGTGGGCCCACCGTCGGTGCGCTCTCTCAAAGAGAGTTTATATCTGATTAGGCCATTACAGCCTGAAAACGGACGGTTGAAACTAAGATGGATAGTCAGGCCACTAGATTGTCTTGTGTTATTTTGTTCATGTTGCATTTGCATTGGCACCATTAGATGAATGCAACCGGCTTGCCGAGAGACGTGGACTGGGTACTACACTCGCCGGGACCTATCTACAGAGGGACGGTCCTGTCATGTGGACCCCACCGGCTACCATGGCGTATGCGTTTTACCACACCATCCATCCATTTTGACAGATCATTTTAGGCCCCAACAGGAGGCAAATGGAGTGTTTGGATCATAAGTTACTTAAGATAAGCTACTTATATTTGAAGTGATTAACTTTAAATAAAGAAAGCTACTTATAATTTATCATAAACCAAAATTATCAACAGATTGGATGGAAAATAAACATTATAGTGGGCCCTAGTAAGTTTTTAAAGTTTTTAATGGTGGGCATCCTGGCACCACTATTTTACTATGGTGTGGTCCAACTGAGTTTAGGATCTACCTAATTTTTAGGCCATGCTTTAAAATGATCCGGCAAAAGGTATGAACGTATATATGACACGTGCATAAGGTGGGCTGCCCGAGGGCCAGTACTCACCTACTAAAGGCCTGTTTGGATGGTAAGTTACTTAAGATAAGCTACTTATCAAAAAAGTAACTTATCTTGGTTTCTCCTTATTTAATAGATAAGTATTTTTGGTAAATAACATACTTATCATCCAGGAAGTAGAAAAACATATTTGGTTTCTAACACTATGAATAATCATCCCTTTTGTCTATTTGATCCCCTCACATCCACTGTCCACCATGTGGGGCTAACCTTTGATGTGGATCATTCATTGTGTGGCCATACTAATGTGGGTTGTCCATCATATGGGCCCACCTTAGATGTGGATCATTCAGCAGTAGGGCCTGACCTTTAATGTGTACCATTCATTAAGTAGGGGCCCACCTTTGATGTTGGTCATCCATCATATGGGGCCCACCATCAATGTTATTGTCCATCACGTTGGGCTCATTTCCAATATCCACTGCGCGTCATGTGGTGCCCACCTATCATGTGGACCATCCATCATGTGGGCCCACCTCCCATGTGGGTCATCCATCATGCGGGGCCCGCCTTGGATATGAGCCATTCTCATTAGCCCAACCTTTGATGTGGACTGTCCATCATGTGAGACCCACCTTGATGTGGATCATCCATCATGTGGAGCCCACCATTATTAATTACCCAACATGTGGAGTGCACATTTGATGTGGACGGTCTATCATGTGGGCTCCACCTTCAATGTGGAGCCAACCTTTGATGTGGACCATTCATTGTGTGGGATGTCCATCATGCAAAGCCCACCTTGGATGTGGGCAATTCTTCATTATGACCCAACCTTTAATTTGCACAATTCGTTATGTAGGGCTCACCTTTAATATTGGTCATCTATCAAGTAGAGCCCACCATCATTGTTATTATCCATCATATGGGGCCCACCTTCAATATCCATTGCCCATCATTTGGACCCACTGTGCACACCCACACTGTCCATTCATGTGGCGCTCGGCTTGATGGTTACCTGCACACGTTATGTACACCCATAGCTTTTCCTTTCTTCATCTCTCTTATTCCTCTTTCAGCAATTTATGGAAAGTTAAAGAGCTAAAAGAATTCAATAAAGTGATCATATATTTTTGAGTAAAAAAATTACTCATCCCTAATTATAAACCAAGCTTACTTATATGAAATAAGTTACTTCTCTACTGCTGTAAGCAGAAAAAGTGACTTATCCAGTGGTATCAAAACAGGCCCTCATCTGTCAACATGCCTCACCTAATCAGCGCCCTGTTCAATGAGAGACCGTGACAGTGTAATCAATGGCAAGTGGACGGCTGCTTAAACTTGGTAGTTAGCACGGCACTTAAAAACCGGACACCGATTCCATGTTTCCGACCGGTGGATCTCTAATGGTGAGGTCCACTGTGATGAATGTGACTTACATCCACGCCGTCCACCCAATTTGATAGCTCATTTTAGTCATGATCCCAAATGTGAAGAAGATACAAATTTCAAGGGGACGACAACACCCAAAACAGTGGTGACTGACCATTAAAAACCTCTTGTGGGCCACAAAAGTTTTGGAACAAGCTGATATTTCTGTGGTCCCTTCATCCATGTCTTTATAACCTTATCAACAGGTTGGATGGAAAATAAACATTCCGATCAGGTCAGGGAGACATGCACTAATGTGTTACCCAGGTATCACCTAATCTACTACTTGCATGCCAGAGAACGGTCAGTAATTGCAGTCATCGTAACGAGACTTAGAGCGGATTAGGTGGGACCCCGGCCTCACCTAAGACAGTGCGGCCCTTACCGTGGGATTACCTTGGGGCCCACCTTGATGTATTTATTATGTATCCACTCCGTCCATCCATTTTTTCCAGATCATCTTAGGTTATTATCCCAAAAATGAAGAAGATAAAATTATCAGGTGGAGCATACCATAAGAAACAGTGGCGATTGACCATCCTATCATTAAAAACTTCTTAGGACGGACCTGCATGTTTCCATAGTGTTTATTTACCATCTAATCTGTTGATAAGGTCACATGAGCCTTAATGAAGGGAACAAACAAATATCAGCTTCATCCAAAACTTTTGTGGCCCATTTTTGGTCAATAATCACTGTTTCCTATGTTATGGTCCACCTGATGATTGGATCTGCTTCCTTTCTAGTATAATCCCATAAACTGATGTGGAAAAATGGATAGACGACGTGGATACATAATATATACATCAAGGTGGGCCTCACGGTAACACACGTTCAGGGCCGCACCGACTTGGGTGAGGCCGGGGTCTCACCTAATCCGCTCTCGAAGGTAACAGGCTCCTCCCCTCAAGCCTGAAGGGGAAGCGGATGAAATCGGACTGCTTACTAGGCTCTTATCGAACTGAGTAAACTCTGTTGGGCACACTGTGAGTATATGTGGTTTATCCAATCCCTCCATCCGTTTTTCCATCTCATTTTAGGGGTTGAGACTAAACTTGGAGCATATCCAAAACTCAAGTAGACCATGCCACAGGAAACAGTAGGAATAATGATTTCCACTGTTGAAACCTTACTAGGGCCCATAGTGATCTTTATTTATCATCCAACCTGTTTATAAGATCACACAGACATAGATGAAGGGATAACACAAATATCAGCTTAATAAAAAACTTTTGTGACCCCAAGAATTTTTCAACCGTAGACGTTCAGTTCACAATTTTCCTTTTAGTGTGGTGCACTACAGATTTTTATATGCTTGATGTTTGGTATCTAGGCTTATAACCATCTTTTAAGATGGATAGATGGAGTGGATAAAATGCGTAGATTACAATGTGGCTCACAGGGTTTACTTTATCCATACCGTTTAACCATCTTTCTAAACCATTTTAAGATATGACCACAAAAATGAGGAAGATTCAAGGTTCAAGTGGACCACACTTAAGGAAGCAGTGCTGATAATTACGCCCACGCGAAAACTTTCCTAAGGATCACTGTGATGTATATTTGCCATCCAACTTGTTCATAATGTTACATAAACTTGGATGAAATGAAAATAAAAATATCAACTCTATTGAACGGCAGAAGATCAATCTCCAATGTTGCTTGAACTAGTAAACTCAAATCACCTCGAAAAATCGGATGGACCGGGTAGTTAAAACCACTACATTGTGGTGGGTCCTACAGAACTTATGCTTGGACCGAATCCATCCAGGCTGAGACAGGACCCAGTGCGCTACCCATCAAAGGACAAAGACGCCTGTCGAATGTGACAGAAGAGGTATTCAATGGCTCATGGAGTCCGTCAGGAAAGTAGTTGGAGAAATTCAATGGCGAGTGGATTAGCAGCTTAAGTAGGTGTGGCCCTGACCCTGGGGATCAGTCGGATGTATGCGTTGTATATTCCGTTTTTCTATATAATTTTAGAGCATAGTTATAAAAAAATGAGACAGATTCAAATCTCATGTGGACAACACACCAGGAATTGAATTCCCATCATTAAAAACTTCTTGGGCCATAAAAGTTTGGATCAAGCTGTGTGTCCATGTGACCTTGTCAATGAGTGCGGATGGTGTGTTGGAGGCACTGAAAAATTCAGTACTGTCGCTCCTCATTGTTCAAGATACGTCGGATTTCTCCCGGCCAAATAGATCGTGTATAACAAAACACCACTTTTAATGTATGGAACTCCTTTGGCCCCATAATAATTTAATTTTTAGATACACACGGTCCATTAATTTTTAAAGATTATTCTAGAGAATGAGCCCAAAAATGAGGCACATCTAAAACTCAAGTGGACCACACCACAAAAAACAGAGGGGAATGAATGATTACCGTTGAAACCTCCTAAGGTAAACTGTGAGGTTTATTTTCCATCTATCCTCTTCATAAGGTCACACAAACATGAATGAAGGGAAAATACGCATACCAGCATATCAGATCCTTCTTGCCCCGAGAAGTTTTCAACAGTAAGATTCCAATTCACACTGTTTGTACAGTGTGGCCCATTTGAGCCTTGGATAAACCTACTTTTTTGTTTTATTTCCTAAAATGATATGGAAAAATGAATGGACAGTGTGGATCTGATACATAGGTTATTATGGGGCTCAGGTAAGTACTTCTGGTTTTCTTCTCTCCAACTAAATGTGCTTCAGCAGGTGAACGGATAAGGTTTGAGACCCCCAACTAACCCAAGATGATGTGGCCTTTACCATGGTGCCCACTTGATGTGTTTATTCTGCATTCGATCTGTCCATCCATTTTTTCATATCATTGTATGGCATTTTCCAAAAAATGAAGCAGATCCAACCATCAGGTGGACCATACCATACGAAACAGTGATGATTGACCATTAATGGGCTTTTTTTTGTGTGTGTGTGTGTGTGTGTGAATCAAGCTGATATATTTTTATCCTTCATCCATACTCATGTGAACTTATCAACATATTGGATGGCAAATAAAAACTACAGAAATATTAAGGTGCGCCCTCAAAAGTTTTTAATGGTACATAGGGTGTTCAATCACCACTGTTTCCTGAAGTGTGGTTTGCCTGATAATGTGATCTTCTTAATTTTTGGGTTTGTGCTCTAAAATAATCTAAAAAAAATGGATGGATAGAGCTAGGCCGGCACATGGGTCAGGTTGGGCCCAATCCTAGACTGAACCTAGACATATTTAAAGGTTTGGGTTTTGGTCCGGGTTGGGCTGACCTACCCCTAACCCTACCCTACTTGCAAAAGTGCCAACCCTAACCCTACCTGAACCTATAAGCTGAAACGGGTCGGGTTGAGTTAGGATTGAGTTCTGCTTATTCGCATTCTTTTTAACTTTGTATAATAAAAATAGAAGTATTTGACTCATTTATAACAATATTAAATAGTACTCTCTATACACAATATCACCAATAACAGTTACTTCAAAACATATTATAAATTTTAGATGGAAGATTTCACTACCTTGTCCTTTTTGTTTGCTTCTTCATCACCTTTCTTTACATCAAAGCCGCGTCCTCCCCACCCAAGGAGCTAACCAATCTTGGGTACAAATGAGAGATTCGATAGTAGATGGTGCAAGTGAGCTTCTCTCTTTGCTTAACAACCCTTCCCCCAGTGCTAAATGCCGATTTTATGGAGGGCATGCTCGAACTCAAAGGTTTTTTTTTTTTTTTTTAGAATACTCTAACAAAACTCTGGTAGTTCGGATTGGGTGGAACAGGTCGGGTATATACGAGTCGAGGTACGGGTTGGGTTGGTCAGGTTTGGCATGTATCTTAAACTGTACTTAGATTAAAAATGGGTCAACTACATTCAACCATGACTGGACCCTTTTCTCCGTTGGGTCGGAGCAGATCGAGTTTCTGCCAAGTCGGATCAGGCGGTTAACCTGCAAATGTGCAGCCCTAGACAGAGCGAATACATAATTAAAAAATCAAGGTGGGCTCTACGTCAAGGGTTGCACTATCTTGGATGAGGCAGGGGTCTCACCTGATCTGCTCCCCCACACCACGCAGTAACCAACTTTCATACCAGTGTAAAATTTACACCTACAATGATGTATTTTTGAGATCCATACCGTCCATCTAGTTTTTCATATCATTCTAGGATATTATCCAAAAAATAATCATATCCAAATCTAAAGTGGACGACACCACTGAAAATAGTAAGAATTGATGCTACCATTGAAAAGTTCTTGGAGCCACAGAAGGCTCATCAAGCTGATATTTGTATTTTAACTTCAACCAAGTATGTCTTATCTTATGAACAGGTTAGATGGAAAATAAGCTTCACATTGGCTTAGGAAATTTTCAACTAGTTTGTTCAATCTTCGCTGCTTTATGTGGTGTGATCCGTATGAGCTTTGGATGTACCTCATTTTTGAGCTCATGCTCTGAAATTATTTGAGAAAATTGATAGACGGTGCCAATCTAAGAAAAAATCATGGTGGGACCTAGAAAAGTTTCACATGTTAAAAGTTGTGTTGAGTAGTATTTAAGACAGAAATTCGGCATCTTGTTGGATGGACATAAGTAGCTATCGCACTGGAATTTCCTGGCCTTCAACACAGCCGTTGAATTAATGTGACGGACCCACCAAAGAAGAAAAATGCAAATACGATAAGATGGAACAGGAATTCAATGTCATGTGGGCGGCTACATTTTTCCAAAGATATCAGACACATGGAATCTGGTGACGCACACAGCACCCAAAATCTACTTATTGCATTCATACATGGTCTGATTGCATAGTAAGGGTCCTTGCTTTTTTGAAACTTATTTAATGGTGGCAATGGGCTGGGTAGCCCGCCTGAAACTGACTTTTTGACAGGCTTAGACTTACTAGCCTGGTTGGTGGGCTGGTTTGGGACGGGAGTGCTTGACCTTATCAGTTTTTGGGCTGGGCTTGGGCTCAAATAATTTTAACCAAGGTGCAAGATCCAACTCTATATGTATATGTGGTGTATAGTACAAACATGTTATTCTACATGTTATTCTAATCCTGACTGATCAATCTGGAATGCAGACGGTTGGTTTCTTTCCTATGAAATGTTATCTTTCCTGCATGAGTGGCCCACTTGATCCACAAACAGATTAGAAACATTCAAGTGGGATGTGGACTTTTGTCAATTTGTATGCAGATTAGATCCGTTCCAGCTTTGGCTCAACCATTTTTCAGACTTGGGCTTCGCTCTGCTTTGCTTAGTCCATAGTGGGCTTGAGCCTAAGGCCCAAGCCCAGTCCATTGGCAACCTAAGGTTAAAATGAACAAAATGCCCTTTGCCTAATTACTTCAGAAAAGGTGGGTGCGGATTAGGTACTGCCCTACTAGGACGCAGCTGGAGATCGACAGGTACATGTCACCTTAGCATTGGTGGAGAGCATGCAGGACCCGGCTGATGTGATAGGTCTGTCAACCCTCCATCATTACTGAGGTACAGGTCCACGTGCTCTACACCAATGCTAAGGTGACACATACCTGCCCGTCTCCATCCTAGTATGGGTAGTACCCAATCCGAGCCCGAAAAGGCCAAGCATTGTGGAGACCTCTCAGCTCGTGTGACATCGAACCTTGTCCAAAAGGTGTACCCTACCATGATTATTATAGGGCCCACTTAACCAATCCAATCATATGGTGGGCCACCCTTGGAGAACAATGCACACAACCCACATACCTGCTGCTGTGTCGATGGCTGAGATTTGCCACCTTAGATTTAGGGAGTCTATTTGATACTGTAGCAGAGTTGTAAGCACTTAAACTATGTACACCTGCCCTGCACTAACTCAAATTAAACCGTTCAAATTACATAAACGGTTCATCATCTCCAAATAAGAACGATTCTATGATCCGAACCCCTTGTCGATGGACATGTATTCATTCAATCCAGTCCCACCGTTAACTATCTTTCATATGAGCAATCCATTTATATCCGCCAATCAGCCATAGAGAAAGTTAAATGAGTGTAATACTTCATTAAAAAAAAAAAGGGTCATCTAATGTGGGACCCACAAATTCAATGGTTGAATTTGAGTAAGTTATATGTGATGAGCTCTCGTATTAACACGTGGCTAGATACAGGTGGTACTGGTATGGCATTTTGATTATTCTCATTGCACGGCGAGGGTATTGTGGTCCTTCCATACTTTCAAAGCCATGGTCTTTGGGTTGCCGACCCGTGGTGTTCTGTGGGGCCCACCATGATGCATGTGTTTTTATCATGCAGTCCATCCATTTTTCGATCTCATTATAGGGCATGAACCAAATATTGAAGTATATCAAAATCTCAAGTGTACCACACCACAGAAAAAAGTGGGGATTGAATCCTTAACAGTTGAAAAGTACTTATTAGGGCTATAGAAGTTTTGGATCAAGCTAATATTTTTGTTTTCCCTTCTTCGAGGTCTGTGTGACCTTTTGAACAGGTTCGATGGCAGGTTAACATCACTGTGGGCCTTAGGAAGGCTTCAACCGTGTACTCATTATTTCCACTGTTTCCTGTGGTACGGTCCACTTGAGCTTTGGATATAAGCTTTAATTTTGGGATCATACCAAAAAATGAGCTTGAAAAAGAGATGGATGGTGTGGATGAAACACATGCATCACGGTTGGCCCCACAGAGTCCGGTCACTACACAATATGCCTGCTGGTCTTCAACTCGCCGTACAACACATATTGCTCTGAGTGGGGCGCGGCTTGGATCCCCGGATCCACCGAGGTGCGTGAGATCCCAGACTGTGTGGAGCCCACCGTGATGTATTTTACTTACATCCATTCCGTCCAACCGTTTTTACCGCTCATTTTATGGCATGATCCATAAAAATTAAGCAGATTTAAATCTTAGGTGGACCACATTTTAGGAAACAGTGGTGACTGACTATTAAAAACTTACTGTGGACCACTAAAGTTTTGGATCAAGCTGATATTTGTGTGGGCCCTTCATCCAGATCTCTATGACCTTATCAAAAGGTTGGATGGAAAATAAACATTCCAAAAGCCCCCAAGAAGTTTTTAATGGCGAGTATTCAACAACCACTGTTTCCTGTGGTATGGTCCACCTAAGATTTAAATCTGCTTCATTTTTTGGGACCATGCCCTAAATGAGCTGTCAAAACGGTCGAACGGCATGGATGTACGGAACCATACATCACGGTGGGCTCCACGGTCCGGGATCCCACCCACCTCGGGGATCCACCTAAGCCGCGCCTGGCTGCGTTGTGTGTCAGAGTCGATTATGTGTTCCGATGAAAGGCATTCTAAACCGTTCATTTATCTTGCACATGTGTGGACCGAGTGTTGATCAGATTACCT
The DNA here is from genome assembly GCA_003013855.2 of Liriodendron chinense. Classification (NCBI taxonomy): domain Eukaryota; kingdom Viridiplantae; phylum Streptophyta; class Magnoliopsida; order Magnoliales; family Magnoliaceae; genus Liriodendron; species Liriodendron chinense. The sequence continues at coordinate 998,770 of PVNU02001323.1, read as the reverse complement.
ATTTTTCAGATAGGAAAGTATTACTGGTTGAGGCATTCGATGAGAGGACACCATCTTTCATACATCTTACTCTTTTCCACGACTGATGCAACTACCCTTCAAAATGCACTCCAGCGATTGTCGTTGAAGTTTTCTCAAACGAATCCTGAAGCATGGGAAACTTTTGGTTAATCCACGGTGATGATGGTTGGCGCCATCAGATAAACGGTCTGGATCACTAAGATATAAGCCCACCTTTTATGAACACATGCTTTAAGATTTTGTGAACATTTTTGGCTGCATCTTTGCCATATGTGTGCGCATTTCCAATTCTTACAAGTGGGGATCGCAGTTTGATAATCCTGACCATTGATGAGTCCCACTGCTTATGAAAAATGACCCAACAATCTCCCACTCGGATGATCCCAACAACTAATAGTAAGAATTTTTTTTCAGTCATGTGTAGAATGGTATGTGGTGTCTAACCAAGTGGGTGTGTTGCCCAGCTAAATGGGTGGGTGGGTTGCATGACTGACTTAAATAAATTAAAACAAAAAAAAAAAGGGTATATGGTGGCAATGGGTGATTAGGTCGGCCAGTGAGTCAACTCGCCAAGTTAGGAAGCAGGTTTGAGGCAAGCTAAATGGGTAGTGTGTAGGGATTGGATTGGAAAAAGTAGCTCATTTAAGTAAATGAGTTAGGCTCTGGTTGAAACCTTCCCAACCTGACCAGCCCGTATAACTTAAACAGGGCGGGCCCAATGACTCAAAGAAAAACCTGAAACAAATTAAAAGACAATGTGCATAAATACACTCACAGGATGTATCTATTCACTAATTGGGCAAGGTTATGCGTGCCTTTAGCCCATATTCCATTATCGAATTTGACTGGTAGTGTTGGGTGGGTCAGCCCAATCCAAGTATAATTAAATGGGTCACGTTGGGTTGGGTTTAATCAATTTTAAGTGGTTTGACCCCAACAAGGTAATGAGTTGTAGGTCAAGTTTAGACTGGAATTCTTAGCCCGTTTAGTAAATGATCAAGGGCAGCGGTGGCAATGGGTTGGGTCAGCCCATGGGTCAACTGGCGAGTTACGGCCAAGCTAAATAGGTAGCAGGTTAAGGTTAGGCTAGAAATGTAATCCATTGAAGTGATTAAATGGGGCAAGCTTGGGTTTGAACCCTACCCAAGCTGTTGGCTTTTTTGAAACACCGTAGAATATAAATCGATTTGAAAAGTTCAGATTTTAAGATTCCCCCAATGAATCTATGTTTATTACCCGATTGTAGGAGCAGAGACAACCTAATCCTCTGCAGCCTACCAACACCCATAATATATGGGACTGGACCTTTCTGTTTGTTGGAGAGCCTTCAAACTGTATAAGGTTAGAGTGCTTAGACCGATCGGGCGACTGGTCTGAACTTTTGGCCCAGAGCACAGCAAGGCTGCTGGACATTCTTTGTGTGCCCTAGACTGGTCAATCGATCGATCTGCAGGGGGCTTCGACCGGTCGGTGGTGAGGCAGCGTGACGGGTCTGTGTTGTATTTTTCTCTGGGATGTTTTGTGCAAGGTCCGACCAGTCGACTGTGCATACGTTTTCTTACGCTGTTACGCGGTTGTGAGTAAGAAGTTTCTAATATTGGTTTGTTGCCTATATAAACAGGTTGTAACTGAGATTAAGGGTAATCCTAAGGTGTCCAATGTTTCCTAAGTGAGTTAGGAAGATGAGAGAGTGTTTTGTGAGAGAGAGCTTGAGGTTTTCTTTGTTTTTCCTTGCTTGTGAGCTGTCAATCTCTGTAATATTCTGTTAATCATAGTGGATCGCTTTGTGCCATGGTTTTTTACCCGTTGAGGGGTTTTTTTCCACGTAAAAACGGATTGTCTCTTGTGGTTGAATGCTTGTGAGGTGTGATTTCATTGTGTTTCTTGTTTGATCGCATATTCTGCTGTGGTGTTGTTCTGCTTCCGTTTCTGCTGCCGGCATCCTTATTCCTATCAAGTGGTATCAAAGCTAAAGTTGGGGTGGAGTAGAGTTCGGATATGAGACGAGAAAATATGATCAAGTACAAGGTTTGATGTAGAGTTCTCCGACAAAAATAACTTTGAGTTATGGAAGGTGAAGATCGAATCCCTTCTAGTTCAGCAAAGGCTTAATGAAGCTCTTGGAAAGCGACCTGAGGCTATGAAAGATGATGAGTGGACGAAGCTCGACAAGAAGGCTATCACGTCATGAAGGAGAAGACTGCGACTGATATGATGGCGAAGTTAGAGAAAGCTTATGCCAAGAAGTCTCTAGAAAATCACATGTATTTGTTGATGCAGTTGTTTACCTTGAGGATGGTTGAGGGGACGGATGTGGAGGACCATTTAAGTACGTTCAATCGGCTAGTTTGCAAATTAGCAGAGATAGATGAGCCGATGAAGGATGAATATTAAGAATGTCTTGCTGAATTCTTTTCCAGATTCATATGATTCATTTAGGGACTCTGTGTGCGCAAAGAGGGAGACCATAAACGTTGAGACTGTTATCTCAACCCTCCAGTCAAAGGCGATGAGAAAGAAAAGCTATGACGAACTGCCAACACTTATTAGGGTTGTCCAGTTAAGTAACTGTTGCTTCCTCTGTCCACTTTGGGGCTTATCAGAATGACATTGTAGACCACTGACCAAGGAACTAAGGGCCTGTGGATGCTAGACATATCCTAAGGTGAAGGATCATACAAGCCTCCCGATAATGAATTACTAACGAATACCATGTACTCACCACTTATAGCAGCAGTATATGCCCATTTTTGCAGGGTTTCTTCTCACCTAGGTTTTTGCATATCCAATTATTCAACATTGATATGGGGTCATATCGCCGGCCAACACGGCCATATTGTTCATGGATGATACAAGGGGATACGTACTGGTATCTGACAATACTCAAACATTGGTTTTGACAAGTAGCACACTCCCTTTTAGCACAAAGACAAGTAACACCCTCCCTTATGTGTTTTCCCAAATAATCCTTTCTGTTTTCCATTTCAGGTAACCCAGGGTTATCATCTGTCGGCAAAACGTGATCGAACAATGTCATAGCAGCTACGGTTGACTGTTGTCCAGGGAAAAAGACTTTTAATCCTCAAGTTGGGAGAGGGTAGGGTTAGGCCTTGGGGTTGGGAGGAGAGAGGAGAGGTTAGGTTTGGGTTGGGGTTTTGTGGATTTGGGCAGGGTAATATTATCATTTTCCAAAAATGACATTTTCAAAAATACAGTGACCTAACCATGGTTGGTTTTTTCTGTACAAAAAATTAACGGCAGTGTGTTTTTTTGCCACATTTAAAAAAGAAACAGGTGTTATTTGGAAAAATGCTTGAGGGTGTGTGCTACTTGTCTTTGGGCTGAAGTAGAGGGTGCCATGTGAAAACCTGAAATAAATTGAAAAAAAAAAAAAAAAAAACGCAACAGAAGTTAGGGTTCTCTTGTCAAATTTCTATGGACATACGATCTAATGCAGATTTAGGAAAAGCATCTATGTGGATGTTTGATTTGTTCCTTATTTGTTATGAGTGCTTGCAGATCGAGAAAAGACCAAGATGGATACAGATCACGAACCCACACAGGTTTCAGTAAAGAGAAGTAAGAAAAAGAAAGCCAAAAGCGAGGGTGTGGATGGTGTTCGAGTGGCAGAGGATAAACCAGCCAAGACTATGGATGGAGATGCTCTTGATGAGCCTGAAACCGAGAAGAAAAAGAAGAAGAAGAAAGAGAAGTGCAAGTTGGTGGATAAGCTAGTTCCCGAAATTTCCAATGGCACGAATGGCTTTGATTATGAAAAAGAAGAAAAAGAAGAAGGGTGAAGAGGTTGATGGAGGTCAACTACGTACCACCAGCAAGGTGAAGAAGGAAAAGAAATTGAAAAGTGAAGACGAATGAGTTTTTTCTTTTCTTTTTTGGTATCGAGTCTTCTTGAATTTTGTTTATGTTGTTGGCCTCATTGACTAATGCTTACTCGTGGGTCTCATTGTGCAACGGTTACTCCTTGTGGCCTCAGTTACGCCATATGCATTTTGCTGGAATCTAATGGAATTTTTATAATTTAGTCAATTGTTTATTTCTGTTTTGGTAGAATTGATCTTGTACTTTCTTAGCTGTGCTTTTGCCATGTCGGTCACCAAGCTTTTAATCATGGATGTAGGGGTCGTTTGGCAGCACTAAATCCAATTCCTGGCTTTTGCATTCTTCAACTGCGTTCGGTAGTGTAGATTTTTAATCTTGTAAAATCCAGAAATTGTTTGACAACACAGCTTAAAAGAGGGAAGGAGAGAGTAGTTACTACACAGTTAGAATTGAAAATCCATGATTTTTACATATTACCTTCTTTTTTTTCTCATTTAAAAGGGGCTCTTTTGATGATTTTCAGTCTCTTTTTTGAGGGGTTCCAAACATGATTTGGATTGAAAATCTTGTATTATAATTCCTAACTGCCCATTGTGCAATGTGAACTGACAATGTTACCCTTTTCAATGTGGGGCTATCATTTGACACATGTACCTGCCTTTATAAGGTATTGTCCAATTCACATAACTTGTAATGATAATGTTCATCTTTGGTCTATTATCAGGACCATGTCTGAGAGTTATAGGGAAGGTTGGCGCATAAGACACTATACTAGCAGTGTCCATGTTAAGGGAAATCAAATCACATTGGTGGTTACATTAGAAAATGCGGCACATATGAGGCTATTAAAAGGTGATCAATGGTGGCACATTTGGGTTACAATACCAAATAGCTAGATTGACACACATGATGCTGTAATGGCATTATCCAAAATCATAGGCAAAATGAAGCTGACGGTTACATTGGCAAATCTGGCATATTAGAGGCTATTAAATGTGGATGGTTAACTCTTGAAAAATGCATTTTCCTTCTATCTTAGGAAAATGTCTTTTTAGATATCTAACTGAGAAAATAAATTTATTAATTTTCCAATAAAAAAAGTGGAAATTGTGTTTTCCATGAATTCTTAGCGAGAAAAGCTTCACAAAGAATGAAAACTTAGTCTAACGGAAAATGGTGTTTTCTTTTCTTTCCTTTTTCATGTTTCCAAACGGACAATGGAGCTATATCCATTAGTTATGTTGTTTTATTCAGTCAAACAATTGATATTCCAAAATACAGCTATGAAGGAATCTGCCAATGAAATTTTCAAGATAGGAAAATCATGGGCATTGAAATCAATGGCCCTCAAAGCAGTGTTCAGGAGGACCATCTGAATTCAACAGAAAACATTAAATTCCATCTATAGTTAAGCCTATCTTGTAAACGGTTTGGATCACCGAACACAACCCCATACACCGCCGATAAATTCGTATCATATTATCATATTGCGATTCCTCAGGGATGTATTCAAGCAAACCTCTACGAGAAATGCTTCAGCCCTCATAAGTTAAGTGCTCCTGGTTACATTGGGACATTTTGACAGTCCAATCCATTTCTAGACTATTTATATGGTCCACCACACGTTTCATGGGCAAATATCATAATGACCTAGCAAATGTTAATCATTTGACTAATGGCCTTCAATATCAACGCCCTCAGCTTGATCCAAAAAATGAGGCAGATCTAAATCGAAGGTGGACCACACTACAGGAAAACAGTAGTTATTGAATCTCCACCATTAAAAACATCCCAGGGCCCACTGCAATGTTTATTTGACATCAAAGCTGTTGATTAGGTTATACTGACCTGGATGAAGGGAAAAAACAAATATCAGCTTGATCCAAAACTTTTGTGGCCCCTAAAATGTTTTAAATGGTGGGTGTACGAATCAACATTGTTTCCCGTGATGTGGTCCACTTAAGATTTGGATCTGCCTTATTTTTGTGTTCATAGCATAAAATGATATGGAACAATGGATGGACAGAGTAGATGAATCATATACATCATGGTGGGGCCCACAGAGCACCTAAGTGGCCCCTGCATGTGTATACGTCTAGAATGAAGTTGTCAGGCGTGTACAAAATAAATGGAGGGTTAAGAGAAAGTGACCAACTATCCACTATACATATGGGCCCATCTCATGATCTTATTTAATTGATCTTCGAGAGAAAAGGCAACTCTACGGTTGTGGTCACACCATCTTCATTGTGTGCATGTGTGTGAGCGAAGGTGGATGGGACCATCATAAGCTTTATTAATAATAATAATAAAAAAGTACAAAAAGATAGAGGTGGGCATAGAACCTGACGGAACTAGTAAAAGGCAATCAACATAAAACAGCTTTAAAAAAAAATAAAATAAAATAAAAAAAAAATACAGCAATTATACAGAGAAGCAACACAATTCCTGGAAACAAAAGCAAAAGAAAATCCTATCCACCTCTTATCCAATAAATTTGACATGAGGGATGTGAGCAATCTTGTCCCGATCTTCTCCACCATCTCCGTAGCGCTCTTTTAAGAGTGGACAACTCGTTATCTTCAAATGTTGAAGCTTGGTGAGCTGTTGCAACTCCTCTTCAGGTAGAGACCTCAAGTTAGGACATCCCCAGATCTTCAAATGTTGAAGGGATTTGAGTTGTCCCAACCAACCACCAGGGATCGATGTCAGCTCATCACTATGAGAAATCCGCAAATGGTTAAGGTTGGGGAGGAGGGGTAAGGGCCTTCCTGATGGCATCCCATCATTACTTACTTGTATAGTCAGCTTCTGGAGGAGTGGTGGAAGGTTGTTGGGCAATTCCTTCAGCTTTAGGCATTCATATATTTCTAATTGGAGGAGAGATGGCATAACCTCTCCATCTCCACCTCTCAATTCCCACTCCTCCCAATTTATCATGTTTTCCAAGATGAGGGACTCCAGCTTGGGGAATGAGACACCACTTCCCTCATTGTTATCATCGCCACTAAACTCACCACCCACCTTTCGCACCTCTTCCATACCATAAATATAAAGGTATTTAAGGGAGGGTAGTTTCCCAAGACCTGGCAATTGTTTACACTTGTCACATCCGAAGAGTTCCACCTTGACTAGATTGGAGAACACCGGATCCTCTATCCACTTGGGAAGCTTCCAACCTTTGTAATTCCCTATTGCAATCTCTTTCAAGTTTGTGTGGGGCTGGAGGATTTCAAGCATATCCTCCATTCTCTTCACCTCATCGTCCGACAGTTCACCACGTCCGTGCTCATAACACACGTATAGCTTATGAAGGTGCTGCTTCTTATACAGTTCTGCCGCCCTAGCTTTGTCTCTGCTCCTGACATTTTCCAAGCCTATAATTTGAAGACTTCCTTGAAGATGATTGAGGTGTTTCAATTCTCCCCATTTACATCCTTCATTTCCACCCCCAACAATGAACTTCGTTAACATCCTAAGGCCAGTCAGTCTCCCTATACCCTCTGGTAAGCACTTCAGTCTGTTAAATCCTTCTAATTCTAGATGTCTCAGGCTAATCATTTTCCTCATCCCTCTAGGCAGTTTTCTTAGCTGACCACAACGATTGAGTCTCAAGGTCTGTAAATTTCGGCAATTACACACCTCCTCTGGCAACTCTTCTATGCCTGTTTCAGATAAATCAAGAAATCTCAAGTGTTTCAGCTGTCCCACCATTGGAGACAATTTCTTAATGCTGGTGTCACTCAAGTCCAATGCCCTAAGGCTTCTCCAATGATGAAATGACATTCTTGGCACCATGGAGACACTTGAGTGAACTAGCAACGTCCGCAACTTGGGAGCCTTATACAAGGTGGACGACATGCAAGCCACTTCATCAACTTCATCATCAGCTTCATCACTGACAATTAAAAAAGAATGGCGGACATCGTTTAGGTTCAACAAGGCTTGCTTTCCAATCTCCACCAGTGAACACTCACTTCCTGCAACAGATTTCACAAGATCATGAACTAAATCATGCATCTTGCAACTGTATACGTTTCCGTCACCACCTATTCTGACATCTTGGAGCAACGAGCGTCTTAGTAAATCATCAAAATACAGCCCCCCAATTTCCTCCATATCTGTACTTGTGTCAGGACCGATGAAACCTTGTGCCACCCATAACTTGACTATCATATCCTTCTCTATCTTCCAATCTTTTGGGAAAACAGAGAAATACAAGAAGCACTGCTTCAAAGCAGGAGGTAAATCATGGTAGCTTAGTAACAAAGCAGGTAAAATACCTCCAAGGACATCACCTGAGTTCCATATCTCACTTCTCAAGACAAGCTCCCATTCCCTTCTCGTCCTTCTCGAGCCCATGGCACTCCCTATTACCTTCGCTGCAAGAGGCAACCCCCCACACTTGTTTACAATTTCTCTTCCAATCTCTTCCAAATCTGAACGCTCTTCTTCACTCCGATGCTCAAGTGCGCTGCGGTAAAACACTAACCAGCAATCGTCATCAGATAAGACTGCCAGTTTGTATATGTGAGCCCTTCCCATCGTGAATGCAACCTTTTCACTACGAGTGGTTATGACGATTCGACTCCCTAATGCACCAGTTTGGAAAGAAAGTCTCAGCTTGTCCCACTTCTGACTATCTTCACTCCAAATGTCGTCAAGCACCAGCAAGAACCTCTTTCCATGCAACTTTTCACGGAGGTGGATTTGCTACTGATCCAAGTTTAAATTTTCAACCCTAAATGCACTGTCAACAGATTTTATAATTAATTCTGTAACCCGTTTCACATCAAAATCTTCAGAAACACAAACCCACATTCTCCTATCGAAATGCCCCTTGATTTTCGCATCATTGTAGGCAAGCTGAGCAAGGGTGGTCTTGCCCACGCCCCCCATTCCAACGATAGAAATGACAAAGGGCACCTCAGTAACGTCCTGCAGCAGCAAGTCTAAGAGTTCATTTTTTTCACGTTCTCTGCCTATCATTGAGGAAATGTCGATTAGGGAGACTGTCTCTCTCGCTCTGATCTCTGCCCGCCTCACTTCATCTACTCTCTCCCTCACTGCACTATCTACTCTAATAAAACGAAATTGGCTCATCTCTTTTTCGATATCATCTAAGGTACCCCTCACCTCCTTTATCCTACTCCCAATTTTGTGGTGTAATATGAGAGGATTGAAGCAAGTAACAGGAGAGAGGAAGCTTATTACCTTCTTCTTGCTGAAACAGGACCCATCACCTTCATCAGGTGCTTGTGATCTGAGAGCTTCTGTCATCCACTCATCTACTATGTCGTCCAGATCATAGGCCACGTCTTTGACCTTCTCCAACCAGATCTTAACTGATCTGTCCTTCACATGCCGAGACTCAGCATCTTCAAGCACAGCTTGGATCAAGGTGAACGTACTAGAAAGCTTTTTGATCTCCTTGGTGACACCAACCGAGGAAGCTACCTCATCTCCAACAATTCTGTCCAATTTCTCTAATGCAAACGAGACCAGTGAATCAACCATTTTTTTTTTCTTCTCTCGCCCCTATTACTAATGGGAAGAAGGTAGGAGTTTGATGTGTGAGAAAGCTCTGAGAGGCTTAGCAATATGCAATGGTATAACCGTATGAGGACGAGTCAAGAAGAGAGGATAGAGAAGGAAAGAAGGCTAAGGTCCTCAGCCTGGACAATTGGACCCTACAGTTTGGTGAGCCGTGACTATTGGTCTGATGGGGTCCACACTGACGCTGCCTGTGTTTAATCCACTCCGTCCATCCATTTTTCTGGATCATCTTATGGATAAGCCCCCCCAAAAAAAGGTGGATCGAAATTAAAGTAGACCACATCACAGGCAACAGTGCTATTTGCACATCACTATTAAAACCTTCTTGGTCGTCTGTATGACCTAATCAACACGTGGTTGTCAAATAAACATTACAGTGGGCCCTAGGAGGTTTTTAATGGGCGACATTCAACCACGGGTGTTTTCCTATGGTGTGGTCCAACTGTGATTTATATCTGCCTCACTTTTGCGATGAAGCCCTATAATGATATAGAGAAATGGATGGACGGCATAGATAAAACACTTACATTATGGTGGAGGCCACATAGCACCGACTAATAGTCGCAGCGTCACTAGCCAAACCGCGTGGGCTAGGTGGGCCACCTTGATGTTTTTGATAAATCCATCCCATCGGTCCATCCGTCCATTTTTTAGAACGTTTTAGGGCATGCAATAAAAAAGAGGCGGATCCAAAACTTGGATGGGCCACATGAGGGGAAACGGAAAGAAGTGACTACGGTTGAAACCTTCCTAGCTCCACCTCGATGCTTATATTTCATCCCAACCGTCTATGAGGTTATTCCCACTAGGATGAATGAAGTGAAAACACAAAAAACCCTTAGCTTGTATTAATACTCAGGATGCTTATATCTCGCAGTTCTCATCGCCAAACCCTAACCCTACTCGAAAAAAAAAAAAAAAAAAAAAAAAAAACTTCGGCTACCCCGTCACTGCGTCTGCATCAACCGCTGCCATTAAAGCAGCATCACCATCTTCGTCACCATTAAAACAACCTTCTGTCTGAATCCGCAACTCTGTTCGCCTGCAAATTTAATCCCCAAATCGAAATCCCTAAACCTATCCTCTTCCCCAGCCCTCCGCCCGCAAAATGCTTGTCGTGCCTCCGCTACTGTCGGGTCCCTACAGCACGGTTATCACGTGTTGCCGCGCCCTTGTAGATCTCTGGTGCTGCAGCTCTCACGCCCCCGCACCCAATCTCTGGCATCCCACACCCAATCTCGGGCTGCATCTCTGGCATTTCGAACACTTCTCTCGTTGCAATTATCTTGTGCCCAATCTCGGGCTGCTGAAATCGCTCGCTGATCTCGCAGCTGGACCGTATTACTGGCACCAATTGATCCCAAACCCCATTAGGAGAGAGAGAGAGAGAGAGAGGAAGATATGATGAGTGGGTCGAGAGGTATATGGTTTATCCACTTCGTTCATTCATTTTGAAAGATAATTTTAAGGCATGATCCCAAAAAGGAGGCAGATCGGAGGCCCAAGTGGAACACATCACATATCAATGACCTGTTAAAACGGATGGATGGCTTAGATAAAATACACACATTATCCATGATCTGTCCATGTTGTGCTGCAATTGCCGCCGTAGGAAGATTGTTACATTGTATGGATGATTCGATGTGTACTTTAATTTGGACCATTAAATTGAAAATTTTCCATGGTTCCTGTTCAACCCCACAAATCAATGATCAGAGTGATCTGTTCAATTAGATTTCTGGATCGCATGGGCTTTCAAAATGTTTCTGAGAAGATGGACGGTCCTAAATCATTCAGCCATTTTCGGGCCTGTGCCCATGGGTAATGCATGCTGGGATCCAAATATGACACCTGGGAAAAAGACCTATGGCATTCTTAATGTACACGTAGCACTGTTATAGGGTGATTAGTGCACCAGAGGTAGTATACGCATGAGAGATCCAAGCCATTCAAAATTTCGGTAGGGTCCCTGTACATGGGGCCGCCATGATGCTCGTTCCGTGGTCATCAAGGCAAAAAAGAATAATTTTTTACAACGTATAGAACCTGTTGTAAAGATTTAATATTTACAACAAGCAGATACCGTTGTAAATATTACAATTACAACGGTTTTTTCGATGGCCAGCACCCCACATGCCATTTACAACGGTCATGATGTGTCTGTTGTAAAAAAAGTGCTCTTTTACAACGATTTGGCAGGCTCGTTGTAAACATCCTCTTGTAAAAAGTCAACTTTCTTGCCGTGAGAGAGTAGTCATGACGGTTGGAGAGAATTGAAAATCCCTGGATTTTATATGCAACTTTTTTGTTTCCATTCTAATTTAAAAGGGGCTCTTTTGTGGATTTTAAGTCCATTTATTGAGGGTTTCATACATGATTTGGATTGAAATCCTGGATTCTAACTTCACTACCCAATATCTATGCTACCAAATGACCCTCTTTTTATAAGGAAAAAAAGAAAGAGGGAAAGGAAAAACTCACTTGTGGCTTGTATGGATTTGTAAAAAGCATGGGAAGATAAATAGTGTTCCTTAGAAAACTTATTTATGGGAAATTGGGAAGCGAAACAATGCTTTCTTTAGTTTTTCGTGAGATTTAAACAATCATTTTCTTAAATAAAAAAAAAATCTAAAAGTTATAGGTGCATGTTGCATTCACAACATATGTGAGGCGTTTGAAGCTGAATTGTGGCATACGTATCACGTGTGAGATGCTTGAAATTTTATGGTGGCATGTTGCACAAGAGACATGTATAATGTATTAGCACATTTGACATGTAGGCACTTGTGCACATTGGCAAACAGGGCATTAATGGAGCAATTGAAGATGGACAAAGGCGCATGTGGATTATTTTTTTCATGTTCATGCAAGGGACGTGCATTGCCAGTAACCCATGGTTAGAGAGGCCCCTCGTAACTCTGACATGACCTAATAAAAAGGCACCATTCGTACATATTAGGTGTGGAGCGAGTAGTGAAAAAACACCATGTGTGATGACAGTATTATTGACGGAGGGGAAGATGTGGTGAAGTCGATCACCGTCTTCCTCACTGATAACTACTCTAAATCTACAGAGCCCCTTGTACTCCTCAACAAGGCTTCCTCAAATTCATGAGGGCAAATCTTGAATCCACGAGAGTCTTCTCGAATCAAGGAGAATAAAATTGAAATAAATCAAAATTTTGATTAATAATAAAAGAGAGATGAATAATATCAAGCCCTAGATATGCATTAAAGAAATACTAAACAAATGTAGGGAAACTAAATCAGAAAAATTGCACTAATTTGGCGTAAGTTCGCGCAGGACCGTCGGGCTTCGTTGGGCGACTGACTCGAGTTGTCGGGAAAACCGTCGAGCGACCGAAACTGTCCAGAAACATCCAAAGACTGAATCTAGAATCTGACTGAATTTTGAGCGACCAACCAGAGCCATTGGTAAACCATCGGGTGACTGAAAATTGCTAAATTTCTGGACTTTTCCTTGATCTTTTTTCGGTCCATGTGCGATAGGAATGTGCTCGATCCACGCCCTTCAATAAGGAGTTCTTTTCTACATCAGGCCCCTCCACTGCTTTCAGCATAACCCAACTAATACCAAAAAGACCTAGAAAATGATCTCAAATCTTCTTCACAAACGGACAGTGAATGAAAAGTTGATCGATCAATTCCCCATCTTGCATACACATAAGGCATATGTTAGGCAAAACAAGGGATCTTCTTTGGAGGTTGTCAATTGTGAGGATTTTCTTCCTACCCACCAACTAAACAAACACAACCACAATAGGGGGAGAACCATAGAACCAATTTATGGAAGGGGTGCAGAGGGCCACATAGGGGGGAAGAACCAGAGATCAAACATAAAGCGATCGCATAGAAAACATTCGGGAACTATGAACGGACCACACCATTGAATCTGCCTCTTGAGGAGGAAGAAATTTTTTTAAGGTAGTCAAGCAATTCAGCGAACTCATCAATTTCTGCATCCATTAAGTTTACACGACATGAAGGGGCCGCCACACATAGAATAACAGTCCCCGACTAAAATAAAGCAATCGGTCAAGATGACGGCCAGCTTGGAGAATAATGCTTCGAGGGGACTATCAAGTATCACCACACCAGGAATCAACCCAAAATCTAATTGACGAGCATTGCCAAGCGAGAAAATGATCCCTCTATGAACTAGGTGCTCGGTTGTCGCCATCGCTTTCCAAAGGGAGGAAGCTCTATATAAAGAGGACCTTCGAACAAACCACCTGCCAAATTGCATACCATATTTACTTGAGATAAGATCTCTCCACATCCTCCCCATTTCAGCGCTGAATCTCCAAATCCATTTACCAAGAAGCTCAAGGTTCATCTGATCCAACTGTCAAATATCCATTTATCTTTTTGAATTGAGCATTTTGTGGTTGCTCTACTAGGAATGTGTACTTATGATGGACTTGATCCAGAGCCTTTGAAGGCATAGAGGTCACTACATCCACATTGTGTACTACACATGTTTCATACTTGGCCGATATCTAGACCATAAATTCGGCTGGTCCAGAAGCATATGGGTCGGATAGGTCAGAAAGATGACATAAACAGTTGGTGTACAAATGACACTAATAGGGAAAACTTGCTAATAGTTCACAATACTCAGGCCTATGTGTTGGCTGGTTTACAATTAATGGTTTACAAAGATTTATGTTTTACATTCTGGTTGAACCTTGGAATATGTAGTGTCTTCTGACTTTCAGTTTGGACAAGCAAGACCATAGGTCAGGGGCTGAATTTTGGCCTAATGCGCCCCACCATGTATTGACCATGACCTCAAATCGTTTTAAATTTTGGAAGATCCCAACCAGCAATTTTTTGCTTTTCTTTAGAAGGATGTAGGCCTCTTCTATGACCACCAATAGAAGGGTCAGGGTTAGGGTTGCAGCTCGGGCAGTTCTGGGTTGGTTTGAGGGTCAACCTGAGCCTAATTTGACCTCGGAAGGACCTAGCCCACAACCTGAGCCAACCCAAAATCCAATGTGAGGTGCCCAACCTGAACCCAACCCGAATTCCTCAATACTCAACCCTGACCTGACCCAACCCAATTGACTCAAATGCATGTGATCATTCCCGACCCATCCTAACCTTACTCGAATTTTCTCATCCTGAAATCAGGTTGGAGTTTAGCAACCCTAAACCTACCCAAGGACCTCAACGAACTGACCCGTGCTTATTAGGGTTGTCCAGAAACTGTTGCTTCCTCAGTCTGTCCACTTTGGTGCTTATCAGAATGATATTGTAGACCACTGACCAAGGCACTAAGGACCTGTGGATGCTAGACATATCCTGAGGTGAAGGATCATACAAGCCTCCCAATAATGAATTACTAACGAATACCATGTGCTCACCACTTACAGCAGCAGCACACGCCCACTTTTGGAGGGTTTTTTTTTCTCACCCTGGTTTTTGCATATCGAATTATTCACCATTGATATGGAGTCATATCACCGGCCAACATGGCCATATTGTTCATGGACGGCACAGGGGGGATACATACTGGTATCTGACGGGGATAGTATTGGTATCTGACAATACTCAAACATTGGTTTTGACAAGCAGCACACTCCCTCTTGGCACAGAGGCAAGTAACACCTAGGGCTCTCAATGGAGTGGGTCAGATCTGAGATCCGATTCGCTCCAAATCCATATAATGTGGATTTGGATCTTAAAATAGGTCTGATTACTTAAATGGACTGGTTGGATCTTAAAATAGGTCCAATTACTTAAATGGACCGGATTTGGATTCGCAGGAACATATCCGAGTTCGATCCGAATCCGATTAAGATCCGACTCATTGTCACGTTATTGTATATGTTATATTCATGCTGGCCATCTGTTTTCCAGATTATTTTAGGCCATGTCTCAAAATTGAGACATGCCATTCTTAGGTTGACCATACCACAATAAATAGTGGGATTTGATCATTTTTCTACTAAATTAAATATATTATATTATATATTTTTTTAGATTTGTAATGGGGTGGATTCGGACCTAGATCCGACCCGAATCCGATGGTTACATGGATTTTGGATCGGAAATGGATCTAACAATTTATAAATGGATCAGATATGGATATCACCTTTTGAATCAGAGTTGGATCCGAATCCGTCTACATATACGTGGACTTGGAGCCGGATCCAACTGGATCCGACCCATTGAGAGCCCTAGAAACACACTCCCTTACGTGTTTTCCCAAATAACCCTTTCTTTTTTCCATTTCAGGTAAAAAATACTGACCCAGGGTTATCATCCGTCGACAAGAATAATGTCATAACTGTTACAGTTGATTGTTGTCCAATGAAAAAGACTTTTCTATCATTATGTTGGGAGAGGGTAGGGCTAGGCCTTGGGGTTGGGAGGAGAGAGAAGAGAGGTTAGGTTAGGGTCGGGTTTTTATGGATTTCGGAAGGGTAATATATTATCATTTTCCAAAAATGATATTTTAAAAAAATCCGCTTACCTAACCATTGTTAGTTTTTTCCATACAAAAATCTAACGACAGTGTGTTTTTTGGCCACATTTAAAAAGAAACAGAAGGTCTTATTTCGAAAAATGCTTCAGGGTGTGTGCAATTTGTCTTTGGGCTGAAGTAGAGGGTGCTATGTCAAAATCATAAATAAATAAAAAAAAGAAAAAAAAAGAAAAAAAAAAAAAGAACAGAAGTTAGGGTTCTCTTGTCAAATTTCTATAGACATATGACCTAATACAGATTTAGGAAAAGCATGTATGTTGTTGTTTGATTTGTTCTGTATTTGTTATGAATGCTTGCAGATGGAGAAAAGACCCAGATGGATACAGATCATGAACCCACACGTTTCAGTAAAGAAAAGTAAGAAAAAGAAAGCTGAAAGTGAGGGTGTGGATGGTGTTCCAATGGCAGAGGATAAACCAGCCGAGACTATGGATGGAGATGCTCTTGATGAGCTTGAAAAGAAAAAGAAGAAGAAAGAGAAGTACAAGTTGGTGGATGAGCCAGTTTCCAAAATTTCCAGTGGCACGAATGGTTTTGATTATGAATGATTATGAACAGAACGGGACTGCTAAAAAGAAGAAAAACAAGAAGGGTGAAGAGGCTGATGGAGGTGAACTATGCACCACCAGCGAGGTGAAGACGAAAAAGAAGTCGAATAGCGAAGACGACTGAGTTTTTTTCTTTTCTTTTTGGGTATCGAGTCTTCTTGAATTTTGTTTATGTTGTGGGTCTCATTGACCAATGCTTACTCATTGGTCGACTCATTGTGCAACGATTACTCCTTGTTGTGGCCTCAGTTACGCCATATGCATTTTGCCAGAATCTAATGGAATTTTTATAAGTTAGTCAATTGTTTATCTGTTTTGGTAGAATTGATCTTGTACTTTCTTAGCTATGTACTTTTGCCATGTTGGTTACCAAGCTTTTAATCATGGATGTAGGGGTTGTTTAGCAGCACTAGAACCCAAATCCTGGCTTTTGCATTCTTCAACTGCGTTCGGTAGTGTAGATTTTTAATCTTGTAAAATTCAGAAATTGTTTAACTACAGACCTTAAAAGAGTGGAGGAGAGAGCAGTTATGAGAGTTAGAAGGAATTGAAAATCCATGGTTTTTACATATTACCTTTTTTCCCCTTCTCATTTATAAGGGGCTCTTTTTACATATTACCTGAGGCTATGAAAGATGATGAGTGGACGAAGCTCGACAAGAAGGCTATCACGTCATGAAGGAGAAGACTGCGACTGATATGATGGCGAAGTTAGAGAAAGCTTATGCCAAGAAGTCTCTAGAAAATCACATGTATTTGTTGATGCAGTTGTTTACCTTGAGGATGGTTGAGGGGACGGATGTGGAGGACCATTTAAGTACGTTCAATCGGCTAGTTTGCAAATTAGCAGAGATAGATGAGCCGATGAAGGATGAATATTAAGAATGTCTTGCTGAATTCTTTTCCAGATTCATATGATTCATTTAGGGGCTCTGTGTGCGCAAAGAGGGAGACCATAAACGTTGAGACTGTTATCTCAACCCTCCAGTCAAAGGCGATGAGAAAGAAAAGCTATGACGAACTGCCAACACTTATTAGGGTTGTCCAGTTAAGTAACTGTTGCTTCCTCTGTCCACTTTGGGGCTTATCGGAATGACATTGTAGACCACTGACCAAGGAACTAAGGGCCTGTGGATGCTAGACATATCCTAAGGTGAAGGATCATACAAGCCTCCCGATAATGAATTACTAACGAATACCATGTACTCACCACTTATAGCAGCAGTATATGCCCATTTTTGCAGGGTTTCTTCTCACCTAGGTTTTTGCATATCCAATTATTCAACATTGATATGGGGTCATATCGCCGGCCAACACGGCCATATTGTTCATGGATGATACAAGGGGATACGTACTGGTATCTGACAATACTCAAACATTGGTTTTGACAAGTAGCACACTCCTTTTTAGCACAAAGACAAGTAACACCCTCCCTTATGTGTTTTCCCAAATAATCCTTTCTGTTTTCCATTTCAGGTAACCCAGGGTTATCATCTGTCGGCAAAACGTGATCGAACAATGTCATAGCAGCTACGGTTGACTGTTGTCCAGGGAAAAAGACTTTTTAATCCTCAAGTTGGGAGAGGGTAGGGTTAGGCCTTGGGGTTGGGAGGAGAGAGGAGAGGTTAGGTTTGGGTTGGGGTTTTGTGGATTTGGGCAGGATAATATTATCATTTTCCAAAAATGACATTTTCAAAAATACAGTGACCTAACCATGGTTGGTTTTTTCTGTACAAAAAATTAACGGCAGTGTGTTTTTTTTGCCACATTTAAAAAAGAAACAGGTGTTATTTGGAAAAATGCTTGAGGGTGTGTGCTACTTGTCTTTGGGCTGAAGTAGAGGGTGCCATGTGAAAACCTGAAATAAATTGAAAAAAAAAAAAAAAAAACGCAACAGAAGTTAGGGTTCTCTTGTCAAATTTCTATGGACATACGATCTAATGCAGATTTAGGAAAAGCATCTATGTGGATGTTTGATTTGTTCCTTATTTGTTATGAGTGCTTGCAGATCGAGAAAAGACCAAGATGGATACAGATCACGAACCCACACAGGTTTCAGTAAAGAGAAGTAAGAAAAAGAAAGCCAAAAGCGAGGGTGTGGATGGTGTTCGAGTGGCAGAGGATAAACCAGCCGAGACTATGGATGGAGATGCTCTTGATGAGCCTGAAACCGAGAAGAAAAAGAAGAAGAAGAAAGAGAAGTGCAAGTTGGTGGATAAGCTAGTTCCCGAAATTTCCAATGGCACGAATGGCTTTGATTATGAAAAAGAAGAAAAAGAAGAAGGGTGAAGAGGTTGATGGAGGTCAACTACGTACCACCAGCAAGGTGAAGAAGGAAAAGAAGTTGAAAAGTGAAGACGAATGAGTTTTTTCTTTTCTTTTTTGGTATCGAGTCTTCTTGAATTTTGTTTATGTTGTTGGCCTCATTGACTAATGCTTACTCGTGGGTCTCATTGTGCAACGGTTACTCCTTGTGGCCTCAGTTACGCCATATGCATTTTGCTGGAATCTAATGGAATTTTTATAATTTAGTCAATTGTTTATTTCTGTTTTGGTAGAATTGATCTTGTACTTTCTTAGCTGTGCTTTTGCCATGTCGGTCACCAAGCTTTTAATCATGGATGTAGGGGTCGTTTGGCAGCACTAAATCCAATTCCTGGCTTTTGCATTCTTCAACTGCGTTCGGTAGTGTAGATTTTTAATCTTGTAAAATCCAGAAATTGTTTGACAACACAGCTTAAAAGAGGGAAGGAGAGAGTAGTTACTACACAGTTAGAATTGAAAATCCATGATTTTTACATATTACCTTCTTTTTTTTCTCATTTAAAAGGGGCTCTTTTGATGATTTTCAGTCTCTTTTTTGAGGGGTTCCAAACATGATTTGGATTGAAAATCTTGTATTATAATTCCTAACTGCCCATTGTGCAATGTGAACTGACAATGTTACCCTTTTCAATGTGGGGCTATCATTTGACACATGTACCTGCCTTTATAAGGTATTGTCCAATTCACATAACTTGTAATGATAATGTTCATCTTTGGTCTATTATCAGGACCATGTCTGAGAGTTATAGGGAAGGTTGGCGCATAAGACACTATACTAGCAGTGTCCATGTTAAGGGAAATCAAATCACATTGGTGGTTACATTAGAAAATGCGGCACATATGAGGCTATTAAAAGGTGATCAATGGTGGCACATTTGGGTTACAATACCAAATAGCTAGATTGACACACATGATGCTGTAATGGCATTATCCAAAATCATAGGCAAAATGAAGCTGACGGTTACATTGGCAAATCTGGCATATTAGAGGCTATTAAATGTGGATGGTTAACTCTTGAAAAATGCATTTTCCTTCTATCTTAGGAAAATGTCTTTTTAGATATCTAACTGAGAAAATAAATTTATTAATTTTCCAATAAAAAAAGTGGAAATTGTGTTTTCCATGAATTCTTAGCGAGAAAAGCTTCACAAAGAATGAAAACTTAGTCCAACGGAAAATGGTGTTTTCTTTTCTTTCCTTTTTCATGTTTCCAAACGGACAATGGAGCTATATCCATTAGTTATGTCGTTTTATTCAGTCAAACAATTGATATTCCAAAATACAGCTATGAAGGAATCTGCCAATGAAATTTTCAAGATAGGAAAATCATGGGCATTGAAATCAATGGCCCTCAAAGCAGTGTTCAGGAGGACCATCTGAATTCAACAGAAAACATTAAATTCCATCTATAGTTAAGCCTATCTTGTAAACGGTTTGGATCACCGAACACAACCCCATACACCGCCGATAAATTCGTATCATATTATCATATTGCGATTCCTCAGGGATGTATTCAAGCAAACCTCTACGAGAAATGCTTCAGCCCTCATAAGTTAAGTGCTCCTGGTTACATTGGGACATTTTGACAGTCCAATCCATTTCTAGACTATTTATATGGTCCACCACACGTTTCATGGGCAAATATCATAATGACCTAGCAAATGTTAATCATTTGACTAATGGCCTTCAATATCAACGCCCTCAGCTTGATCCAAAAAATGAGGCAGATCTAAATCGAAGGTGGACCACACTACAGGAAAACAGTAGTTATTGAATCTCCACCATTAAAAACATCCCAGGGCCCACTGCAATGTTTATTTGACATCAAAGCTGTTGATTAGGTTATACTGACCTGGATGAAGGGAAAAAACAAATATCAGCTTGATCCAAAACTTTTGTGGCCCCTAAAATGTTTTAAATGGTGGGTGTACGAATCAACATTGTTTCCCGTGATGTGGTCCACTTAAGATTTGGATCTGCCTTATTTTTGTGTTCATAGCATAAAATGATATGGAACAATGGATGGACAGAGTAGATGAATCATATACATCATGGTGGGGCCCACAGAGCACCTAAGTGGCCCCTGCATGTGTATACGTCTAGAATGAAGTTGTCAGGCGTGTACAAAATAAATGGAGGGTTAAGAGAAAGTGACCAACTATCCACTATACATATGGGCCCATCTCATGATCTTATTTAATTCATCTTCGAGAGAAAAGGCAACTATACGGTTGTGGTCACACCATCTTCATTGTGTGCATGTGTGTGAGCGAAGGTGGATGGGACCATCATAAGCTTTATTAATAATAATAATAAAAAAGTACAAAAAGATAGAGGTGGACATAGAACCTGACGGAACTAGTAAAAGGCAATCAACATAAAACAGCTTTAAAAAAAATAAAATAAAAATACAGCAATTATACAGAGAAGCAACACAATTCCTGGAAACAAAAGCAAAAGAAAATCCTATCCACCTCTTATCCAATAAATTTGACATGAGGGATGTGAGCAATCTTGTCCCGATCTTCTCCACCATCTCCGTAGCGCTCTTTTAAGAGTGGACAACTCGTTATCTTCAAATGTTGAAGCTTGGTGAGCTGTTGCAACTCCTCTTCAGGTAGAGACCTCAAGTTAGGACATCCCCAGATCTTCAAATGTTGAAGGGATTTGAGTTGTCCCAACCAACCACCAGGGATCGATGTCAGCTCATCACTATGAGAAATCCGCAAATGGTTAAGGTTGGGGAGGAGGGGTAAGGGCCTTCCTGATGGCATCCCATCATTACTTACTTGTATAGTCAGCTTCTGGAGGAGTGGTGGAAGGTTGTTGGGCAATTCCTTCAGCTTTAGGCATTCATATATTTCTAATTGGAGGAGAGATGGCATAACCTCTCCATCTCCACCTCTCAATTCCCACTCCTCCCAATTTATCATGTTTTCCAAGATGAGGGACTCCAGCTTGGGGAATGAGACACCACTTCCCTCATTGTTATCATCGCCACTAAACTCACCACCCACCTTTCGCACCTCTTCCATACCATAAATATAAAGGTATTTAAGGGAGGGTAGTTTCCCAAGACCTGGCAATTGTTTACACTTGTCACATCCGAAGAGTTCCACCTTGACTAGATTGGAGAACACCGGATCCTCTATCCACTTGGGAAGCTTCCAACCTTTGTAATTCCCTATTGCAATCTCTTTCAAGTTTGTGTGGGGCTGGAGGATTTCAAGCATATCCTCCATTCTCTTCACCTCATCGTCCGACAGTTCACCACGTCCGTGCTCATAACACACGTATAGCTTATGAAGGTGCTGCTTCTTATACAGTTCTGCCGCCCTAGCTTTGTCTCTGCTCCTGACATTTTCCAAGCCTATAATTTGAAGACTTCCTTGAAGATGATTGAGGTGTTTCAATTCTCCCCATTTACATCCTTCATTTCCACCCCCAACAATGAACTTCGTTAACATCCTAAGGCCAGTCAGTCTCCCTATACCCTCTGGTAAGCACTTCAGTCTGTTAAATCCTTCTAATTCTAGATGTCTCAGGCTAATCATTTTCCTCATCCCTCTAGGCAGTTTTCTTAGCTGACCACAACGATTGAGTCTCAAGGTCTGTAAATTTCGGCAATTACACACCTCCTCTGGCAACTCTTCTATGCCTGTTTCAGATAAATCAAGAAATCTCAAGTGTTTCAGCTGTCCCACCATTGGAGACAATTTCTTAATGCTGGTGTCACTCAAGTCCAATGCCCTAAGGCTTCTCCAATGATGAAATGACATTCTTGGCACCATGGAGACACTTGAGTGAACTAGCAACGTCCGCAACTTGGGAGCCTTATACAAGGTGGACGACATGCAAGCCACTTCATCAACTTCATCATCAGCTTCATCACTGACAATTAAAAAAGAATGGCGGACATCGTTTAGGTTCAACAAGGCTTGCTTTCCAATCTCCACCAGTGAACACTCACTTCCTGCAACAGATTTCACAAGATCATGAACTAAATCATGCATCTTGCAACTGTATACGTTTCCGTCACCACCTATTCTGACATCTTGGAGCAACGAGCGTCTTAGTAAATCATCAAAATACAGCCCCCCAATTTCCTCCATATCTGTACTTGTGTCAGGACCGATGAAACCTTGTGCCACCCATAACTTGACTATCATATCCTTCTCTATCTTCCAATCTTTTGGGAAAACAGAGAAATACAAGAAGCACTGCTTCAAAGCAGGAGGTAAATCATGGTAGCTTAGTAACAAAGCAGGTAAAATACCTCCAAGGACATCACCTGAGTTCCATATCTCACTTCTCAAGACAAGCTCCCATTCCCTTCTCGTCCTTCTCGAGCCCATGGCACTCCCTATTACCTTCGCTGCAAGAGGCAACCCCCCACACTTGTTTACAATTTCTCTTCCAATCTCTTCCAAATCTGAACGCTCTTCTTCACTCCGATGCTCAAGTGCGCTGCGGTAAAACACTAACCAGCAATCGTCATCAGATAAGACTGCCAGTTTGTATATGTGAGCCCTTCCCATCGTGAATGCAACCTTTTCACTACGAGTGGTTATGACGATTCGACTCCCTAATGCACCAGTTTGGAAAGAAAGTCTCAGCTTGTCCCACTTCTGACTATCTTCACTCCAAATGTCGTCAAGCACCAGCAAGAACCTCTTTCCATGCAACTTTTCACGGAGGTGGATTTGCTACTGATCCAAGTTTAAATTTTCAACCCTAAATGCACTGTCAACAGATTTTATAATTAATTCTGTAACCCGTTTCACATCAAAATCTTCAGAAACACAAACCCACATTCTCCTATCGAAATGCCCCTTGATTTTCGCATCATTGTAGGCAAGCTGAGCAAGGGTGGTCTTGCCCACGCCCCCCATTCCAACGATAGAAATGACAAAGGGCACCTCAGTAACGTCCTGCAGCAGCAAGTCTAAGAGTTCATTTTTTTCACGTTCTCTGCCTATCATTGAGGAAATGTCGATTAGGGAGACTGTCTCTCTCGCTCTGATCTCTGCCCGCCTCACTTCATCTACTCTCTCCCTCACTGCACTATCTACTCTAATAAAACGAAATTGGCTCATCTCTTTTTCGATATCATCTAAGGTACCCCTCAC
This sequence comes from Liriodendron chinense, assembly GCA_003013855.2. Taxonomy (NCBI): domain Eukaryota; kingdom Viridiplantae; phylum Streptophyta; class Magnoliopsida; order Magnoliales; family Magnoliaceae; genus Liriodendron; species Liriodendron chinense. The sequence goes on along the minus strand of PVNU02001323.1, from coordinate 974,840 downwards.
CTCCTTTATCCTACTCCCAATTTTGTGGTGTAATATGAGAGGATTGAAGCAAGTAACAGGAGAGAGGAAGCTTATTACCTTCTTCTTGCTGAAACAGGACCCATCACCTTCATCAGGTGCTTGTGATCTGAGAGCTTCTGTCATCCACTCATCTACTATGTCGTCCAGATCATAGGCCACGTCTTTGACCTTCTCCAACCAGATCTTAACTGATCTGTCCTTCACATGCCGAGACTCAGCATCTTCAAGCACAGCTTGGATCAAGGTGAACGTACTAGAAAGCTTTTTGATCTCCTTGGTGACACCAACCGAGGAAGCTACCTCATCTCCAACAATTCTGTCCAATTTCTCTAATGCAAACGAGACCAGTGAATCAACCATTTTTTTTTTCTTCTCTCGCCCCTATTACTAATGGGAAGAAGGTAGGAGTTTGATGTGTGAGAAAGCTCTGAGAGGCTTAGCAATATGCAATGGTATAACCGTATGAGGACGAGTCAAGAAGAGAGGATAGAGAAGGAAAGAAGGCTAAGGTCCTTAGCCTGGACAATTGGACCCTACAGTTTGGTGAGCCGTGACTATTGGTCTGATGGGGTCCACACTGACGCTGCCTGTGTTTAATCCACTCCGTCCATCCATTTTTCTGGATCATCTTATGGATAAGCCCCCCCAAAAAAAGGTGGATCGAAATTAAAGTAGACCACATCACAGGCAACAGTGCTATTTGCACATCACTATTAAAACCTTCTTGGTCGTCTGTATGACCTAATCAACACGTGGTTGTCAAATAAACATTACAGTGGGCCCTAGGAGGTTTTTAATGGGCGACATTCAACCACGGGTGTTTTCCTATGGTGTGGTCCAACTGTGATTTATATCTGCCTCACTTTTGCGATGAAGCCCTATAATGATATAGAGAAATGGATGGACGGCATAGATAAAACACTTACATTATGGTGGAGGCCACATAGCACCGACTAATAGTCGCAGCGTCACTAGCCAAACCGCGTGGGCTAGGTGGGCCACCTTGATGTTTTTGATAAATCCATCCCATCGGTCCATCCGTCCATTTTTTAGAACGTTTTAGGGCATGCAATAAAAAAGGAGGCGGATCCAAAACTTGGATGGGCCACATGAGGGGAAACGGAAAGAAGTGCCTACGGTTGAAACCTTCCTAGCTACACCTCGACACTTATATTTCATCCCAGCCGTATATGAGGTTATTCCCACTAGGGCGCGGATTTCCTGCGAAAGCCTTGCGCAGGAATTTCCTGCGCTGGGAACCAAGGAGGGCCCACAGTGATGTTTTATGATAAATCCACACCGTCCATCCGTTTTGGGAGCTCATTTTAGGCTATGAAAACAAAAATGAACAGGATCCAATACTCAAGTGGGCCGAAAACGTGAGATTTGAACGTCCACAGTTGAAATATTTGTGGAGCCACAGGAGTTTCGAATCAGGATAATATTTGTTTTTCCAGTTCATCCCAGTAGTATTGACGTTATGAACGGTATGGATGTCATACAAACATCACTGTGGACCCCAGGGAGGTTTCAACGGTAGTAATTTACCTATCCACCTTTTCCTTTAGTGAGGCCCACTTGAGTATGGGATCCGGTTCATTTTATTATTCATATCCTAAAATGAGCTCCCAAAACGGATGGATGGTGTGGATTTATCATAAAACATCATTGTGGGCCCCACCGTGGTTCCCAGCGCAGGAAATTCCTGCGCAAGGCTTTCGCAGGAAATCCGCGCCCGGAAACTAGGATGAATGAAGTGAAAACACCAAAAAAACCTTAGCTTGATACAAAACTTTTGTGATCATTTATTAAATGGGTTTTAGACCAATACCCTTTTACTAAATGGGCGGATCTGATAGAGGGAGATCCACCCAAACCCATTTGTAAACCGGTCAGGTCTAATGGGCCTGATTCTAGATCTAGTATGCTTAAAATCAGGTATGGACGGAATGGTCCCTTAAAACATAGACCAAACCCGCCCACTTTTTGAGTTCGGGTCAGGCCTAATGTAAAGGAAACCGGACCAGAACCATTTAACAAATGGGTCTGCTCTTGGACCCAGACACGGGTCTAAATGAGTTGGGTCTGGGTACCATATCGGTCCGGTGACCCATTTACAGCCCTAGTGTCCTTCTGATGCAGATTGGGTGCAGCGGCAGCCTTACCTAAGACGGTGTGGCCCCACTGTGGGTCGCATCTTGATGTATGTATAATACATTGACACTGTCTATCCGTTTTACCATATCAATTAGGTCATAGTATAAAAAATAAATCAGATAAAAATCTCAGGTGGACCTAGGAAATAGTGGTGACTGAATGGCCCACCATTAAAAAATTCTTAGGGCCCTAACACGATGTTTTCATAATGTTTATTTCCCATCCAACATGTTGATAAGGTCATAAAACTGAATGAATGGACGAAAGCAAAAATTAGTTTGATCCAAAGTTTTCTTGGCTGACAAGTAGTTTTTAATGTTAAATCACTACTCTTTCCTATACCGTCCACCTGAGATTTGGATCTGTATCATGTTTTATATCATGACCTAAAATAATGTATCAAAACCGATGGACGGTAAAGATTTAGAATACCTAAATCAAAGTGGGCTCCACAGGAAAGGGCCGCAGCGTCTGGAAGTGCACCTTATCTGCTACCGGCATCTATCCCTTGATGGGTCACGTCAATTATTGTGGACGCGGTTTGGATGCTGATGTCGTACGAAAGCCATTGGCAGCTGCCCTTTCAAGTCAGGTTGGGCCAACTTTGATGTTGGTAGGAAATCCACTCCGTCCATTCATTTTGCGATTGCATTTTAGTAGTTGCAACAAAAAATGAGACGGATATAATACACAAGTAGGCCACACAAGAGGTAACAGTGGGGATGGAGTGACAACATTTGAAACATTCGCATGGCCACAAAAGTTGTATCAAGCTAAGGTTTTTTGTGCTTTCACTTCATTCATCCTAGTGGGAATGACCTAATAGACGGTTGGGATGAAATATAAGCATCTAGGTGGAGCTAGGAAGTTCCGGGCGCGGATTGGGTACTACCCCACACGACGTAGATAGAGACGGACGGTCATGTCACGGGCTATCAGGGCCCACCGTGATGTATGTCTTTTATCTATGCCGTCTGTCCATTTTGTAAGATAATTTTAGGAAATGAGCCCTAAAAAGAGGTGATCAAATGCTCAAGTGGATCACACCGCATGAAACAGTGGAGATTCTTGAAGGAATGTGAATTGCTAGTAACCCATGGTTAGAGAGGCCCCTTGTAATCCCGACATGACCCAATGAATAGGTACCATGCGTTTGTATTACATCTGGGGTGGGTAGTGAAAAAGGGACGCGGATTAGCTAGTAACCCCAACACCAGCCCAGGGGCTTGTGTGGGCCCCACCATGATGTATGTGTTTTATCCACACTGTCCATCCATTTTTCCACCTCATTTTAGGGCATGGGCCCAAAAATGAGGCAGATCCAAATCTCAGGTGGACCACACCACAGGAAAACAGTGGGAATTGAATTCTCACCATTGAAAACTTCTTGGAGGCTGTTTTCCTGTGGTGTGGTCCACCTGAGATTTGGATCTGCCTCATTTTTGGGTCCATGCCCTTGATCGTATCATTATGATTTGCGTCCACAGACGTTGCTGACCCATCTCGCAGCCCTCATCGCCAAACCCTAACCCTAGTCGAAAGAAAAAGAAGAAAAAAAAAACTTCGGCTACCCCGTCACTGCGTCTGCATCAACCGCTGCCATTAAAGAAGCATCACCATCTTCGTCACCATTAAAACAACCTGCTGTCTGAAGCCGCAAGTCTGTTCGCCTGCAAATTTAATCCCCAAATCGAAATCCCTAAACCTATCCTCTTCCCCAGCCCTCCGCCCGCAAAATGCTTGTCGTGCCTCCGCTACTGTCGGGTCCCTACAGCACCCTTATCACGTGTTGCCGCGCCCTTGTAGATCTCTGGTGCTTCAGCTCTCACGCCCCCGCACCCAATCTCTGGCATCCCACACCCAATCTCGGGCTGCATCTCTGGCATTTCGAACACTTCTCTCGTTGCAATTATCTTGTGCCCAATCTCGGGCTGCTGAAATCGCTCGCTGATCTCGCAGCTGGACCGTATTGCTGGCACCAATTGATGCAAATCCCAAACCCCATTTGAAGAGAGAGAGAGAGAGGGTGGAAGATATGATGAGTGGGTCGAGAGGTGTATGGTTTATCCACTTCGTTCATTCATTTTGAAAGATAATTTTAAGGCACGATCCCCAAAAGGAGGCAGATCGGAGGCCCAAGTGGACCACATCACATATCAATGACCTGTTAAAACGGATGGATGGCTTAGATAAAATACACACATTATCCATGATCTGTCCATGTTGTGCTGCAATTGCCGCCGTAGGAAGATTGTTACATTGTATGGATGATTCGATGTGTACTTTAATTTGGACCATTAAATTGAAAATTTTCCATGGTTCCTGTTCAACCCCACAAATCAATGATCAGAGTGATCTGTTCAATTAGATTTCTGGATCGCATGGGCTTTCAAAATGTTTCTGAGAAGATGGACGGTCCTAAATCATTCAGCCATTTTCGGGCCTGTGCCCATGGGTAATGCATGCTGGGATCCAAATATGACACCTGGGAAAAAGACCTATGGCATTCTTAATGTACACGTAGCACTGTTATAGGGTGATTAGTGCCCCAGAGGTAGTATACGCATGAGAGATCCAAGCCATTCAAAATTTCGGTAGGGTCCCTGTACATGGGGCCACCATGATGCTCGTTCCGTGGTCATCAGGGCAAACAAGAGTAATTTTTTACAACGTATAGAACCTGTTGTAAAGATTTAATATTTACAACAAGCAGATACCGTTGTAAATATTACAATTACAACGGTTTTTTACGGCCAGCACCCCACATGCCATTTACAACGGTCATGATGTGTCTGTTGTAAAAAAGTGCTCTTTTACAACGATTTGGCAGGCTCGTTGTAAACATCCTCTTGTAAAAAGTCAACTTTCTTGCCGTGAGAGAATAGTCATGACGGTTGGAGAGAATTGAAAATCCCTGGATTTTATATGCAACTTTTTTGTTTCCATTCTAATTTAAAAGGGGCTCTTTTGTGGATTTTAAGTCCATTTATTGAGGGTTTCATACATGATTTGGATTGAAATCCTGGATTCTAACTTCTAACTACCCAATATCTATGCTACCAAATGACCCTCTTTTTATAAGGAAAAAAAGAAAGAGGGAAAGGAAAAACTCACTTGTGGCTTGTATGGATTTGTAAAAAGCATGGGAAGATAAATAGTGTTCCTTAGAAAACTTATTTCTGGGAAATTGGGAAGCTAAACAATGCTTTCTTTAGTTTTTCGTGAGATTTAAACAATCATTTTCTTAAAAAAAAAAAAAAATCTAAAAGTTATAGGTGCATGTTGCATTCACAACATATGTGAGGCGTTTGAAGCTGAATTGTGGCATACGTATCACGTGTGAGATGCTTGAAATTTTATGGTGGCATGTTGCACAAGAGACATGTATTTAGGGCTGTAAATGGTCGGGTTCGGGGCGGGTTTAGCCAAAACCAGACCCGCCCATTTACTAAACGGGTCTGGGTCCAAATTTTAGACCCAGACCCTTTTACTAAATGGGCGGGTCCGGGTCAGGTCCAAGTCAACCCATCAGACCCATTTATAAATGGGTCCGGGTCTGGTAGAGGGAGATCCACCCAAACCCATTTATAAATGGGTCGGGTCCAATGGGTCCGGGTCTGGATCAAGTATGCAAGCATTTTACAAGGCTTAAAATCGGGTCTGGACGGGTCTAGGCTAGACGGGTCCTTTGAGACATAGACCAAACCCGCCCACTTACTAAATGGGTTCGGGTCGGGTCGGGTCGGGTCTAATATAAAGGAAACCAGACCCAAACCCGTTTATTAACTGGGTCTGTTCTTGGACCCAGACCCGTACCATTTAACAAACGGGTCGGGTCTGGGACGGGTCAAAATGGGTTGGGTCCGGGTACCCCATCGGGTCCACTGACCCATTTACAGCCCTACATGTATTAGCACATTTGACATGTAGGCACTTGTGCACATTGGCAAACAGGGCATTAATGGAGCAATTGAAGATGGACAAAGGCGCATGTGGATTATTTTTTTCATGTTCATGCAAGGGACGTGCATTGCCAGTAACCCATGGTTAGAGAGGCCCCTCGTAACTCTGACATGACCTAATAAAAAGGCACCATTCGTACATATTAGGTGTGGAGCGAGTAGTGAAAAAACACCATGTGTGATGACAGTATTATTGACGGAGGGGAAGATGTGGTGAAGTCGATCACCGTCTTCCTCACTGATAACTACTCTAAATCTACAGAGCCCCTTGTACTCCTCAACAAGGCTTCCTCAAATTCATGAGGGCAAATCTTGAATCCACGAGAGTCTTCTCGAATCAAGGAGAATAAAATTGAAATAAATCAAAATTTTGATTAATAATAAAAGAGAGATGAATAATATCAAGCCCTAGATATGCATTAAAGAAATACTAAACAAATGTAGGGAAACTAAATCAGAAAAATTGCACTAATTTGGCGTAAGTTCGCGCAGGACCGTCGGGCTTCGTTGGGCGACTGACTCGAGTTGTCGGAAAAACCATCGAGCGACCGAAACTGTCCAGAAACATCCAAAGACTGAATCTAGAATCTGACTGAATTTTGAGCGACCAACCAGAGCCATTGGTAAACCATCGGGTGACTGAAAATTGCTAAATTTCTGGACTTTTCCTTGATCTTTTTTCGGTCCATGTGCGATAGGAATGTGCTCGATCCACGCCCTTCAATAAGGAGTTCTTTTCTACATCAGGCCCCTCCACTGCTTTCAGCATAACCCAACTAATACCAAAAAGACCTAGAAAATGATCTCAAATCTTCTTCACAAACGGACAGTGAATGAAAAGTTGATCGATCAATTCCCCATCTTGCATACACATAAGGCATATGTTAGGCAAAACAAGGGATCTTCTTTGGAGGTTGTCAATTGTGAGGATTTTCTTCCTACCCACCAACTAAACAAACACAACCACAATAGGGGGAGAACCATAGAACCAATTTATGGAAGGGGTGCAGAGGGCCACATAGGGGGGAAGAACCAGAGATCAAACATAAAGCGATCGCATAGAAAACATTCGGGAACTATGAACGGACCACACCATTGAATCTGCCTCTTGAGGAGGAAGAAATTTTTTTAAGGTAGTCAAGCAATTCAGCGAACTCATCAATTTCTGCATCCATTAAGTTTACACGACATGAAGGGGCCGCCACACATAGAATAACAGTCCCCGACTAAAATAAAGCAATCGGTCAAGATGACGGCCAGCTTGGAGAATAATGCTTCGAGGGGACTATCAAGTATCACCACACCAGGAATCAACCCAAAATCTAATTGACGAGCATTGCCAAGCGAGAAAATGATCCCTCTATGAACTAGGTGCTCGGTTGTCGCCATCGCTTTCCAAAGGGAGGAAGCTCTATATAAAGAGGACCTTCGAACAAACCACCTGCCAAATTGCATACCATATTTACTTGAGATAAGATCTCTCCACATCCTCCCCATTTCAGCGCTGAATCTCCAAATCCATTTACCAAGAAGCTCAAGGTTCATCTGATCCAACTATCAAATATCCATTTATCTTTTTGAATTGAGCATTTTGTGGTTGCTCTACTAGGAATGTGTACTTATGATGGACTTGATCCAGAGCCTTTGAAGGCATAGAGGTCACTACATCCACATTGTGTACTACACATGTTTCATACTTGGCCGATATCTAGACCATAAATTCGGCTGGTCCAGAAGCATATGGGTCGGATAGGTCAGAAAGATGACATAAACAGTTGGTGTACAAATGACACTAATAGGGAAAACTTGCTAATAGTTCACAATACTCAGGCCTATGTGTTGGCTGGTTTACAATTAATGGTTTACAAAGATTTATGTTTTACATTCTGGTTGAACCTTGGAATATGTAGTGTCTTCTGACTTTCAGTTTGGACAAGCAAGACCATAGGTCAGGGGCTGAATTTTGGCCTAATGCGCCCCACCATGTATTGACCATGACCTCAAATCGTTTTAAATTTTGGAAGATCCCAACCAGCAATTTTTTGCTTTTCTTTAGAAGGATGTAGGCCTCTTCTATGACCACCAATAGAAGGGTCAGGGTTAGGGTTGCAGCTCGGGCAGTTCTGGGTTGGTTTGAGGGTCAACCTGAGCCTAATTTGACCTCGGAAGGACCTAGCCCACAACCTGAGCCAACCCAAAATCCAATGTGAGGTGCCCAACCTGAACCCAACCCGAATTCCTCAATACTCAACCCTGACCTGACCCAACCCAATTGACTCAAATGCATGTGATCATTCCCGACCCATCCTAACCTTACTCGAATTTTCTCATCCTGAAATCAGGTTGGAGTTTAGCAACCCTAAACCTACCCAAGGACCTCAACGAACTGACCCGTGCTTATTAGGGTTGTCCAGAAACTGTTGCTTCCTCAGTCTGTCCACTTTGGTGCTTATCAGAATGATATTGTAGACCACTGACCAAGGCACTAAGGACCTGTGGATGCTAGACATATCCTGAGGTGAAGGATCATACAAGCCTCCCAATAATGAATTACTAACGAATACCATGTGCTCACCACTTACAGCAGCAGCACACGCCCACTTTTGGAGGGTTTTTTTTTTCTCACCCTGGTTTTTGCATATCGAATTATTCACCATTGATATGGAGTCATATCACCGGCCAACATGGCCATATTGTTCATGGACGGCACAGGGGGGATACATACTGGTATCTGACGGGGATAGTATTGGTATCTGACAATACTCAAACATTGGTTTTGACAAGCAGCACACTCCCTCTTGGCACAGAGGCAAGTAACACCTAGGGCTCTCAATGGAGTGGGTCAGATCTGAGATCCGATTCGCTCCAAATCCATATAATGTGGATTTGGATCTTAAAATAGGTCTGATTACTTAAATGGACTGGTTGGATCTTAAAATAGGTCCAATTACTTAAATGGACCGGATTTGGATTCACAGGAACATATCCGAGTTCGATCCGAATCCGATTAAGATCCGACTCATTGTCACGTTATTGTATATGTTATATTCATGCTGGCCATCCGTTTTCCAGATTATTTTAGGCCATGTCTCAAAATTGAGACATACCATTCTTAGGTTGACCATACCACAATAAATAGTGGGATTTGATCATTTTTCTACTAAATTAAATATATTATATTATATTTTTTTAGATTTGTAATGGGGTGGATTCGGACCTAGATCCGACCCGAATCCGATGGTTACATGGATTTTGGATCGGAAATGGATCTAACAATTTATAAATGGATCAGATATGGATATCACCTTTTGAATCCGAGTTGGATCGGAATCCGTCTACATATATGTGGACTTGGAGCCGGATCCAACTGGATCCGACCCATTGAGAGCCCTAGAAACACCCTCCCTTACGTGTTTTCCCAAATAACCCTTTCTGTTTTCCATTTCAGGTAAAAAATACTGACCCAGGGTTATCATCCGTCGACAAGAATAATGTCATAACTGTTGCAGTTGATTGTTGTCCAATGAAAAAGACTTTTCTATCATTATGTTGGGAGAGGGTAGGGCTAGGCCTTGGGGTTGGGAGGAGAGAGAAGAGAGGTTAGGTTAGGGTCGGGTTTTTATGGATTTCGGAAGGGTAATATATTATCATTTTCCAAAAATGATATTTTAAAAAAATCCGCTTACCTAACCATTGTTAGTTTTTTCCATACAAAAATCTAACGACAGTGTGTTTTTTGGCCACATTTAAAAAGAAACAGAAGGTGTTATTTCGAAAAATGCTTCAGGGTGTGTGCAATTTGTCTTTGGGCTGAAGTAGAGGGTGCTATGTCAAAATCATAAATAAAAAAAAAAAAGAAAAAAAGAAAAAAAAAAAAGAACAGAAGTTAGGGTTCTCTTGTCAAATTTCTATAGACATATGATCTAATGCAGATTTAGGAAAAGCATGTATGTTGTTGTTTGATTTGTTCTGTATTTGTTATGAATGCTTGCAGATGGAGAAAAGACCCAGATGGATACAGATCATGAACCCACACGTTTCAGTAAAGAAAAGTAAGAAAAAGAAAGCTGAAAGTGAGGGTGTGGATGGTGTTCCAATGGCAGAGGATAAACCAGCCGAGACTATGGATGGAGATGCTCTTGATGAGCTTGAAAAGAAAAAGAAGAAGAAAGAGAAGTACAAGTTGGTGGATGAGCCAGTTTCCAAAATTTCCAGTGGCACGAATGGCTTTGATTATGAATGATTATGAACAGAACGGGACTGCTAAAAAGAAGAAAAACAAGAAGGGTGAAGAGGCTGATGGAGGTGAACTATGCACCACCAGCGAGGTGAAGACGAAAAAGAAGTCGAATAGCGAAGACGACTGAGTTTTTTTCTTTTCTTTTTGGGTATCGAGTCTTCTTGAATTTTGTTTATGTTGTGGGTCTCATTGACCAATGCTTACTCATTGGTCGACTCATTGTGCAACGATTACTCCTTGTTGTGGCCTCAGTTACGCCATATGCATTTTGCCAGAATCTAATGGAATTTTTATAAGTTAGTCAATTGTTTATCTGTTTTGGTAGAATTGATCTTGTACTTTCTTAGCTATGTACTTTTGCCATGTTGGTTACCAAGCTTTTAATCATGGATGTAGGGGTTGTTTAGCAGCACTAGAACCCAAATCCTGGCTTTTGCATTCTTCAACTGCGTTCGGTAGTGTAGATTTTTAATCTTGTAAAATTCAGAAATTGTTTAACTACAGACCTTAAAAGAGTGGAGGAGAGAGCAGTTATGAGAGTTAGAAGGAATTGAAAATCCATGGTTTTTACATATTACCTTTTTTCCCCTTCTCATTTAAAAGGGGCTCTTTTGATGATTTTCAGTCTCTTATTTGAGGAGTTCCAAACATGCTTTGGATTGAAAATAGTGGATTCTAATTCTTATTTGAGCATTGTGCAATGTGAAATGACAATGTTGCCATTTTCAATGGGGTCCTTCATTTGACGCATGTACCTGCCTTTATAATGGTATTATCCAAATGACGTTAACTTGTAATGATAATGTTCATCTTCGGTCTATTATAAGGACCATGTCTGAGAGTTATAAGGACCATGTCTTAAGAGTTATGAGGACCAAATGGCTAGTTGGCTCACAGGACACTATAATAGCAGTGTCCATGCCGGGGAAGAATCACCTTGGGGGTTACATTAGAAAATGTGGCACATATGAGGCTATTAAAAGGTGAATGGTGGCACATTTGGGTTACAAGACTAAATGGCGCGATTGACGCACATGATGCTGTAATGGCTTTATCCAAAATCACATGACAAAATGATGCTGGGGTTACATTGGCAAAGGTGGTATATCAGAGGCTATTAAAGATAGATGGTTAACTCATGAAAGATATATTTTCCTTCCACAATGGGAAAATGTCTTTTTTAGAGATGAAAGTGAGAAAATAATTATGTTTTCCATAAATTCTTAAAAAAAAAAAAAAAAAAAGGCTTCACAAACAATGAAAAATTAGTCAAAAGGGAAATGGTGCTTTCTTTTTTTTCCTTTTCATGATTCCATATAGACAATGGAGCTGTATCCATTAGTTATACGATTTTATTCAGCCAAAACAGTTGATATTCCAAATACAGCGATGAAGGAATCTGTCTATGAAATTTTCAAGATGGGAAAATCATGGGCATTATTGAAAGTTATAGTGCTCCTGGTTGCATTGGGACATTTTGATAGTCCAATCCATTTCTAGACTATTTATTTGGCCCACCAAACGTTTCATGGGCTGGGCATGCAAATATCATACCGACCAGGCAAATGTTAATCGTTCGACCAATGGCCTTTAATATCAACACCATCCATCCATTTTTCCAGATTATTTTAGTCTAGAACACAAAAATGAGGCAGATCTAAATCGAAGGTGGACCACACCGAAGGAAAACAGTAGTGATTAAATCTCCACAATTAAAAACCTCCTAGGGCCCACTGTAATGTTTATTTGACATTGAAGCTGTTGATTAGGTCATACAGACCTGGATGAAGGGCAAAAACAAATATCAGCTTGATCCAAAACTTTTGTGGCCCCTATGAAGTTTTTAATGGTGGGCATTCAATCAACATTGTTTCCTGTGATGTGGTCCACTTAAGATTCAAATCTGCCTCATTTTTTTGTTAATACCATAAAAATGATATGGAAAAATGGATGGACAGCGTAGATGAAACATATACATCATGGTGGAGCCCATAGAGCACCAACCACTAGCCAAGGTCATTAGCCAATCGCATCCCACTAGGTGGCCCCTGCATGTGTATATGTCTGGAATGAAGTTGTCATGTGTACGTGTACAAAATAAATGGACGGTTAAGACCCATAGGGAGTCTGGAATGAAGTTGTCCCGCGTCCGAGCCTGTCGTTTAAACCCCCTGGGAAACCTCGAATATCGATCATCAAATGGGTGAAGCCTAAGAAGGGTTGGGTTAAGTTAAATGTGGATGGATCTTCTCGAGGTAACCTCGGCCCATCAGGTGGTGGTGGTGTGTGTAGGGGCAAAGAGGGTCAGCTTTTGTTTGCCTTCTCCTGTGGCTATGGGGTGGGGACTTATTTTTGTGCTGAAGAGAGGGCAATTGCTGATGGGCTGTCTATGTGTGTGAAGCGAGGGTATAAAAAGATTGTGGTGGATAGTGATTCCAACGTGGTAGTAGATTTGCTCGAAAGTCGAGCCCCACCCCCTTGGAGGTTAGTGTATTGGAAGGCTCCAGTCCAGAATTCCCGATAATCTGCCCAAGTCTCTATCATTTACACCCCTAGGGAAGCTAACAGTGTCGCGGATGGCCTTGCCAGACTCAGGAGTGCGACTCGGGAAGTCAAGGAGTTTAACTCAGCTTTGTCCCTTCCCTTGGACAGTAGAGGATCGTTGTTCATGGACCGTTTCGGTCTGGGAACCATCAGGGAGGATTGAGTCTGCTGTTGGATTGGATGTTTGGGTTAGTCATCATGGGTTGGTTTTCCTGTTAGATGGCTTTTGTCTTTCCGTGGATGTTGGGTATATGATGGGTGGCCCTATTCTTTGTTTTTGCGGCGAGGGGCCGCCCGAATGTAAGCCAGTGCTGTATAGAGCTTTTCTCTCCCCGAATGTAAGCCAGTGCTGTATAGAGCTTTTCTCTCAAAAAAAAAAAAAAAAAAAAAAAAAAAAAAAAAAAAAAAAAAGTGGTTTAAAGAAAATGAACAGTTAAGAGAAAGTAATTATCCAATATAGATATGGCCCATCTCATGATCTTATATAATTGATCTTCGAGAAAAGGCAACTATACCATTGTGGTCACACGATCCTTTCTGTGTGCGCGTGCGTGTGTGAAGGTGGAGGGGGCCATCATAAGCTTTATTAATAAAAAAGTAAAATTACAAACGATGAGGGGGGCAAAGAACCTGACCTCCTAAACAATGAACAACATCACACGTCGAACAAGTAATAGGCAATCAACATCTCATTAACAGTTTAAAAAAAAGTACAGCAATGATACGGAGAAGCAACACAATTCCTGGAAACAAAAGCAAAAGAAAATCCTATCCACCTCTTATCGAGTAAATGTGATGTTCGGGATGTGAGCAATCTTGTCCCCATCTTCTCCTCCATCTCTGTAGTGCTCTATTATGAGTGGACACCGAAAGATCTTCAATTCTTGAAGCATGGTGAGCTGTTGCAACTCCTCTTCAGGTAGAGACCTCAACTCTAGACACAGGTAGATTTCCAGAGTTTTGAGGGCTTTGAGTTGTCCCAACCAACCACCAGGGATCGATGTCAGCTCAGGACTCCAATTAATCACCAAATGGTTAAGGTTGGGGAGGACAGGTAAGGGCCCTCCCGAGAACAACATCCCTTCCTTACTTATTTGTAAACTCAGCTTCTGGAGGAGCGGTGGAAGGTTTCTGGGCAACTCCTTCAGCATTTCACATTCAAAAATTTCTAATTCAAGGAGAGATGGTGTAACCTCTCCATCTCCACCGCTCAATTCCCACTCCTCTCAATTTCTCATGCAACTGAAGACGAGGGTCTCCAACTTGGGGAAAGAGACACCACCACCACTTCTGTCATTGTTATCATCCCCACTAAACTCAACACCCACCTTTCTCACCTCTCTCATGTCCGTAATATAAAGGTATTTAAGGGACGGCAGTTTCCCAAGACCTGGAAATTGTTTACACTCCCAACAACAAAAGAGTGTCCCCTTGACTAGATTGGAGAACACCGGATCCTCTATCCACTTGGGAAGCTTCCAACCATAGTAATACCCTTTTTCCAACTCTTTCAAGTTTTTGTGAGGCTGGAGGATTTCAAGCACGCCCTCCATTCTCTTCACCTCTTCATCCAACGGCCGTTCATGACGTTTTTCATCATAATACAAGTATAGCCCATGAAGCTGCTGCTTCTTATTTAGATCTGCTTCCCTAGCTTCGTCCCTGCTCCCGATATTTTCCAAGACGGTAATTTGAAGACTTCCTTGAAGATGATTGAGGAGTTTCAGTTCTCCCCATTTACATCCTTCGTTTCCACCCCCAACAATGAACTTTGTTAACATCCGATTAGTCCCCCTATACCCTGCGGTAAGTACTTCAGCTTCCAGGTGTTTTCTAATTCTAGATGTCTCAGGCTAATCATTTTCCTCATCCCTCTAAAAAGTTTTCTTAGCTTTTTACAATGATTGAGTCTCAAGGTCCGTAAATTTCAGCAATTACTCACCTCCTCTGGCAACTCCTCTATGCCCGTGTGAGACAAATCAAGAAATCTCAAGTGTTTCAACTGTCCGACCGTTCAAGGCAACTTCTTAATGCAGGTGTAACTCAAGTCTAGTGCCCTAAGGTGTCTCCAATGATGAAATGAAATTTGTGGCACCATGGACACTCTTGAGCAAAGTAGCAACGTCCGCAGCTTGTGGGCTTTATACAAAGTGGCTGAAATGTAAGCCAGTTCATCAGCTTCATTTATGACAGTTAAACCAGAATGGCGGACATTGTTGAAGTTCAACAAGGCTTCCTTTCCAATCTCCACCAGTGAACAGTCACTTCCTGCAACAGATTCCGCAAGATCATGAACTAAATCATGCATCTTGCACTTGACTATGTTCTTGGCATAGTCGAGTTCTGCATCTTGGAGCAAGGAGCGTCTTCGTAAATCATCAAAATACAGCCCACCAATTTCCTCCATGTCTTCACTTCCCTCGGAGTGGATGAACCCTTGTGCCACCCGTAACTTGACTACCATATCCTTCTCTATCCTCCAATCTTTTGGAAAAATAGAGAAATGCGAGAAGCACTGCTTCAAAGCAGGAGGTAAATCATGGTAGCTTAGTAACAAAGCTGGTAAAATACCTCCCAAGACATCACCTGAGTTCCATATCTCACTTCTCAAGACAAGCACCCATTCCCTTCTCGTCCTTCTCGAGCACATGGCACTCCCTATTACCTTTGCTGCAAGAGGCAACCCTCCACACTTCTTTACAATATCTTTTCCAATCTCTTCCAAATCTGAACGCTCTTCTTCACTCCGATGCTCAAGCGCACTACGCCTGAACACTAACCAGCAATCATCATCAGATAAGACTGCCAGTTTGTGTATGTAAGCCCTTCGCATCGCCAATGCAACCTTTTCACTGCGAGTGGTTATGACAATTCGACTCCCTAATGCACCAGTTTGGAAGGGAAGTCTCAGTTTGTCCCACTTCTGACTATCTTCGGTCCAAATATCATCAAGCACAAGCAAGAATCTTTTTCCATGCAACATTTCACGGAGGTGAATTTGCAATTGATCCAAGTCTAATTTTTCACCCTCAAACTTAGGGTCTGCAGATTTTATACTTGATTTTGTAATCCGTTTCACATCAAGATCTTCTGAAACACATACCCACATTCTCACGTCGAAATGCCCCTTGACTTTCTCATCATTGTAGGCGAGTTGAGCAAGGGTGGTTTTGCCCACGCCCCCCATTCCAACTATAGAAATGACAAAGGGCACCTTTGTTACCTCCTGCAGCAGCAAGTTTAGGACTTCATTTTTTTCATTTTCTCTACCTACAATTGACGATTGGTCGAGTAGGGAGCCTGTTTCTCGGTCCCCAATCTGGCCCTGTCTCCCTTCACCATCCACTCTCTCACTTTCTCCACGATCTGCTTTAAGACCCAATTGGCTCGTCTCTTTGGCAATTTCATCTAATCTAACCCTCACCTCCTTTATCCTACTCCCTATTTTGTGGCGTAACAGGACATTATTCAAGCATGTAATAGGCGAAAGGAAGCTTCTTACCTTCTTCTTGCTGAAACAGGACCCATCACCTTCATCGGCTGCTTGTGATCCGAGAGATTCTGTCATCCACTCATCTAGTATGTCGTCCAGATCATAGGCCACGTCTTTGACCTTCTCCAACCAGATCTTAATTGCTCTGTCCTTCACACGCCAAGACTCAGCATCTTCAAGCACAGCTTGGATCAAGGTGAGCGTACTGGAAAGCTTTTCGATTTCTTTGGTGACGCCCACCAACAAAACTACCTCATCTTGGAGGATGGTGTTCAACTTCTCCACTGCAGTCGAGACGAGTGAATAAGCCATGTTTTTTTCTTCTTTCTTTCTCCTTTTGGTGTGTATGGATGGGAAGAAGGGAGGAATTTGATGTGTGAGAGAGCTCTGGGAGGCTTAGAAATATGCAATTGTAAGGACTTTCCTGAATAAAGGAGAGGGGGAGAGAGGCAAGTGTAGAGAAGGATAGAAGAGGAGAAAGGAAGGTAACTGGTAAGGCTCCAATGGTGCAGGTGGTTAAGAAGTGCTGCTTGCATCTCTCTGTGAACGGTTCAGATTGATCGACTGGAATCTCCCAATATCCCAATTGCATCATGGACGCGGTTAGGGCTCTCAATGGATCGGGTCACATCCGAGATCTGATTCGCTCCAAATCCGTATAATGCGGATTTGGATCTTAAAATAGGTTCGATTATTTAAAATGAACCGGATTTGGATTCACAGGAATATATCTCAGTTCGATCCGAATCCGGTTAAAATCCAACTTATTGTCACCTTACTGTATATGTTATATTCATGCTGACCATCCCTTTTACAAATTATTTTAAGCCATACCATGGTAAATAGTGGGATTTGCATCATTTTTCTACTAAATTAAATATATTATATTATATATTTTATATGATATTTGTTTTTAGATTTGTAATGAGGTGGATTCGGACCTAGATCCCACCCAAATCTGATGGTTATATGGATTTTGGATCGACATGGATCTAACAATTTATAAATGGATCGGATATGGATATCACCTTTTGGATCCGAGTTGGATCCGAATCCGTCTACAAATATACGAACTTTGAGTCACATTGAGAGCCCTAGACACAGTTTGGCTACTGACGCTGCCTGTGTTAGTTGTACACGAGCCAAGCTAGCTCAGTTAGCTGGCTTGGGTTTGAACCAAGCCGAGCCATTTTTCCAAGCTCTCAGCTTGAGCTAAGCGAAGTTCAAATCAGCTCAGCTCAAAGTTTGGCCCGATTCACCGCTCAATTTAGCTTGACTCGGTTGGACAACTATGTTTTTAGTCACACATCGAAAGTGAGCAAAATAATGAAAGATGAAACTCTCTATAAAAATAAGTGGGGGCTTATAAATGGGCTTCCAGCTGTCTTTGGGCTTGATTTTAAACAGTTTTAAGTTGGGCTTACTTTAAATTTTGTATTTTTATGCTTAAACTCAGCTAAAACTCGCTCCAAAGCTTGGTTGAGCCCACTCGAATGCACTAATGTACAGCTCTATCTACGCCCCCATTAAAGAGGTGGATCAAAATTCAAGGAGACCAACATCCACCATTGAAAACTTCTAGTTGGCCACAAAAGTTTTGGATCAAACGTCTTGGTGGTCTGTATGACCTCATCAACAAGTGGTTGTCAAATAAACATTGCAGCGGGCCTGATGAGGTTTTTAATGGTCGACATTCAATCACTGGTGTTTTCCTGTTGTGTGGTCCATCTGTGATTTATATCTGCCTCACTCTTGCGGTGAAGCCCTGCAATGACCTAAAGAAATGGATGAAACGACATAGATAAAACACTTACATTATGGTGGAGGCCACATAGCAAACTAATAGTGTCACCGTCACCGTCACCAGCCAAACCGCGTGGTGGTGGATTTCCTACGGCAGCTAGGTGGGCCACTTGATGTTTTTGAGAAATCCACCCCCACCGGTTTATCCATCCGTTTTTTTAGATTGTTTTATGACATTCAATAAAAGATGAGGCGGATCCAAAACTTAGGTGGGCCACATGAGGGGAAACAGGAAAGAATTGTTATCAGAGTCTAAAATACAGTTTTGGGTGTCCAACCGGTCGGACAGATTGGTCCCACCGGTCTGACCGATCCCATGGCAGACAGTGGAGAAATACAGCTTGCTGGATATGTGCTCTGACCGATCATGACCGATCGGACAGAGGAGGCCGGCCAGTCATGACCGGTCGGTGGAGACTTTTTTTAAGTTTTTCAAGGTAAAACTCTCTGAATTTGTTTTGCATCGGTGTGTTTCTATTTTGGATTGGAAGCCTATATAAACACCTCTAATCCGTCTTAGAGATATCATAATCAATACTAAGGAGTCCTATTTCGATGTTAAGGCTTGGGGGAGAGATTTGTAAGGTTTGAGAGTGTATTGTTCATCTTTGGGATTTGCTTGAGAATAAATTAGCTTTGTAATCATCTGAAATTCATAATGGAGGTGTCACTTTGTGATATGGTTTTTTCCTGTAAGGATTTTTCACGAAAAATTCATTTGTCTTTACGTTGATTGGTTGTGTGGTGTATGTTAATTGTTTGAATCTCTTCGGTACTTATACTGACCGGATTTCCAACAAGAAAAACGTACTGTTGAAACCTTCCAGGCTCCCCCTATATGCTTATATTTCATCCCAATCGTCTATTAGGCGAGCCGCAGGGTGAGCCACATGAATGGGAAACGGGAAAGAAATGCCTACTGCAGAAAACTTTCGCTATACCTAGATGCTTATATTTCATCCCAAATTCGTATTAGGTCATTCGCACTGGGATGAGGTGAAAACACGAAAAACCTTAGTTTTTACAAAACTTTTGTGGCCATGTGACTGTTTAAACGGTAGTCACTCAATCCCCACTCTTTCCTCCCGTGTGGCCCACTTGTTTATTGGATCCGTCTCTTCTTTTGTTTGATGCCCTAAAATGATCTGGAAAAATGAATGGAAGGAGTGGATTTCTTACAAACATCAAGTCTCTTCTTTTGTTTGATGCCCTAAAATGATCTGGAAAAATGAATGGAAGGAGTGGATTTCTTACAAACATCAAGTTGGCACAACCTAACTTGGCAGTGCAGGAACTTCCTTCCGAAGGCTTAGTACGATATCCGCGTCGGCAACGCAACCCACCAAAGGAGATGATGCCGGGAGGAGCAGATAAGGTGCACCTCCAAACGCTGCGGCCCTTAGTGTGGAGCCCACTTTGATATAGGTATTCTACATCTGTCCATCCGTTTTGATACATTATTTTAGGGTATGATATAAAAAATGAAACAGGTCAGAATCTCTGGTGGACCATACCATAGGAAACGGTAGTGATTTGACATTTAAAACTAATTGTCAGCCACAAAATCTTTGGATCAAACTAATATTTGCCTTTTTCCATTCATTCAGTTTGATGTACCTTATTAACATGTTGGATGGCAAATAAACATTACGAAAACATCATGATGCACCCTTTGAAGTTTTTAATGGTGGGGCATTCAGTCACCACTGTTTCCTATACTAGGTCCACCTGAGATTTTTATCTTATTTACTTTTTATGTTATGACCTAAATGATCTGGTAAAACGGATGGACGGAGGGGATGTAGAATAAATACATCAAGGTGGGACCTACAGTAGGGACGCACCTTCTAAGGCATGGCCGCCGCTGCACCTAAACTGCTGCCATAAAAACCTGTATTATGCAACATAAGTAGGAAACCATGAACCAAAGTTTCTAATGGTGATATTTTTGTGCTTTCTGTTGATCTCGGCATGAATTTTTACAAATATCACACCGGCCTCACTTAACTTCACCAGGCATAAGTTACTTATAAAAGGCTTCAGCGTCGGTAGGAGAGAAAGTGAGAAGTAGAGAGCTAGAGAAGTCTCTGGAAAGTAGTAACGGTGAAACACCATTGAGTCCCGGACGGCGACGAGCTTGTCTTCGGTCAAGAAGACCATTGAGTAGGCTCCCTCGAGCTGCTCGCAGGCGCGGACGATTCGAAGCAGGAAAGGCCGAGCCTTTTAGATTGCAATCAGCTGGAGGACGACTTCGGTGTCGGAGCTAGTGTTGAAGATGGAAGCATTGCTCTGAGGACGCGGTAATTTACTAAATTGCCATTGTGGGCGACGCTGACGGGGCCGAAGCGGTACCCGGCGATGAACGGCTGGACGTTTTTGAGCTTGGAGGAGCCGGCGGTGGAGTAGCGGACGTGGCCGATGGCAGAGGAGCCGGGGAGTTGGTCGAGCTTCGAGTCGGTGAAGACTTCGGATACGAGGCCCATTCCAGTGATGGATTGGAGGAGGTTGTTATGGACGGATACGATGCCTGCGCCCTCCTGGCCGTGGTGCTGCAGGGCGTGGAGAGCCAGGTAGCGGAGGCGGGAAGCTTCCGCGTCGCCGTAGATGCCGACGACGCCGCACTCCTCGCTCGGCTTATCATCCGACGCGTCTGATGGGAAGAAATCTGAGATGGGGTTTTTGGAGGAGAGCTTGAAAGGAAGGAGGGGTGGTGGTGGTGGTAGAGGGAGGGGTATTTTTGTAATGAAAAAAAGATTTGGGGGTTTTGAGGAAAGGGGATGTAGAGAGGGAGGGGTATTTTGGGGAAGAAGGGGATAGATGGGGTATTTCTGTAGAAGAGGTGGAGAGATTGGTCATGGCTGGAGAAGTAGCCATTGGAAGGAGTTGGAAAGAGAGAAGGGCTTCTTGAGAGAGGAAGGAACGAAGGGTGCTTTTATATTGGATATTTACCAAAACATTAATCCAGTAGTGAGAAATTTTTTTGCTACACCCACGAGCTAGCTACGCTAGCTACACCGGGTGTAACAGTGACCCACCATGATATATTTGTGTATCCACACCGTCCATCCATTTTGTGAGATCATTTTATGTTGTGACAACAAAAATCAGGCAGATCCAAAGGTTAATTCTACCTATAACAGAAAATACTGGAAATTTAACGCAAACTATTCAAAACTTCTTGGGGTCCACTTGAGATTCTGATCTGTTTCATTTTTGGTATCATACCATAAAATGATCTTTCCGAATAGATGGACGGTGTGGATACAACACATACATCATTCTTGGGTCATTGCTACACCCGGTGTAGCTAGCGTAGCTAACTCGTGGGTGTAGCAAAATTTTCAATCTCTTCTACATACGAGGTGAGAACCCGGAACCAGCGATGTGGGTGGGACCTGAACTTAGGGCCCACCTTGATGTATTCCTTGTAGATCCATGCCGTCCATATGCTTTTCCAGATTATTTTGTACTATGGTGCCAAAAACGAAGAAGATTAAAATTGTGTATGGACTACAACATAAGAAACACTGGTTAATGACCATTAAAAACCTTTTGTGAGCCACAAAAGTTTTCTATCAACCTGATGGTTTTTACTTATCAACAGATTGGATGGTCAATAAACATTACGGTGGATTCCAAGAAGTTTTTAATGGTCACAGTTGAATGATAACTGTTTCTTGGGATGTGGTCCACCTAAAATTTGCATTTGTTTCAATTTTGGTACTGCATCCTAAAATAATATGAAGAAACAGATGGACGGCATGAATCTACAAAGAATACATCAGGTGGGCCCTAGTTTCAGGTCCCACCCACATCGCTGGTTCCGGGTCTCACCCAAGTCGCGCCCAAAAAAGTAGGAGCGGATTAAGTGAGACGCCGGATCCACCATGTGGGTGCGACCCGTGACTGTGGGGCTCATAGTGATGTATGTTCCTTAAATCTACACCGTCCAACCATTTTGAAAGCTCATTTTAAGGCATGATTCCAAAAACGAAGCTGATTCAAATCTTAGGTGGACCGCGTCACAGGACTGAGTCATGATTGAATCCCCACCATTAAAACTTCATGAATTCCACTGGAATGATTATTTGCCATCCAACCTGTTGATAAGGTCACAAACACTTAGATGAAGAGATCATAAATATCATCTTGATCTAAAGCTTTTGTGGTCCACAGGAAGTTTTTAATGGTTAGTCAGCAGTGTCGTCTGTGCTATGACCTATCTATCTTGGATTTGGCACTGCTTCATTTTTTTTGAGCATGCCCTAAAATGAGCTTTCAATAAGGATGGACAGCATAGATTTAGTCGCATGCATCACAGTGGGCCCCACATTCAGGTCCCACCCACCTTGGTGGATCCGGGGTCTCACCTAATCCGCTCCCTAAATAAACTACGGGCGCGGATTGCCTGCGAAAGCCTTTGGCAGGCATCTCCTAAGCAAGGAATCTGGGTGGGGGCCACCATAAGGTTTGTGAGAAATCTACGCCGTCCAACTGTTTTGTGAGATCCTTTTAGGCGTTGCAACCAAAATTGAACGGGATCCAAGACTTAAGTGGGCCGAAAACATGACGATTGAACTTCCACAGTTGAAATATTCGTGGGGCCATATAAGTTTCAAATCAGGATAATGTTTGTGTTTTCAGTTCATCTCAGTAGGAATGACATTATGAACGGTATGGATGGCATATAAATATCACTGTGGACCCCATAGAGGTTTCAACGGTAAGAATTTCCCTACACACCTTTTGCTTTAGTGCGGCCCACTTGAGTCTTGGATCTCGTTCATTTTTTTGTCACAATGACTAAAATGATCTCACAAAATGGTTGGACGGTGAAAATTTCCCACAAACCTCATGATGGCCCCATCCAGATTCCTTATCCAGGAGATGCTTGCGTAGGCCGGATCCTCTATTGGCTTCCAAGCCGAAAATCCCTGCTCCGAGCTTTTTCATTGGTCCACATCATAATGCATGACCTCATGTAACATGTTGCATTGAGGATGTGATAAGGTTGCATACCCATGTGATGACGTAGACCCTTGAAAATGCTCCCAGTAGTAGTTTTGTGCTTGAAAGCCAACAAAGAGAGCCTAGATTAGGTACGACCCAAGCCTATCCCGGGACAGGCTAGTACGTAGGTGTGGGCATTGGGGGAGAGGATGCGGTGCGGATTTCTTGTGAAAGCCTTGCGCGGGAAGTTCTTGCGCTGAGAACCAAGGTGGGGCCCACGATGATGTTTTTGATAAATCCACTCCCTCCATCCGTTTTGGGAGCTCATTTTAGGACATGAGAACAAAAATGAACCGGATCCAAGACTAAGTGTACCTCACTAAAGGAAAAGATGGGTAGGTAAATTACTACCGTTGAAACCTCCACATCCATACCGTTCATAACGTCACTACTATTGGGATGAAATGGGAACACAAATATTATACTGATTCAAAACTCCTGTGGCTCCATAAATATTTCAACTGTGGACGTTCAATCCTCACGTTTTCAGCCCACTTGAGTCTTTGATCCGGTTCATTTTTGTTCTCACTTTCTAAAATAAGCTCCCAAAACGGATGGACGGGGTGGATTTATCAAAAAAATCACTGTAGGCCCCACCTTGGTTCCAGTGCAGGAACTTCATGTGCAAGGCTGGTGCTGACAAACGTTGGTGCTTAGTTGGACCAATTAGGGGCGCGATTTCCTACAAGGCTAGCAGAAAGTTCCTGCGCTGGGAACCAAGGTGGGGTCCACAGTGATTTTTGGATGAATCCACCCTGTCCATCCGTTTTGGGAACTCATTTTAGGACATGATAATAAAAACGAACCGGATCCAAGACTCAAGTGGGCCTCACTAAAGGAAAAGGTGGGTAGGTAAATTACTACCGTTGAAACCTCTCTGGTCCACACTGATGTTTATATGACATCCATACCGTTCATAGCCTCACTACTACTGGGATGAACTGGAAACACAAATATTATCTTGATTCGAATCTCCTGTGGCTCCACAAATATTTCAACTGTGGACGTTTAATCCTCATGTTTTCTGCCCACTTGAGTCTTGGATCCGGTTTGTTTTTGGTTTCATGTCCTAAAATGAGCTCCCAAAACGGATGGACGGGGTGGATTCATCAAAAAAATCACTGTGGGCCCCACCTTGGTTCACAGGAACTACCTGCGCAAGGCTTTCGCAGGAAATCCGCGCCCACCAATTAGGTAGTCAACAAACAGAAAATCAGGTTGAGTAGCAAATAAAGTGACGTCACCATGTTATGTGGACCCCAACATGACGTATGTGTTGTATCTACACCGTCCATCCATTTGGAGAGACCATTTTAGGGCATGAATCAAAGAATGAGGCAGATCCAAATCTCAAGTGGACCCCACCAAAAAAGACAGTGGGGACAATGACATCCAACATTGAAAACTTCTTAAGGGGTATAGAAGTTTTTGATCAATCTGATATTTGTGTTTTCCTTTCCTCCATGTCTGTGTGAACATATGAACAGGTTGGATCTCAAATCAATATCTTGGTGGGCCTAAGAAGTTTTCAACGGTAGATGTTATTGTCCCCACTGTTTTCTGTGGTGGGGTCCACTTGAGCTTTGGATCTGCCTCATTCTTTGAGTCATGCACTAAAATGGTCTCTCCAAATGGATGGACAGTGTGGATAAAACACATACATCATGTTGGGGTCCACATAACATGGTGACGTCACTTCAGTTGCGTCATTCGCTACTCAACCTGTCAGTAGCTAATCCGCGTCCGAAAATCCTGTTCAGGTGAACGGACGATCCGGACTCTAAAAAAACAGGGCTGGACAGCTCTGTGGGCCCCACCGTAGTGTATGCGTTTTATCCCTGCCGTTCATCCATCTTTCCACATTATTTTAGGGCAGGGTCTATAAAGTTACTTCCAATTTTCAGGTGGACCACGCAGGAAACAGTGGTGATTGAACGTTCAGTTCACCGCTCAAAATCTCACAGGGCCACTGTAATGTTAATTTTCCATCCAACCTGTTGATTAAGTCACACAGGCCGGGATGAAGGGAAAACACCAATACCAGCTCTATCCATAACTTTTGCAGCCCCTAAGAAGTCTTTAATGGTGGGCGTTGGATCACCACTGTTTCCTGTGGTATGGTCCACCTGATATTTGGATCTGCCTCATTTTTTGACTCGTGCCCACCTTGATGCTGAACTAGATATCTACGCCGTCGATCCATTTTTGCAGCCAATTTTGGGATGTGGTCCCAAAAATTAAGTAAATCCAAATCTCAGATGGACCACACCAGCGTTGAAACCCACAAAGTCTACCACTAGAGCCATTAGCAGAAACCCACGGCTAATCCGCACCCTTTTCCAGCACCTTCAAGTAGCGAATCCAAGTCAGTCGCCGGAGTGCACTTTGAAAGTGCTCTCCCATTCCACGTGTCAATGCCAACATGGGTATTAGATTTGATCCGCTGGTCAGCGGATCCTCGCCGTTCGTACTCCATGCACCTAAAATAAGGTAAACATGCTCTTCAAGTGGGCCACACATGTCCATGGTTTAATTTCTCTTTAGCCAATTTTTGGTTTTGTAGGCGCACATCACGATTCTTCGGTTGTTACTTTTTAGACATGGATGGCGTAATAAGCGGCTGTGATCACGCACACGTGTAACACCTCTCTACTTGTAAGGTCAAGATCCACTAATGGATCTAAGCCATTCATCATGCGTCTTACCTTTGATAGGAAAAGTCCAAACATCCAATTAATGGTCAGGAAAATAGATGAACCATATTGATCATAACAAAGAAATTCCATTATTAATCTTGACCCTCCACTGGGGCCCACCTCTAAAAATCACTCTAATATGATGATCCTAATAATCTGACCAACGATTTGAAAATGATGGTCCATATTCATTCATATGGCCCACCTTTGAATCACCCATTCCTTTTATATATAATCCAGACCATCCATCATATGGGACCCACCATCGACTGCTCATCCTTTTTAAAAGTCACTTTGATTGGATGATCCTAGCCATTCATTCAATGTTTTGAATGAAGAGCAATACATGTCAGTCATAATAGAGGATGCCCAATTGTTAATTGGACCATTCAATGCATGGGGCCCACCCTTGAATTCACATCCTTATAATCTTAACCATTTAATCAATTGATAGAAAATAGATTGCACATTTGTTATATTTAGAAATGTCATGTTGATAATTTGGACCCTTCATCTTGTGGGCCCACCTTTCATTACCCAACTCTCTCAAGAATCACTTTGATTGGATGATCCTAACCACTGATCTAGCTATAAGGCGTGGATAAACTGATTCTACTATACCATACTAATGTTTAAATATTATCACTGATATGGGCCCCACTTTGATTTCCTCGCTCTAAAAAATGCTACTATATAATGACGCTACCCATTTGAGGAATGACTTGAATTTTTTTATACCAGAAAGTATTATGGTTGGATCTTTCATCACGTGGAGTCTACTTGATTGCGTATCTCTCTAAAACATGCTTTTGATTGAATTATATATTGTAGCTACTATATCGATTGGCGGAAAGCGACAGATTGTGATTTTGTGTGCATCCAAACATTCCTTAAATGAACTCTTTTCCTCTCTTCCTGCACCATAGCCATAGGTTATATTGGTCTTTTGGAAGACAAGCTATCTACGTTGGAGCCATATGATGCATTGTCTGAATGAATGATCAAACCTTCTTTGTTATAATTCCCAGCCATCAATTAAATGTCCAGCATCGTCTTATCCAACTAACTTTCACAGGCAATCAATTAGGTGGATCAAAGGTGGACTCTGCAAATGAAAGCCCAGACCTTGTTTGTTATAATGAATATGGGTAGTCCACTTTCTTAGCCATCAATAGATGTCTAGTTTCATTTTATCCAAGCTACTGTTTAGAGGGATGGCCAATCAAAGGTGGACTTTGTTGGGAAAAGTCCTAACTTGACTTGTCAAGCGCGGAAATAACCTCCAATGTAATCACATAGTATAATAGATAAAGAAAAATTGGAACATACACAAAGCATACATATTATATTTTGCAAAAAACTTTTGCAGAAAAAAACCACGACACCCAACGACAAACGATTCACTGTAATAAAAAAGTTACAAGTGATGGATCAACTTATGTATTCGAAAACCCTAGCTTTCTCCCTAACAAAACTCTTGACCTTCTTAGAGTTCTCCCTTTATTACCCCTATCAAATGTTAACATGGTTTATATATACCCATACAAAATTAGAAATAAAACCAAGCAATTATGCAAAATTGCTCATATCATCGATTGATTTGTTGATCAATCAACTGTAATTGATAGTTGTCAATCGAATTGACCAGGGCCGTTAATTGATCGATGATGTCCAAAAACATCCAATAAACAAAATAATATTTTTGAAATTTTCTCGATTGAATCGACATCCTTATTTTTGTACAAATTGAATGCACTCAATCAACAGACCTCACATGATGAGTGACTATGTCAATGGTTGGACTTCTACTGACTTCCATTATATAAACAGTTCAATTATTGGATTTCTATTATATAAACAAGCATTGTTTATCTTCTAGCCATTTATTAGATGTATCATGAAAAAAAATGTTTAGATTAACTGAAGGCCTGATCAATGGACGTTAACTAGACGGTCGAAGATGAAAATACCCAATGGTCTTTTTTCAAATAAACAACGGTTCAAAAATGAGAGGTTAAGGCTGTTTGGCTAATATGATCATTATGACTGCAACGTAACTCAAGTGAGTATGAACAATTTCTAAGCGCCCCACATCAAAAACCTCTTGTGGGGTCTTGTGGGAAGATATGCATGAAGAATGTGCTTGTAGGGCTGCACATCCGTCGGTTTAACCCGATCGACCTGTCCGATCCAAACTGGCAGAAACTCGATCTGCCCCAATCCGACAGAGGAAAGAGTCCGATCCTGAGTGAATGCGGTTGGATCATTTTTAATCTAGGTACGCTTTAGGATACATGCCAAACTCGACCAACCCAACCGTACCCTGACTTGTGTATACCTGACTTATTCTGCCTAACTCGAACTGCCCCGAGTTTTGTCAGAGTATTCTAAAAAAAAAAAAAAAAACTTCGAGTATGCCCTCCTTTGACATATTTGGAAATTGAAACTTTGGATGGTAATGTTGTAAACACCTAGTTGTTTCTGCTTTATTGTGGGGTATTTTTTTTTCCATGAGGCTCAATAGGGAATGCCAATTCATTTCTATAGGGCTCATGGTTAGGTTATCCATGCCATTGATCTGATACCCCATCATAAGTACATCATCTCTCCAAAAAATGTCTCAAATTTGAAGATTGTAAGCCTCCGACTTAGGTCTTTTTGTACTCTTCATTGAATGTGAACCATTCATTTACATGCAAAGAATCAAAAGGTTACAGTTGTTGGGTCAAGGAGATTCTTTGGGTATGATCCATTGATGATTGGAACCACATTCTCAATTGTTTAGATCACCAAACGATATGTCTCACCTATATAAATTATAGGCATGCTAGGGAAAGGGAAGTTCTACATGCAATTGAATAATTTACATCCATTCAAATTAGATGCGGATTTCCTGCCAAAGCCTTTTGCAGAAAGTTCCTGCGCTAGGAACCTAGGTGGTGCTAGGCCTGGCAATGAGTCGTGTTGAAGCATGTTCGTGTCGTGTTGTATTCATGTTGTGTAAAAAATGCCCTCACCCAAACCCGACCCATTAACTAACGGGTCAAAATCTAGAAACCCAAACGTATTCGTTAATTTAACGGGTAACCCGCAACCCGACCCATTTAACCCGTTAAATAAATCGGTCATGCTTTCGTGGGCAGAGAGATGAAAAAGGGGCTTGATTCGATGAAGATTTTGGAGTGTGGCCATGTGGGGCCGTGGGCAGAAAGATGGAGAAAACTTCCGAGTGTGTGTGTGTGTGTGTGTGTGTGTGTGTGTGTGAGAGAGAGAGAGAGAGAGAGAGAGAGAGAGAGTCTTATTGGCTGTCTTAGCTTCTTAGGGATTTCTCACCACTAAAAATAATTACCAAAATACCCTCACTAACGGGTTAAACAGATTTCACAGGTGAAACACTGACTTGACCCATTATCTTAACGGGTCTTGATGAACCAACCTGTTAGTGACCCGACACAAGAAGGTCGGACCTGAACACTGATTTTTTCGTGCGGGTTGGCGGGTCGTGTAGAATTTTGTCAGGCCTAGGTGCGGCCCACCATGATGTTTGTATAAATCCAACCCGTCCATCCATTTTGTGAGCTTATTTAGGACATGCGACAAAAATGAGATGAATCCAAGATTTCTGGTTTTAATATACAAAGTAAAAAAGAACGTGAATAAGCAGAACTCATCTTAACCCAACTTGACCCGGTTCAGCATATAGCGTCGGGTAGGGTTAGGGTTGACCCTTTTGCAAGTAGGGTAGGGTTAGGGTTTGGGTCAGCCCAACCCGGTCACAATTTGGACCGAGAACCTTTAAAATATATTTAGGTTCGGTCCAAGAGTGGGTCCAACTCGACACTAACCCGACTCGTGTGCAGGTATATGTACTTGGGTTTTCATTTTGTACAAACTGGGCCATGGTTCAGCTATCCAGACCGTTGATTTGTTGCAAACCCCAACTGGAAGAACCTGCTTTGAATATATCTCCAATTGGGTGATCCTAACCATTACTGTTAGGACTTTCTTCAGTTGATTTTTTTTCTGGTAACAAACTGAAGGGTCAGGATCGTTCAATGGAGAAGATTGTTGAAAAACTTTTCCACTGATCTGACCATTGTATTTGAAAAACTTTGCAAATGATGAAAATCTTGCATAACAAGTGCTATATCCACTGGGGCCCACGCTTTTTTTACCAGTCTGATTTTTAGACTTTCTTCTTGGCCCACATGAGATACACCTGATGACATACAAAATATCTGGCGGTCCTCTCACTACATCTGATCAGAAGTTTCCATAGTTTGTGTCCCAATCTCCATTGTTCTCTTTGATGTGGCTTATTTGAATGTTGGATGGGAATGATTCTTTTCTCTTAAAGCAGAAGAAAGAAGGTCAAACACTCAAATAAGCAGTGGGAATCAAAAGTGTCACCTTCTAACAATTAGATCCATCCATAAATTTGGCATATGGCATGGATAGTGTGCACGTATAGGAAAAATGTGGAGGTGACTTCAGGGAGTTTCCCATTAAGTTAGAGCTATGTGGGCCCCACCGTGATGTGTGTCAGATATCCACTCCATCAATTAGATGCACCCTTCTATGGTGGGACATGAGCCTAAAAATCAATCCAATCCATGAAACCTTCCTATTTTTTATAGGGCTCACAAAGGTGTAGTTCAGACATCCAATCCATCCATTGTGTGTGCCCTACTTGAATGATGGATCACATCAAATTTCAAGCTATTCCAAAACTCATATGGGCCACACCAAATTCTTTTATATTTTTGAGCCATGATTTTACGGTTATTTTTGGACATCCCATAGCCTAGAAGGGCCCCATGCATGGTGTAATATCCAGCACACATCATGGTGGGGCCATAGAGCTCCACCTCATGGGAGCTTTCCTTACGTGTATGTACCGTCATGATCAAGCAGATGAAAGTAAGTCTAATCATCCACTTAAAATATCCATTCAGTTCAGTGGGGTCAGATCTTGGATAACTCATGGTTCTAAAGAAATACTTGTCAGATGATGCCAACCATTCAATCCATTGCTTGTAAAATGTACGGTCATCCTAAATGAACAACATCCGAATTGATCGGATCATCACAATCGTCTATTCTTTCTTTCCAACAGTTTGCTAGAACGAATGGACTGTCTAGATGATTGGATAATCTGATATGTTCAGAAAGCAACCAGTTGTATTATAAGCCTTCCATACAACTAGTTGGATAAGATCCTGAGCTTGTATTTCATATGGCTGTAAATCCCCCCAAGAGAGATAATAGGCAGTTCTGTCACTTTCCTTAATAAGGTCCTCTCACCCACTTCAGTGGCACTTCTAAAGTGACAAGCGAAATGTACGGCTGGTATAATCCCTAGCTGTGGGCCCCACCCAATCCCTTTTTCGATCTTTTCTCTCTTTTTTATTATCTCCCAAGTGAGGCTTAGATTCTCACACTTAGATTCCAAAACAAGATGCAGCAATGGTATCTCATTTGTAGTTTTCTTGTAGTTCGCTTTCCTTCTGTCCGTCGCGGTACAGAATCACTATCATGTCTTACTCCCGTGGGGCCAACAAGATGAGATGTTCCAATGATCCAAACCGTCCATTTTTTTTAATAATCATAGTTCACTTTTGTCGCTGACCTTTGAATTTGAATTGAATTTTTTCAATGTTCTGAATTCATCTATGTATGATTAGAATCATTATCCGTTCAATGTATAAACTCATTATTATGGGTTGTTTAGAACGTAATATAGAAGATGGACGGTTTTGATCATTGGATCATTTCAGCATGTGTCACGACACAGGCCAAAACCAAAAAAGGTGGACCCCCATGTAGGAAGCTCTGATCCTGCACAGGCACGTCATATGGCATGCACATTTCACCAGAGCAATTTGCTGAGCTGGCCATCTCTTAACCATGACTCGCCTACCAGACCCTAAGACTTCTATAGGCGGGCCCCACATGGTCATCAATATAGGTGGGCCCCACAATTTTACATCCGTAGGATCCACCACATACATCATCAAGAGGGCGACCCATGTTTGGACCTGATCTGAAAAATCAGGCCCCGTTTAGGTACGAAGGCCATGGCAACGGGAGACATTTCTAGCGTCATTTATGCACTGTTTGTGGTTGTACTCGTGTCATTTATTTGAATGGCCCACTTAGGGCCCGTTCGGATACTACCAAATAAGTTACTTTTCGACTGCACTTAAGACGTTAAGTTACTTTTGGCACTTAACTTCGTTTGGTAAGTATAATTGAAAAGTAAGTTATCTTTTAAAAGTTACTTCTCTTAATAAAAAATTTTTTTTTTTAAAGTTTTTTGACTTTTGACTTTTCTACTATCTTGCTCTTTTGTTTTTCGGTAGGGGCTGTTAATCACCCTCCCATGTTAATTAACCACCCTCCAATTTGGCTTTTGTACTTATGTGTCTCAGGTCACACACTACGTATCAAAGTTCTCTCTCATGGTTCACCTAATTACTGCTCTCTCATGCTGTCCATACCAAAGGAGGCCCCACATGATGGACTAGCCCATCAAAGGTGGGGCTCACACAGTGGACAACCCACATCAAAGATCGGCCCTACATTAATTGGTGCAAGATCTAATCCACCAATTTCAGGTTGATCTGATCTTCTACATCTTTCCCAAAAATGGTTTTAGTCCACTCACCATGCGGACCGACTAGTGGAAACAAGTGAATGGGTTAGAAAACTTCAGCCAAGTCTTCCAGAGCCATACATTTGTTTTGCAGACTGTGGCCCCACCTGACCAGTGGATCAACCTGATTCTCATGCCAGGGCATCCATATAGTGGTCCTGTTCTGATGGATGGAATGTATCTCGGACCAATCTGCTGCTAGCACATGCATGGCATGTACATGAGCTTTATTGCACGCATGTGGGATTATAAAAGCTCATTCTGTTAAGAAAACTGCCTCAACACTTAGCCTTTTCTTTTCATGTCAATATGTTGCTTATTATTTGTAGATTTGAAATTTTCTTTTGAAAGGTTACTTATCAATGTGTTATTACCAAACATACTTATTTACTTATTGGTTGATAAGTATGTTGTGTACCAAACAATACTTATCTGCTTAATAAGTAAAAAACCAAGATAAGTAACTTACCTGATAAGTGATAAGTAGCTTATCTTAAGTAACTTACAATCCAAAAGGGCCCTTAGTCTTAATATGTTCACTATTAAAATAGTGTCAAATAAGCAATTTTCAACCATCAGATGTCAGGATCATCTAATCAATTTGATTTTAGGGCCATAGATGGTCCCAATGTCTGAACAGTTGAATTTCATTTCACGCAAGCCACATGTATACGGGCCCCATTTATTGGATAAGTCCATGAACGGTGGATATCGAGCACCTCACTGTAGATGGCCTATGAACCTTAAATACTCGCATAATATTTCTCTTCTTCTTGGTTGAATTTCTCTCTCAAACCATCTATTAGTGGACGTCCAATTCAATGGCTGGATTCTTCAAATGGGCAGAATTTTTAATGCTCCAACCATCTGCAGGTGGGCTCGTCACACCAACCGATCTGATCACCATAAGATGGGCCCACCTGCCCTCTTGTGCACATTTACAACTTGACCCATATACCAGCAACTGAAATGTCAGTCAACATGACATACTTCTATTTATAGACAATATCTTCCGTTTCGTCCAAGCAAGATTAGAAGTATAAATGCCGTCCAAGCAATTCATGTATTAATCCAAAATAGGACCGATATGATTAGCGGCCCACCTATCCCACATGGTTTATTCGATTCTAGAAGTGTGGTCGATGTTCCGATAATCCAAACCATTGGTTTATCGAGTCCTATGAATGGAGAATGCCCCACAAAAAAACGAAGGGAAAAACCTCCTGAAGTGAAAGATCTCAAGGACCAATATCAGGACCATTTTCAGTAGAATGTGGACCACGGTCGTGTCTATTTGTAGAACAAAAATCCTACGGTTGAGATTATCTGATGAACTAGATTTTTAAGCCATAATCCATCCACAGTGAGCCCAGGCTCTTTAGGCAACTAAATTGGATGGGTTGGACTGGTTCCTTTGGTTAACCGGACCAAACAAAGGGTCTGTAAGAGCTTGGGTGTTGAGGTTTTCTTGGGTCTGGGCTCAGGCCTATTGAGATCAGTCAGGCTGGACAAAGTGGGCCCCATAAAACACTCGTTCCTACCAAAAACCTGGTCTGTCGACAGCCCTACTCATACGCATGAGCAGGTCTGAGAATATGTACCCATGGACCCACCATATGGGGACCTTTTTGAATTAAATGTGGACCATTGCTTTTCATATCCGGACTTTTTTTAGTTAAATGTGGGCCGTTGCTTTATTTTATTCTTCTATTTTCTACCTACGAATTGAAAGGTTATGATCACTTTATCAAGGAGACGTTCTTTCTGAGCATAATCCACCCACAGCGGGGCACAAGAGACCATTAAGAGACCATTGGTCAAGATTACAAAACCATAGGCCCCACTTGTTTGGATTTAAAACCCATATACACAGTGCAACGATCCACATTACATGAACTAAACATTAAATAAATAGCACTGATTTTTCTGGGCCCACTAGACAAATGCAGTCTCACACCGTTAAATTAAGTTCAGAGCAGATTGAGTAAACTCTGTCGGGCCCACAGGTGATGTTTGTGTCTTATCCACGCTGTCCTAAAATTCAGCCCAGGCCCACCCATGAGCCTCTGGGCTCATCCAAACCATGACCAAACCTACATGGGTGTGGAGAGCTGGAGAGATAATGATCAAGGGTCATCAATTAGACAGAAGAATGGTTCAGCGCCAATGTGGATTTCTTAACTGAACCATTGACCAGATGAACGGTCCATAATCACCAGCGGTGCAGCCATGTATGGGTACGTAGAGACGTATCCATCTACACTGGAATCTTATCTTTTTCAAGTCACATTCATGTCACTCTCTCCAAAAATGCCATTACTTGTTCATGGATAGGGGCTTTGAGGTATTTGAAGCTCACACGTCGAGGTTCTGAATTTTCACAACTTAGTCTGAGCAACGCTATTTGCAGCCGTGCATATGTGGGCCTCTTGATGAATGCGTCAACCATAGGTGTATGTGGAATATGGAGATGGTTGGTCTTCCTACTTTCAAACCATTTGATTTACT
This sequence comes from Liriodendron chinense, assembly GCA_003013855.2. Classification (NCBI taxonomy): domain Eukaryota; kingdom Viridiplantae; phylum Streptophyta; class Magnoliopsida; order Magnoliales; family Magnoliaceae; genus Liriodendron; species Liriodendron chinense. The sequence goes on along the minus strand of PVNU02001323.1, from coordinate 939,751 downwards.
GATGTAAGGAGTGGACTCCATGATCGAGGGTGAGGATCGACGATGTTTCTGAAAGGGATGGACCGAAAGAAAATCAGGAGAAAACAAGAGGAAACGGAATTTCAGACACCTTCAGTCGACTGAAGAAAGGGTTGGGTCGACCAAAGGAAGAGACAAACCACAATTACGGGCAATCTGTAATCAAGATTGAAGTGTGCTTTGGCTGACCGAAGAGGTGTCCTCGATCGACCGAAGGCATGTCTCGGTCGATTGACGATGGGACGCGGTTTCGCGATTTCTTTCTGATTTTTATGATTTCTTTTTTAATTGTTTTAGGACCCGTTTCTTCCTTTGTAACTTAGGTTTTACAGTTTAATTTTCATTATAAGTAGCTTCTTAAATTTGTTTGTAATTAATTTATTATTATTTTAATGAAAATTGAGTTTTTACTCTATTTTGGATCGTGGATTGAAGTATCCCTTCGAGGATTCGAAGAAGACAAGTTGAAGAATCCCTATAGATCCTTGGATTCAGATTAGTTATCTGTGAGAGAGGCGGTGCTCGTTCTCACCCCTGCCCTGACTGCACTATTTACTTATATACGTGTGGCCATCTGATGAATGGACATTAGGGTCTGTTTGTGTTGCTTCTGGCAATTGCTACAAGTGAATGGGATTGAAAACTTCAGCCAAAGTGTTTATAGCTGTACGTTTATTTTGCAAACTGTGTGGCCCACCTGACCTGTGGCCCAATCTAGTTCACACATCCAAGCCATAAAAAAAAAAAAAAAAAAAAAAAAAAAAAAAAATTTGAAAATTTGTTTTCTAAAATTGATTGAGTGGCTGACCAAACACATTTAAAGCTTAAATTTTATAATGAAAAAAAAATAATAATTGCAAAGCCAAACAGGCATGGAGAGTTTTTTTTTTTTTTTTTAATAAATAGCATAGAGAAATAAAAAAAAGGCCTATTTTATCTCAGTTATGGTCATTTCTATTTTGTTTATGTTAATAATGATTTTTTTTTTTTTTTTTTTTTCCATTTCTTATATGGCTCTATTCCATGTTTCCTTATGTGGCAGTCTATTTAAGCAGTTTATGCTTTTGCTTTTTAACCATCTGAATTTCAAAATAATGTATGGTAGCAATGAGTCATGTAATGCATATCTCTGTGTGTGTGTGTGCGCGCGCGCGTGCAAGACATTTCAAAAGAACAAGGAAAGGCCCAAAAGAACATTTCAAAAGAGCAAAAGAATGTGACTGGTGAAAGTAAGAAAGACTAGACAACCTATGGTCTAATTAGAAGTTTGACACTTGATAGAGTGGAATGATAGAATAGGGTTTATGTGGGCAACCCATATTAATTGGGACAAGGCTTAGATGATGATAGTGATGATTTCATTTCCATCATTTTGTGTTTTTTGAGCCACTCAACTGTGACATGATATGTGGCTCATTTTTCATGTCTTATTTGGTACCCATTGAATTCAATTTCAAACAATTGACCCAGGTTAGTAATGCACTAGTAATTGCTTATATTGAATGTACTAATATTAGTTAAGGTTAGCTTTATAATTTTCATTTCTTTTTAGTGTGTAGTTGGTAGCTAAGTATGATGATATTTTGCATCCAATTAGACTGATTAATGATGAAATATGCCTATATTTGGTGTACCTAAATGCACACTTGGCTATTGAATGGCAATGTAATCTTATGCTAATGAGTTATCAACAGGCTGGGATTCATGCTGCCCAATGCCACCCCAAAATGCCATAGGCTTGCTGGAGCTTGGCCTACATCTAAAAGAAAATGTAAATTGTTGCCCATGCTGAGTCCATTTGACAGTTCATATAGCCATGACCAGCACCACTTGGCTGCTCATGCCCACTTCACATGCCAAACGTGAAAATAAAATAGAAATTTAAAGTTGTTTCAGTCTAGTTAAATGAAAAAATTGATATAGTAAATTACTGAAACATGCGTCTCATATCACTTATGTACATTTGTGCATGCATGATCCATAAAGGCTAAAACTCATTTCTAACGGCGCAGGGGAGTGCTTCCAATGGACTTTGTGGCTCTTATCTCTCATATTCATTTTTGTTGGATGGTTGCTAGGATTTCATATTTCGGAAGTAATCGAATTCATATATAATTGTAATCCTCCGAAATCAATGGAATCTGATTCACAACTTGGAGCTACGATTTCATGGGATTTCTCTCCAATAGAGCTTCGCACGAGCCGAGTCAACTCGCTTGAATTGACCCGGACTTCTTACACTTGACTCAAACAAATCCGATAGCTAGAGACAGCCCAATTCGAGTAATAAGACTCGTATCTAAATAGGAAACGAGTCAGGTCCAGAGTACACCTTGATTCAACCCGACCCGAATCGTATCTGATTCGAAATGGATTCGAACTGACCTGATACTCAATCCGACTTGGTATCAGGTATAAGTTAAAATAAAAAACCTAATTTTTACTTTACCCTTTTACTCTACCTGACTCCACCCACCCGTTGTGACACTACCCGATGGTCTTTGCTTACCCCCTCGCTGTTGCCCTACCATACCCGTCGGCAACAGTCTTCCTCCTTCTCCACTACCTCCTCCACTCGCTGTTGCCCTACCATACCCGTCGGCGACAGTCTTCCTCCTTCTCCACTACCTCCTCCACTCGCTACTTACCCTATCCGCACAACTCCACCTGTTTGCCCTACTCGTGGCTGTTGTCGTTGGTCGTCCTCCTCCTCCACCACCTCCTCCTTTGTGACCACTGTTGGGTTTGTCCCACATCGGTTAGAGGCTGGGGAGATTACTGGGCTATATATTGGGAAGATGCCCCTCAACAATGACTAGTCATTTTGAGGTGGAACCGGCCCAACAAGTGGTATCAGAGCTGGCCTAGCCAAGTCGGTATGTGGTGGCGCCTGTGAGCGAGGGGGGCAGTGCTCGAGAGTCCAAAGAGGGCAGTGCTCGGGAGCCCCTATCCGCCCACACCCAGAGCCCACGAGCGAGGGGGGCAGTGCCCGAGAGCCCAGTGCCCAAAAATTCGGGACGGCAGTACTCGGGATCCCCTATCCGTTGTGGAGGGGGGATTGTTGGGTTTGTCCCACATCGGTTAGAGGTTGGGGAGATTACTGAGCTATATATTGGGAAGAGGCCCCTCAACAATGGCTAGTCATTTTGAGGTGGAACCGGCCCAACAACCGGCTGTTGCATGCCCAGTGCTCATACGACTGTACCTAGCTGCAGGGCCCGTGCCGCTGTTGCCTACTCGGACACTGTTGCCCTACCCCAGTCTTCATCCTCCTTCTCCACCTCCTCATTCTAGGTAGATCTATTTTATTGTTATTGTTGTTCGTTGATTGATTAATTATAATAATTTTTGTATTATTATTGGTAGAAATTCCAATTATGTTTGGGTGTTTGGGGATTTTAAGAATTTTTATAAATCAGGGTTAAAATTTAGAAAATTTTATAAATTATGTTGAAAATTGTGAATTTTCATAGATTGAAATTATTGATTGATTAATTAGTAATTATTGTATTATTATTGGTAGAAATTACAATTATGTTTAGAGATTTTTATAAATTAGGGTTAAAATTTGAGAATTATTATAAGCACTAACCTTAATTCGATGATTTATGTATTTGTGTGAATATATACTTGATGTGGTGAATAGATAGATGAACTCGACTTGACTAGACTAGGTGAATAAATGAATATTTCTCATTTAGTCATTTTATTGAATGAATTGATAGATACAATTTATTATATTTTTTGTGCATTTTTTTTTTTTACATTTTTAAAAGATTTTTTTTGACTTTATAGATGGACCAACTCAACTCAATCTTACTTGAACGGACTCGGTCCCTATGATCGGACTGGACATGAATCGGAATAGACCAGGCCATGAACGGTTCAAATCAATTTAGGCATATCTGACTTGGTATCTTATCCTATTTGACTTGGCACAGACCTTTTCCTTGAACGGTTAGGACCGGGTAAGCCCAAAACTCGGTCCAACCTGGCCCGATACTCACCTCTACTCTCCAAGTTTTTTTTTTTCAACCATGGAGAGCCCTACATCCATAAAAATGAATCTGCACACTCTTTCTCTCTCAGTGCCTTTGACCTGCTGCCTGTAACATCTTTCTCAACCATCTTCTCCTACCTTCAACCCGTTGCCAGTAGATAATGCCTTAATTGCACTTTGTGGACACTGCTGCCCCTCTCATCTCTTTCCTAACAACTAGTAATTGATTTTCAGCATTTTATTATTATAACTTTTTTTTTTTTTTTTTTGGCCAGGGCAAAGATTGGGATGAAGGAGATGAAACAATGTGCCTATGCTTCTTTTTAATGGACAATGGGCCAAAAAGTCTAAGCCTGAGCCTTGTTTGTGCATTTGGGCAAATGGGTCTTTTTTGGCCCAATCGTAATTTTTAGTTCTTAGTTAAAATAGGCCATAAAAAATGAGGTTTCTAAATTAATGGACGGTGTCGATTACCGGCTATGATCCACAAGAGGTCCAGTAAGGAGATGAAGCAATGGGCCTATGCCTCTCTTTAATGGGCCATAGGCCGAAAAGTCTAAGCCTAAGCCTTGTCTGTATATTAGCTTGATGGGCCTTTCTCAACTCAATCTTAATTCTTATCTCTTGGCTAAAAATGGGCTACTTCCCCGTATTAATGGAGATGAAGTAATGGGCCTATGTCTCTTTTTAATGATCAACATGAGCTAAAAAGGGACGTATTGAACTTTTAGTGATGAGATATCATCCTACACAATTTAATTTACCTCATGAGTTGTTTTGAACATAAACAATGAGTAATTCCATGGTTGCTTTCCAAGAATTATGAATCATAGAAGAATGTTCTCCATAGGTTCATAGATTTTTCAAGTAGTTGTTATAAATCATTTGGCACTTTTGGAAAAACATATGATGTCGTAGGATAATTTGGTATGAATAACTATGATTATTATTTATTTTATATTCTAATATCTTTTTCTATAATGTAATTTGCATGGTTAATGGGTTTGTCTTATAAATACATACTATAGAATATGTATGTTTCATCACATTAAATATATGAGATTTTGTTTGTATTATAAAATTAGGAAGCCTACTTTTGTGGCCTATCTGGGTATCAAAATTATATTTTTTCAGCCAAAATATTTATTTTAGTGGACTTTTAAAATAAATATCTAAGATGTAACAATTACTTACCACTTTAGAATATTCAAGGTTATCTATTTACTTAAATTCATGTTCATATGACTATAGTACAAATTTTAATGCATTCTACATTGAGGTTGCCAAATGGAATATTTGAATTTCAACTTTTAATCATATCTGAGGGTTCCAAATCACTTTGATTCTAAGTATATCTGTGACTTTGATTCAAATGCAAGCCCTTTTGCATGCCATCTATCACACGATGCAAGGTTGCTAAAGTTCTTTTATTATTATTATTATTATTATTATTATTATTATTATTATTATTATTATTATTATTAATTTTCTCTTAAAATTACTCAGCTCAAATGGACGAAAATACTATTTCAAGACTAAAATGGTGCAGAGGTGCTAAAGCCCAGCTCCCCTTTGACCAGATTGCTGAAGTTCTTTTATTATTATTATTATTATTTTATTATTATTATTATTATTATTAATTTTCTCTTAAAATTACTCAGCTCAAATGGACGAAAATACTATTTCAAGACTAAAATGGTGCAGAGGTGCTAAAGGCCAGCTCCCCTTTGACCAGATTGGTTGAGCATAGGGTGTCAACGGGCCGGGCACAGGCCTGACAAATCAGAATTTTAAAATCTGGGCTGAAACCTAACCCAGGCCCGGTCCGTTGACAGCCCGTGAGCAATCCAAACCTGAGATTGGCGGGCCACACTTTGGAAACAGTTAGGGTGAGAAGCGGATTGCATGCTGGGTCACTCTCTGCGGTCCACCGTGGATGTATGTCTTATCTACACTGTTCATCCATTTTGGAAGCTCATTTCACAGAATGAGTCAAAAATTGAAAGATATCCAATGCTCAAGTGGACCACACCACAGAAAATAGCTGGGAAAGTGACATCCATCGTCGAGACTTTCCTAAGGCCTACAGTGTTATTTATCATCAAACCTGTTCACACAAATATCAGCGGGAAAACACAAATATCAGCTTGATACGAAACTCCCGTGGCCCCTAGAAGTTTTCAATGGCAGGCATTGTTACGTTCTCATGGGTTTAAGAGCCTAACTTTTTTCCATCAGTTGGTGCATTGGTTAGGTTCTGAGCAATTGGTATGAGAGCTAACATTACGCCTCGTGTTCGAGTCACAAAGTAACGACTTGTGGAAAGGGCAATTCAGACCAGAGTGAAAGCCACCACGACATCGAAAGAGCTGCCTGAGCAACCATAGTGTAACCATCAAGTGGAAAAGGGCTACTTGGATAATCAGAGTGCAACCACCATGCTCCAGAAAGGGCAACTTGGAATAGAAACCAAAGTGAATGCTACCACAGAGTAGGCCACTGTGGAGGTTGACTGTGGAGCGTGGTGGAATGTTAGGTTCCTAGGGGCTTAAGAGTCTAAGGGGTCGTTTGGATGCCCATAAAGTAAGTTAATTAGTTGTAATCGACTTACGTGGGTGTGTTCGGATGGATATATGTACCTGTAAACAGCAGGCTGTCTAGCTGTAATTTGAAACATAGCAAAATGGCATGTTTTAGATTAACATCAACATTTTATCCAATGGTAAAAAGATTTCAAACAACCAACATTTTTTTTTTCAAATTCAAATTTCTTAATGAAGGAGAATGGTAGCTCCAATGGAGTTTGTGAAGTCTCTTGCAGACCTCTCTCCACAATTGTGTTTGCGAAGCCTTTGCAAACTTCTCTTCGCTTGTGTGGCAGGAGAGCTCCGAAGGACTTTATGCAAAGATTTGTTAGGATGTATAGAAGTTTTGTATCAAGCTAATATTTGCGTTTGCCCTCCATCTAGGTCTGTGTGACCTTACGAACAGGTCAAATGCCAAATAAACATCATAGTGGGCCTTATTTCCTGATTTCAATCTCTCTCTCTCTCTCTCTCTCTCTCTCTCTCTGTCTCTCTGCCTAGGTTCAATGGCGCTTTACCTCCTCTTCGAATCGGCGTCGGGTTTCTCTCTCTTCCACGCTCATGGCATCGACGAGATCGGTCAGAACACGGAAGCCGTCCGCAACTCGGTCCTCGACCTCACCCGATTCGGGAAAGTCGTGAAACTCGCCGCTTTCCAGCCCTTCTCCTCGGCTCTCGACGCTCTCAACCAATGCAATGCCGTCTCCGAAGGTGAGAATACTGGGGCTCTGATATCTTTTTTTTTTTTTTTTGCTTTTGACTGGTTCATGACGTGACTGAATTTTTTATGGTTGTTAATGGGGCTTTCCGATGCTTTGATGCTGAATTTTCTAGGGTTTTACTGCTTACTGTCCTACTCCTTGACTGATGATTCAGTGAAATGCGTAAAGTCACGGCCTTTTTATTTCTTATGAGTTTCAGCGTTTTGGAAAAAAAAAAAAAAATTCCGTAATCATTTAGGAACTGATCAATTTCAAATTTGGAAATGATACACTTAGATGCCAGTTTCAATAGATGCATTACCCATGATTTGCCCGCTTGGATGCCTGTAAAATCGTTAAGTGGTAAACACTTGTAGTGTTTGGATGGGGAAATTATGCTGAAAACTGTTTCGCCCTTGCCCCACTTTTCAATTTCCTGCTGTTTAGGAGAGATTCATACTACAGTTAAAGTGTTTACATGCTAAACTTTTACATACTCAGGCAGATTGCAATGTTTAATATGGACACACCCTTGTGCATGGGTCCACCGTGATGGGCCCAGGTCGTGCAATCCGTCCATCATGTACGTCCCTGATGTGAGCTCTTTTCCCAAAGTGGGTGGGCCACATTATGGATAACAGTTTGCATTGGGGCACCCATCATTAAAAACCTCCCAGTTACTGTGCACAAGACATTCAGTTTGTCCATCATATTCGTTGAACTAAGCCCAGCCCAATGGCGTATCATATATCAAGCCCAATTATGCGATTTGAATATTTTGGTGGGATTTACCGCTTCAAGCTCTATCTTGTGAGAATATTCAATTTATACTTGGTAAACTTTTTATAAGTTAACCAAATACAAAATATTTACTGATAAAACTTTACCACTTAAAGCCAAACCTGAAAGAAGTAAATAATTTACCTATGAAATTCTTTTCTTTCTTTTGAAAGATGATACTTTATTAGGTAGAAGCCAAAAGGGGAAACAAAAACTACAAACCAAAAGGAAAAAAAGAGAGAAAAAACGAAAAAGAAAACAAAAAATGGGAAACAAACATAGGAGAAACTACAATAAATCTGAGCTATAAAAAGTACAGAACCTAAGCAGGCATCCCCTTCAAGGCTCCCTGTCCCTGAATAGCTGAACCACTCCGTTAAAGATCCCAACACTCGCAAGACTTTTGTTGCGAAAACATCTCTCATTTCGTTCTCCCCAAAATTGACCACAGGACTATTAACAGGGTGAAACTCTTTACCGTAAAGTTTTTACAACTTGAAATTTTACAAGCATCTAAACAACCTTAAAGAAAAACGTTGCAGACCTCGCTTAGATACCTACTTGGGTAACTTTCTCTAATGTAAAGGAAATGACTTAATGTGCATTAGGTGCATCACCCCTTGTTTAGCCTTGGTCCGAAAAATTAGGCTGATACGACATTCAGGTGGCCCACCCCATAAAACTGTACTTAGTGACTTCTAAATTCATATGGTTTGCCCCACCTGAGTTTTGGAATCCTGTGATTGTTGGGTAAATCTTTCATCCTCATGGGGCATATCAAATTAACAGATTGGATGCCATATAAACACCATGGTGGGCCCTACACAAAACTAATGTTGGGTATCTCATACCAACTTTTTCCTAGGGTGTGGCTTACCTAATTTCTGGATACTAGCACCTTGCCCTATTGGTGGGGTTATGGTTTCTATGGGTGGAAAGGAATAATAGGACGTTCAGAAGCAGGGCAGGCAGCCCTAAGGAAGTGTTTTCCAAAGCAAAATGTTATGTTATATATTTGGGCGGCTGCTGCGAGGTTTTCATATCGTTTCCCTCCTAGTTGGTTCTAGTTTTCATTGGTCCTCTTTGGGGTTGTATAGTTTTTCTTCTTCTTTTTGTATATTCTGGTTTCGGCCTCTCTTGAAATAAAATTGTTCTAATCACTCAAAAAAAAAAAAAAAAAAAAAAAAAACTTTTTCCTAGGGTGTGGCTTACCTAATTTCTGGATACTAGTGAGTATTGGGTTCCAAAGTTAACATGAGGCAGCGTATCTGATGGATGGGGTGGATCTCATGAAAGTTCCACCCACGTGGCTCTTGGTGCATGAGGTATGCTAGCGAGTTTCCAAGGTAAAAGGAAACAGAGCAGCTGATTCATGCCAGTGGGCCCTGCTGTATGTTGTATGTTGCTGATAATGGGACATATATGGGAAGCTAAATATATCATTCCTCTTTTTTTTTTTTTTTTACCAATTCTAATGCCTTATTATATTTTTGTTGTTCTTTGATTGAATTGAAATGTAGATAAGAGTATCCTGTGAAGCTCAATGATTGGATTTGCATAATGTCTTTCAAGAGCTTCAATTATATTCATAGGTGATTAATTGGTTTTTTGAGCTTAAATTCACACAGATGTCATGGATTCCTAAATCTCTTGGAGTTGCAGGGCTTTTGACAGATGAATTGAGGAACTTTTTGGAACTGAATCTTACTAAAATCAAGGAAGGAAAGAAGCCCAAGTTCAGTCTGGGGGTCGCAGAGCGAAAGATTGGGTCTCAGATTTCTGAATCAACCAAGATTCCTTGCCAAAGCAATGAGTTTGTCCTGGAAATCCTTCGTGGTGTACGCTTACATTTCGAGAGGTTTATCAAGGACCTCAAGGTTTGCAATTTTGCATCTGAGTTTTGTACGTGGAGTTGTCCTTGTTTTCTTTCTAAAATAACAGTTACTTTTTTTTCTTTTTCCTGTCTATTATAGCAAGCAGACTTAGAAAAGGCTCAACTGGGTTTGGGGCATAGTTACAGTTGAGCAAAGATCAAGTTCAATTTTAATCGAGTTGACAATATGGTTATTCAGGCCATTTTCCTTCTTGATACTCTAGACAAAGATATCAATTCCTTCTCCATGAGAGTCAGGTTTGTTGACATTCAATGTATATTTTTTGAAAGCATAATTTAGATTCCTTTTCTTATATGGAAACCACTTGCTACCTTGTGCTGAGTTCCTACCATGTTTACTTTGTGTATTGTGGGGGGAACAATTCAACGTGCATGAAATCCATGTCGTCCATCAGGTAACTTGTTTGGCCTTGATCCTAAAAATCGGGCTGATTCAACACAGGGGGGTCACACCAAAATAATTATAACCTCTAAATTGACTTGCTATGGCCCACTTGAGTTCTTAGCGCCCATGTAGAAGCTGTTGACCAGGTTGTCAAACTTTAGTTGAGACAGTGTTGGTTATGCTTAGTGATCCAGATCCAGGGTCCCTGCTAGACACTGGCATCTGCCAAACCCATGATTGGGTCATCAGAATATAAGGGGTCATTTGGCAACATGGATTTGGGGCTGGATTTGGGTTCCAAATCCAAAAGACCTCATCCTGATGTATGGCAGCCCCTTTTCTCCCTGGAATTCCAGATTTCAGGCCACTTTGGGTTGCAAAATCCATAGATTCCAACTCCAACACAAGGGTTAAAATTTTCAAACTGTTCCCTTTTGGTGTGGCCCATTTGCCTTTTGGAATGGCCTGATTTTTAGTGTAATTTACCAAACACAATTTCTGAATTCTATAGGATTGAAATCTAGGTTGCCATGCACAACTAACAGAATCCAAATGCAGGGATTTCAATTCCTGTATTTGGATTCTTATCCTAGCTGCAAAATGACTCCTAATGATCCTGGCCAGGATGGAAGGTTAAGGCGGACAGCAACCTTGTGCACTGGAACATTTTATTTATTGCTGTATTATCTACTACTGGAAAAAGGAAAAAAAAAAAAAACCATGTTTGAAGCTTTCTTTGATTTTTTATACCTTTCTGCAGAGAATGGTACTCTTGGCACTTCCCTGAACTTGTGAAGATTGTCAATGATAGCTATCTCTACGCCAAAGTTGCGAAATTCGTGGAGAACAAGTCAGAGTTAAACGAGGACAAGATTCCAGGGTTAGCAGACATACTCGGTGACGAGGATAAAGCGAAGGAGATTGTTGAAGCAGCTAAAGCATCCATGGGTAAAGCTCATGAAATTAGTTTATTTAGCTATGTCTGATGTTCTAGTCATCATTTTCTGCTGCTTTTTCAGGACAGGATTTGTCTCCAATTGACTTGATTAACGTTCAGCAATTTGCACAGAGGGTAATGGACCTCTCTGAATACAGGAAGAAGCTCTATGAATATCTTGTTACAAAGATGAATGACATTGCACCAAATTTGGCTTCTCTGATTGGTGAAGTCGTTGGTGCCCGTTTGATTTCTCATGCTGGTAGTCTTACAAATCTAGCGAAGTGCCCCGCCTCTACCCTTCAGATCCTTGGTGCAGAAAAGGCACTTTTCAGGTGCATCTTCTGCATCTACTGATTCCTTGATGATGATGATGAAATAGTTCTTTCTAGGCAAATTTTCTCTTCTATAAGGGTTCATTTGGGTAAGGGATCCTACAAAATTGGGATTAGCCTAAATCCTGATTTTGGTGTTCTCATGCCCTCCAAGTTGGATTAGTATGCATGAAACCAGTGCTTTCCTCCCTTAATTGCAACTATTTAAAGATCGATAATTGTGACTTAGCAGGGGAAATTGCATTAAGATAATATGAGTCTGATGAGGAGGGTATGGAGCTCATCAAAATTGTGACTAGGGCATAAAACTGAGATCCCCCATCCAAAGGGACCGAAAAGCACAAGGAACTGAAAATAGTTTTTTTTTTTTTTTTTTTTTTCCCTTTTTAATTCCAATTTGTGCAGTTCAATTATTTTACAAAATAATGGCTAACAGAAATTAATTTGCAAAGTCATGGTCAGTTTTTCTATTATGCAGGATATGTTTGTTTTCAAAGCTGTGCAGTTACTAATTGGCTCATTCTTAAACCATTTCTTGGAAAGCGTGGGTTTTGCTAATTTAGTTACCCATTCAAAACACAAATTTCGTAATTTGCATTCTTATTTTATTTCTATGTGCGTTATGATCTCTCTCTCTCTCTCTCTCTCTCTCTCTCTCTCTCTCTCTCAAAAGAAAAAAAAATAGTACATGCTCTATCAGTGTGTTGTTTAAAGGAGATATTGTGCAAATTTCTTTCTAGCTACATAAGAGTCAACAACTCTTTTTTCCCTTCAATGAAATGCCCATTGTAAAAGCTCATTGCCATTTTCATTATTTGAGCATTGACAAATTGAGTTCTTTAGCTGTGATTCATGAGTCATTGTCTCATTGATATTATTTGTCTTTAGGGCATTGAAAACCCGAGGGAACACGCCAAAATATGGCCTTATATTTCATTCTTCTTTTATTGGCCGAGCATCCGCACGGAACAAAGGTCGTTTAGCTCGTTACCTTGCAAACAAGTGTTCCATTGCATCCCGTATTGATTGTTTCTCAGGTTAGATTTTTCCTCAGTTCAACTATTTTAACATGGGTCTTTCCTAATTCTACTTTTCTCCATGTGGTGGATTTGTGCTGGACTACTGTGAATATTCTTTGCGTAGAGATGAATACCACTGTTTTTGGGGAAAAGCTTCGTGAACAGGTGGAGGAGAGGCTGGACTTCTATGACAAGGGTGTTGCCCCACGTAAGAACTTGGATGTTATGAAAGCAGCTATTGATAGTGCATTAAACAAAGACTCGCAGGAGAAGCAAGGTAAGGGCCTTTTCCCAATTCGGCCAGTTCTGGGTCGGGTTGAGGATCAACCTGAGCCCAATCTGACCTCGAGAGGACCTAGCCCGCAACCTGAGCCAACCCAGAATCCAATGTGTGGTGCCCAACCTGATCCGAATCTGAATTCCTCTATACTCAACCCTGACCTGACCGAACCCAAATTGACCCAAATGCATGTGATCATTTCTGACCCAGCCTAACCTGACTCGAATTTGCTCAGCCTGAAATTAGGTTGGAGTTCACCAACCCTAACCCTACCCGAGGGCGTTAACGATCTGACCAGCGCTTATTAGGGTTGTCCAGTTAAGGAACCGTTACTTCCTCAGTTTATCAGAATGACATTATAGACCACTGACCAAGGAACTAAGGACCTGTGGATGCTAGACGTATCCTGAGGCGAAGGATCATACAAGCCTCCTAATAATGAATTACTAACGAATGCCATGAGCTCACCACTTACAGCAGCAGCATATGCCCATTTTTGGAGGGTTTTTTTTTTTTTCTCACCTTGGTTTTTGCATATTGAATTATTCACCATTGATATGGGGTCATATCGCCGGCCAACATGGCCATATTGTTCATGGACGACACGGGGATACATACTGGTATCTGACAATACTCAAACATTGGTTTTGACAAGTAGTAGACTCTCTTTTGGCACGAAGACAAGTAACACCCTCCCTTGCGTATTTTCCCAAAACATGATTGAACAATGTCATAGCTGTCACAGTTGACTGTTATCCAACTAGAAAGACTTTTTATCCTCAAGTTGGGAGAGGGTAGGTTTAGGCCTTGGGGTTAGGAGGAGCGAGAAGAGAGGTTAGGTTTTGGTTGGGGTTTTGTGGATTTGGGAAGGGTAATATTATCATTTTCCAAAAATGACATTTTCAAAAAATCTGGTGACCTAATCATGATTGGTTTTTTCTGTACAAAAAATTAGCGGCAGTGTGTTTTTTGGCCACATTTAAAAAGAAACGGAAGGTGTTATTTGGAAAAATGCTTGATGGGGTTTGCTATTTGTCTCTGGGCTGAAGTAGAGGGTGCTATGTCAAAACCTTAAATAAAAAAAAATTAAAAAAAACACAAAACAGAAGTTAGGGTTCCCTTGTCAAATTTATATGGACATGATCCAAGGCAGATTTAGGAAAAGCATGTATGTCGTTGTTTGATTTGTTCCACATTTGTTATGAATGCTTGCAGAGGGAGAAAAGACCCAGATGGATACAGATCACGAACCCACACAGGTTTCAGTAAAGAAAAGTAAGAAAAAGAAAGCCGAAAGCGAGGTTGTGGATGGTGTTCCAATGGCAGAGGATAAACCAGCTGAGACTATGGATGGAGATGCTCTCGGTGAGCCTGAAACCGAGAAGAAGAAGAAGAAGAAGAAAGAGAAGCGCAAGTTGGTGGATGAGCCAGTTCCTGAAATTTCGAATGGCATGAATGGCTTGGATTATGAACAGAATGGGACTGCTAAAAAGAAGAAAAAGAAGGGTGAAGAGGCTGATGAAGGTGAACTACATACCACCAGCGAGGTGAAGAAGAAAAAGAAGTCGTTGAAAAGCAAAAACAACTGAGGTCTCTCTCTCTTGAGTTTTCTTGAGTTTTATGTTGTGGGCCTCATTGACCACTGATTTCTCATGGATCTCATTGTGCAACGCTTCTTGTTGCGGCCTCAGTTACGCCATATGCATTTTGCCCGAATCTAATGGAATTTTTACAATTTAGTCAATTGTTTATATCTGTTTTGGTAGAATTGATCTTGTACCTTCTTAGCTATGTGTTTTTGCCATGTTGGTCACCAAGCTTTTAATCGAGGATGTAGGGGTCGTTTAGCAGCACTAGAATCCAAATCCTGGCTTTTGCATTCTTCAACCTCGTTTGGTAGTGTAGATATTTAATCTTGTAAAATCCAGAATTTTTTTGACAGCAGTCCTTAAAAGAGGGGAGGAGAGAGTAGTTATGATAGTTAGAGAGAATTAAAAATTCATGGTTTTTACATATACCTTTTTAACCCTTCTCATTTAAAAGGGGCTCTTTTGATGATTTTCATTCTCTTTTTTGAGGGGTTCCAAACGTGATTTGGATTGAAAATCCTGGATTCTAATTCTTTAACTGCCCACTGTGCAATGTGAAATGACAATGTTACTGTTTTAAATGTGGGACTGTTTTCAATGTGGGGCCTGCATTTGACGCATGTACCGGCCTTTATAGTTGTATTGTCCAAATCACGTAACTTGTAACGATAATGTTCATCTTTGGTCTATTATAAGGACCATGCCTGATTGTTATAGGGACCAAATGGCAAGTTGGCAGTGTCTAGAGGTGGGCAACGATCTGGACTGGTTTGAGTTAGCCCTAGTTTGGCTTGGCTTGTTTTTGTGCCACCTCAGTTTGTGGATCGACTTGGTTTGGGTTTCGGGCCGACCCATGCGGCCCAAGTTTGGTTTGCTCCAGAAAAATCTGCTCGAGCTGGGATCGGTTTGATCAAAAATTTTGAACCGGGTCGGGCTGAGTTCAAACAGGTGGCGGCTCTTTTTGGCTTGTTTATTTAAATAGAAAAGAATTTAAAAAGTTAGAAAAAAATACAAACATATCTTACTCTATGATGTTTAACATCCTCCAAAGGCGTGCAGCTTCAAAATAGACATGTAAGAGCATTTTCCAAACAAAAGTACACGAGCATAATTTTACAAGTGCATGAAAACAGTGCGCATTAATGTATATGTATTATGTATTATCCATGTCATCACGTATATGTATCATCCACTCAACTCATCTATTTCACATATCATTTTAGGACATGATCCCAAAATGGAATCATATCCAAAGCTCAAGTGGATCACACCATAGGAAACAGTGTGCTTATAATTTACAGGTCGAATCAAGCCAAATCAAATTGAGCCGAGCCGAGCCGAGCCGAGCCGAGCCGGCACTGCCCTATTTTGAGCTTGGTTTGTTTTTTCAAACGAGCTTGACTCCTAGGCTTGGTTTGATTTGAACTTCCATTCGAACCAATCCAAGCCGAACTTTTTCAAACCAATCCAAGCTGAGCTTTCGAGCTGGCTTGGTTTGTGCCCAGCTCTAGCAATGTCCATGTTGAGGGAATCAAATCACCATTGGGTTACATTAGAAAATGTGGCACATATGAGGCTATTAAAAGATGAAGGGTGGCACATTTGGGTTACATGACCAAATGGCACGATTGACAGGTATATATGCACACATGATGCTGTAATGGCGTTATCCAAAATCACAGGACAAAATGGCACTAGGGATACATTGGCAAATGTGTTTTAGAGATGAAAGTGAGAAAATAAATTTATTAATTTTCCAACGAAAATGTAAGTGGAAAGTTGTGTTTTCCATAAATTCTTATAAATAAAAAAAAGCTTCACAAACAATGAAAAATTAGTGAAACCGGAAATGGTGTTTTCTTTTCTTATCTTTCCTTTTAATGATTCCAAACAGACCGTGGAGCCATATCCAGAAGTCATGTGGTTTTATTCAGTCAAACAGTTGATATTCCAAAATACAGTGATGAAGGAATCTGTCTATGAAAATTTCAACATAGGAATATCATGGGCATTGAAATCAATGGCCCTCAAAGCAGTGTTGAAGAGGACCATCTGAATTCAACAGAAAACATTAAATTCCACCTATAGCTAAGCCTATCTTGCAAGTGTCTCACCTGCTAGCCCAGCTGGAAGATGCTTGGGCGTTTCAACAACAGGTCTGTTCGAAATGCTAAGGAGACACACTAACTCCACTGGTGGGTGGGTGTGTTGTATGACCAACATTAAAAAAAAAAAAAAAAAAAACAATCGAAGATTACCATATTGCGATTCCTCGGGGATGTATTCAAGCAAACCTCTACGAGAAATGCTCCAGCGTTCAGCCCCCTTAAGTTACAGTGCTCCTGGTTGCATTGGGACATTTTGACAGTCCAATCCATTTCTATACTATTTATTTGGTCCGCCACACGTTTCATGGGCGGGGCATGCAAATATCATACTGATTTGGCAAATGTTAATAATCATTCGACCAATGGCTTTTAATATCAACGCCGTCCATCCTTTTTTTTCCAAAAAATGAGTCCGATCTAAAACAAAGGTGGATCACACCACATGAAAACAGTAATGATTAAATCTCCACTATTAAAAACCTATCAGGGCCCACTGTAATGTTTATTTGACATCCAACTTGTTGATTAGGAATTTTTTGTTTAGTTATATGATAGGTAAGTTGCTCCTTTTTTCCTTGCCCACCTGAAGTTTCTGTAAATTTATGCAGTGTCCACCAAAGATAGAGGTAGTGTGCGTGGTTTCACACAAGCATGGAGGAAGGGGAAAAAACAAATATCAGCTTGATCCAAAACTTTTGTGTCCCTTAAGTGGTTTTTAATGGTAGGCGTTCAATCAACATTGTTTCTTGTGATGTGGTCCACTTAAGATTTGGATTTGCCTCATTTTTTGGGTTCACACGTTAAAATAATATGAAAAAATAGATGGACGGTGTAGATGAAACATAGACATCATGGTGGGGCCCACAGAGCACCGACCAATGGCTAGTGGCAGGGTCATTAGCCAATCCGCGTCCCACTAGGTGGCCCCTGTATGTGTGTATGTCTGGAATGATGTTGTCACGTGTGTACAAAATAAATGGACGGTTAAGAGAAAGCGAGCATCCAATATACAGATGGCCCATCTCAATATCTGATACAATTGATCTTGGAGAAAGGGCAACTATACAGTTGTGGTCACACGATCCTTTTTGTGTGCGCGTGCGTGTGTGTGTGCGTGCGTGTGTGTGAAGGTGGACGGGACCATCATAATTCATAAGCTTTATTAATAAAAAAGAAAAGTACATAAGATGGAGGGGGGCAAAGAACCTGACCTCCAAAAGCCAATCAACATCTGATCATAAACAGATTTAATAATAAAAAAAAAAAAGTAGAGCAATTATACGGAGAAGCAACACAATTCCTGGAAACAAAAGCAAAACAAAATCCTATCGACCTCTTATTCAAAAAATAAATGTGATGCGAGGGATTTGAGCAATCTTGTGCCGATCTTCTCCTCCTTCTCCGTAGCGCTCTTTTAAGAGTGGACAGTCGATGATCATCAATTCTTGAAGCATGGTGAGCTGTTGCAACTCCTCTTCAGGTAGAGACCTCAACTCTTGACACCAGTGGATTTCCAGAGTTTTGAGGGATTTGAGTTGTCCCAACCAACCACCAGGGATCGATGTCAGCATATGACTCCTCTGAATCGTCAAATGGTGAAGGTTGGGGAGGACGGGTAAGGGCCCTCCCGATAGCAACCCATCATTACTTATGTCTATACTCAGCTTCTGGAGGAGCGGTGGAAGGTTGCTCGGCAACTCCTTCAGCTTTGGACATTTATATATTTCTAATTCGATGAGTAATGGCATAACCTCTCCATCTCCACCTCTCAATTCCCACTCCTCCCAATTTGGCATGGAACTGAAATCGAGGGTCTCTAGCTTTGGGAATGAGACACCAGCACCACTTCCGTCATTGTTATCATCCCCACTGAATTCACCACCCACATATCTCACCTCTTTCATTCCCACAATCAAAAGGTATTTAAGGAATGGTAGTTTCCCAAGACCTGGCAATTGTTTACACCTGTCACATCCCCAGAGTTCCACCTTAACTAGATTGGAGAACACTGGATCCTCTATCCACTTGGGAAGCTTCGAACCTTTGTACGAACATATTTCAATCTTTTTCAAGTTTGTGTGGGGCTGGAGGATTTCGATCACGTCCTCCATTCTTTCCACCTCTTCATCCAACAGCCGTTCACCAAGTTCTTCATCATAAAGCAAGGATAGCTCATGAAGCTGCTGCTTCTGATTTAGATCTGCCTCCCTAGCTTCGTCCCTGCTCCTGATATTTTCCAAGCCATAAATTGGAAGACTTCCTTGAAGATGATTGAGGAGTTTCAGTTCTCCCCATTTACATCCTTCGTTGTCACCCCAAACAATGAACCGAGTTAACGTCCGAAGGTCAGTTAGTCTCCCTATACCCTGCGGTAAGTATTTCAGTTCGTCACATTCTCGAAATTCTAGATGTCTCAGGCTAATCATTTTTCTCATCCCTCTAGGCAGTTTTCTTAGTCTATAACAATCATTGAGTCTCAAGGTCTGTAAATTTCGGCAATTACACACCTCCTCTGGCAACTCTTCTACGCCTGTGCGAGACAAATCAAGAAATCTCAAGTGTTTCAACTGTCCCACCGTCGGAGACAATTTCTCAATGCGGGTTTTACTTAAGTTCAATGCCCTAAGGCGTCTCCAATGATGAAATGGAATTTTTTGCACCATGGAGATATTTGAGTAAAATAACAACGTCCGCAACTTGTGGGCCTTATAAAAGGTGGCCAACATGGAAGAAGCCACTTCACGATCTTCACCAACAGCTTCATCACTGACAACAGCAGAATGACGGATGATGTTAAAGTTTGACGAGGCTTGCTTTCCAATCTGCACCAGTGAACAGTCACTTCCTGCAACAGATTGTGCAAGATCATGAACTAAATCATGCATCTTGCACTTGACTACGTTCTTGTCATCATCAAGTTTTGCATCTTGGAGCAACGAGCGTCTTAGTAAATCATCAAAATACAGCCCACCAATTTCCTCCATATCTGTACTTGTGTCAGAGCCGAAGAAACCTTGTGCCACCCATAACTTGACTATCACATCCTTCTTAATCTTCGAATCTTTTGGGAAAATAGAGAAATAAGAGAAGCACTGCTTCAAAGCAGGAGGTAAATCATGGTAGCTTAGTAACAAAGCAGGTAAAATACCTCCAAGGACATCACCTGAGTTCCATATCTCACTTCTCAAGACAAGCTCCCATTCCCTTCTCGTCCTTCTCAAGCCCATGGCACTCCCTATTACCTTCGCTGCAAGAGGCAACCCCCCACACTTGTTTACGATTTCTCTTCCAATCGTTTCCAACTCTGAACGCTCTTCCCGATGCTCAAGTGCGCTGCTGCGGCTGAACACTAACCAGCAATCGTCCTTGGATAAGACGTCCAGTGTGTGCATGTGAGTGCTTCCCATCCTTGATGCAACTTCTGCACTGCGAGTGGTTACAATGATTCGACTCCCGGGTGCACCAGCTTGGAAGGGACTTCTCAGCCTGTCCCAGTCCTCACTGTCATGGTTCCAAATGTCGTCAAGCACAAGCAAGAATCGCTTTGCTTGCAACATATTACGGAGGAGTTCCTGCAATGGGGCCAAGGCTAATGACTCGCAACCCTTCTTAGTTTCAAATTCTATGATTGATTTTGTAATCCGTTTAACATCAAAATCTTCCGAAACACACACCCACATTCTCATGTTGAAATGCCTTGTCGTCACTTTCTCATCATTGTAAACAAGTTGAGCAAGGGTGGTCTTGCCCAAGCCCCCCATTCCAACGATAGAAATGACGATAGGCACCTCGTTTACCTCTCCACTACTCTCCCCCTGCAACCAGCCTAGGACTCTATTTTTGTCATCTTCTCGGCCGACAATTGACGGCAGGTCGGGTTGGGTTCCTGTCTCTCGGTCTCTGTTCTCACCCTTCCTAACTTCACTACCCACTCTCTCCCTCTCTCTACTGTCTACTTTAATAAAATTAAATTGGTTCATCTCTTTGGTGATACTATCTAATCTACCCCTCACCTTCTTTATCCTAGACCCAATTTGGCAGCGTAACTTGACATGACTGAAGAAAGTAACATAGGAGAGGAAGCAAGTAACAAGGAAGCTGAAACAGGAGCCATCACCTTCATCTGGTGCATGTGATCTGAGAGCTTCCGTCGTCCACTCATCTAGTATGTCGTCCACATCGTAGGCCACGTCTTTGACCTTCTCCAACCAGTTCTTTATTGTGCTCTCCTTCACACGCCCAGACTCAGCATCTTTAAGCACACTTTGAATCATGGTGAACGTTTCGTAAAGCTTTTCGATCTCACTGGGGACACTCACCAGCAAAGCCACCTCATTTTGGAGGACGGAATTCAACTTCTTCCCCACGGTCGAAACAAGCGAATCAACCATATTTTCTTCTTCTTTCTTTCTCTTTTTGGTATGTATGGATGGGAAGAATTGGGAGGAATTTGATGCACGAAAGAGCTCGGGAAGGCTTAGAAATATCCAATGGCAAAAGACTTACGTGAGTCAAGAAGAGAGGATAAGAGAAGCAAAAGAATGCAGAGAGAGAGAGGATATGAAATGAATGGATGTAGATAAATAATGATTACTGTTTGATAGGAATTTATTTCTTGGCTATCAAATAGCCCCCAAGATGAACGTCCAGAGTTATGACTTGTGATTTGGTTAGTTAAAAATCTTATGATTTGTGATTTATGATTTGTAATTTGCGAAAAAAGAAAAAGAAAAAAAAAAAAAAAACTTACTAAAATAAAAATAATTTTACATAAAAAATAAATTGTTTAAAATTGTTTGAATTGAAAAAATTATCCACAATGAAAAATGTTCAAACATGTGCTGCGCCATACTGAGCTTAACACGAACAGGGCCCATTGTTCGAATGTTTGTTCGAACATTGTTTGAACATGTTCGAACACAGCCTAGTGAGCAATTGAACCGAACCAACCTGGCCCATGTTAGACTCGATTCAGTTCGTTGTCCAGATCTAAACTTACCGAACGTGATAGGAGTCCCTGCTGCAATGATGCGTTCGCTACCCTTTACAGTAGTATTAAGACATTGTGGGGCCCACCTTAATATGTTTGTTTTATCCACACCGTCCATCTGTTCTTCCATATCATTTTAAGGCACGAGCCCAATGTTGAAGCATATCCAAAGCTCAAGTGGACCATACCAAAGAAAACATTGAGGATATTGACATCTACTGTTGAAACCTTCCTAGGGCCCACAGTGATGTTTATTTGTTATCCAACCTGTTAATAAGGTCATATAGACATGGATTAATAGAAAAAAAACAAACATAAGCTTGAACCAATACTTTTGTTGCTCCAAGGAGTTTTCAACTGTACATGTTCAATTCCTACTGTTTCCTATGTTACGTTCCACTTAAGCTTTGGTTACAATTCAATTTTGGGCTTATAACCTAAAATGAGCTAGATAAACTGATGGACAGTATGGATAAAATACATACATTATGGTGGGCCCCATAGAGTTTTGGCACCACTGTAAGGGTGGTGAGACCCTTAATACAAGTAGACTAACGTTACCTAAATTGTAGCAGAAGGGTCATCTAATTGAGGTGGGCCCACCAATATATATTTTTGAAATCCACTCCAACTATTAAAACTCACACTAAAAGTTAGGCCTAGATCCCAAAAAATCAGTCATATCCATGATTCGAGTGGGCCATACAAAGGGAAACAATTTGAAGAGTGAGTATTCTCTTAACAATGTTTGTACTCATGTGGCCGACTTGAATCGCGGATAGGGCTAATTTTTAGACCTTATGTCTAATGTGGGCTAATGCATTTAATGTACGGAATAAAATTGACATACACGTCATGGTGGAGCCCACCTGAACTCACCAGACTTCCAGGTGGTAATTTCAGACTGTAAATAACCGTTTACGGCCTAGTGCACATGAGTGCTATATATATATATATATATATATATAAGCTACTTATAATTTTATTATACTTTAATTAAGTAAATTGATTAATTTATATTACTTTAGTTAGTATACTTATAAAGCTTGAAATTTGATATGCTTGAGCTTTAAAGGAGTAGTAGTCTTATATTTTAGCTTCTTTATTTTGAAAAAGTAAAGTTCTTTACCATAAATAGCTATATGTATGATTAATAAAGTCATAGGTATAAAAAAAAAAAACGTGTATTGAAATATAATGCAATAATGAAAATATTAGCATGTACTGACTTGACCAACCCGGCAGAGCCCACCTAAGTTTCTAGCACAGGAATTTCCTGCTGAAGGCTTTCCAGGATATCCGTGTTTCCATTAAAGATGATGCAGAAGAAAAAAATGGTGCACAGGCAGCATGACTCAACAGACCAACGGTGAGGATTAGCCAACCATTGCCCCAAAATAGTACAACCATCTATCGGCCCAATTGGACAGTTCAGTCGATCAGCTAGGCTTCCGGTTAGCTCTGGAAGGCATGCTATGGATTACCAAGAAAAAATCACACACGTCAGACAATTCCAGGCATCCAACCAGTACCTTAAAAATGGGCGGTCCAGATTGTTCGCCCATAAATAAGTCCAATCAACAATCTGAGCCATCCATTTGTTAGAGACCGTCATGGATCTCGTATTGTCCAAAAGCACTCCTTTTATCAAGCAATCCTATCCATTCCATCATTGGCTTAATAAAAACAAAAGGCTATGTAAGAGAAGGAAAACTTATAGAATGTCTCAACCATCCGGTCAGTGTCAATTTTAATGATAAACCTTAGAAGCCATATTCAAGCAAATTAGGTGCAAATTAGGTGTTAACCCTACCTAGTGGCCCACATGGATGATATTTTGTGTATCCACGCCGTCCATACGTTTCTCCAGCCCATTTGAGGATGGGGTTCAAAAAATTAACCAGATCCAAAGATCAAATGGACCATACCACTGGAAACAGTGGTGATTTAGTGAATACCATTAAAAATCCAAAGATCCCATCCTAAGGTTTTGGTAATGTTTATTTGCAATCCAAGCTGTTGATAATGCCAATAAGATTTGGATGAAGGGAAAATATAAAGATCATCTTGATCCAAAACTTTTGTCGTCCACAATTTTTTTAATGATCATTCATCACTGTTTCTAGTGGTATGGTCCACCTGAGATCTGGATCTTCCTAAGGGTTTGAGATCAGGTCCAAAATTGATATGAAAATACAAATGGACGGCATAGATATATAAAAATTACATTCAAATGGGCAGGGTAACTGTTCGCTCGCCTCAAGTGTAAGGCTGCAATGTAGTAATAAATCTCGGTAAGACCGAGGTCGATCTACAGGAAATTAGAGAACAAATTCTAAGTTATTCCAGCAACTAAGATTGCAACAAATAAGAGATTTAATTGAGAGAATTATGCTAAAACAGTAACTTTAAAAAAATTCAGTAATTAAGGAACTAAGGCTTTCAATGATCCACTTGTAGTAATCCCATGTCAATCCAATCAATCCAAGCATAAAACTCAACTAGATTTGAAGTTCTATCTTTCATCTAGTTGGAAGATAGATCATTAAACACATTCAATCCCACTTAAGTTGAACTTCCAAGTTCTAGTCCCATTCAACCACATGTAGAATTCGAAATCATAGCCTTCGGAGTAACAACCATGTCTATGGACTATGGCATGCTTAAGGGTTACCATAATTCGAATCTAATCAAGCAAAACATGATAATCTCAGAGAATTGTAAGGACTCCATGTCCGGAGCACATGAACTCTCATAAAACTTCTAAAAATATCAACTTTATAAGAACTAGAACATTCAAAATTTGAACTTGAAGTAAAGCTACTTGAATTAAACTGAATCAAACATGAAATTGGCTACAAGCTTCACCTCTCAGCCTTAGCTGAGAGATTCTAGCTAAGCATTGTCATACTACAACTAGAACTCATAAAAGAAAACTAAAAAACATAAAAACCCGGAGTTGCGAGGGTTGTAGACGCTCCACGACAGCTTCATTCACTCCCCACGAAGTTCCTCAGCTTCTATAATGCTCTAGGAAGAGACCCTAGGTGTCCTTTTATAGTGGGGAAGCTCTATTGCGTAGGAATCTTCCAGAATTTGTGTAAGGTTACGCACTTACGTAGAGAAAATCGGAGTTCAAAATAAAAACTTACTGTTTTACTGCATGGCCGACCGCTCATGGCCGGTCGGACTGGGCTGGCCGACCGGTCTTGACCGGTATGACAGGTTTGTAGTCAGTCCAGCGAGCTCAAGGAGACCTCTAACCTGTTGGCGGACCGGTCTTGACCGGTCGGACCAAGCTAGTCTTAGTCCAGGGAGTAAGATAGAGGGCCCGACCTGTTGGCCGACCGGTCTTGACCGGTCGGACCAACTGGTCCTTTGTCCAGTGAGCTTCAGAAGGTGGCCGACAGGTCGGCCGACCGGTCAGGACCGGTTGGTCCTTGTTCTTTTTCTTCTTTTCTTTCTTCTCTTTCCTCCCTCTTTCTTCTTCCTTCTTTGGTCCACCTTGGGCCTTCATTTAAGGGCTCCTAAATACGCTCTTTAAGCTAACATTTACGCAAGTCTCTCTCTTAATCCTACATTCACAAAATAAGCATTAGATGAGTCTTTTAAGCATACAAACCATGCATATAATGTGATGTAATGGGCTAGGGTATGTATAAATTGGAGGTTCAACAGTAACACCCACTACGCTGTTTCCCAGTATCAGCCGCTCTCTACACTCCCATGCTAGACGGGCCACTAAAGGTGATAAAATGCTATAGGGTGGACCCGCCACAGGAAAAAGTTACCAATATGATCATGTGATGGAAGGGGCATCCCATGCTACTTTTATGAAAGATCTCAGACAAATGGAATCTCGTGACTCACGGAGCACTCAAACATTAACTTCATGCATTCATAATTCACAATTGTGGGCCCACCATCGGTGCGCTCTGTCAAAGAGAGTTTATATCTGATTAGCTCATTACAGCCTGAAAACGGACGGTTGAAACTAAGATGGATAGTCAGGCCACTAGATTGTCTTGTGTTATTATGTTCATGTTGCATTTGCATTGTCACCATTAGATGAATGCAACCGGCTTGCCAAGAGATGTGAACTGGTGTAACAATCCGAAATTTTGTGTGTGAGTTTATCCGTACGTACGAAGGTAGGGTTATAGAATCATTAATTTTAACCATCAATTTATAGCTTAGACCGAATCTAAACCATAAGGAGTAATTTTCACCCATAAAGTAAGTCATCTGACCGTTGATTCTTAGGGTAAACTACCGTATATCTTAATATTCGCACTCGATTATCAAAACCAACCGTAGAAACATCCTATTACCACTAGATGAAGACATTTGATCGTCCATTTTGAATTTGGACCACCCGATCATAATAAACTAACAACTTGATCTCCATATCCGCTCGTATACAGATCGAATTAAAATTCTGATCCATTCATCTTATTTGTCACTTATAAATATACTTAACTAACCATTAAATCTATGATTTAAGTAATGTACATACTTGAACAAACAAATTGAGTCTAACAGTGTACATTTGTAACCTAAACCACATCCAAAAACCACTTTATACATATCCATTTATAAAGCTAACAATAAAATAAATCATTTACATGATTAATATCATAACCATACACTTACTTTAATTTTAGGCCACCATATGGCCGTCCATCATAATTGTATCTGTCAAACGGGCCACCCATTTGTCGAAGTAAACCGTCCATTTAGAAGATCGTAAATTATATATCTGAAATATCGGTTAGATTTCACATAGGATGCAAATAAACAGTATTTTAAATTAGGATTAGACATAAACCACTAAAAACGTATCTTGGTCACTTGTAAGAGATCAGGGCTCAAACTTAGTCCGTTGATAGAGCACGACAAATAATATATCTGGACCAAATTGTAGCTCATTTAGACGGTAAAAAATTAGGATCATAGAAGGTTAAAGTTGGGATAGTAGAGAAGGGAAAACTTGTAAATAACAAGTGCCATACACATGAGATGAGTGTTTCCGTTTCAACTTCTCCAAGGAAAGTGTTAACGGCTGTTAGTATTTACCTTTGGTGCGGCCCAGATAAGATTCAGATCTGCCTCCTACTTGGGCCAATAGCCTAATATAATCTAACAAAACTGTTGAGTGGAGTAGATTTTGGTCCACATTATTGTAGGATTAACATCTCTCTCCATATATAATATTAATAAAAAGAAATCTTATGTATATACTGTATCAGCATGTGAGACTTAGCCAAAATCTTCTCCAAATAGGAATGGTAACTTTCTTTTTTAAACAATAGATGTGTGATGATGGACTTTTTCATACTGTTGTTCATTCTTTGCTATGCATCCACTATATATATGTCAATCTTACCCGTCCTTCTCTAGGACGACGATTTATTCACCACCATCCATTCACCAAGTCCAGCCATTTGTCAACCCTTCTGTCTCAACCGTCCATTATTAGGTACTCACCTTTTAGATCCAAACAACTTAAACTCTAGAACCCTCGTTGTTCCTTATTATACGACCCACTTGAATTATTGATCTATCTCACTTTTTCACTAATGTCTTATCTCAACCCACCAAACCATGTGGACGGATATGATTCTGTCAAAATCATCACAAGTGGACCCCACTTAACCCGCAACAATTGCACATTTGCGTGCCACCCACAGCTCATGAATAATCCGCATGAGACCCTCCCCACTTTTTGTCACATTTTCTTCTCAAACGTGCTCGGCCAAAAAAACATCAACATCTAACTTCTTTTTTATCTAGGCCGTACATGGACCTTATGAGCAAAGATTTCACTGAATCTAGAGCATTCATCAAACTCATTCTTCAATGCACGTTCATCATGTGTACTCTTAACTGTTCCATCCAGTCATAAACTCAAAATTTTCTGAATCGTTGATTTAATAAGAGTTGTAATTTACTTTTACCTATCTAAAGATCTAAACCACCAAATTCCTTTACAATCCATATAACCCATCATTACTTGATCTGGATGGTCTAAACTCACATGACCAGCCATCTAGATCACCGTCCAAAATAATCGAACCTTAATTTTAAATTTGAAAGAGTAGAGAGCCGTTGAATCTCTACCTCTTATCTCTCCTTTCTCTTTATCCCTCTTATCTCTCCCTCACCCGCTTGTATCTCCCTTTTCCAAACGGTTTCTCCTTCTTAAGGAAACGTGAGAGAGAGAGAGAGAGAGAGAGAGAGAGACTCCCACTTAAACACAAATAAACAAAATGAAAAACCTACGCAGAGAGAGAGAGAGAGAGAGAGAGAGAGAGAGAGAGAAGAGATGAAGCATTTTGGGAAGAGAGCTTGATTAAGGTTGGTCCTTATTTTTAATTCTTAAGTTTTATTGTGTTAATCATTGTTAAATTATAAATTGTCATGATGGAGGGTTCAATTAGTCATAAGTCCATCATGTGCACTTAAATAATTTAACTAAAAAGATTCGTTCCTTTACGTCATAACCTTGAACTTCCTACACAAGGAATTGTTTCTTACAATCTGGACGTGGGTGATTCAATCCCTATCTCTAGGAGTCGAATCAATCTGATTATTTTGTTTATGACCATTTGAGCAATACAATGAATGAATCGGATTAGCGGTACGTTCATTACACTATGAGATCTGGAGCATTTAATAAGAAGAACTCAATTTTCTGCGCTAGTGATTACTATTTGGCACAAAGGATTAAGATAGGCCACCAAGATGTGTGTGGTTAGATCTACACAAATCATCCGACTTTTAGGGTCAAAACATTCAAGGACTCCAAAAATTAGGAAGATCTGATCATTGTGTGGGCCACACCGATCTATAAAAATTATGGATAATGGATCATGTAATGTCTGTCAGGTTAGATTGGCCGAGTGGTTACTATGTAATCAGATAAACGATCTTAATATTAGAGATCTTCTTTTCCTTGCAAAATGACACTTGACGTAAGAAAACATGCTGGATCATTTGGATGTGCTAGATCTGATCTACAGGGATCATGAGGATCGTAAGGCCAAACCATGTGTAGGCCAGAATTCTCAAATTAATCTGATCCACAAGTGGGCCATGGTAATTCAATTTTTGGATTATGTAATGATCTTTGTGTGGACCAACGGATGCATTTGATTTGGTCACTGATCTGAACTATTAAAAAGTGATGGAATGAATCAGATCATCCAACGGGCCGTCAAGATCGGTTCTAGTTTACGTTAATCATGTAAATCATAATCTATGATGATCATCATGGCTAAGATATGGGATTAGGGTATGATCATGGACCATCTAAATATCTTATGTGTAATGGATGGTCTAGATCTGATCATTGGTAACTCTAAGTCCATATTAAATAGATCAAATGAATAAAATTACTAAATGATGAATTATGCACTAAGAACTTGGTATTTACTCTAATTTTCGAAAGCTTGTGGAATTCACATTAAGAGGTGAGTGAATCCCAACATGTTTCCTATTCATTTAAATAAAGCTGGTGGTTGTGGTGTGATGCTATGCTTGTGGTGACTTGTGTTGATTATGATGATGTTATGCATATATGTCAATATATTTTATTACTTATGCATGTTGAATGAAAGGAATGACAAATAATATGTATGTGACTCTTAAAATGAGAGATGAAACGAATGATATGTGTGTACCTCTTAAAAGGAGAGATGATTGAATAATATGTATGTGCCTCTCAAAAGGAGAGATGAATGAATTATTTGTTGCCTCTCAATTAGAGAGATGATTATTGAACACGACATGCCATACACTTCATATATTCATACATTGTTATCCTGGAGCATCGCTTTGGAAGACCAGTAGGTATTTAAGTATCTGGTTACCCAGGGACCATCCTGGAAGCCTACTAGTATGTGGAAGTCCGCCCTACAAGGAAGGGGGAGCCGATTGATGGGATCTAATCGAAGCAAGTGGAAGGCTAAGTGTATGCCCACTTGATGCATCATATCATCTTGCATAACATTCTTGCATCCATAGTATAAATTTAATCGTAAGATTGTATTTGGGTATACTACTTTATTGGGCGGGTGTGAACCATGATGGGTTTACTCACTGGACTTCTTCACTGACGGAAGTAAATATATATACAGATGGTATATATGATATATATGAGCAGGAACCTGAACAAGTGGAAGAACCACAAAATATCTTAACGAAGGAAGAAGTGGCTGCCATGAATCAAGATGCTTAGCCAGTCATTTTTTTCTGTTTTATTTTCGTTTGATGACATTATTAATAAGTCCCAAATGAGTGGACTATTGTGTATGGATTGTATTTTTATTAAATTGTTGTTGAATGATATTTTAAACTTAGTACACATATGATCTTATGCCTTTATAATAGTTTGACTTTTGAATTATGTGCATTTGTGCACTAGTCATACTTCATAACTTGGGCCTGAAGGTGCATACTCTGTGTCCAGATTTCGAGGCGTGACAACTGGGTACTACACTCGCCGGGACCTAGCTACAGAGGGACGGTCCTTTCAGGGACTATGTGGACCCCACCGGCTACCATGGCATATGCGTTTTACAACACCATCCATTTTGACAGATCATTTTATGTAACGCCCCAGATTTTCAAGATTTATTTGAAAATTTTTTAAAATTCATTTTTAATTTATTTTTTTATTAATTATCGTACATTTACCGTTGATTTGCGAATAGCGGGACATCCGTAGGAGATCCGATAGGCGACCCTTTACAAAAGTTGCTTAGAATGATCCCATAAACATCGTAGAAAGATCAGATTTCAAAAATCATACACTTTTCAGATAATTACGAAAATGTCATTAGTTAAACTTAAGTTAAGATGCCATTTTTAAGTATTATAGTTTCTGACGATCACTTTCACTTAAAACCCTGGATTTAAGATTTTGGGCACATATTAACCATACACGTTAAATTTCAGCCCTTAAATCATAGTAGAAGTGGTCCAATTGTCAAATTAGCCCCTTAACCCTAGATTTTCATGTTCATCGAGTGAGGAAAGTAGATGGTTAGTCGTAGTCGAATATTTCTCTTCATATGAGTGAATTGGATCGTCTTTATCATGGACCAATAGTGTGATTTGAGTGCCCCACCTTGATAAGCATCTTTCTTATGCGCGAAGTTATCCCGTTCTAGAAATTAACGAGTTACTAACTCTTTTTAAATCTGAACCTTTCAATGTACCCACTTCTCACCATCAATCGCTTCTCAAATTTGGACCACTTATTATACTCATATGACTACGAGTTTACACAAAATTTGGACCCCGATCTATAATCCTACACCGTTGAACCACAAAGCCAGCCCCTTCCTTTTTCGCCAAAAGTTGAAATTTCAGATCTAGGCATTTTTCACCATCAATTAACCACTAAACTTTGTACAATTATTTGCCTATTATGACTACATATTTTCTCAAAATTTGAGCCCTGATCATTAAGTGTAGACCGTTAATTGAGATCTAGCCCATTTTGGAACCTGTTAAGCCGTTTCAAGGATCGGCCAATCTAGAATGTGGATCATCAAGAAATTTACGTATTCTGACTCTACTCTTCGAGCTTGATAAAATGAACGGATTGGAATTGATAAAAAAATCATCCGAATATTGAGATTTGAGAAATCCACCTCAAGAAGTTGTTACACAAGACCTCGCGTGCACATCCCTCTCTATATTTCTACAACGCACCTCCAAATCCTTCTCCTAACCCTAGCCTCCATGCCCTAGAGAGAGAGAGAGAGAGAGAGAGAGAGAAGAGAAGAGAGTTCTTTCTCATATTTTTTCAGCGGCTAGGATCTTCTACAACCCTCTTCTTCTAAGTCCATCCTAAGGTGAGGATTTTCCTTCAAGCCTTTCATTAATAATATCATGATTATCATAAGTTTCTTTTGTGGCATGTGAAATTATTTTGTTTTGAATTGCTGATTCATATAACATAAAGTTTAACGGTAGAATTTGCAATGAATATCATTACATAATGATGTGATTCCTTGTTTAGATTTTTTTTACTAAGAAGCATGTGTATTTGTGTTATTTATCTTTGTGAAATCTATGCCCTTATTTTCTTAATCTGTGTTTTACAAGTAATATTGGTTTTCATATTGTGATATGAAATATGTGTATAAGATCATCATATGGACATCCCATTATTGTATACTCTTTGTCCCTAAGTTGGTAAAATTATTCGATGTAGAGAGATGGAACCCGTGAGAGGTGTCCATGATGGAAGAATATCTCTTGACTTAACTGAGAGAATGAAGTGATTGTTTGTCAATGGATCCTTACATGTACATGATGCTTGATTGGATTCATTTATATTACATGAGTATTTTAATTAATTTGGTCATGATGTACAACATTGGCTTTTTGGGACATGATGAAATCATAAAACGGGACAATGAGTAAACATTAATGGTATACAAATTCTCATGAGCCGGGGTTGGTGCTATGGACACTAATCCCGTGCTGCCGGCCTATGCTGGATTTCTTGCGACTCCCCATAGAAACCACTGAGTTTTATTTAAATCGGTTGTATGCGAAAACACTTAAATAAATGTGAAATTAAGTCATGCATTCACTTGGCTCCATGTGGGTGTACGGAATTGAGAATTGGCTAGAGCGTCCTACTTCTCCCGTACACTGTCACGTGTAGATTTGGACTATGAGCGTCCCGTTTCTCACGTGGTCGGGCAAAACTATGGGCTTGTGCGTCCTTGGAACCTCTGGCGACTAGTGGCTAGCGTGAAGTCGTAACAGGGAGTCTCCTACTTCATGGATTGTGATTCTAGTCAGGGTGCCTTAGCCATAGCATGTTTTGATTTGATTAAATGATAATATCTTGCTTGCGTTTACTCTGTACCGTTATTATTATTCTTGATTGTCTTGGAGAAAATATTCCCCACTATGATAGCGTTTAACGCTATCCCAAACATAATTTAGATGATGCAGGTGAAGATCCAGGTATTGAACCCGATTTTTTAAAGAAAAGAGTTCGATGGTTCGTACAATCACATGGCGGATGACGATGTTAGATAAACTTAATTGATGTTATCATTTATTAAATATTTCTTTTGAGTAGTTGATACATTTATAGAATTGTAATAAGTCTTCAAGAGAAGACATGGTTTTGTATTTTAATTAATCAGTATGGATATTGGTTGGTTCCCTTATTTAAACATTGATGATGACGTAGTAAGTTTGATAGAATAAGATGATAATTGTTTCCGCCATTGTGCTTGAATACTATATTTTATTATTTAAAAAATTAGTTATTCCATAAATTACTTGGGAATTCGGCCGTCGTGTTATACACGAGAGTCGAAAATCTCGGGTCGTTACATTTTAGGCCCCAAAAGGAGGTAGATAGAGTGTTTGGATCATAAGTTATTTAAGATAAGCTACTTATATTTGAAGTGATTAACTTTAAATAAAGAAAGCTACTTATAATTGATAATCAACCAAATTTATCAACAAATTTTATGGAAAATAAATAATATAGTGGGCCATGGGAAGTTTTTAATGGTGGGCATTCTAGCACCACTATTTTACTATGGTGTAGTCCAACTGAGTTGAGGATCTACCTAATTTTTGGGCCATGCTTTAAAATGATCCGGCAAAAGGTATGAATGGATATATGACACATGCATAAGGTGGGCTGCCCCAGGGTCAGTACTCACCCACTAAGGGCCCATTTGGATTGTAAGTTAATCATGATAAGCTACTTATCTTATCAGATAAGTAACTTATCTTGGTTTCTACTTAATTAATAGATAAGTATTTTTGATAAACAACATACTCATCATCTAAAAAGTAGAAAAGCATGTTTGGTTTATAACATCATAAATAATCATCCCTTACGTCTATTTGTTTCCCCTCACATCCACTGTCCATCATGTGGGGCTAACCTTTGATGTGGATCATTCATTGTGTGGCCATACTAATGTGGGTTGTCCATCATATGGGCCCCACCTTAGATGTGGATCATTTAGCAGTAGGGCCCTGACCATTAATGTGTACCATTCATTAGGTAGGGGCCCACCTTTGATGTTGGTCATCCATCATATGGGGCCCACCATCAATGTTATTGTCCATCATGTTGGGCTCATTTTCAATATCCACTGCCTGTCATGTGGTGCCCACCTATCATGTGGACCATCCATCATGTGGGCCCACCTCCCATGTGGGTCATCCATCATACAGGGTCCGCCTTGGATATGGGCCATTCTCAGTAGCCCGACCTATGATGCGGACTGTCCATCATGTGAGACCCACCTTGATGTGGATCATCCACCATGTGGAGCCCACCATTATTAATTACCCAACATGTGGAGTCCATCTTTGATGTGGACCATCTATCATGTGGCTCCACCTTCAATGTGGAGCCAACCTTTGATGTGGATCATTCATTGTGTGGGATGTTCATCATGCAAAGCCCACCTTAGATGTGACAATTCATCATTATAACCCAACCTTTAATTTGCACCATTCATTATGTAGGGCCCGCATTTGATATTGGTCATCTATCAAGTAGGGCCCACCATCAATGTTATTATCCATCATGTGGGGCCCACCTTCAATATCCATTGCCCATAATTTGGACCCACTGTGCACACTCACACTATCCATTCATGTGAGGCTCGCCTTGATGTTTACCTGCCCACGCTGTGTACACCCACAGCATTTCCTCTCTTCATCTTCCTTATTCCTCTCTTCAGCAACTTACGAAAAGTTAAAAAGTTAAAAAAAAAAATTCAATAAAGTGATTATATATTTTTAAGTAAAAAAGTTACTTAATTATAAACCAAACTTACTTATATGAAATAAGTTACTTCTCTACCATACCCTGCCCTTCCCCAAAACCAAGTATTAAGCCCACCCCCACCCTCAACCACGATTTCGATCAACTCCCCCATGAACCCAGTAGAGGTCCGTGATGTGAATGGTTTCAGCCATGATGCTCTCAAGACGATGGTGGAAAACCAAGATTTAGTAGCTAATGTGGATGCCAAATTACAGAGTTGTGGTCAGCCCCAGTATACAGGCTCGGAGCAGGCCCCCATCCAGCTGGTCCAAGCAGTTGTCTCAAATCCTGCCTCCCCGGTTCAAAATCTGAGGTATCACCCGGTTCAGAATCTGATGTATCAAAGTCTGGAAGGCATTGGTCGAGAACCAATGTCGTATGATGCGGTTTATGGGGACCTTAGACCCATGGTGGCAAAAGCTTTGTCCGTGGGAAGTAGTCCATTGAAGGTTAACGATATGTTTGAAGAGGAACCTGAAGACCAAGATGCAGAGGCATGGAACGCTGTCTATTTCCCTGGAATTAGCCAGCAGTGCGGCTTGGGTGAAATCAATCTGGCGGTAGACCTCACCCCTTTCTTCTACCCTCCGGAAAAACTGGCTGACGACAAGACTCCCACCTCGTTGGCAGCTGAGGCAGGGGCTCCTTTGCAGCAGCTACCCTGTGTCCACGATGTAGACAGCATGCTTCCGATGCAGGGATCGGGGCCTATTAATGTCAGCGGGGACAGCGAAGTTGTCGGTAGCTCTTTGGAGCCGGAGGGCTGCATTGATCCATTTTCAGACAACCTTGAGGTTCGAAGGGTGTTGGTGGAATCGAGCGAACACCGGCAGTCAGATGTAGTCATTCAGTCCACAGCAAATCGAGAGATTACCACCCACCCGGTTCAGCAGCAGGACTCCAACATCAATGCCAATAGGCTTATGAAAAGGAAATCAAGCAGGTGTGTTCAGGTAGCAGGGACTGCAGATGCTGACAGACGTCCGCTGAGAGATTGGAATGGTAGATTACGGAAGATGAAGAGACGGGCCGTGACAAACACGAAGTGCTTGAATGGATAACATCCTCATCTGGAATGCTCGAGGGGTGGGTAACAAGCCCACCATCAGGTCGCTGAAGCGCTTAATTAGAGAATTTAAGCCGCCGATTATTGCCATTTTGGAACCCATGCTTTCCGATGATAAAAGAATTAGCACAGGCCTTAAGCTAGGATTTCACGCCTCATGCTCCAATGCGATGGAAGGGGGAAAGGTCTGGATTTTTTACAACTCTCAGCTTCAGCTTCACGTAGTGCAAGCCTCCTCTCAGATGCTGACAGTAGCAGTGGGACTGCAACAGATTGCTTCAATGGTAGTGGCCTCGGTGGTGTATGCCAAGTGCTCCAGGGCTGAGAGAAGACTTCTTTGGGAGGATCTGAAGCTAGTGGCTAGTAGTGGATCGTTCCCTTGGATTGCTGTAGGGGACTTCAACACGGTCCTATCTTCCAATGATAGGAAAGGGAGCGGTTTATTCGACACGGCTAGTTCGACTGAATTTGCTGAAGCTTTGGAAAACGCTGGGCTGTTTGATGCAGGATTCATGGGTAATCGATTTACATGGTGTAATAACCAGATGGGTATGTCCAGAAAGTGGGCGTGCCTAGACCGTGCGTGTTTCAACACCCTATGGATGAACAAATTTCCAGCTTTCCAAGTCAGACACCTTGCACGTTCTCAATCAGATCATTCTCCCCTCTTGCTCTCCTTCCCGGCTGAAGCTCCTTCCTTTCCTTGCCCTTTCAGATTCCTGAGCACGTGGATGCTGCATGGCTCCTTCATGGACATCGTTAGAATAGCTTGGGTTTCAGACATAGTTGGTGATCCAAGCTTGGTTCTTCTCAGGAAACTAAAGAATGTAAAGGCTTCTCTCAAAATTTGGAACAGGGATGTCTTTGGAAATGTATTCCACAACATCAAGGTGGCGGAAGCAAATCTCCTGCTTGCAGAACAGAGTGTCCAATCTGCAGAGGATCCATCCTCTGCTCTTCTCAGCTTGAAGGAAGCTACGCTCAGGTTGCAACAGGCTGAACTGCAGGAAGAAACTTTTTGGAAACAAAAATCCAGAAATTCTTGGTTGTGCGAAGGAGATCGGAATACTAAATTCTTTCATAACCAAGCTACGGCCAAATCCAGGAGAATGTCGATCCTTGAGATCAAGCTTGAATCGGGATTGGTTACAACGGATCCTCAGGTGATTAAACAGGCAGCTGTCGATTATTTTTCAGATCTTCTGTCTGCGTCTAACACAGGGCCGATGGAGGAACTGCTGGACGTGATTCCAAACCTGATGTCAGCTGAGGATAATCAAGGTCTGCTGCATGAACCTTCTCTTGACGAAGTTCATGAGGCGGTAAACTCCCTCCCTCTTGATGCGGCTTCCGGTCCAGACGGTTTTTCAGGGGCTTTCTTCAGGGGCTGCTGGGACATTGTCCGTGATGACGTTGTCAAGGCTGTTCAAACATTCTTCCGTGGAGGGAATATTCCAAGAGCGTTCACGTCTTCCTTAATCTGTCTAATCCCCAAGAAAGATAATCCATCTAAGTTCAGTGATTTCCGCCCAATTAGCTTATGTAACTGCATATACAAAGTCTTTTCCAAGATTGTAGCAGATAGGCTGAGTTCCTTTCTCCCGAAGCTAGTTTCCTTGGAGCAAGGGGCGTTCATTAAGGGAAGATCCATTGCGCAGAGTTGTGCTCTTGTCCAGGAAATCTTTCGTGACATTGATAGGAAGGTTAGAGGAGGGAACATCCTGCTGAAACTAGATATGGAAAAGGCTTACGATCGGTTAGAGTGGGGTTTCCTTAAGCAAGTGCTGGCAAGATTTGGGTTCTCGCAGTCTTCGATTCAGCTGATAGAAAAGCTCTGGAACAATTGTTGGTTCTCCATTCTAATCAACGGTGAGGCTTGTGGATTTTTTAAATCTTCAAGAGGTCTTCGTCAAGGAGATCCAATTTCGCCGGGGCTGTTCATTCTAGCAGCGGAAGTGCTTAGCCGTGGATTCAAAAGGCTGGTGGAAAGAGGTTTATGCTCTCCTTTTCAGACTCGAAGCCACTGTCAGATGGTCTCACACCTCCTCTACGCGGATGACACCATTTTGTTTGCAAATGGGAGCTCGAAATCCCTCCGGGCCATTGCGTTGTTCCTTCAAAAATACCAATCGAGTTCAGGTCAAAAGATTAACAGCAACAAAAGTTTCTTCATCTTATCATCCAACCAGCCCACCTCTCGCTGTAGGACAGTGGAATCTATTCTCAGTTTTAAGAAAGGAGAGGCCCCTTTTTCTTATCTTGGGATTCCGATCTATCGAGGCAGGCCTAAGAG
This sequence comes from Liriodendron chinense, assembly GCA_003013855.2. Lineage (NCBI taxonomy): Eukaryota > Viridiplantae > Streptophyta > Magnoliopsida > Magnoliales > Magnoliaceae > Liriodendron > Liriodendron chinense. The sequence continues at coordinate 901,939 of PVNU02001323.1, read as the reverse complement.
AATTTATTTTCAACCGATGCTTGAGAAGATTCGGAGCCGTATTGCTGGTTGGAGTCTCAGAATTTTAAGCCAAGCTGGGCGTCTTGCGCTGATTAAACATGTGCTCAGTGGGATGCCGATTCACCTGCTGTCAGCGACTGACATTCCTTCGAGTGTGGTGCAAGATCTGGAGAAAGCTTTATCCAATTTTTTCTGGGGATGGAATGAGGGTAGAAGGAAATGTCATTGGACCTGTTGGAAGTCTATTTCTACCCCCATTGATGAGGGTGGTCTGGGTATTCGGGGTATCAAGAGTGTTATGCGTGCTCTTCGAATGAAGCTGGCCTGGGCTGTCAAATATACAGCGTCCAAGACGATATGGGGATCTTTCTGCAGCTCTAAATACAGAAGAAGCCTTGATATGAATGGTGTCATGCCGGACGTAGCCTATGCCTCCCCGATGTGGAAGTCTATCTGCAAGATGTTGCCGGCCATAGCTTTGAAGGTACGTTGGCTGGTGGGAAGTGGGAAATGCCATCTTTGGAACGACAATTGGACTGGTCTTGGGCCTCTCAAAGACTGGTGCATTCAGCCCCCTCCCCCCAGTCTCGAAGATGCGCAAGTAGAGGCTGTGTTGGGGCATGAAGGGCTGAAGCCAATGAACATTTTTTCTGCTTTACTTCCGAAGATGGTGCTAGATCACATTAAGGAGGAGGGAATCTGTACAAATTCAGATGCGGATACCTGTGTTTGGACAGCTTCAACGTCTGGGGATTTTGAGGTTAAGACGGCTTGGAGTATGGATAGAAGTGCAGGTCCAAAAAAACCATGGGCCAAATGGGTATGGAATTCCGTCGTGCCCCCAAAAATTTCGCTTTTTACTTGGAAACTTCTTCATAAGGCAATTCCGGTCGATGATAGAGTTCAATCTAGAGGAATCTGTTTAGCCTCTAGATGTTCTTGTTGTGGAAGCTCGCCGATGTCGGCTCCCAAACTTGAAACCATTGATCACCTTTTCGCTCAAGGGGATTTGGCTGAACAGGTTTGGAGACATTTTGAAAGTCGTCTAGGGACGGCCGCTCATCCTCATCAGCGTCTTCTCGCCGTTAACCGCGCGAACCGATGGTGGGTGCTGGCCAGCAATAGGAATTACTTCTCTGCGCTGATAGGATTTACCCCCTGTTTCATTTTTTGGAAACTTTGGCGGGCTAGAAATGCAGCTCGTTTTGATCAGTCTATGTTGAATGCCTCGACCGTTATTCGCAATGTTCATGCATGGTTGGACTGGGCGTTTCATCTTCTTCAGGCGCGGAAGAGTTTGTCAGGCGCTCCCAAGGTAGTATCTGACTCATCTTCAGTGATCAAATGGAAGAGGCCAGCGGTCGGCTGGTGCTCTCTCAATGTCGATGGTTCGGCTCTTCTTAACCCAGGGAAGGCTGGAGGTGGAGGGGTTTGTCGCAACAGGGCGGGCGACGTCATTTTCAGCTTTCTCCTTGGCTTATGGTACAAGCTCCAATAACAGAGCTGAGATCAAGGCCTTGGTTGAGGGGCTGTCTTTATGTGTGGATAAGGGCATATCCAAAGTAGAAGTTTTGTCGGATTCGAAGGTCGTGGTAAATCTTCTTTCTTCTCACCATCGAACCCCTTCTTGGAACATGTGGTACTGGCTAGCCAGATTTTCAGCCTTAAAAAGGAAGTTGGAGGTTTTGATTTTTCACACCTTCAGGGAAGCTAACCCTGTTGCGGACGGCCTTGCTCGATGGGGCAGTTCCTCTCAGCAGAATCGACTATTCTCGTCGGCGGCAGACCTGCCTGCTAGGATTAGGGGTCTTCTTTGTCTGGATAAAACGGGTTTGGGGTACATTAGAAGACCCTAATATGGGGTTTTTATCTTGTATTTTTGTAAGTGTGCGTTTGTAAGTGTGCTGATAGGATAGGTGGAGTCTCGTGTAACCTCTTCCCGAATGTCCATTCTGCGATCTTTTCTATCTATATAAACAGATTTTTTTCAAAAAAAAAAAAAAAAAGTTACTTCTCTACTGCTGTAGGTAGAAAAAGTAACTTATCCGGTGGTATCAAAACGGGCCCTAAGCTGTTAACATGCCTCACTAATCAATGGCAAGTGGACGGCTACTTAAACTTGGTAGTTGACACGGCACTTAAAAACCGGACACCGCTTCCATGTTTCCTACCGGTGGATCTCTAATGGTGGGGTCCACTGTGATGAATGTGACTTACATCCATGCCGTCCACTCAATTTGATAGCTCATTTTAGTCTGATAGCTCATTTTAGTCATGATCCCAAATGTGAAGAAGATACACATTTCAAGGGGACCACAACACCCAAAACAGTGGTGACTGACCATTAAAAACCTCTTGTGGGCCACAAAAGTTTTGGAACAAGCTGATATTTCTGTGGTCCCTTCATCCGTATCTTTATAATCTTATCAACAGGTTGGATGGAAAATAAACATTCCGGTCAGGTCAGGGAGACATGCACTAATGTGTTACCCAGTATCACCTAATCTACTAGTTGCATGCCAGAGAACGGTCAGTAATTGCAGTCAAGGCAACGAGAGCGGATTAAGTGAGATCCCGGTCTCAACCCTTACCGTATACCGTGGGGCCCACCTTGATGTATTTATTATGTATCCACTCCGTCCATCCATTTTTTTCTTAGGTTATTATCCCAGAAATGAAGAAGATAAAATTATCAGGTGGAGCATACCATAAGAAACAGTGGTGATTTACCATCCTATCATTAAAAACTTCTTAGGACGAACCTGCATGTTTCCGTAGTGTTTATTTACCATCTAATCTGTTTATAAGATCACATGAGCCTTAATGAAGGGAAAAAACAAATATCAGCTTCATCCAAAACTTTTGTAGCCAAGTTTTGATCAATAATCACTGTTTCCTATGTTATGGTCCACCTGATGATTGGATCTACTTCCTTTCTGGTATAATCCCATAAACTGATCTGGAAAAATGGATGGACAACGTCGATACATAATATATACATCAACGTGGGCCCCACGGTAACCCACGTTCAGGGCCGCACCGTCTTGGGTGAGGCCAGGGTCTCACCTAATCCGCTCTCGAAGGTAATAGACTCCTCCACTGAAGCCTGAATGGGAAGCGGATGAAATCGGACTGCCTACTAGGCTCTTATCGAATGGGCGCAGTGTGAGTATATGTGGTTTATCCAATCCGTCCATCCGTTTTTTCATCTCATTTTAGGGGTTGAGACTAAACTTGAAGAATATCCAAAACTCAAGTGGACCATGCCACAGGAAACAGTGGAAATAATGATTTCTACTGTTGAAACCTTCCTAGAGCCTACAGTGATGTTTATTTGTCATCCAACTATCACACAGACATAGATGAAGGGAAAACACAAATATCAGCTTAATAAAAAACTTTTGTGACCCTAAGAATTTTTCAACCGTAGACGTTCAGTTCACACTTTTCCTTTAGTGTGGTGCACTTCAGATTTTTATATGCTTGATGTTTGGTATCCAGGCTTAAAACCATCTTTTAAGATGGATAGATGGAGTGGATAAAATACGTAAATTACAATGTGGCTCACAGGGTTTACTTTAGCCATACCCTTCAACCATCTTTCTAAACCATTTTAAGACATGACCACAAAAATGAGGAAGATTCAAGGCTCAAGTGGACCATGCTTAAGGAAGCAGTGCTGATAATTACGCCCACAGGAAAACTTTCCTAAGAATCATTGTGATGTATATTTGCCATCCAACTTGTTCATAATGTTACATAAACTTGGATGAAATGAAAATAAAAATATCAAGTCTATTGAACGGCAGAAGATCAATCTCCAATGTTGCTTGAACTAGTAAACTCAAATCACCTCGAAAAATCCGATGGACCGGGTAGTTAAAACCACTACATCGTGGTGGGTCCTACAGAACTTATGCTTGGACCGAATCCATCCAGGCTGAGACAGGACCCAGTCCGCTACCCATCAAAGGACAAAGACGCCTGTCCAATGTGACAGAAGAGGTATTCAATGGCTCATGGAGTCCGTCAGGAAAGTAGTTGGAGAAATTCAATAGCGAGCGAATTAGCAGCTTAAGTAGGTGAGGCCCTGACCCTGGGGATCAGTTGGATGTATGTGTTGTATATTCCGTTTTTCTAGATAATTTTAGAGCATAGTTAAAAAAAATGAGACAGATTCAAATCTCATGTGGACAACACACCAGGAATTGAATTCCCATCATTAAAAACTTCCTGGGCCATAAAAGTTTGGATCAAGCTGATATTTGTGTTTTCCTTTCATCTGTGTCCATGTGACCTTGTCAATGAGTACGAATGGTGTGTTGAAGGCACTTAAAAATTCAGTACTGTCGCTCCTCATTGTTCAAGATCATTGCAGATGACTACAGCTATCAGATGCGTCGGATTTCTCCCTGCCAAATAGATTGTGTATAACAAAACACCACTTTTAATGTATGGAACTCCTTTGGCCCCACAAGAATTTAATTTTTAGATCCACACCATCCATTAATTTTTAAAGATTATTCTAGAGCATGAGCCCAAAAATGAGGCACATCCAAAATTCAAGTGGACCACACCACAAAAACAGAGGGGAATGAATGATTACCGTTGAAACCTCGTAAGTTCGACTGTGAGGTTTATTTTCCACCTAACCTCTTCATAAGGTCACACAAACATGGATGAAGGGAAAATACGCATACCAGCTTATCAGATCCTTCTTGCCCCAAGTAGTTTTCAACAGTAAGATTCCAATTCACACTGTTTGTACAGTGTGGCCCATTTGAGCCGTGTATAAGCCTACTTTTTTGTTTTACTTTCTAAAATGATATGGAAAAATGAATGGACAGTGTGGATCTGATACATAGGTCATTATGAGGCCCAGGTAAGTACTTTTGGTTTTCTTCTCTCCAACTAAATGTGCTTCAGCAGGGGAACGGATAAGGTGTGAGACCCCCAACTAACCCAAGATGATGTGGCCTTTACCATGGTGCACACTTGATGTATTTATTTTGCGTCCGATCTGTCCATCCATTTTTCCATATCATTGTATGGCATTTTCCAAAAAATGAAGTAGATCCAACCATCAGGTGGACCATACCATCGAAACAGTGATGATTGACCATTAATGGGCTTTTTTTTTTTTTTTTTTTTTTTTTTGTGAATCAAACTGATATATTTTTATCCTTCATCCATACTCATACTCATGTGAACTTATCAATATATTGGATGGCAAATAAAAACTACAGAAATATTAAGGTGTGCCCTCAAAAGTTTTTAATGGTACATAGGGTGTTGAATCACCACTGTTTCCTAAAGTATGGTCTGCCTGATAATGTGATCTTCTTAATTTTTGGGTTTGTGCTCTAAAATAATCTCAAAAAATGGATGGATAGAGCTAGGCTTGCACATGGGTCAGGTTGGGCCCAATCCTAGACTGAACCTAGACATATTTAAAGGTTTGGGTTTTGATCCGAGTTGGGCTGACTTAACCCTGACCCTACCCTACTTGCAAAAGGGCCAACCCTAACCCTACCTAAACGTATAAGCTGATATGGGTGAGGTCAGGTTAGGACTGAGTTCTACTTATTCGTATTCATTTTAACTTTGTATATTAAAAATAGAAGTATTTGACTCATTTATAATAATATTAAATAGTACTCTCTCTACACAATATCACCAATAACCATTAACTTCAAAACATATTATAAATTTTAGGTGTCTGCTTCTTCATCACCTTTCTTCACATCAAAGCTGCGTCCCCCCCCCCCCCCCCCCCCCCCCCCCCACCCATACACTACAAGAAATATGACTTTTACCAAGGAATTTTTTCCTGGCTAAATGTCATAATTTCCTGGGTAAAAGTTATTACTAACGAAAATGTTCGTTGCAGTTTTCGTCGAAATATCACCCTGGGGAAAAACAACTAGCGATGAAATTTAAATTTTTGTTGGTAAATAGTTGACTATTTCCAACAAAAACTTTCCTTGGTAAAAGTCAAAAATTTCGTGGCTGTTGTTTAATTCGTCGGTAATTATGTGACTATTACCAAGGAAAACTTTCCTTGGAAATGGTAGTAGAATTACCTGTTCATTGGCAACGAAATATTTCTTTCGAACATCCAATATCCCTGCTATTCAATATTTCTTTGGAACATTCAATATCCCTACCACCTAAAAGCATTCAATATTCAATATTCCTACCACCTAAAAGCATTCAATATTCAATATTCCTACCACCTGATAGAACATTCAATCGTATACCAATCAAATCAACCATTCAACCGTAATAATGTTTTGAATAAAATTGAAATGTCAATCCCACTAGTACATACAACCAATACAAAAAAAATAAAAAAAAATCAATCAGCACGAATATCCCCGCTATCACCAACAAACAATCTGCAAAATAAAACAAAATACAATATTAGTAATTAATAACTTATAAATAAAACAAAATACAATATTAGTAATTAATAACTTATAAATAAAACATGCAGTTAGGTGTTCATTTTTCTTTTTCAAATCACATTATGAAACTAAATACAACTAGAATTGAAGATTTAAACCATGTAGGCATGCTCCATTCATTCATGCCTACGTGATCTTGACCATGTGTAATTTCAACAGTTGGTGGGATTGTTTGTGACAGCAAAGACAAGTAGTTCACCTTCTTACAGAATCACAGCAGCATCAGCGATCTCTGCATGGGATTGAAGCAATTGCTCCAGTTCAGCAGGAGCAACCTGCAACCATGTCCCAATTCAATTAGACAGATTGAAAAGGCAAAGTGACTATTGCCACAAGCGCAAGTTTCGACAAAATCACATCCAGAACCACCAAAAGCAACAAATACCACCAGAAAAAAGATACCCATGAAATCAAAACCTCAATATATTTTAGTTCTAAGAAAAAATCCACTGCTCTCAGAGCACTACAAGTTATATTGCTTCTAGTTGCATCCAAATTTGGACATACTAATGGATTGTTCTGGACTGTCCATTGTGTACATCACATATTTCAAGGCCCGCCAACTAAAATCACACTGATCAGACGATTCCAGACCATCAATACTTGGAAAAGGCAATTAGACGCATTGATGAATGGAAATTTTTAGTGACATTGTCAACCTCACAGCCAACAAAACAGGGAGAATCCACCAACACTTGAAAATTCAATAACCAACACCTCCTCTGCCAAACAGAATGGCCGATATTGCCTCCTCGGCTAAAAGCTTGTCTAACTTGACTTGATGGGTTTTGAGCCACATCACTGGAAAAATTCAGCTCAAAACTTGTCTGACCCAACTCAACTTGGGATGAGTTTTGGGTGGAGTCATTAGAAGAATCACTTATAATTCTGACTCGGTCACGACTTGACAAGACACGATTGGTTGAATTGATCTTTACATCAAACCCAAGTTGGTCGGTCAACCTTTGTTTTATAAAAAAAGGTTTTTGAGGCAATCAAACTTGAATTGACCTTAGGTACACAGGATAACACCCTATCCACAGTTCAAGTCTTTAAAATATTTAAGTTTTTTACAGGTACTTTAAATAGAGTTCCAACTCTGGCAAACTAATTGAGTAGTCTATCATGAGCCTGACTTCTGTGTTCCCATGAGAACTCAAAAGATGCATTGCCAAATCTCTCACCATCCATTGACTCCAGACAAAAATGCCCATGCACAATTAAAATGGGAGACTTTAAAATCCCATTTTTTGAACAAAAAATATACAGAATCTTCGAGAAAATAATGTGGTTATTGATTCAGGAATTTTGCCAAACACTTGACAGGCAGCAACTAATGTGGATACCTGTAATGACAGACTATATACCATTTACTTGGTTAATGTAATGATTAAAGTTGTAATTGGATGTACATATGTATTTTATCATGAAGAGTCAGTTTAAATGAGAGAAAATGACATTTTCTAGTATTCATAATGAGGCAGATACCTCAATTTGTAGCTGCATTCATAACTCCAGCTTGAAAATAATGTAATAGCTTCAGAATATCAATAGTCCTGATGTTCTAGTTGTTTGTTAGGGCTCATGTTTCAGGGATCTAAGACCATTGAAAAATTCCTAAACAAGGACAATTACAACCCTTCAATAAGTGGCCAATACGGTTAGGAAGAAGCACATCAAGGATCCGAACAACATTCATAGATACGATAGATAGAATCAACAAAAATGGAAAATCTTCATAACATTGTCTATCCACAGTGGGGAAAATCACATGCAAAACCCAAAAAAATAGACAAATCATAGAAAAACTAATATTCTATCCAACAACAGTCCGAAACCCAAAAAGAAAAAAAAACACCCAAAAAGAGAGATAAATAGGTTTCAGGAATGCTTACACAATTATAGTTACAGTAAATCCTTCAATACAAAATTTCACCAAAATTTTCCATTAACATGATGCATTACAAACAAGGTCCAGATTATTACAAATTCAATCATAATTCATAAGACAAGAACCAAGCATCCTAAATTACATCACAATTTAATCTTGTCATAGAGTTAGTTAAAAATTAAAGATGCCAAATTAAAATGTGGATAATTACCAATTGCCATAGGGACCTTTCTAGTGCAATTAGGAACAGGGCTTGGCAGAAAAATGCTGCTATGATATCTATCACATCCCCTAACAACCACCACTGAGCTCCATCAAATCATTTCAATTTCTACAAAATCAAATTCTAGTACAAAATACAATAACAACTATAATAGCACTAAATGAGTAAAAAAGAGAATAGATAAATCAAATGGCAGCAGTGAATGTGCGAAAAAAAACACATACCTTTTTTTCTTGAAGCTCTCACAATGGCATCTCTTAATCTAGTAACAAAGGAAACCAGTAGTAGTTGATGCACCAAAACAAGTCAGTCCATTGATTTGCATGAAGTCCAAGCTCAAATCATTACTAATTAGTCCACATAGAACACATGCTACCATCCACAATTTACAGTCTTGATTGTCCGACAAGCATGGCAAACTGTCCAAACTAATCATTATGTGGTGGCCCCTGCATTTGTTCAATCACTGGACCAGCCAAAGCATCAAGTGGGCCACCATGAAGAGAATGGATGGTTTAGAAATGCTTATTACCTGTTCCATTTAGGATACATGCATAGTTTAAAGAGTGGAAAAAACAACTGGAAAAGAAATTTCACCAGTTTAGTTACTTACATGCAATTAGCTAACGAATTTTACATGTCTGCAGAAAATTAAACAGATACAAATATGCCCATTGCTGGGTAAAGGCTTACACTGGGAAGACGGTATCAAATAGCAGCAGGGCCTTATTTTGCTTTCAACACCAGTTCTTTTGTGGTGGTGCCTATAATCTCATTAGCATGCTTCAATCCCACACAGTAAATTCTTCCAAGAGAATCCTAAATTCAAAACTTTGGCACTTCTAGTCATAAGAAGGATAGACCCAAGCCATACAAATGAAACAGAAATCACGTTATCTAAGCTTCCAAGCCACTTGCAGTTCATCAATGGAAAATACTTACAAAAATTCCATTCTAATGGAAAACTAGTTTTGGAACTGAAAAAAGAAAAAATAAAAAAACAAAGCACAAACTATTTTAGTGGGATAGGGAACCTGATTAGATCATGTTGATTTTGATACAACCCAGTATATAATATTGTAAATGCAATGAGATATCAAGATTTGACAATGACAATTGTGTGATGAGAAAGCAAAACTTTGCCAGACATTTCTACTAAGCATGCTTTGATGGTTGGTGTTAAAGCAGGACAGCGTACAAGAAAATGCCCACCTTCAATAAAAAAAGAGGAAATGCATAGAAAATCCATAAGAGGAACATATTTGGAATGCCCTTTTTTTTTTAATCATCAACCACTGATCTAAGACAGCAAGATACTTCATGACTTTTGCTGATTAATTGAGCTATTAGAGCATGCATAGACTAACAAAATCTGAGACCGATGGTAGATGGAAAGCACTGCCGCCCATACAGATTTTGTTCTGCCAGCACCCTCTAACAAGATTCACCACCATTTTGTTCTGATTTTGATACACTCCAGTATATAATACAGCTAATACAGCTATATCTACCTGTATTGGCCCCAAACAGCCTGATGCAGGATGATATGGGATGGCATCGACCTGTATCAAGTGATGATATGCAAGTCACAGAAAACCCTAACCCTAATTAACATTCCAAGCTCTCAACTGTCGACTCTGTCTCGACAACCGATCAAAGATAACATCATTTCAAACAATAGAGATGGAATTGAAAAGTGAGAGAGGATTTCGAGAATGGGACCTGTTTTAAGGATGCCGCAATCTCGGGGCCAATTCCATCGCCAAGGAAGAGAGTAGCTCGAATCGGTTCGCTGACAGAAGCTGCAGAGGAGACAGATCGAGAGGTACGTGAGGCGAGAACGGATGATGAGATCTGATCGATTGGACGTTTTGGAGAAGTCGCCCGATTATGGAAGCCATGAGAGAGAGAGAGAGAGAGAGAGAGAGAGAGAGAGAGAGAGAGAGAGTGGTTGCTTCGCTGCTTGATTGAGAAAGAGAGTCGGGGTGGTGGGTAGCTGCTGGAGTTGCAGAGAGAGAGAGAGAGAGAGTCGGGAGCGGGAAGAGGAAGAGAGTTGGGGTGGGGAAAATGGTCAAAATGCGGGGTTAGGGCTTTTTTTTCTATCCTATTTATAGATGTCCATTTGCTCGGCACTATTTTTGTAAAAATGATAATTACCAACGAAATACGAATTTCTTGGGTAATCATGGGCTTTTAGCTAGGAATGGTTTTCCTCTTTACCTATGAAATTTGAATTTCGTCAGTATTTGGCACTTTTACCCAGGAAAAGTTTCCTTGGTAATAGTGAAGTAAGTATTTACCCAAGAATATCTAATTTCGCCGGGGAAAGTGTATTATTACCTAGGAAATTCGTTTCCTCGGTAAAAATTTCCTAGGTAAATATCATTTTTTGTAACGACCCGAGATTTTCGACTCTCGTGTATAACACGACGGTCGAATTCCCAAGTAAATCATGGACTAATTGATTTGTTAAATAATAAAATATAGCATTCAATCACAATGACGGAAATAATTGTCATCTTATTCTATCAAACTTACTACGTCATCATCAATGTTTAAATAAGGGAACCAACCAATATCCATACTGAGTAATTAAAATACAAAACCATGTCTTCTCTTGAAGACTTATTACAATTCCATAAATGTATCAACTACTCAAAAGAAATATTTAATAAATGAAAACATTGACTAAGTTTCTCTAACATCGTCATCCGCCATGTGATTGTACGAACATCGAACTCTTTTCCTTAAAAATCGGGTTCAATACCTGGATCTTCACCTGCATCATCTAAATTGTATTTGGGATAGCGTTAAATGCTATCATAGTGGGGAATATTCCTCCAAGACAATCAAGAATAATAATAACAGTACAGAGTAAACGCAAGCAGTATATTATCATTTAATCAAATCAAAACAACCAACTAAAAATCTTTGTTAATGCGATGCATAGAATGCATGCTCTGGCTAAGGCACCCTGGCTAGAATCACAATCCATGAAGTGGGAGACTCCCTGTTACGACTTCATGCTAGCCACTAGTCACCAGAGGTTCCTGGGACGCACAAGCCCATAGTTTTGCCCGACCACATGAGAAACAGGACGCTCATAGCCCAAATCTACACGTGACAGTGTGCGGGAGAAGTAGGACGCTCTAGCCTATTCTCAATTCCGTACACCCACATGGAGCCAAGTGAATGCATGACTTTAGTTTCACCTTTATTTAAGTGTTTTCGCATACAACCAATTTAAATAAAACTCAGTGGTCACTATGGGGAGTCGCAAGCAACCCAGCATAGGCCGACAGCACGGGATTAGTGTCCATACGACCAACCTCGGCTCATGAGAATTTGTATACCATTAGTGTCCACTCATTGTCCCGTTTTATGATTTCATCATGTCCCAAAAAGCCAATGTTGTACATCATGACTAAATTCATTAAAATACCCATGTACTGTAAATGGATCAAATTAAGCATCATGTACATGTAAGGATCCATTAACAAGCAATCACTTCATTCTCTCAGTTAAGTCAAGAGATATTCTTCCATCATGGACACCTCTCATGGGTTCCATCTCTCTACATCGAATAATTTTACCAACTTAGGGACAAAGAGTATACAATAATGGGATGTCCATATGATGATCTTATACACATATTTCATATCACAATATGAAAATCAATATTACTTGTAATACATGGACTAAGAAAATAAGGGCATAGATTTCATAAAAATAAATAACACAAATACACATGCTTCTTAGTCAAAAATCTAAACAATGAATCACATCATTATATAATGATATTCATTACAAATCCTACATTAAACCTCATGTTATATGGATCAACAATTCAAAACAAAACAACTTCACATGCCACAAAAGAAACTTATGATAATCATAATATTATTAATGAAAGGCTTGAAGGAAAATCCTCACCTTAGGATGGACTTAGAAGAAGAGGGTTGTAGAAGATCCTAACCGCTGGAAAAATATGAGAAAGAACTCTCTTCTCTTCTCTCTCTCTCTCTCTCTCTCTCTCTCTCTCTTCTCTCTTTCTCTAAGGCATGGAGGCTAGGGTTAAGAGAAGGATTTGGAGGTGCGTAGTAGAAATATGGAGAGGGATGTGCACGCGAGGTCTTGTGTAACAACCTCTTGAGGTGGGTTTCTCAAATCTCAATATTCGGATGATCTATGATCAATTCCAATCTGTTCATCTTATCAAGCTCGAAGAGTAGAGTCAGAATACATAAATTTCTTGATGACCCACATTCTAGATTGGCCGATCCTTGAAAATGGCCTAACGGGTGCTAAAATGGGCTAGATCTCAATTAACGGTCTACGCTTGATAATCAGGGCCTAAATTTTGAGAAAATATGTAGTCATGATAGGCAAACAATTATACAAAGTTTAGTGGTTGATTGATGGTGAGAAATGCCTAGATCTAAAATTCCAACTTTTGGCGGAAAAGGAAGGGGCTGGCTTTGTGGTTCAACGGTGTAGAATTATAGATCGGGGTCCAAATTTTGTGTAAACTCGTAGTCATATGAGTATAATAAGTGGTCCAAATTTGAGAAGCGATTGATGGTGAGAAGTGGGTAAATTGAAAGGTTCAGATTTAAAAAGAGTCGGTAACTCGTTAATTTCTAAAACGGGATAACTTCGCGCATAAGAAAGATGCTTATCAAGGTGGGGCACTCAAATCACACTATTGGTCCATGATAAAGATGATCCAAGTCACTCATATGAAGGGAAATATTCGACTACGACTAACCATCTACTTTCCTCACTCGATGGACATGAAAATCAAGGGTTAAGGGGCTGATTTGACAATTGGACCACTTCTATTATGATTTAAGGGCTGAAATTTGACGTGTATGGTTAATATTTGCCCAAAAGTTTAAATCCAGAGTTTTGCGTGAAAGTGATCGTCAGAAACTATAATACTTAAAAATGGCATCTTAATTTAAGTTTAACTAATGGCATTTTCGTAATTATCTGAAAAGTGCGTGATTTTTGAAATCTGATCTTTCTACGATGTTTATGGGATCATTCTAAGCAACTTTTGTAAAGGGTCCCCTATCGGATCTCCTACGGATGTCCCCCTATTCACAAATCAACGGTAAATGTACGATAATTAAAAAAAATACATTAAAAATGAATTTTCAAAAAATTTCAAATAAATCTCAAAAATCTGGGGCGTTACATTTTTCTTGTAGTGATAGGAGCTAACCAATCTTGGGTACAAATGAGAGATTCGATAATAGATGGTGCAAGTAAGCTTCTCTCTTTAGTAACAATCCTTCCCCCAGTTTTAAATGTCGATTTTATGGAGGGCATGCTTGAACTTAAAGGTTTTTTTTTTTTTTTTTTTTTTTTTTTTTTTTTTTTTTTTTTTTTTTTAAGAATACTTTAACAAAACTTATTCTAACAAAACTCAGGGCAGTTCGGATCAGGTGGAACAGGTCGGGTATATGTGGGTCAAGGTACGGGTTGGGTTGGTCGGGTTTGGCATGTATCTTAAACCGTAGTTAGATTAAAAATGGGTCAACTACATTCAACCGTGATTGGACCCTTTTCTCTGTCAGGTCAAAGCAGATCAAGTTTCTGCCAGGTCGGATTGGGTGGTTAACCTGCAGATATGCAGCCCTAGACAGAGCGAATACAGAATAAAAAAATCAAGGTGGGCTCTACGTTAAGGGTTGCACTATCTTGGATGAGGCAGGGGTCTCACCTGATCTGCTCCCCCACACCACGCAGTAACTGACTTTCATACCAGTGTAAAATTTACGCCCACGATGATGTATTTCTGAGATCCATACCGTCCATCTAGTTTTTCATATCATTTTAGGTATTATCCAAAAAATAATCATATTCAATCGAAAGCGGACAACACCACTGAAAACAGAAAGAATTGATGCTACCGTTGAAAAGTTCTTGGAGCCACAGAAGGCTCATCAAGCTAATATTTGTATTTTAACTTCATCCAAGTATGTCTTATCTTATGAACAGGTTAGATGGAGAATAAGCTTCACATTTAGCTTAGGAAATTTTCAACTAGTTTGTTCAATCTTCTCTACTTTATGTGGTGTGATCTTTATGAGCTTTGGATGTACCTCATTTTTGAGCTCATGCTCTAAAATTATTTGAGAAAATTGATGGACGGTGCCAATCCAAGGGCTCGTTTGGCATCTCTACTCTAATTCAATAATAGTTTTTTGAATAAGAGCTACTTTAATAAGTCCTTTTTGTTCTAGCTCTGTTTTAAATAAGCCCGTTTGGTAAAATCTAAAAAAAAAAGCTCTTATTTAAAATAAGCACGTTTGGTAAAACTTTTAAATAAGAGTTTTTTTTTTAAGGGTAGTCGATGTCATTTTAAAGATTACAACAACTTTAATATAAGAGCAATCCAAATGGTTGTTTTGGTGGACCATGCATCATGTGGGGCCCAACATTCCTAATTGTTCTTTATGTGGGGCCCCTTAATGTCCACTACCCATCACCCATCAAGTAGACTCCACATTTGATGTGTCCATAGTGTGGGCCCTACCTTTGAAGTGGATTGTCCATCATGTGGGGCCCACTTTTGATATTCACCATTCATCATGTGGGGTGCACCTTCAATATGGATCATCCATCATATGGCCCACTTTGGATATGGGTCATCCATCATGAGAGACCTTAGATGTGGACCGTCCATTGGTGGGGCCCACTTGATGTGAACTATCCATTATGAGGGGCCATACTTTTATGTGGGTCATTCATCATATGAACCCACTCTGTCCATTAGGTGGGCCCACCTTGATGTGGACCATTTATTGTGTGGGGCCCCACCTTCATTATGTGCCGTTCATCATGTGGGCCCATCTTTGATATCAACTAACCATCATGTGGGCTCACCTTCAATGACCATCATCCATCACGTGGGTCCCACCTTTGATGTGGATTGTCCATCAAATGGGACCCACTTGATGCGTATGTTTCGTCATGTGGGGCCCACCTTTGATGTGAACCTTTCATTATGTGGGCCCACCTTGATGTGGGGCCCCACTTTAATAGGAATCATTCATCATGAGGGGCCCATCTTTGATGTCCACTATCCATCATGTGGGTCCTACCTTTGTCATAAACCACTATCATGTGGGGCCCACTTGATGTGGATAGTCCATCATGTGGAGCCCACCTTTGATGTCCACCATCCACCATGTACGTCCCACCTTAGCTATGGACTCTGTCCATTATGTGGGGCCCAACCTTTAATATGGGTCATCCATCAAGTAGGCCCACCTTTAATGTCAACCTTCCATCATGTGGTCTCACATTCAATGTCCACCATCTATCACGTGGGTCCTACCTTTGATGTGGAACATCCATCATGTGGGTCCCATATTTGTTGTGGACCATCTACCATGTGGGGCCCACTTGATGTGGATAGTCCATCATGTGGGACCCACCTTTGATGTCCACCATCCATCATGTAGGTCCCACCTTTGCTATGGACCACCCATCATGTGGGGCTGAACCTTCAAGATGGGTCATTCATCATGTAGACCCACCTTTAATGTCAATCTTCCATCATGTGGTCCCACATTCATGTTCACCATCCATCGTCTGGGTCCCACCTTTGATGTGGACCATCATCAGGTAGGGCTTACTTGATGTGGATCGTTCATCATGCAGGGCCACACTTTGATGTAACTATGCATTATGTAGGCCCACCTTTGATATGGGCCATTCATCATGTGGGGCCCACCTTCACTATGGGTCGGTCATCATGTGGGCCTTTCTTAAAGAAATTATAAAGAGAAGGAAAGAGGGTAAGATGGGAATTACTTACAAAGTTCAAGGGAAAACTTGTCCAAAAATTAGTCCAAAATGTCTCCTGCATAAGCTAAATAAGTTCCGTTTCAAAAAGTAACCCCTCCTCAACTTATTAAATCGAAACTCACCAATTGCTTTCTAAAAAAATAAGCACTTCATTAGACTTTTACTAAATGGTCCAAAAGCTTCTTTTTTAGAAATAAGCCAATAAGCTCTTATTTGTAGAGATGCCAAACGCTCCCTAAGAAAAAATCATGGTGGGACTTAGAAAAGTTTTACATGTTAAAAGTTGTGTTGGGTAGTATTTAAGACAGAAATTCAGCATCTTGTTGGATGGACATGAGTAGCTATCGCACTGGAATTTCCTAGCCTTCAACACAGACGTTGAATTAATGTGACGGTCCCACCAAAGAAGAAAAATGCAAATACGATGAGATGGAACAGGAATTCAATGTCATGTGGGCGGCTACATTTTTCCAAAGATATCAGACACATGGAATCTGGTGACGCACACAGCACCCAAAATCCACTTATTGCATTCATACAGGGTCTGATTGCATGGTAGGGGTCCTTGCTTTCTTGAAACTTATTTAAGGGTGGCAATGGGCTGAGTAGCCCGCCTGAAACTGACTTTTTGCCAGGCTTAAAGACTTACTAACCTGGTTGGTGGGCTGGTTTGGGACTGGAGTGCATGACCTTATCACTTTTTGGGCTGGGCTTGGGCTCAAATAATTTTAACCATCGTGCAACATCCAACTCTATGTGCATATGTGGTGTACAGTACAAACATGTTATTCTAATCCTGACTGACCAATCTGGAATGTAGACGGTTGGTTTCTTTCCTATAAAATGTTATCTTTCCTGCATGAGTGGCCTACTTGATCCACAAACTGATTAGAAACATTCAAGTGGGATGTGGACTTTTGTCAATTTGTATGCAGATTAGATCCGACACAGCTTTGGCTCAACCATTTTTCAGACTTGGGCTTGGCAAGAGTGGGCTTGAGCCTAAGGCCCAAGCCCAGTCCATTGGCAACCTAAGGTTAAAATGAGCAAAATGCCCTTTGCCCAAGGAAAAGGGGGTTGCGAATTAGGTACTACTCCACCGGAACCCAGCTGGAGACGGACGAGTACGTGTCACCTCAGCATTGGTGGAGAGCATGTGGGACCCAGCTAATGTGACAGGTATGTCAATCCTCCATCATTACTAAGGTGCAAGTCCACGTGCTCTCCCATCTCCACCAATGCTGAGGTGACACATACCTTTTTGTCTCCAGCTGCGTCCTAGTGCGGTTAGCACCCAATCCGAGCCCAGAAAAGGCCAAGCATGGTGGAGCCCTCTTAGCTCGTGTGACATCCAACCTTGTCCAAAAGGTGTACCCTACCATGATTATTATAGGGCCCACTTAACCAATCCAATCATCTGGGGGGCCACCCTTGGAGAACAATGCACACAACCCACATACCTGCTGCTGTGTCGATGGCTGAGATTTGCCACGTTGGATTTAGGGAGTCTATCTGATACTGTAGCAGAGTTGTAAGCACTTAAACTATGTACACCTGCCCTGCACTAACTCAAATTAAACCGTTCAAATTACATAAACAGTTCATCATCTCCAAATAAGAACGATTCTATGATCCCAACCCCTTGTCAATGGACATGTATTCGTTCAATCCAGTCCCACCGTTAACTATCTTTCATATGAGCAATCCATTTATATCCGCCAATCAGCCATAGAGAAAGTTAAATGAGTGTAATACTTCATTAAAAAAAAAGGGTCATCTAATGTGGGGACCCACAAATTCAACGGTTGAATTTGAGTAAGTTATATGTGATGAGCTCTCGTATTAACACGTGGCTAGATACAGGTGGTACTGGTATGGCATTTTCGTTATTCTCATTGCACGGCGAGGGTATTGTGGTCCTTCCATACTTCCAAAGCCATGGTCTTTGGGTTGCCGACCCGTGGTGTTCTGTGGGGCCCACCATGATGCATGTGTTTTTATCCACGCAGTCCATCCATTTTTCGATCTCATTATAGGGCATGAACCAAATATTGAAGTATATCAAAATCTCAAGTGTACCACACCACAGAAAAAAGTGGGGATTGAATCCTTAACAGTTGAAAAGTACTTATTAGGACTATAGAAGTTTTGGATCAAGCTGATATTTTTGTTTTCCCTTCTTCGAGGTCTGTGTGACCTTTTGAACAGGTTCGATGGCAGGTTAACATCACTGTGGGCCTTAGGAAGGCTTCAACCGTGTACTCATTATTTCCACTGTTTCCTGTGGTACGGTCCACTTGAGCTTTGGATATAAGCTTTAATTTTGGGATCATACCAAAAAATGAGCTTGAAAAAGAGATGGATGGTGTGGATGAAACACATGCATCACGGTTGGCCCCACAGAGTCCGGTCACTACACAATATGCCTGCTGGTCTTCAACTCGCCGTACAACACATATTGCTCTGAGTGGGGCGCGGCTTGGATCCCCGGATCCACCGAGGTGCGTGAGATCCCAGACTGTGTGGAGCCCACCGTGATGTATTTTACTTACATCCACGCCGTCCAACCGTTTTTACCGCTCATTTTACGGCATGATCCATAAAAATTAAGCAGATTTAAATCTTAGGTGGACCACATTTTAGGAAACAGTGGTGATTGACTATTAAAAACTTATTGTGGACCACTAAAGTTTTGGATCAAGCTGATATTTGTGTGGACCCTTCATCCAGATCTCTATGACCTTATCAAAAGGTTGGATGGAAAATAAACATTCCAAAAGCCCCCAAGAAGTTTTTAATGGCGAGTATTCAACAACCACTGTTTCCTGTGGTATGGTCCACCTAAGATTTAAATCTGCTTCATTTTTTGGGACCATGCCCTAAATGAGCTGTCAAAGCGGTCGAACGGCATGGATGTAAGGAACCATACATCACGGTGGGCTCCACGGTCCGGGATCCCACCCACCTCGGGGATCCACCTAAGCCGCGCCTGGCTGCGTTGTGTGTCAGAGTCGATTATGTGTTCCGATGAAAGGCATTCTAAACCGTTCATTTATCTTGCACATGTGTGGACCGAGTGTTGATCAGATTACCTATTTTTCAGATAGGAAAGTATTACTGGTTGAGGCATTCGATGAGAGGACACCATCTTTCATACATCTTACTCTTTTCCACGACTGATGCAACTACCCTTCAAAATGCACTCCAGCGATTGTCGTTGAAGTTTTCTCAAACGAATCCTGAAGCATGGGAAACTTTTGGTTAATCCACGGTGATGATGGTTGGCGCCATCAGATAAACGGTCTGGATCACTAAGATATAAGCCCACCTTTTATGAACACATGCTTTAAGATTTTGTGAACATTTTTGGCTGCATCTTTGCCATATGTGTGCGCATTTCCAATTCTTACAAGTGGGGATCGCAGTTTGATAATCCTGACCATTGATGAGTCCCACTGCTTATGAAAAATGACCCAACAATCTCCCACTCGGATGATCCCAACAACTAATAGTAAGAATTTTTTTTCAGTCATGTGTAGAATGGTATGTGGTGTCTAACCAAGTGGGTGTGTTGCCCAGCTAAATGGGTGGGTGGGTTGCATGACTAACTTAAATAAATTAAAACAAAAAAAAAAGGGTATATGGTGGCAATGGGTGATTAGGTCGGCCAGTGAGTCAACTCGCCAAGTTAGGAAGCAGGTTTGAGGCAAGCTAAATGGGTAGTGTGTAGGGATTGGATTGGAAAAAGTAGCTCATTTAAGTAAATGAGTTAGGCTCTGGTTGAAACCTTCCCAACCTGACCAGCCCGTATAACTTAAACAGGGCGGGCCCAATGACTCAAAGAAAAACCTGAAACAAATTAAAAGACAATGTGCATAAATACACTCACAGGATGTATCTATTCACTAATTGGGCAAGGTTATGCGTGCCTTTAGCCCATATTCCATTATCGAATTTGACTGGTAGTGTTGGGTGGGTCAGCCCAATCCAAGTATAATTAAATGGGTCACGTTGGGTTGGGTTTAATCAATTTTAAGTGGTTTGACCCCAACAAGGTAATGAGTTGTAGGTCAAGTTTAGACTGGAATTCTTAGCCCGTTTAGTAAATGATCAAGGGCAGCGGTGGCAATGGGTTGGGTCAGCCCATGGGTCAACTGGCGAGTTACGGCCAAGCTAAATAGGTAGCAGGTTAAGGTTAGGCTAGAAATGTAATCCATTGAAGTGATTAAATGGGGCAAGCTTGGGTTTGAACCCTACCCAAGCTGTTGGCTTTTTTGAAACACCGTAGAATATAAATCGATTTGAAAAGTTCAGATTTTAAGATTCCCCCAATGAATCTATGTTTATTACCCGATTGTAGGAGCAGAGACAACCTAATCCTCTGCAGCCTACCAACACCCATAATATATGGGACTGGACCTTTCTGTTTGTTGGAGAGCCTTCAAACTGTATAAGGTTAGAGTGCTTAGACCGATCGGGCGACTGGTCTGAACTTTTGGCCCAGAGCACAGCAAGGCTGCTGGACATTCTTTGTGTGCCCTAGACTGGTCAGTCGATCGATCTGCAGGGGGCTTCGACCGGTCGGTGGTGAGGCAGCGTGACGGGTCTGTGTTGTATTTTTCTCTGGGATGTTTTGTGCAAGGTCCGACCAGTCGACTGTGCATACGTTTTCTTACGCTGTTACGCGGTTGTGAGTAAGAAGTTTCTAATATTGGTTTGTTGCCTATATAAACAGGTTGTAACTGAGATTAAGGGTAATCCTAAGGTGTCCAATGTTTCCTAAGTGAGTTAGGAAGATGAGAGAGTGT
The DNA here is from genome assembly GCA_003013855.2 of Liriodendron chinense. Lineage (NCBI taxonomy): Eukaryota > Viridiplantae > Streptophyta > Magnoliopsida > Magnoliales > Magnoliaceae > Liriodendron > Liriodendron chinense. The sequence continues at coordinate 880,729 of PVNU02001323.1, read as the reverse complement.
TTTGTGAGAGAGAGCTTGAGGTTTTCTTTGTTTTTCCTTGCTTGTGAGCTGTCAATCTCTGTAATATTCTGTTAATCATAGTGGATCGCTTTGTGCCATGGTTTTTTACCCGTTGAGGGGTTTTTTTCCACGTAAAAACGGATTGTCTCTTGTGGTTGAATGCTTGTGAGGTGTGATTTCATTGTGTTTCTTGTTTGATCGCATATTCTGCTGTGGTGTTGTTCTGCTTCCGTTTCTGCTGCCGGCATCCTTATTCCTATCAAGTGGTATCAAAGCTAAAGTTGGGGTGGAGTAGAGTTCGGATATGAGACGAGAAAATATGATCAAGTACAAGGTTTGATGTAGAGTTCTCCGACAAAAATAACTTTGAGTTATGGAAGGTGAAGATCGAATCCCTTCTAGTTCAGCAAAGGCTTAATGAAGCTCTTGGAAAGCGACCTGAGGCTATGAAAGATGATGAGTGGACGAAGCTCGACAAGAAGGCTATCACGTCATGAAGGAGAAGACTGCGACTGATATGATGGCGAAGTTAGAGAAAGCTTATGCCAAGAAGTCTCTAGAAAATCACATGTATTTGTTGATGCAGTTGTTTACCTTGAGGATGGTTGAGGGGACGGATGTGGAGGACCATTTAAGTACGTTCAATCGGCTAGTTTGCAAATTAGCAGAGATAGATGAGCCGATGAAGGATGAATATTAAGAATGTCTTGCTGAATTCTTTTCCAGATTCATATGATTCATTTAGGGACTCTGTGTGCGCAAAGAGGGAGACCATAAACGTTGAGACTGTTATCTCAACCCTCCAGTCAAAGGCGATGAGAAAGAAAAGCTATGACGAACTGCCAACACTTATTAGGGTTGTCCAGTTAAGTAACTGTTGCTTCCTCTGTCCACTTTGGGGCTTATCGGAATGACATTGTAGACCACTGACCAAGGAACTAAGGGCCTGTGGATGCTAGACATATCCTAAGGTGAAGGATCATACAAGCCTCCCGATAATGAATTACTAACGAATACCATGTACTCACCACTTATAGCAGCAGTATATGCCCATTTTTGCAGGGTTTCTTCTCACCTAGGTTTTTGCATATCCAATTATTCAACATTGATATGGGGTCATATCGCCGGCCAACACGGCCATATTGTTCATGGATGATACAAGGGGATACGTACTGGTATCTGACAATACTCAAACATTGGTTTTGACAAGTAGCACACTCCCTTTTAGCACAAAGACAAGTAACACCCTCCCTTATGTGTTTTCCCAAATAATCCTTTCTGTTTTCCATTTCAGGTAACCCAGGGTTATCATCTGTCGGCAAAACGTGATCGAACAATGTCATAGCAGCTACGGTTGACTGTTGTCCAGGGAAAAAGACTTTTTAATCCTCAAGTTGGGAGAGGGTAGGGTTAGGCCTTGGGGTTGGGAGGAGAGAGGAGAGGTTAGGTTTGGGTTGGGGTTTTGTGGATTTGGGCAGGGTAATATTATCATTTTCCAAAAATGACATTTTCAAAAATACAGTGACCTAACCATGGTTGGTTTTTTCTGTACAAAAAATTAACGGCAGTGTGTTTTTTTGCCACATTTAAAAAAGAAACAGAAGGTGTTATTTGGAAAAATGCTTGAGGGTGTGTGCTACTTGTCTTTGGGCTGAAGTAGAGGGTGCCATGTGAAAACCTGAAATAAATTGAAAAAAAAAAAAAAAAACGCAACAAAAGTTAGGGTTCTCTTGTCAAATTTCTATGGACATACGATCTAATGCAGATTTAGGAAAAGCATCTATGTGGATGTTTGATTTGTTCCTTATTTGTTATGAGTGCTTGCAGATCGAGAAAAGACCAAGATGGATACAGATCACGAACCCACACAGGTTTCAGTAAAGAGAAGTAAGAAAAAGAAAGCCAAAAGCGAGGGTGTGGATGGTGTTCGAGTGGCAGAGGATAAACCAGCCGAGACTATGGATGGAGATGCTCTTGATGAGCCTGAAACCGAGAAGAAAAAGAAGAAGAAGAAAGAGAAGTGCAAGTTGGTGGATAAGCTAGTTCCCGAAATTTCCAATGGCACGAATGGCTTTGATTATGAAAAAGAAGAAAAAGAAGAAGGGTGAAGAGGTTGATGGAGGTCAACTACGTACCACCAGCAAGGTGAAGAAGGAAAAGAAGTTGAAAAGTGAAGACGAATGAGTTTTTTCTTTTCTTTTTTGGTATCGAGTCTTCTTGAATTTTGTTTATGTTGTTGGCCTCATTGACTAATGCTTACTCGTGGGTCTCATTGTGCAACGGTTACTCCTTGTGGCCTCAGTTACGCCATATGCATTTTGCTGGAATCTAATGGAATTTTTATAATTTAGTCAATTGTTTATTTCTGTTTTGGTAGAATTGATCTTGTACTTTCTTAGCTGTGCTTTTGCCATGTCGGTCACCAAGCTTTTAATCATGGATGTAGGGGTCGTTTGGCAGCACTAAATCCAATTCCTGGCTTTTGCATTCTTCAACTGCGTTCGGTAGTGTAGATTTTTAATCTTGTAAAATCCAGAAATTGTTTGACAACACAGCTTAAAAGAGGGAAGGAGAGAGTAGTTACTACACAGTTAGAATTGAAAATCCATGATTTTTACATATTACCTTCTTTTTTTTCTCATTTAAAAGGGGCTCTTTTGATGATTTTCAGTCTCTTTTTTGAGGGGTTCCAAACATGATTTGGATTGAAAATCTTGTATTATAATTCCTAACTGCCCATTGTGCAATGTGAACTGACAATGTTACCCTTTTCAATGTGGGGCTATCATTTGACACATGTACCTGCCTTTATAAGGTATTGTCCAATTCACATAACTTGTAATGATAATGTTCATCTTTGGTCTATTATCAGGACCATGTCTGAGAGTTATAGGGAAGGTTGGCGCATAAGACACTATACTAGCAGTGTCCATGTTAAGGGAAATCAAATCACATTGGTGGTTACATTAGAAAATGCGGCACATATGAGGCTATTAAAAGGTGATCAATGGTGGCACATTTGGGTTACAATACCAAATAGCTAGATTGACACACATGATGCTGTAATGGCATTATCCAAAATCATAGGCAAAATGAAGCTGACGGTTACATTGGCAAATCTGGCATATTAGAGGCTATTAAATGTGGATGGTTAACTCTTGAAAAATGCATTTTCCTTCTATCTTAGGAAAATGTCTTTTTAGATATCTAACTGAGAAAATAAATTTATTAATTTTCCAATAAAAAAAGTGGAAATTGTGTTTTCCATGAATTCTTAGCGAGAAAAGCTTCACAAAGAATGAAAACTTAGTCCAACGGAAAATGGTGTTTTCTTTTCTTTCCTTTTTCATGTTTCCAAACGGACAATGGAGCTATATCCATTAGTTATGTTGTTTTATTCAGTCAAACAATTGATATTCCAAAATACAGCTATGAAGGAATCTGCCAATGAAATTTTCAAGATAGGAAAATCATGGGCATTGAAATCAATGGCCCTCAAAGCAGTGTTCAGGAGGACCATCTGAATTCAACAGAAAACATTAAATTCCATCTATAGTTAAGCCTATCTTGTAAACGGTTTGGATCACCGAACACAACCCCATACACCGCCGATAAATTCGTATCATATTATCATATTGCGATTCCTCAGGGATGTATTCAAGCAAACCTCTACGAGAAATGCTTCAGCCCTCATAAGTTAAGTGCTCCTGGTTACATTGGGACATTTTGACAGTCCAATCCATTTCTAGACTATTTATATGGTCCACCACACGTTTCATGGGCAAATATCATAATGACCTAGCAAATGTTAATCATTTGACTAATGGCCTTCAATATCAACGCCCTCAGCTTGATCCAAAAAATGAGGCAGATCTAAATCGAAGGTGGACCACACTACAGGAAAACAGTAGTTATTGAATCTCCACCATTAAAAACATCCCAGGGCCCACTGCAATGTTTATTTGACATCAAAGCTGTTGATTAGGTTATACTGACCTGGATGAAGGGAAAAAACAAATATCAGCTTGATCCAAAACTTTTGTGGCCCCTAAAATGTTTTAAATGGTGGGTGTACGAATCAACATTGTTTCCCGTGATGTGGTCCACTTAAGATTTGGATCTGCCTTATTTTTGTGTTCATAGCATAAAATGATATGGAACAATGGATGGACAGAGTAGATGAATCATATACATCATGGTGGGGCCCACAGAGCACCTAAGTGGCCCCTGCATGTGTATACGTCTAGAATGAAGTTGTCAGGCGTGTACAAAATAAATGGAGGGTTAAGAGAAAGTGACCAACTATCCACTATACATATGGGCCCATCTCATGATCTTATTTAATTGATCTTCGAGAGAAAAGGCAACTCTACGGTTGTGGTCACACCATCTTCATTGTGTGCATGTGTGTGAGCGAAGGTGGATGGGACCATCATAAGCTTTATTAATAATAATAATAAAAAAGTACAAAAAGATAGAGGTGGGCATAGAACCTGACGGAACTAGTAAAAGGCAATCAACATAAAACAGCTTTAAAAAAAATAAAATAAAAATACAGCAATTATACAGAGAAGCAACACAATTCCTGGAAACAAAAGCAAAAGAAAATCCTATCCACCTCTTATCCAATAAATTTGACATGAGGGATGTGAGCAATCTTGTCCCGATCTTCTCCTCCATCTCCGTAGCGTTCTTTTAAGAGTGGACAACTCGTTATCTTCAAATGTTGAAGCATGGTGAGCTGTTGCAACTCCTCTTCAGGTAGAGACCTCAAGTTAGGACATCCCCAGATCTTCAAATGTTGAAGGGATTTGAGTTGTCCCAACCAACCACCAGGGATCGATGTCAGCTCATCACTATGAGAAATCCGCAAATGGTTAAGGTTGGGGAGGAGGGGTAAGGGCCTTCCTGATGGCATCCCATCATTACTTACTTGTATAGTCAGCTTCTGGAGGAGTGGTGGAAGGTTGTTGGGCAATTCCTTCAGCTTTAGGCATTCATATATTTCTAATTGGAGGAGAGATGGCATAACCTCTCCATCTCCACCTCTCAATTCCCACTCCTCCCAATTTATCATGTTTTCCAAGATGAGGGACTCCAGCTTGGGGAATGAGACACCACTTCCCTCATTGTTATCATCGCCACTAAACTCGCCACCCACCTTTCGCACCTCTTCCATACCATAAATATAAAGGTATTTAAGGGAGGGTAGTTTCCCAAGACCTGGCAATTGTTTACACTTGCCACATCCGAAGAGTTCCACCTTGACTAGATTGGAGAACACCGGATCCTCTATCCACTTGGGAAGCTTCCAACCTTTGTAATTCCCTATTGCAATCTCTTTCAAGTTTGTGTGGGGCTGGAGGATTTCAAGCACGTCCTCCATTCTTTTCACCTCTTCATCCAACAGCCGTTCACCACGTTTTTCATCATAAAGCAAGTATAGCCCATGAAGCTGCTGCTTCTTATTTAGATCTGCTTCCGTGGCTTCGTCCCTGCTCCTGATATTTTCCAAGCCAACAATTGGAAGTCTTCCTTGAAGATGATTGAGGAGTCTCAGTTCTCCCCATTTACATCCTTCATTTCCACCCCCAACAATGAATTTTGTTAACATCTGAAGGCCAGTTAGTCTCCCTATACCCTCTGGTAAGCACTTCAGTCTGTTAAATCCTTCTAATTCTAGATGTCTCAGGCTAATCATTTTCCTCATCCCTCTAGGCAGTTTTCTTAGCTGACCACAACGATTGAGTCTCAAGGTCTGTAAATTTCGGCAATTACACACCTCCTCTGGCAACTCTTCTATGCCTGTTTCAGATAAATCAAGAAATCTCAAGTGTTTCAGCTGTCCCACCATTGGAGACAATTTCTTAATGCTGGTGTCACTCAAGTCCAATGCCCTAAGGCTTCTCCAATGATGAAATGACATTCTTGGCACCATGGAGACACTTGGGTGAACTAGCAACGTCCGCAACTTGGGAGCCTTATACAAGGTGGACGACATGCAAGCCACTTCATCAACTTCATCATCAGCTTCATCACTGACAATTAAAAAAGAATGGCGGACATCGTTTAGGTTCAACAAGGCTTGCTTTCCAATCTCCACCAGTGAACACTCACTTCCTGCAACAGATTTCACAAGATCATGAACTAAATCATGCATCTTGCAACTGTATACGTTTCCATCACCACCTATTCTGACATCTTGGAGCAACGAGCGTCTTAGTAAATCATCAAAATACAGCCCCCCAATTTCCTCCATATCTGTACTTGTGTCAGGACCGATGAAACCTTGTGCCACCCATAACTTGACTATCATATCCTTCTCTATCTTCCAATCTTTTGGGAAAACAGAGAAATACAAGAAGCACTGCTTCAAAGCAGGAGGTAAATCATGGTAGCTTAGTAACAAAGCAGGTAAAATACCTCCAAGGACATCACCTGAGTTCCATATCTCACTTCTCAAGACAAGCTCCCATTCCCTTCTCGTCCTTCTCGAGCCCATGGCACTCCCTATTACCTTCACTGCAAGAGGCAACCCCCCACACTTGTTTACAATTTCTCTTCCAATCTCTTCCAAATCTGAACGCTCTTCTTCACTCCGATGCTCAAGTGCGCTGCGGTAAAACACTAACCAGCAATCGTCATCAGATAAGACTGCCAGTTTGTATGTGTGAGCCCTTCCCATCGTGAATGCAACCTTTTCACTACGAGTGGTTATGACGATTCGACTCCCTAATGCACCAGTTTGGAAAGAAAGTCTCAGCTTGTCCCACTTCTGACTATCTTCACTCCAAATGTCGTCAAGCACCAGCAAGAACCTCTTTCCATGCAACTTTTCACGGAGGTGGATTTGCAACTGATCCAAGTTTAAATTTTCAACCCTAAATGCACTGTCAACAGATTTTATAATTAATTCTGTAACCCGTTTCACATCAAAATCTTCAGAAACACAAACCCACATTCTCCTATCGAAATGCCCCTTGATTTTCGCATCATTGTAGGCAAGCTGAGCAAGGGTGGTCTTGCCCACGCCCCCCATTCCAACGATAGAAATGACAAAGGGCACCTCAGTAACGTCCTGCAGCAGCAAGTCTAAGAGTTCATTTTTTTCACGTTCTCTGCCTATCATTGAGGAAATGTCGATTAGGGAGACTGTCTCTCTCGCTCTGATCTCTGCCCGCCTCACTTCATCTACTCTCTCCCTCACTGCACTATCTACTCTAATAAAACGAAATTGGCTCATCTCTTTTTCGATATCATCTAAGGTACCCCTCACCTCCTTTATCCTACTCCCAATTTTGTGGTGTAATATGAGAGGATTGAAGCAAGTAACAGGAGAGAGGAAGCTTATTACCTTCATCTTGCTGAAACAGGACCCATCACCTTCATCAGGTGCTTGTGATCTGAGAGCTTCTGTCATCCACTCATCTACTATGTCGTCCAGATCATAGGCCACGTCTTTGACCTTCTCCAACCAGATCTTAACTGATCTGTCCTTCACATGCCGAGACTCAGCATCTTCAAGCACAGCTTGGATCAAGGTGAACGTACTAGAAAGCTTTTTGATCTCCTTGGTGACACCAACCGAGGAAGCTACCTCATCTCCAACAATTCTGTCCAATTTCTCTAATGCAAACGAGACCAGTGAATCAACCATTTTTTTTTTTCCTTCTCTCGTCCCTAATACTAATGGTAAGAAGGGAGGAGTTTGATGTGTGAGAAAGCTCTGAGAGGCTTAGGAATATGCAATGGTATAACCGTATGAGGACGAGTCAAGAAGAGAGGATAGAGAAGGAAAGAAGGCTAAGGTCCTTAGCCTGGACAATTGGACCCTACAGTTTGGTGAGCCGTGACTATTGGTCTGATGGGGTCCACACTGACGCTGCCTGTGTTTAATCCACTCCGTCCATCCATTTTTCTAGATCATCTTATGGACAAGCCCCCCAAAAAAAGGTGGATCGAAATTAAAGTAGATCACATCACAGGAAACAGTGTTATTTGCACAGCACTATTAAAACCTTCTTGGTCGTCTGTATGACCTAATCAACACGTGGTTGTCAAATAAACATTACAGTGGGCCCTAGGAGGTTTTTAATGGGCGACATTCAACCACGGGTGTTTTCCTATGGTGTGGTCCAACTGTGATTTATATCTGCCTCACTTTTGCGATGAAGCCCTATAATGATATAGAGAAATGGATGGACGGCATAGATAAAACACTTACATTATGGTGGAGGCCACATAGCACCGACTAATAGTCGCAGCGTCACTAGCCAAACCGCGTGGGCTAGGTGGGCCACCTTGATGTTTTTGATAAATCCATCCCATCGGTCCATCCGTCCATTTTTTAGAACGTTTTAGGGCATGCAATAAAAAAGAGGCGGATCCAAAACTTGGATGGGCCACATGAGGGGAAACGGAAAGAAGTGACTACGGTTGAAACCTTCCTAGCTCCACCTCGATGCTTATATTTCATCCCAACCGTCTATGAGGTTATTCCCACTAGGATGAATGAAGTGAAAACACAAAAAACCCTTAGCTTGTATTAATACTCAGGATGCTTATATCTCGCAGTTCTCATCGCCAAACCCTAACCCTAGTCGGAAAAAAAAAAAAAAAAAAAAAAAAAACTTCGGCTACCCCGTCACTGCGTCTGCATCAACCGCTGCCATTAAAGCAGCATCACCATCTTCGTCACCATTAAAACAACCTTCTGTCTGAATCCGCAACTCTGTTCGCCTGCAAATTTAATCCCCAAATCGAAATCCCTAAACCTATCCTCTTCCCCAGCCCTCCGCCCGCAAAATGCTTGTCGTGCCTCCGCTACTGTCGGGTCCCTACAGCACCCTTATCACGTGTTGCCGCGCCCTTGTAGATCTCTGGTGCTGCAGCTCTCACGCCTCCGCACCCAATCTCTGGCATCCCACACCCAATCTCGGGCTGCATCTCTGGCATTTCGAACACTTCTCTCGTTGCAATTATCTTGTGCCCAATCTCGGGCTGCTGAAATCGCTCGCTGATCTCGCAGCTGGACCGTATTACTGGCACCAATTGATGCAAATCCCAAACCCCATTTGGAGAGAGAGAGAGAGAGAGAGAGAGGAAGATATGATGAGTGGGTCGAGAGGTACATGGTTTATCCACTTCGTTCATTCATTTTGAAAGATAATTTTAAGGCACGATCCCAAAAAGGAGGCAGATCGGAGGCCCAAGTGGAACACATCACATATCAATGACCTGTTAAAATGGATGGATGGCTTAGATAAAATACACACATTATCCATGATCTGTCCATGTTGTGCTGCAATTGCCGCCGTAGGAAGATTGTTACATTGTATGGATGATTCGATGTGTACTTTAATTTGGACCATTATATTGAAAATTTTCCGTGGTTCCTGTTCAACCCCACAAATCAATGATCAGAGTGATCCGTTCAATTAGATTTCTGGATCGCATGGGCTTTCAAAATGTTTCTGAGAAGATGGACGGTCCTAAATCATTCAGCCATTTTCGGGCCTGTGCCTATGGGTAAGGCATGCTGGGATCCAAATATGACACCTGGGAAAAAGACCTATAGCATTCTTAATGTACACGTAGCACTGTTATAGGGCGATTAGTGCACCAGAGGTAGTATACGCATGAGAGATCCAAGCCATTCAAAATTTCGGTAGGGTCCCTGACCATGGGGCCACCAATGCTCGTTCCGTGGTCATCAAGGCAAAAAAGAATATTTTTTTACAACGTATAGAACCTGTTGTAAAGATTTAATATTTACAACAAGCAGATACCCTTGTAAATATTACAATTACAACGGTTTTTTCGACGGCCAGCACCCCACATGCCATTTACAACGGTCATGATGTGTCTGTTGTAAAAAAAGTGCTCTTTTACAACGATTTGGCAGGCTCGATGTAAACATCCTCTTGTAAAAAGTCAACTTTCTTGCCGTGAGAGAGTAGTCATGACGGTTGGAGAGAATTGAAAATCCATGAATTTTATATGCAACTTTTTTGTTTCCATTCTAATTTAAAAGGGGCTCTTTTGTGGATTTTAAGTACATTTATTGAGGGTTTCATACATGATTTGGATTGAAATCCTGGATTCTAACTTCTAACTACCCAATATCTATGCTACCAAATGACCCTCTTTTTATAAGGAAAAAAAGAAAGAGGGAAAGGAAAAACTCACTTGTGGCTTGTATGGATTTGTAAAAAGCATGGGAAGATAAATAGTGTTTCTTAGAAAACTTATTTCTGGGAAATTGGGAAGCGAAACAATGCTTTCTTTAGTTTTTCGTGAGATTTAAACAATCATTTTCTTAAATAAAAAAAAAATCTAAAAGTTATAGGTGCATGTTGCATTCACAACATATGTGAGGCGTTTGAAGCTGAATTGTGGCATACGTATCACGTGTGAGATGCTTGAAATTTTATGGTGGCATGTTGCACAAGAGACATGTATTAGCACATTTGACATGTAGGCACTTGTGCACATTGGCAAACAGGGCATTAATGGAGCAATTGAAGATGGACAAAGGCGCATGTGGATTATTTTTTTCATGTTCATGCAAGGGACGTGCATTGCCAGTAACCCATGGTTAGAGAGGCCCCTCGTAACTCTGACATGACCTAATAAAAAGGCACCATTCGTACATATTAGGTGTGGAGCGAGCAGTGAAAAAACACCATGTGTAATGACAGTATTATTGACGGAGGGGAAGATGTGGTGAAGTCGATCACCGTCTTCCTCACTGATAACTGCTCTAAATCTACAGAGCCCCCTTGTACTCCTCAACAAGGCTTCCTCAAATTCATGAGGGCAAATCTTGAATCCACGAGAGTCTTCTCGAATCAAGGAGAATAAAATTGAAATAAATCAAAATTTTGATTAATAATAAAAGAGAGATGAATAATATCAAGCCCTCGATATGCATTAAAGAAATACTAAACAAATTTAGAGAAACTAAATCAGAAAAATTGCACTAATTTGGCGCAAGTTCGCGCAGGACCGTCGGGCTTTGTTGGGCGACTGACTCGAGTTGTCGGGAAAACCGTCGGGCGACCGAAACTGTCCAGAAACATCCAAAGACTGAATCTAGAATCTGACTAAATTTTGAGCGACCAACCAGAGCCATTGGTAAACCATCGGGTGACTGAAAATTGCTAAATTTCTGGACTTTTCCTTGATCTTTTTTCGGTCCATGTGCGATAGGAATGTGCTCGATCAACGCCCTTCAATAAGGAGTTCTTTTCTACATCAGGCCCCTCCACTGCTTTCAGCATAACCCAACTAATACCAAAAAGACCTAGAAAATGATCTCAAATCTTCTTCACAAACGGACAGTGAATGAAAAGTTGATCGATCAATTCCCCATCTTGCATACATATAAGGCATATGTTAGGCAAAACAAGGGATCTTCTTTGGAGGTTGTCAATTGTGAGGATTTTCTTCCTACCCACCAACTAAACAAACACAACCACAATAGGGGGAGCACCATAGAACCAATTTATGGAAGGGGTGCAGAGGGTCACATAGGGGGGAAGAACCAGAGATCAAACATAAAGCGATCGCATAGAAAACATTCGGGAACTATGAACGGACCACACCATTGAATCTGCCTCTTGAGGAGAAGGAAGAAAAATTTTTAAGGTAGCCAAGCAATTCAGCGAACTCATCAATTTCTGCATCCATTAAGTTTACACGACATGAAGGGGCCGCCACACATAGAATAACAGTCCCCGACTAAAATAAAGCGATCGGTCAAGATGACGGCCAGCTTGGAGAATAATGCTTCGAGGGGACTATCAAGTATCACCACACCAAGAATCAACCCAAAATCTAATTTGACGAGCATTGCCAAGCGAGAAAATAATCCCTCTATGAACTAGGTGCTCGGTTGTCGCCATCGCTTTCCAAAGGGAGGAAGCTCTATATAAAGAGGACCTTCGAACAAACCACCTGTCAAATTGCATACCATATTTACTTGAGATAAGATCTCTCCACATCCTCCCCATTTCAGCGCTGAATCTCCAAATCCATTTACCAAGAAGCTCAAGGTTCATCTGATCCAACTAGAAATGTAATCCATCGAAGTAATTAAATGGGGCAGGCCTGGGTTTGAACCCTACCCAAGGTGTTGGCTTTTTTGAAACACCATAGAATATAAATCGATTTGAAAAGTTCAGATTTTAAGAATCCCCAATGAATCCATGTTTATTACCGATTGTAGGAGCAGAGATAAATTAATCCTCTGTAGCCTACCAACACCCATAATATATGGGAATGGATCTTCTGGTTTGTTGGAGAGCCTTCAAACTGTGTAAGGTTAGAGTGCTTAGATCGGTCAGGCGACCGGTCTGAACTTTTGGCCCAGAGCACAGTAAGGCTGCTGGACATTCTTCATGTGCCCTAGATTGGTCAGCCGATTGGTCTGCAGGGGGCTCCGACTAGTCGGTGGTGAGGTAGCATGACGGGTCTGTGTTGTATTTTCCTCTGGGCTGTTTTGTGCAAGGTCTGACCGGTCGAGCGACCGGTCGACTGTGCATGCATTTTCTTATGCTGTTACGCGGTTGTGCGTAAGAAGTTTCTAATTTTGGTTTGTTGCCTATATAAACAAGTTGTAACCGAGATTAGGGGTAATCCTAAGGTGTTCAAGGTTTCCTAAGTGAGTTAGGAAGATAAAAGAGTGTTTTGTAAGAGAGAGCTTGAGGTTTTCTCTGTTTTTCCTTGCTTGTGAGCTGTCAATCTCTGTAGTCTTCTGTTGATCATAGTGGATCGCTTTGTGCCGTGGTTTTTTACTTGTTGAGGGGTTTTTTCCACATAAAAATGAATTGTCTCTTGTAGTTGAATGCCTGTGAGGTGTGATTTCATTGTGTTTCTCGTTTGATCACATATTCTACTGTGGTATTGTTCGGCTTCCGCTTCCGCTGCCAGCGTCCTTATTCCCATCAAGTGGTATCAAAGCTAAAGTTGGGGTGGAGTAGAGTTCGGATATGAGACGAGAAGATGCGATCAAGCACAAGGTTTGATGTAGAGTTCTCTAACAAAAATAACTTTAAGCTATGGAAGGTGAAGATCGAATCCCTTGTAGTTCAGCAAGGGCTTGATGAAGCTCTTGGAAAGCGACCTGAGGCTATGAAAGATGATGAGTGGACAAAACTCGACAAGAAGGCTATCACGTCACGAAGGAGAAGACTACAGCTAATACGATGACGAAGTTAGAGAAGGCTTATACCAAGAAGTCTCTAGAAAATCGCATGTATCTGTTGATACAGTTGTTCACCTTGAGGATGGTTGACGGACGGATGTGGAGGACCACTTAAGCACGTTCAATCGGCTAGTTTGCAAATTGGCAGAGATAGATGAGTCGATGAAGGATAAATATCCAGCATGTCTTGCTGAATTCTTTTTCAGATTCATATGATTCATTCATGGACTCTGCGTGCGCAAAGAGGGAGATCATAAACGTCGAGACTGTTATCTTAAGCCTCTAGTCGAAGGCGATGACAAAGAAAAGCAGTGACGAAATGACCAACGCTTGTTAGGGTTATCCAGTTAAGTAACTGTTGCTTCCCTGTCCAGTTTGGGGCTTATCGGAAAGACATTATAGACCACTGACCAAGGAACTAAGGACCTGTGGATGCTAGACATACCCTGAGGCGAAGGATCATACAAGCCTCCCAATAATGAATTACTAACGAATACCATGTGCTCACCACTTATAGCAGCAGCATTTGCCCATTTTTGCAGGATTTTTTCTCACCTAGGTTTTTGCATATCCAATTATTCAACATTTATATGAGGTCATATTGCCGGTCAACATGGCCATATTGTTCATGGATGATACAGGGGGATACTTACTGGTATTTGACAATACTCAAACATTGGTTTCGACAAGTAGCACACTCCGTTTTAGCACAAAGACAAGTAACACCCTCCCTTATGTGTTTTCCCAAATAACCCTTTCTGTTTTCCATTTCAGGTAACCCAGGGCTATCATCTGTTGGCAAAACGTGATCGAACAATGTCATAGCTGTTACGGTTGACTGTTGTCTGGGGAAAAAGACTTTTTAATCCTCAAGTTGGGAGAGGGTAGGGTTAGGTCTTCGGGTTGGGAGGAGAGAGGAGAGGTTAGGTTTGGGTTGGGGTTTTGTGGATTTGGGAAGGGTAATATTATCATTTTCCAAAAATGACATTTTCAAAAAATACAGTGACCTAATTATGGTTGGTTTTTTCTGTACAAAAAATTAACGGCAGTGTGTTTTTTGGCCACATTTAAAAAAGAAACGGAAGGTGTTATTTAATTGGAAAAATGCTTGAGGTTTTGTGCTATTTGTCTTTGGGCTGAAGTAGAGGGTGCCATGTGAAAACCTGAAATAAATTGAAAAAAAAAAAAACACAATAGAAGTTAGGGTTCTCTTGTCGAATTTCTATGGACATATGATCCAATGCAGATTTAGGAAAAGCATTTATGTCGACCATATTAATTGTTCATGGATGATACAGGAGGATACGTACTGGTATTTGACAATACTCAAACATTCGTTTTGACAAGTAGCACACTCAAGACAAGTAACACCCTCCCTCCCTTATGTGTTTTCCCAAATTGATAACCCTTTCTGTTTTCCATTTCAGGTAATCTAGGGTTATCATGGTTGACTGTTGTCCAGGGAAAAAGACTTTTCAATCCTCAAGTTGGGAGAGGGTAGGGTTAGGCCTTGGGGTTGGGAGGAGAGAGGAGAGGTTGGGTTTGGGTTGGGGTTTTGTGGATTTGGGAAGGGTAATATTATCATTTTACAAAAATGACATTTTTAAAAAATACAGTGACCTAACCATGGTTGGTTTTTTCTGTACAAAAAATTAACGGCAGTGTGTTTTTTTGCCACATTTAATAAAGAAACGGAAGGTGTTATTTGGAAAAATGCTTGAGGGTGTGTGATATTTGCCTTTGGTCTGAAGTAGAGGGTGCTATGTGAAAGCCTGAAATAAATTTAAAAAAAAAAGAAAGAAAAAGAAAAACACAACAGAAGTTAGGGTTCTCTTGTCAAATGTCTATGGACATATGATCTAATGCAGATTTAGGAAAAGCATCTATGTTGATGTTTGATTTGTTCCTTATTTGTTATGAATGCTTGCAGATCAAGAAAAGACCTAGATGGATATAGATCACGAACCCACACAAGTTTCAGTAAAGAAAAGTAAGAAAAAGAAAGCTGAAAGCGAGGGTGTGGATGGTGTTCGAGTGGCAAAGGATAAACCAGCCGAGACTATGAATAGAGATGCTCTTTGATAATCCTGAAACCGAGAAGAAAAAAAAGAAGAAGAAAGAGAAGCGCAAGTTGATGGATAAGCCAGTTCTCGAAATTTCCAATGGCACGAATGGCTTTGATTATGAACAGAACGGGACTGCTAAAAAGAAGAAAAAGAAAAAGGGTGTATTGGCTTTACAAAGCCTTGGGAGATAATTCAAACACCTACACAAGAAGGGAATAAAAAACTCTTTGTATTGAAAATAGCTTTCTAGCTTGATTTTTGCTTGCTATAAACGTACAACACCACACCCCTTTATATAGTGACTTGCTACTATGTGAAATACCTAATATGCCCTCATTTTAGAATAATCTATACCATTAACTACCTTTAATCCATCAGTTTCTAACGTATGGAAATCCACTAGCCACAACATGTGGAAATTCCAATAGTCATAACGTATAGCTTTTCAGATGCCATGAAATCTTCCAGAGGTTGTTGGAGTATCCGAACCGTCCATTTGGTTTGGACGTTCCAACACTCCCCTTCAAACCAAAATCGGTTTCATTCCAAGTATAGACCTTAGTCGTCTGAATGTATTAATCTGTAATGCCTTGGTGAATATGTCCGCGACCTGTTCAGTAGTGTGACAGTATTCCAATTTTACCACTTTCTGCTTCACTTGATCTCTAAGAAAATAGTATCGAGTATCGATGTGCTTGCTCATTCCATGTTGTAACGAATTTTTGGAGAGCTCGATTGCTGACTTGTTATCCACATATATGACTGAGGATCCTTTTCGCGGATGCTTCAATTCCTTTAACAGATTTCTCAACCAAATCGCTTCACAGACTGTAGACGAGATGCTGCTACATACTCTGCTTCACATGTGGATAGAGCGACCACACTCTGCTTCTTCAAATTTCATGTGAAAGCAGTCATTTCGAGATAGAATACATACCCAGTGGTGCTCATTCTTTCATCTTGGTGACCTCCCCAATCACTATCTGAGTATCCATACAGCATTGCTTCATCTTCGTATGGATAGAAAAAACCAAATTCCATTGTTCCTTTGATGTACCTGAGGATTCTTTTTGCGGCTAGCCGGTGTGATTCTTTTGGCGCTTCCATGTACCTGCTTAGAAGCTCAACACTGTAGACGATATCCGGCCTTATGATTATGAGATACCTTAGGCTTCCAATTAGACTCTTGAACAGAATCGAGTCCACGCTTCTTCCTTCTCTTTCTTTTGTCAGCTTTAGGCCCGTTGCTACAGGTGTGTTCACGGCATTGCAATTGGCCATCTTGAACTTTTCAAGTAATTCCTTGGCATACTTTTTCTGAGATATATAGATGACACTATGTTATTGCTTCATTTCGATGCCTAAAAAGAAAAACATCAGACCTCCATCAGTCATCTCGAACTCCTTAAACATAGCCTTTTTGAATTCATCAAACATCGACTGGCTGTTTCCTGTAAATAGCAAATTATCAACATATAGGTATGCTATGAGCATATCGCCATGAGCATTCTTCTTGATGTAGACTGCATGCTCATATGGACATTGGGCGAAGCCGTTCTTTTGAAGATAATTGTCGATACGTGCATTCCAAGCACGTGGAGCTTGCTTCAACCCATAGAGGGCTTTTTTTAGCCAATAAACCTTATGTTCCTCCCCTTGCATAACAAACCCTTTAGGTTGGTCAACATAGACCTCTTCTTCCAGAATGTCATTCAGGAATGCAGATTTCACATCAAGTTGGTAGATCATCCAACTTTGATGTGCTACAAGGGAGATAATCATCCTCACAGCATCAAGGCGAGCAACGGGAGTGAAGACTTCTTTATAGTCTACCCCGTACTTTTGTTTGTATCCCTTTGCTACGAGCCTTGCCTTGTAGCGATCGATCCCACCATCAGAATTTCGCTTGATCTTGTACACCCATTTGACGCCGATAGCTTTTTGGCCATTAGGAAGCATAGTCAGCTCCCATGTATCATTCTTTTCAATGGCATGATTTTCTTCTTTCACAGCTATTCTTCAACATTCTTCTTTTATGGCCTCCTGGAACGTCAAAGGCTCATGATCTGCATACAGGCAGAAAAGATGAACTTCTTCAGTTTGCTCATAGATGTCACTTAAGCTTCTCATTTTGATGGGTGCCATAGGTGAGGACGAGCTGGCCGAACTTTGATTTGATGGAGTACTTTCAGGGCTTCTATGGACTGATGATGCAACTGAAGAAGGTGTTGTGGGCGTTTGCTCTTGACGATCATGCCTTTCTTCCTGTTCTTCTGTTTCGACTTGAATATCTTTGGTCGATTCGTCATCGTTCCATTTCCAAACTTCTTCCTCACTGAAGACCACATCTCTACTTACCACTACTTTATTGGTTAGTGGATTGTAGAGCTTGTAGGCTTTAGATTCTTCACTATAGCCGATGAAGATGCATTTCTCGCCACAATCATCAAGCTTCCTTCTTCTTGCTTCTGGAACTTGAGCATAGGCGACACACCCAAAGATCCTTAGGTGCACCACGCTCGGTTTGTAGCTACTCCATGCCTCCTGTGGTGTCATGTTTCTGACGCTCTTGGTTGGACACTGATTTAGCAAGTAGGTAGTACATGCAACTGCCTCTACCCAGAAGTTCTTTGGCAAGCCTTTCTCTTTTAGCATGGTTCTTGTCATATCGAGGATAGTACGCAGCTTGATGCCTTGTTCCCTGCAATAATCTCGAAATGCATTTGAGGTGTACTCTCCACCTCTGTCAGATCTGAGTACTTTAATTTTGTGACCACTTTTAACTTCAACACGAGTTTTGAAAATTTTAAAGATAGTGAAAGCGGAAGATTTTTCTTTGATGGAATACACCCAAAGTCTTCTGCTGAAATCATCAATGAAGGTAATAAAGTATTTATTACCTCCAAGAGAGGGTGTTTCAAGTGGTCCACAAATATCAGTATGAACCAATTGAAGTGGTTCCTTTGCTCTTCTGGACACTCCACTTGGAAAGGAGTTCCTTTGTTGCTTGCCGAGTGTGGACGCCTCACACACATGTTTTGGAGCTTCAATAGCGGGCAAGCCCTGTACCATGCTTGATGAAGACAATAGCTTTAAGCCGCTAAAATGGAGATGCCCAAAGCAAAGATGCCATCTCCATGAATCATTTTTCACGGTTCCATAAAGACACTCGATTTTTGTGTTGATTTGGAGCGGAAACATGCGATTCTTCGCCATTTGGACTTGAGCCACAAGACTAGACAGCTTTGTGGGCCTCACCGTAGTGTATGTGTTTTATCCCCGCCGTTCATCCATCTTTCCACATTATTTTAGGGCAGGGTCCATAAAGTTAGTTCCAATTTTCAGGTGGACCACACAGGAAACATTGGTGATTGAACGTTCAGTTCACCGCTAAAAACCTCACAGGGCCCACTGTAATGTTTATTTTCCATCGAACCTGTTGATTAGGTCACACAGGCCGGGATGAAGGGAAAACACCAATACCAGCTCTATCCAAAACTTTTGCAGCCCCTAAGAAGTCTTTAATGGTGGGTGTTGGATCACCACTGTTTCCTGTGGTATGGTCCACCTGAGATTTGGATCTGCCTCATTTTTGGGCTCGTGCCCACCTTGATGCTGAACTATATATCTACGCCGTCGATCCATTTTTGCAGCCAATTTTGGGATGTGGTCCCAAAAATTAAGTAAATCCAAATCTCAGATGGACCACACCAGCGTTGAAACCCACAAAGTCTACCACTGAGCCATTAGCAGAAACCCACGGCTAATACGAAACCTTTTCCAGCACCTTCCAGTAGCGAATCCAAGTCGGTCGCCCGGAGTGCACTTTGAAAGTGCTCTCCCATTCCACGTGTCAATGCTAACATGTGTATAAGCGGCTGTGATCACGCACACGTGTAACACCTCTCTACTTGTAAGGTCAAGATCCACTAATGGATCTAAGCCATCCATCATGCGTCTTACCTTTGATAGGAAAAATCCAAACATCCAATTAATGGTCAGGAAAATAGATGAACCATATTGATCATAACAAAGAAATTCCATTATTAATCTTGACCCTCCACTGGGGCCCACCTCTAAAAATCACTCCAATATGATGATCCTAATAATCTGACCAAGGATTTGAAAATGATGGTCCATATTCATTCATATGGGCCCGCCTTTGAATCACCCATTCCTTTTATATATAATCCAGACCATCCATCATATGGGACCCACCATCAACTGCTCATCCTTTTTAAAAGTCACTTTGATTGGATGATCCTAGCCATTCATTCAATGTTTTGAATGAAGAGCAATACATGTCAGTCAAAATAGAGGATGCCCAATTGTTAATTGGACCATTCAATGCATGGGGCCCACCCTTGAATTCACATCCTTATAATCTTAACCATTTAATCAATTGATAGAAAATAGATTGCACATATTTGTTATATTTAGAAATGTCATGTTGATAATTTGGACCCTTCATCTTGTGGGCCCACCTTTCATTACCCAACTCTCTCAAGAATCACTTTGATTGGATGATCGTAACCACTGATCAGTAGCTATACGGCGTGGATAAACTGATTCTACTATACCATACTAATGTTTAAATATTATCACTGATATGGGCCCCACTTTGATTTCCTCGCTCTAAAAAATGCTACTATATAATGATGCTAACCATTTGAGGAATGACTTGAATTTTTTATACCAGAATGTATTATATATGGTTGGATCTTTCATCACGTGGAGTCTACTTGATTGCTTATCTCTCTAAAACATTCTTTTGATTGAATTATATATTGTAGCTACTCTATCGATTGGCGGAAAACGACAGATTGTGATTTTGTGTGCATCCAAACATACCTTAAATGAACTCTTTTCCTCTCTTCCTGCACCATAACCATAGGTTATATTGGTCTTTTGGAAGACAAGCTATCTAAGTTGGAGCCATATGATGCATTGTCCGGATGAATGATCAAACCTTCTTTGTTATAATTAATATAGGCTGTCCATTTTCCCAGCCATCAATTAAATGTCCAGCATCGTCTGATCCAACTAACTTTCACAGACAATCAATTAGGTGGATCAAAGGTGGACCCTGCAAATGAAAGCCCAGACCTGTTTTGTTATAATTAATATGGGTTGTCCACTTTCTTAGCCATCAATAGATGTCTAGTATCATTTTATCCAAGCAACTGTTTGGAGGGATAGGCAATCAAAGGTGGACTTTGTTGGGAAAAGTCCTAACTTGACTAGTCAAGCACGTAAACAACCTCCAATGTAATCACATAGTATAATAGATAAAGAAAAATTGGAACATACACAAAGCGTACATATTATATTTTACAAAAAACTTTTGCAGAAAAAAACCACGACACCCACCGACAAACGATTCACTGTAATAAAAAAGTTACAAGTGATGGATCAACTTATGCATTCGAAAACCCTAGCTTTCTCCTTAACAAAACCCTTGACCTTCTCAGAGTTCTCCCTTTATTACCCCTATCAAATGTTAACATGGTTTATATATCCCCATACAAAATTAGAAATAAAACCAAGCAATTATGCAAAATTGGTCATATCATCGATTGATCCAGATCAATCAACTGTAATTGATGGTTGCCGATCGAATTGACCAGGGCCGTTAATTGATCAATGACGTCCAAAAACATCCAATAAACAAAATAATATTTTTGAAATTTTCTCGATTGAATCGACATCCCTATTTTTGTACAAATTGAATGCACTCAATCAACAGACCTCACATGATGAGTGACTATGTCAATGGTTGGACTTCTACTGACTTCCATTATATAAACAGTTCAATTATTGGATTTCTATTATGTAAACAAGCATTGTTTATCTTACTAGCCATTTATTAGATGTATCATGAAAAAAAAAATGTTTAGATTAACTGAAGGCCTGATCAATGGACGTTAACTAGACGGTCGAAGATGAAAATACCCAATGGTCGTTTTTCAAATAAACAACGGTTCAAAAATGAGAGGTTAAGGCTGTCTGGCCAATATGATTATTATGACTGCAACGTAACTCAAGTGAGTATGAACAATTTCTAAGCGCCCCACATCAAAAACCTCTTGTGGGGTCCTGTGGGAAGATATGCACGAGGAATGTGCTTGTAGGGCTGCACATCCGTCGGTTTAACCCGATCGACCTGTCCGATCTAACCCGGCAGAAACTCAATCTGCCCCAATCCGATAGAGGAAAGAGTCCGGTCCTGAGTGAATGCGGTTGGACCATTTTTAATCTAGGTACGCTTTAGGATACACGCCAAACTCGACCAACCCAACCGTACCCTGACTTGTGCATACCTGACTTATTCTGCCCGACTCGGCCCCAAGTTTTGTTAGAGTATTCTAAAAAAAAAAAAAAAAACTTCGAGTATGCCCTCCTTTGACATATTTGGAAATTGAAACTTTGGATAGTAATGTGGTAAACACACCTAGTTGTTTCTGCTTTATTGTGGGGTATTTTTTTTTTTTTTTCATGAGGCTCAATAGGGAACACCAATTCATTTCTATGGGGCTCATGGTTAGGTTATCCAAACCATTGATCTGATACCCCATCATAAGTACATCATCCCTCCAAAAAATGTCTCAAATTTGAAGATTGTAAGCCTTCAACTTAGGTCTTTTTGTACTCTTCATTGAATGTGAACCATTCATTTACATGCGAAGAATCGAAAGGTTACAGTTGTTGGGTCAAGGAGATTCTTTGGGTATGATCCATCGATGATTGGAACCACAATCTCAATTGTTTAGATCACCAAACGATATGTCTCACCTGTATAAATTATGGGCATGCTAGGGAAGGAGAAGTTCTACATGCAATTGAATAATTTACATCTATTCAAATTAGATGCGGATTTCCTGCCAAAGCCTTTATCAGAAAGTTCTTGCGCTAGGAACCTAGGTGGTGCTAGGCTTGGCAACAAGTCGTGTTGAAGCGTGTTCGTGTCGTGTTGTATTCATGTTGTGTAAAAAATGCCCTCACCCAAACTCGACCCGTTAACTAACGGGTCAAAATCTAGAAACCCAAACGTATTCGTTAATTTAACAGGTAACCTGCAACCCGACCCATTTAACTCGTTAAATAAACGGGTCATGCTTTCGTGGGCAGAGAGATGAGAAAGGGGCTTGATTCGATGAAGATTTTGGAGTGTGGCCATGTGGGGCCGTGGGTAGAAAGATGGAGAAAACTTCCAAGTGTGTGTGTGTGT
Source organism: Liriodendron chinense (assembly GCA_003013855.2). Classification (NCBI taxonomy): domain Eukaryota; kingdom Viridiplantae; phylum Streptophyta; class Magnoliopsida; order Magnoliales; family Magnoliaceae; genus Liriodendron; species Liriodendron chinense. The sequence continues at coordinate 858,228 of PVNU02001323.1, read as the reverse complement.
GTGTGTGTGTGTGTGTGTGTGTGTGTGAGCGAGAGAGAGAGAGAGAGAGAGAGAGAGAGAGTCTTACTGGCTGTCTTAGCTTCTTAGGGATTTCTCACCACTAAAAATAATTACCAAAATACCCTCACTAATGGGTTAAACAGATTTCACAGGTGAAACACTGACTTAACCCATTATCTTAACGGGTCTTGACGAACCAACCCGTTAGTGACTCGACACAAGAAGGCCGGACCTAAACACTGATTTTTTCGTGCGGGTTGGCGGGTCGTGTAGAATTTTGTCAGGCCTAGGTGTGGCCCACCATGATGTTTGTATAAATCCAACCCATCCATCCATTTTGTGAGCTTATTTAGGACATGCGACAAAAAATGAGATGGATCCAAGATTTCTGGTTTTAATATACAAAGTTAAAAAGAACGTGAATAAGCAGAACTCATCTTCACCCGGCTTGACCCGGTTCAGCATATAGTGTCGGGTAGGGTTAGGGTTGACCCTTTTGCAAGTAGGGTAGGGTTAGGGTTTGGGTCAGCCCAACCCAGTCACAACTTGGACCGAGAACTTTAAAATATGTTTAGGTTCGGTCCAAGAGTGGGTCCAACTCGACACTAACCCGACCCCTGTGCAGGTATATGTACTTGGGTTTTCATTTTGTACAAACTGGGCAATGGTTCAACTATCCAGACGGTTGATTTGTTGAAACCCCAACTGGCAAAACCTGCTTTGAATATATCTCCAATTGGGTGATCCTAACCATTACTGTTAGGACTTTCTTCAGTTGATTTTTTTTTCTGGCAACAAATTGAAAGGTCAGGATCGTTCAATGGAGAAGATTTTTGAAAAACTTTACTACTGATCTGACCATTGCATTTGAAAAACTTTGCAAAAGATGAAAATCTTGTGTAACAAGTGCGACATCAACTGGGGCTGCACTTTTTTTTACCAGTCTGATTTTTAGACTTTCTTCTTGGCCCACATGAGATACACCTGATGACATATAAAATATCTGGCGGTCCTCTCACTACATCTGATCAGAAGTTTCCATAGTTTGTGTCCCAATCTCCATTGTTCTCTTTGATGTGGCTTATTTGAATGTTGGATGGGAATGATTCTTTTCTCTAAAAGCAGAAGAAAGAAGGTCAAACACTCAAATAAGCAGTGGGAATCAAAAGTGTCACCTTCTAACAATTAGATCCATCCATAAATTTGGGATATGGCATGGATAGTGTGCACGTATAGGAAAAATGTGGAGGTGACTTCAGGGAGTTTCCCATTAAGTTAGAGCTATGTGGGCCCCACCGTGATGTGTGTCAGATATCCACTCCATCAATTAGATGCACCCTTCTATGGTGGGACATGAGCCTAAAAATCAATCCAATCCATGAAACCTTCCTATTTTTTATAGGGCTCACAAAGGTGTAGTTCAGACATCCAATCCATCCATTGTGTGTGCCCTACTTGAATGATGGATCACATCAAATTTCAAGCTATTCCAAAACTCATATGGGCCACACCAAATTCTTTTATATTTTTGAGCCATGATTTTACGGTTATTTTTGGACATCCCATAGCCTAGAAGGGCCCCATGCATGGTGTAATATCCAGCACACATCATGGTGGGGCCATAGAGCTCCACCTCATGGGAGCTTTCCTTACATTTATGTACCGTCATGATCAAGCAGATGAAAGTAAGTCTAATCATCCACTTAAAATATCCATTCAGTTCAGTGGGGTCAGATCTTGGATAACTCATGGTTCTAAAGAAATATTTGTCAGATGATGCCAACCATTCAATCCATTGCTTGTAAAATGTACGGTCATCCTAAATGAACAACATCCGAATTGATCGGATCATCACAATCGTCTATTCTTTCTTTCCAACAGTTTGCTAGAACGAATGGACTGTCTAGATGATTGGATAATATGATATGTTCAGAAAGCAACCAGTTGTATTGTAAGCCTTCCATACAACTAGTTGGATAAGATCCTGAGCTTGTATTTCATGTGGCTGTAAATCCCCCCAAGAGAGATAATAGGCAGTTCTGTCACTTTCCTTAATAAGGTCCTCTCACCCACTTCAGTGGCACTTCTAAAGTGACAAGCGAAATGTACGGTTGGTATAATCCCTAGCTGTGGGCCCCACCCAATCCCTTTTTCGATCTTTTCTCTTTTTTTATTATCTCCCAAGTGAGGCTTAGATTCTCACACTTAGATTCCAAAACAAGATGCAGGAATGGTATCTCATTTGTAGTTTTCTTGTAGTTCGCTTTCCTTCTGTCCGTGTCGCCATACAGAATCGCTATCATGTCTTACTCCCGTGGGGCCAACAAGATGAGATGTTCCAATGATCCAAACCGTCCATCTTTTTTAATAATCATAGTTCACTTTTGACCCTGACCTTTGAATTTGAATTGTATTTTTTCAATGTTCTGAATTCATCTATGTATGATTACAATCATTATCCGTTCAATGTATAAACTCATTATTATGGGTTGTTTAGAACGTAATATAGAAGATGGACGGTTCTGATCATTGGACCATTTCAGCATGTGTCACGACACAGGCCAAAAACAAAAAAGGTGGACCCCCACGTAGGAAGCTCTGATCCTGCACTGGCACGTCATATGGCATGCACATTTCACCAGAGCGATTTGCTGAGCTGGCCGTCACTTAACCATGACTCGCCTACCAGACTGTAAGACTTCTATAGGCGGGCCCCACATGGTCATCAATATAGGTGGGCCCCACAATTTTACATCCGTAGGATCCACTACATACATCATCAAGAGGGCGACCCATGTTTGGACCTGATCTGAAAAATCAGGCCCGGTTTAGGTACGAAGGCCATGGCAACGGGAGACATTTCTAGTGTCATTTATGCACTGTTTGTGGTTGTACACGTGTCATTTATTTGAATGGCCCACTTATGGCCCGTTCGGATACTACCAAATAAGTTACTTTTCAACTGAACTTAAGACGTTAAAGTTACTTTGGCACTTAAAGTTCGTTTGGTAAATATAATTGAAAAGTAAGTTATCTTTTAAAAATTACTTATATTAATAAAAAAAAAATTTCTTTTTTGTGGGGAGGAGGGGTTAGTACACACCTACACTGTTAGTCACCTTCCCATGTTAATTAACTACCCTTCAATTTGGCTTTTCTACTTCTCTCTTAGGTCACGCTATATATCAAAGTTCTCTCTCATGGTTCACTCAATTACTGCTCTCTCATTCTGTCCACATCAAAGGAGGTCGCACGTGATGGACTGTGCCATCAAAGGTGGGGCTCACACAGTGGACAACCCACATCAAAGATGGACCCTACATTAATTGGTGCAAGATCTAATCCATCAATCAGGTTGATATGATCTTTTACATCTTTCCCAAAAATGATTTTAGTCCACTCACCATGGGGACCAACTATTGGAAACAAGTGCAGGGGTTAGAAAACTTCAGTCAAGTCTTCCAGAGCTGTACATTTGTTTTGTAGGCTACACTACAACAATTTTGGCTTTTACCAAGGAAATATTTCCTGGGTAAACATTACCATTTCCTGGGTAAAACTCATTACCGACGAAACTTTTCATCGTGGGTTTCGTCGAAATATCACCCTCAGGAAAAACAATTACATACGAAACAAAAGTTTTCATCGGTAAATAATGACTTTTACCTACGAAATATTACGTTGGTAAAAAGTCATAATCCATCGACAGTGAGCCCAGGCTCTTTAGGTTTCTAATTGGATGGGTTGGACCGGTTCCTTTGGTTAGCCGGACCACACAAAGGGTCTGTAAGAGCTTGGGTGTTGAGGTTTTATTGGCTCTGGGCTCAGGCCTATTGAGATCAGTTAGGCTGGACGAAGTGGGCCCCATAAAACACTCGTTCCTACCAAAAACCTGGTCTGTCGACAGCCCTACTCATACACAGGTCTCAGAATATGTACCCATGGACCCACCATATGGAGACCTTTTTGAATTAAATGTGGACCATTGCTTTTCATATCCGGACTTTTTTGAGTTAAATGTGGACCCTTGCTTTATTTTTATTCTTCTATTTTCTACCTACAAATTGAAAGGTTATGATCACTTTATCAAGGAGACGTTATTTCTGAGCATAATCCACCCACAGCGGGGCACAAGGGACCATTAAAAGACCAATGATCAAGATTACAAAACCATGGGCCCCACTTGTTTGGATTTAAAACCCATGTACACAATGCAACGATCCACATTACATGAACTAAACATTAAATAAATAGCACTGATTTTTCTGGGCCCACTAGACAAATGCAGTCTCACACCATTAAATTAAGTTCAGAGCAGATTGAGTAAACTCTGTGGGGCCCACAGGTGATGTTTGTGTCTTATCTACGCTGCCCTAAAATTCAGCCCAGGCCCACCCATGAGCCTCTGGGCTCATCCAAACCATGACCAAACCTACATGGGTGTGGAGAGCTGGAGAGATATATAATGATCAAGGGTAATCAATTAGACAGTAGAATGGTTCAGCCAATGTGGATTTCATAACTAGACCATTGACCAGATCATGAAGCGTCCATAATCACCAGCGGTGCAGCCATGTATGGGTACGTAGAGACGTATCCATCTACACTGGAATCTTATCTTTTTCAGGTCACATTCATGTCACTCTCTCCAAAAATGCCATTACTTGTTCATGGATAGGGGCTTTGAGGTATTTGAAGCTCACACGTCGAGGTTCTGAAATTTCTCATCTTAATCTTAATCTGAGCAACGCTATTTGCAGCCGTGCATATGTGGGCCTCTTGATGAATGCGTCAACCATAGGTGTATGTGGAATATGGGGATGGTTGGTCTTCCTACTTTCCAACCATTTGAGGGTGAGGATCGATGACGTTTCTGAAAGGGATGGACCGAAAGAAAAAGAAAATTGAGAGAAAACAAGAGGAAACGGAATTTAAGAGACCTTCGGTGGTCTACTGAAGGAAGAGACGGACCACAATTACGGATAATTTGCAGTCATGACTGAAGCGTGCTTCGGCTTACTGAAGAGGTGTCCTCGATCGACCGGGCATGGTTTCGCGATTTCTTTATGATTTTTATGATGTCTTTCTTAATTGTTCTATGACTCATTTCTTCCTTTGCAAGTTAGGTTTTAGGAATTTAGTTTTCATTATAAGTAACTTCTTAAATTCGTTTGTAATTAGTTTTTTATTATTTTAGTGAAAATTGAGTTTTTACTCTATTTTGGCTTGTGAATTTGATTCCTTCGAGGATTCGAAGAAGACAAGTTAAGGAGTCTCTGTAGATCCATGGATTCAGATCAGTTATCTGTGAGAGAGGCGGTGCTTGATCTCAACCCCGCCCCAACTATACTATTTGCTTATATACGTGTGGCCATATGATGAATGGACATTAGGGCCTGTTTGTGTTGCTTCTAGCAATAGCTACAAGTGAATGGGTTCGAAAACTTCAGCCAAAGTGTTTATAGCTGTACGTTTGTTTTGCAAACTGTGTGGCCCACCTGACCTGTGGCCCAACCTAGTTCACACATCCAAGCCATAAAAAAAAGGAAAAATTTGAAAATTTGTTTTCTAAAATTGATTGAGTGGCTGACCAAACACATTTAAAGCTTAAATTTTACAATGAAAAAAAAAAAAAAAAAATTTGTTAAGCCAAACAGGCCCATGGAATTCTGGGGTAAGAAAGGCTTGGAGAGTTTTTTTTTTTTCAATAAATAGTGTAGAGAAATAATAAAAAAAATTGGCTATTTTAGCTCAGTTATGGCCATTTCTATTTTGTTTATGTTAAGAATGATTTTCTTTTTTCCATTTCTTATATGGCTCTATTCCATGTTTCCTTATTTGGCAATCTATTTAAGCAGTTTATGCTTTGCTTTTTAACCATCTGAATTTCAAAATAATGTATGGTACCTGCAACGAGTCATGTAATGTATCGTGAACACCTCTCTCTCTCTCTCTCTTTCTCTCTGTCTTTTTCTGTGCGTGCGCATGCAATACATTTCAAAAGAACAAGGAAAGGCCAAAAAAACATTTCAAAAGAACAAAAGAACCTGAATGGTGAAAGTAAGAAAGACTTGACAACCTATGGTCTAATTAGAGGTTTGACACTTGATTGAGTGGAATGTTAGAACAGGGATTATGTGGGCAACCCATATTAATTGGGACAAGGCTTAAGGCTTAGATGATGATATTGATGATTTCATTTCTATCATTTTGTGTTTTTTGAGCCAATCAACTGTGACATGATATGTGGCTCATTTTTCTTGTCTTATTTTGTACCCATTGAATTCAATTTCAAACAATTGACCCAGCTTAGTAATGCACTAGTAATTGTTTATATTGAATGTACTAGTATTAGTTAAGGTTAGCTTTATAATTTTCATTTCTTTTTAGTGTGTAGTTGGTAGCTAAATATGATGATATTTTGCATCCAATTAGACTGATTAATGATGAAATATCCCTATATTTGGTGTACCTAAATGCACACTTGGCTATTGAATGGCAATGTAATCTTATGCTAATGAGTTATCAACAGGCTGGGATTCATGCTGCCCAATGCCACCCCAAAATGCTATAGGCTTGCTGAAGCTTGGCCTACATCTAAAAGAAAATCTAAATTGTTGCCCATGCTGAGTCGATTTGACAGTTCATATAGCCATGACCAGCACCACTTGGCTGCTCATGCCCACTTCACATGCCAAATGTGAAAATAAAATAGAAATTTAAAGTTGTTTCTGTCTAGTTAAATGAAAAAATTGCTATAGTAAATTACTGAAACATGCGTCTCATATGGCTTATGTACATTTGTGCATGCATGATCCATAAAGGCTAACACTCATTTCGAACGGCGTGGGAGAGTGCTTCCAATGGACTTTGTGGCTTGTCTCTCGTATTCATTTTTGTTGAATGGTTGCTAGGATTTTATATTTCGGAAGTAATGGAATTCATATATAATCGTAATCCTCCGAAATCAATGGAATCCGATTCAACTTGGAGCCGCGATTTCATGGGATTTCTCTCCAATAGAGCTTGGCACGAGCTGAGTCAACTCGCTTGAATTGACTTGATCGGCCTGCTTATACTTGACTCAAACAAATCCGATAGCTAGAGACGGTCCGATTCGAGTAATAAGACTCGTATCCAAATAGGAAACGAGTCGGGCCAGGAGTACACCTTGATTCAACCCGACCTGAATCGTATCCGATTCGAAATGGATTCTAACTGACCCAATACTCAATCCGACTCAGTATCGGGTATAAGTTAAAATAAAAAACTTAATTTTTACTTTACCCTTTTACTCTACTTGACTCCACCCACCCGATGGTCTCTGCCCTACCCACCTGCTGTTGCCCTACCATGCCCGTCGGTGACGGTCTTCCTCCTTCTCAACTACCTCCTCCACCCGCTACTTACCCTATCTGCACCACTCCACCCGTTTGCCTTACCCGTGGTTGTCATCGTTGGTCGTCCTCCTCCTCTGCCACCTCCTCCTCCATGACCACTCCACCCGCTGGCTGCTGCATGCCCAGTGCCCATACGACTGTACCTAGCCCCACGGCCCGTGCCGCTGTTGCCTACCCGGACACTGTTGCCCTACCCTAGTCTTCATCCTCCTTCTCCACCTCCTCATTCTAGGTAGATCTATCTTATTGTTATTGTTGTTCGTTGATTGATTAATTAATAATTATTATATTATTATTAGTAGAAATTCTAATTATGTTTGGGGATTTTGAGAATTTTTATAAATCAGGTTAAAATTTAGAAAATTTTATAAATTATGTTGAAAATTGTGAATTTTCATAAATTGAAATTGTTGATTGATTAATTAATAATTATTGTATTATTATTGGTAGAAATTACAATTATGTTTGGAGATTTTTATAAATTAGGGTTAAATTTTGAGAATTATTATAAACACTAACCCTAATTTGATGATTTATGTATTTGTGTGAATATATGCTTGATGTGGTGAATGGATAGATGAACTCGACTAGGTGAATGAATGAATATTTTTCATTTAGTCATTTTATTTTATTGAATGAATTGATAGATGCAATTTATTATATATATATATATATATATATATATATATATATATATATATATATATATATATTACATTTTTAAAAGATTTTTTTGAATTTATAGACGGACCCGACTTGACTCAATCTTACTCGAATGGACTTGATCCCTGTGATCGGGCTGGACACAAATCGGAATAGACTAGGCCATGAACGGTTCAGATAAGTTTAGGCCAGGCTGACTCGGTATCCTATCCTATCTGACTCGGCACAGGCCTTTTCCTTGAACGGTTTGGATCAGGTAAGCCCAAAACTCGGTCTGACCTGACCCGATACTCACCTCTACTCTCCTAGTTTTTTTCAACCGTGGAGAGCCCTACATCCATAAAAATGTATCTTTCTCTCTCAGTGCCTTTGACCTGCTGCCTGTAACATCTTTCTCGACCATCTTCTCCAACCTTCAACCCGTTGCCGGTAGATAATGCCTTAATTGCACTTCGTGGACACTGCTGCCCCTCTCATCTCTTTCCTAACAACTAGCAATTGATTTTCAGCATTTTATTATTATAATTTTCGTTTTTGGCCAGGGCAAAGATTGGGATGAAGGAGATGAAACAATGTACAACGGGCCAAAAAGTCTAAGCCTGAACCTTGCTTGTGCATTTGGGCTAATTGGTCTTTTTTGGCCCAATCGTAATTTTTAGTTCTTAGTTAAAATAGGCCATAAAAAATGAGGTTTCTAAATTAATGGACGGTGCCGATTACCGGCTATGATCCACAAGAGGCCCAGTAAAGAGATGAAGCAATGGGCCTATGCCTCTCTTTAATGGGCCATAGGCCGAAAGGTCTAAGGCTAAGCCTTGTCTGTATATTAGCTTGATGGGCTTTTCTCAACTCAATCTTAATTCTTATCTCTTGGCTAAAAATGGGTTACTTCCCCGTATTAATGGAGATGAAGTAGTGGGTCTATGTCGCTTTTTAATGATCAGCACGAGCTAAAAAGGGATGAAGCTTGTTGTAGTATGATGGGGTATTGAACTTTCAGTGATGAGATATCATCCTACACAATTTAATTTGCTTCATGAGTTGTGTTGAACATAAACAATGAGTAATTCCATGGTTGCTATCTAAGAATTATGAATCATAGAAGAATGTTCTCCATAGGTTCATGGATTTTTTAAGTAGTTGTTATAAATCATTCGGCACTTTTGGAAAAACATATGATGTCGTAGGACAATTTGGTACGAATTGGTATGAATAACTATAATTATTATTTATTTTATATTCTAATATCTTTTTCTATAATGTAATTTGCATGGTTCATGGGTTTGTCTTATAAATACATACTATAGAATATGTATTTTTCATCACATTAAATATATGAGATTTTGTATGTATTATAAAATTAGGAAGCCTACTTTTGTGGCCTATTTGGGTATCAAAATTATATTTTTTCAGCCAAAATATTTATTTTAGTGGACTTGTTACAATAAATATCTAAGATGTAACAATTACTTACCACTTTAGAATATTCAAGGTAATCTATTTACTTAAATTCATGTTCAAATGACTATAGTACAGATTTTAATGCATTCTACATTGAGGTTGCCAAATGGAATATTTGAATTTCTTTTAATCATAACTGAGGATTCCAAATCACTTTGATTCTAAGTATATTTGTGACTTTGATTCAAATGCAAGCCCTTTTGCATGCCATCTATCACACTATGCAAGGTTGCTAAAGTTTTTTTTTTTTTTTTTTTCTCTTAAAATTACTCAGGTCAAATGGACGAAAATACTATTTCAAGACTAAAATGGTGCAGAGGTGCTAAAGCGCAGCTCCCCTTTGACCATATTGGTTGAGCATAGGGTGTCAATAGGCCGGGCACAGGCCTGAAAAATCAGAATTTTAAAATCCGGGCTGAAACCTGACCCAGCCCCAGTCCGTTGACAGCCCTAGTTGAGCAATCCAAACCTGAGATTGGCGGGCCACACATTGGAAACAGTTAGGGTGAGAAGCAGATTGCATACTGGGTAACTCTGTGCGGTCCACCATGGGCGTGGATGTATGTCTTAATTATCCATGCTGTCCGTCCATTTTGGAAGCTCATTTCACAGAATGAGTCCAAAATTGAAGGATATCCGATGCTCAAGTGGACCACACCACAGAAAATAGCAGGGAAAGCGACATCCCCGTTGAAACTTTCGTAAGGCCTACGGTGATGTTTATTTATCATCCAACTTGTTCATAAGATATGGAATGGAAAACACAAAAATCAGCTTCGTACGAAACTCCCATGGCCCTTGGAAGTTTTCAATGGCAGGCATTGTTACGTTCTAAAGGGTTTAAGAGCTTAACTTTTTCCATCAGTTGGCTTTTGGTGCATTTGTTAGGTTCTGAACAATTGGTATTAGAGCTAACACCACGTCTCATGTTTGAGTCACGAAAGGACAACCTGTGGAAAGGGCAATCTAGACCAAAGTGAAAGCCACCACGATATCAAAGGGCTACCTGAGCAATCAGAGTGTAACCGCCAAGTGGAAAGGGATACCTGGATAAGCAGAGTGCAACACCATGCCCTGAAAAGGGCAACTTAGAATAGAGACCAAAGTGAGTGCCACCACGGAGTAGGCCACTATGGACGTTGGCTGTGGAGCGTGGTGGAATGTTAGGTTCCCAAGGGTTTAAGAGTCAGTCGTTTGGATGCCTGTAAAGTTAATTAGTTGTAATCAGATTACGTGGGATGTTTGGATGGATATATTTACCTATAAACAGATTGTAGGCTGTAATCGGATTACAACTTTTAGCAAAATGGCATGTTTTAGATTACAGGTAAAAGGATTTCAAGCAATTGATAATTTTTTTTTTTTTCAAACTTCTCAATGAAGGAGAGTCATAGCTTCAAGGGTGTTGGAGTTTGTGAAGCCTCTTGCAAACCTCTCTCCCCGCCTGTGTTTGTGAAGCCTTTGCAAACTTCTCTCAGCCTGTGTCGGGAGAGCTCTAAAGGACTTTATGCAAAGATTTGCTGGGATATATAAAAGTTTTGTATCAAGCTGATATTTGCGCCTGCCTTTCATCTAGGTTTGTGTGACCTTACGAACAGGTTGGATGCCAAATAAACATCATAGTGGGCCTAAGAAGGTTTCCACGGTGGCATCATCGTCCCCACTTCATTCTATGGGTGGATCCCTAGCTATGGGGCCGACTGGAATTTATCTACCTTGCGTCCATGTGGCCCATCTGTTTTGATAACTAATTTTAAGGCATGATATAAAAAATGCAGTGGATTCAAATCCTATGTGGACCACATGCACCACAGGAAACATTAAAAACTTATTAGAGGCCACCGGGATGCTTATTTTCTATCCAACCTTTTAGTAAGGTCACAAAGACCTGGATGAAGGACCTACTCAAATATCAACTTAAACTAAAACTTTTGTGGCCCACGAAAAGTTTTTAATGGTCAATTGCCACCGTTTCTTGTGGTATGGTCCAGCCGAGATTTGGATTTGCTTCATTTTTTGGATCTTCTCATGAAATGATCAATCAAAACAGTTGCACGGTGCGAATGTAAGGATAATACATCACAGTGTCCCCACAGCTAGAGATCCCACCCACCTCGGTGTAGGGTTCTCAATGGGTTGAGCTCAGGCTTGCGAAAGTGAACATTTGGAGTAAACCAGCCTAAAACAGTTCAAAATCTGGGCCGAGGCCAACCCTAGGGCCCGCCCGTTGACAATCCTAGCTTGGTGGATCGGCCGTTCTCGTAGAAAGTTGTGTATATGTATGAAAGAAATTTTGAACTAGCAGGCTCACTTTTGTGGCCCATTAAATAATTTTTTTAGCATAAGGATTGGACTTATTCCAATCATCCATTTTAAAATGAAGACTTTATATGTTATTTAGTGAATTTTAATTACTCCAAGTTTTATTGTGTGTGAATACCTAATTATAAGCCCTAAACCATTTACTGGTTATCCAAGCACAAACATTTGTTTACCGGTAAACAAATTACAATTTAAAGCTAAATAAATTAGGCTGAAAACACTTTACACCAATAATCAGGTTCCAACTAATCAACTTTACCGGCATTCAAATGACCCTAACTTTACACGTTCCATCAACTTTTAGTTCCTAACATGCATTCAATTCACCCTCCTTATTTCTTATTGTGTGGTTTACTTGAATTTTGGATATGTTTCAGTTTTGAGCTAGCTCCAAAAATGAGCTGATAAAAGGAATGGACTGTGTGGATAAGACACATAAATCACGGTGGGCCCCACATAGTTTACTTTGTACGCAATCAGCTTAGGTTAGGATGGGACGCCAGCCGTTAGTTCTGGGTAGGGCCCACAGTGGTGTTTGTATGTCATCCAATGCATTCATCTGATGTGGCTCATGGGGGATGTCCACGTATTCAGAAACTCAGGCGTTGCATGCCACGAGAGTTCGATGAAGCTTGATGGCCCACCTGGGTTAAACCCAAAACCCCAGTCCTCTCCCTTTCTTCTCCTCAAAACCTCAGAGAGAAGAACGAAGGATAGAGAAACCCCATTTCCATGAAATCTCCTCCCATTATTTCCTGATTTCAATCTCTCTCTCTCTCTCTCTCTCTCTCTCTCTCTCTATCTCTCTCTCTCTCTCTCTCTCTCTGCCTAGGCTCAGTGGCGCTTTACCTCCTCTTCGAATCGGCATCGGGTTTCTCTCTCTTCCACGCTCATGGCATCGACAAGATCGGTCAGAACACGGAAGCCGTCCACAACTCGGTCCTCGACCTCACCCGATTCAGGAAAGTCGTGAAACTCGCCGCTTTCCAGCCCTTCTCCTTGGCTCTCGACACTCTCAACCAATGCAATGCCGTCTCTGAAGGTGAGAATACCGGGGCTCTGATATCTTCTTTTTTTTTTTTTGTTGCTTTTGACTGATTCATGACGTGACTGAATTTTTTATGGTTGTTAATGGGGCTTTCCGATGCTTTGATGCTGAATTTTCTAGGGTTTTACAGCTTACTGTCCTACTCCTTGACTGATGATTCAGTGAAATGCGTTAAGTCATGGCCTTTTTATTTCTTATGAGTTTCAGTGTTTTGGAAAGAAAAAATCCATAATCATTTAGGAACTGATCAATTTCAAATTTGGGAATGATACACTCAGATGCCAGTTTCCATAGATGCATTACCCATGATTTGCCCGCTTGGACCCCTGTAAAATCGTTAAGTGGTAAACACTTGTAGTGTTTGGATGGGGAAATTATGCCAAAAACTGTTTCGCCCTTGCCCCACTTTTCAATTTCCTTCTGTAAAGGAGAGATTCATACTACAGTTAATGCGTTTACATGCTAAACTTTTACATACTCAGGCAGATTGCAATGTTTAATACGGACTTGTGCATGGGTCCACCGTGATGGGCCCAGGACGTGCAATCCGTCATGTACGTCCCCTGATGTGAGCTCTTTTCCCAAAGTGGGTGGGCCACATTATGGATAACAGTTTGCATTGGGGCGCCCATCATTAAAAACCTCCCAGTTACTGTGCACAAGACATTCAGTTTGTCCACCATATTCGTTGAACTAAGCCCAGCCCAATGGCGTATCTTATATGAAGCCCAATTATGTGATTTGAAGATTTTGGTGGGATTTACCGCTTCAAGCTCTATCTTGTGAGAATATTCAATTTATTCTTGGTAAACTTTTTATAAGTTAACCAAATACAAAATATTTACTGATAAAACTTTACCACTTAAAGCCAAACCTGAAAGAAGTAAATAATTTACCTATGAAATTCTTTTCTTTCTTTTGAAAGATGATACTTTATTAGGTAGAAGCCAAAAGGGGAAACAAAAACTACAAACCAAAAGGAAAAAAGAGAGAAAAAACGAAAAAGAAAACAAAAAACGGGAAACAAACATAGGAGAAACTACAATAAATCTGAGCTATAAAAAGTACAGAACCTAAACAGGCATCCCCTTCAAGGCTCCCTGTCCCTGAATAGCTGAACCACTCCGTTAAAGATCCCAACACTCGCAATACTTTTGTTGCGAAAACATCTCTCATTTCATTCTCCCCAAATTGACCACAGGACTATTAACAGGGTGAAACTCTTTACCGTAAAGTTTTTACAACTTGAAATTTTACAAGCATCTAAACAACCTTAAAGAAAAACGCTTGCAGACCTCGCTTAGATACCTACCTGGGTAACTTTCTCTAATGTAAAGGAAATGACTTAATGTGCATTAGGTGCATCACCCCTTGTTTAGCCTTGGTCCGAAAAATTAGGCTGATATGACATTCAGGTGGCCCACCCCATAAAACTGTACTTAGTGACTTCTAAATTCATGTGGTTTGCCCCACCTGAGTTTTGGAATCTTGTGATTGTTGGGTAAATCTTTCATCCTCATGAGGCATATCAAATTAACAGATTGGATGCCATATAAACACCATGGTGGGCCCTACACAAAACTAATGTTGGGTATCTCATACCAACTTTTTCCTAGGGTGTGGCCTACCTAATTTCTGGATACTAGCACCTTGCCCTATGGGTGGGGTTATGGTTTCTATGGGTGGAAAGGAATAATACGACGTTCAGAAGCAGGGCAGGCAGCCCTAAGGAAGTGTTTTCCAAAGCAAAATGTTATGTTATATTTTGGGCGGCTGCTGCGAGGTTTTCATATCGTTTCCCTCCTAGTTGGTTCTAGTTTTCATTGGTCCTCTTTGGGGTTGTATAGTTTTTCATCTTCTTTTTGTATGTTCTGGCTTCGGCCTCTCTTGAAATAAAATTGTTCTAATCGCTCAAAAAAAAAAAGAAAAAAAGAAAAAAACTTTTTCCTAGGGTGTGGCTTACCTAATTTCTGGATACTAGTGAGTTTTTGGTTCCAAAGTTAACATCAGGCAGCGTATCTGATGGATGGGGTGGATCTCATGAAAGTTCCACCCACGTGGCTCTTGGTGCATGAGGTATGCTAGCGAGGTTCCAAGGTAAAAGGAAACAGAGCAGCTGATTCATGCCAGTGGGCCCTGCTGTATGTTGTATGTTGCTGATAATGGGACATATATGGGATGCTAAATATATCATTCCTCTTTTTTCTTTTTTTTTACCAATTCTAATGCCTTATTATATTTTTGTTATTCTTTGATTGAATTGAAATGTAGATAAGAGTATCCTGTGAAGCTCAACGATTGGATTTGCATAATGTCTTTCAAGAGCTTCAATTATATACATAGGTGATTAATTGGTTTTTTGAGCTTAAATTCACACAGATGTCATGGATTCCCAAATCTCTTGGAGTTGCAGGGCTTTTGACGGATGAATTGAGGAACTTTTTGGAACTGAATCTTCCTAAAATCAAGGAAGGAAAGAAGCCCAAGTTCAGTCTGGGGGTCGCAGAGCCAAAGATTGGGTCTCAGATTTCTGAATCAACCAAGATTCCTTGCCAAAGCAATGAGTTTGTCCTGGAAATCCTTCGTGGTGTACGCTTACATCTCGAGAGGTTTATCAAGGACCTCAAGGTTTGCAATTTTGCATCCGAGTTTTGTACGTGGAGTTGTCCTTGTTTTCTTTCTAAAATAACAGTTACTTTTTTTCTTTTTCCTGTCTATTATAGCAAGCAGATCTACAAAAGGCTCAACTGGGTTTGGGGCATAGTTACAGTCGAGCAAAGGTCAAGTTCAATGTTAATCGAGTTGACAATATGGTTATTCAGGCCATTTTCCTTCTTGATACTCTAGACAAAGATATCAATTCCTTCTCCATGAGAGTCAGGCTTGTTGACATTCAATGTATATTTTTTGAAAGCATAATTTAGATTCCTTTATATGGAAACCACTTGCTACCTTGTGCTGAGTACCTACCATGTTTACTTTGTGTATTGTGGGGGGAACGATTCAACGTGCGTGAAATCCATGTTGTCCATCAGGTAACTTGTTTGGCCTTGATCCTAAAAATCAGGCTGATTCAACACAGGGGGGCCACACCAAAATAATCATAACCTCTAAATTGACTTGCTATGGCCCACTTGAGTTCTTAGCGCCCATGTAGAAGCTGTTGACCAGGTTGTCAAACTTTAGTTGAGACAGTGTTGGTTATGCTTAGTGATCCAGATCCAGGGTCCCTGCTAGACAGTGGCATCTGCCAAACCCATGACTGGGTCATCAGAATATAAGGGGTCATTTGGCAACCTGGATTTGGATTCCAAATCCAAAAGACCTCATCCTGATGTATGGCAGCCCCTTTTCTCCCTGGAATTCCAGATTTCAAGCCACTTTGGGTTGCAAAATCCATAGATTCCAACTCTAACCCAAGGGTTAAAATTTTCAACTGTTCCCTTTTGGTGTGGCCCATTTGCCTTTTGGAATGGCTTGATTTTTAGTGTAATCTACCAAACACAATTTCTGAATTCTATAGGATTGAAAATCTAGGTTGCCATGCTCAACTAACAGAATCCAAATGCAGGGATTTCAATTCCTGTATTTGGATTCTTATCCTAGCTGCAAAATGACTCCTAATGATCCTGGCCAGGATGGAAGGTTAAGGCGGACAGCAACCTTGTGCACTGGAACATTTTATTTATTGCTGTATTATCTACTACTGGAAAAAGGAAAAAAAAAAAAAAACCATGTTTGAAGCTTTCTTTGATTTTTTATACCTTTCTGCAGAGAATGGTACTCTTGGCACTTCCCTGAACTTGTGACGATTGTCAATGATAACTATCTCTACGCCAAAGTTGCGAAATTCGTGGATAACAAGTCAGAGTTGAACGAGGACAAGATTCCAGGGTTAGCAGACATACTCGGTGATGAGGATAAAGCGAAGGAGATTGTTGAAGCAGCTAAAGCATCCATGGGTAAAGCTCATGAAATTAGTTTGTTTTGCTAGCTATGTCTGATGTTCTATTCATCATTTTATGCTGCTTTTTCAGGACAGGGTTTGTCTCCAATTGACTTGATTAACGTTCAGCAATTTGCACAGAGGGTAATGGACCTCTCTGAATACAGGAAGAAGCTCTATGAATATCTTGTTACAAAGATAAATGACATTGCACCAAATTTGGCTTCTCTGATTGGTGAAGTCGTTGGTGCCCGTTTGATTTCTCATGCTGGTAGTCTTACAATTCTAGCGAAGTGCCCCGCCTCTACCCTTCAGATCCTTGGTGCAGAAAAGGCACTTTTCAGGTGCATCATCTGCATCTACTCATTCCTTGATGATGATGATGAAATAGTTCTTTCTAGGCAAATTTTCTCTTCTATAAGGGTTCATTTGGGTAAGGGATCCTACAAAATTGGGATTAGCCTAAATCCTGATTTTGGTGTTCTCATGCCCTCCAAGTTGGATTAGTATGCATGAAACCAGTGCTTTCCTCCCTTAATTGCAACTATTTAAAGATCGATAATTGTGACTAAGCAGGGGAAATTGCATTATGATAATATGAGTCTGATGAGGAGGGTATGGAGCTTATCAAAATTGTGACTAGGGCATAAAACTGAGATCCCCCATCCAAAGGGACCCAAAAGCATAAGGAACTGAAAATAGTTTTTTTTTTTTTCCCCCTTTTTAATTTCAATTTGTGCAGTTCAATTATTTTACAAAATAATGGCTAACAGATTAATTTGCAAAGTCATGGTCAGTTTTTCTATTATGCAGGATATGTTTGTTTTCAAAGCTGTGCAGTTACTCATTGGCTCATTCTTAAAACCATTTCTTCGAAAGCTTGGGTTTTGCTAATTTAGTTACCCATTCAAAACACAAATTTCGTAATTTGCATTCTTATTTTATTTCTATGTGCATTATGATCTCTCTCTCTCTCTCTCTCTCTCTCTCTCTCTCTCTCTCAAAAGAAAAAATAAATAGTACATGCCCTATCAGTGTGTTGTTTAAAGGAGATATTGTGAAAATTTCTTTCTAGCTACATAAGAGTCAACAACTCTTTTTTTCCTTCAATGAAATGCCCATTGTAAAAGCTCATTGCCATTTTCATTATTTGAGCATTGAAAAATTGAGTTCTTTATCTGTGATTCATGAGTCATTGTCTCATTGATATTATTTGTCTTTAGGGCATTGAAAACCTGAGGGAACACGCCAAAATATGGCCTTATATTTCATTCTTCTTTTATTGGCCAAGCATCCGCACGGAACAAAGGTCATTTAGCTCGTTACCTTGCAAACAAGTGTTTCATTGCATCCCGTATTGATTGTTTCTCTGGTTAGATTTTTCCTCAGTTCAACTATTTTAACATGGGTCTTTCCTAATTCTACTTTTCTCCGTGTGGTGGATATGTGCTGGACTACTGTTAATATTATCTTCTTTGCGTAGAGATGAATACCACTGTTTTTGGGGAAAAGCTTCGTGAACAGGTGGAGGAGAGGCTGGACTTCTATGACAAGGGTGTTGCCCCACGTAAGAACTTGGATGTTATGAAAGCAGCTATTGATAGTGCATTAAACAAAGACTCGCAGGAGAAGCAAGGTGAGGGCCTTTTCCCAATTCGGGCAGTTCTGGGTCGGGTTGAGGATCAACCTGAGCCCAATCTGACCTCGAGAGGACCTAGCCTGCAACCTGAGCCAACCCAGAATCCACTGTGTGGTGCCCAACCTGATCCGAACCTGAATTCCTCTATACTCAACCCTGACCTGACCGAACCCAAATTGACCCAAATGCATGTGATCATTTCCGACCCAGCCTAACCTCACTCTAATTTGCTCAGCCTGAAATTAGGTTGGAGTTCACCAACCCTAACCCTACCCAAGGGCCTTAACGATCTGACCAGCGCTTATTAGGGTTGTCCAGTTAAGGAACCGTTACTTCCTCAGTTTATCAGAATGACATTATAGACCACTGACCAAGGAACTAAGGACCTGTGGATGCTAGACGTATCCTGAGGCGAAGGATCATACAAGCCTCCTAATAATGAATTACTAACAAATGCCATGAGCTCACCACTTACAGCAGCAGCATATGCCCATTTTTTGGAGGGTTTTTTTTTTTTTTTTTTTTTTCTCACCTTGGTTTTTGCATATTGAATTATTCACCATTGATATGGGGTCATATCGCCGGCCAACACGGCCATATTGCTCATGGACGACACGGGGATACATACTGGTATCTGACAATACTCAAACATTGGTTTTGACAAGTAGTAGACTTTCTTTTGGCACGAAGACAAGTAACACCCTCCCTTGCGTGTTTTCCCAAAACATGATTGAACAATGTCATAGCTGTCACAGTTGACTGTTATCCAAGTAAAAAGACTTTTTTATCCTCAAGTTGGGAGAGGGTAGGGTTAGGCCTTGGGGTTAGGGGGAGAGAGAAGAGAGGCTAGGTTTAGGTTGGGGTTTTGTGGATTTGGGAAGGGTAATATTGTCATTTTCCAAAACTGACATTTTCAAAAAATCTGGTGACCTAACCATGATTGGTTTTTTCCGTACAAAAAATTAGCAGCAGTGTGTTTTTTGGCCACATTTAAAAAGAAACGGAAGGTGTTATTTGGAAAAATGCTTGATGGGGTTTGCTATTTGTCTCTGGGCTGAAGTAGAGGGTGCTATGTCAAAACCTTAAATAAAAAAAATAAAAAAAACACAAAACAGAAGTTAGGGTTCCCTTGTCAAATTTATATGGACATGATCCAAGGCAGGTTTAGGAAAAGCATGTATGTCGTTGTTTGATTTGTTCCGTATTTGTTATGAATGCTTGCAGATGGAGAAAAGACCCAGATGGTTACAGATCACGAACCCACACAAGTTTCAGTAAAGAAAAGTAAGAAAAAGAAAGCCAAAAGCGAGGTTGTGGATGGTGTTCGAATGGCAGAGGATAAACCAGCTGAGACTATGGATGGAGATGCTCTTGGTGAGCCTGAAACCGAGAAGAAGAAGAAGAAGAAGAAGAAAGAGAAGCGCAAGTTGGTGGATGAGCCAGTTCCCGAAATTTCAAATGGCACGAATGGCTTGGATTATGAACATAATGGGACTGCTAAGAAGAAGAAAAAGAAGGGTGAAGAGGCTGATGAAGTTGAACTACCTACCACCAGCAAGGTGAAGAAGAAAAAAGCTAAGAAGAAGAAAAAGAAGGGTGAAGAGGCTGATGAAGTTGAACTACATACCACCAGCAAGGTGAAGAAGAAAAAAGCAAAGACAACTTGCGCTCTCTCTCTCTCTCTCTCTCTCTCTCTCTCTCTCTCGTGATTTCTCATGGGTCTCATCATGCAACGATTCTTGTTGCGGCCTCAGTTACGCCATATGCATTTTGCCCGAATCTAATGGAATTTTTACAATTTAGTCAATTGTTTATATCTGTTTTGGTAGAGTTGATCTTGTACTTTCTTAGCTATGTGCTTTTGTCATGTTGGTCACCAAGCTTTTAATCAAGGATGTAGGGGTCGTTTAGCAGCACTAGAATCCAAATCCTGGCTTTTGCATTCTTCAACTGCGTTTGGTAGTGTACATATTTAATCTTGTAAAATCCAGAATTTTTTTGACAGCAGTCCTTAAAAGAGGGGAGGAGAGATTAGTTATGATAGTTAGAGAGAATTAAAAATTCATGGTTTTTACATATACCTTTTTTACCCTTCTCATTTAAAAGGGCTCTTTTGATGATTTTCATTCTCTTTTTTTAGGGGTTCCAAACGTGATTTGGATTGAAAATCCTGGATTCTAATTCTTTAACTGCCCATTGTGCAATGTGAAATGACAATGTTACTGTTTTAAGTGTGGGGCCTGCATTTGACGCATGTACTTGTAACGAAAATGTTCATCTTCGGTCTATTATAAGGACCATGCCTGAATGTTATAGGGACCAGATGGCAAGTTGGCAGTGTCCATGTTGAGGGAATCAAATCACCTTTGGGTTACATTAGAAAATGTGGCACATATGAGGCTATTGAAAGATGAAGGGTGGCACATTTGGGTTACATGACCAAATGGCACGATTGACAGGTATGCACACATGATGCTGCAATGGCGTTATCCAAAATTACAAGGACAAAATGGCACTGAGGGATACATTGGCAAATGTGTCAGAGGCTATTAAAGGTGGATGGTTAACTCTAGAAAAATATATTTTCCTACTATCATAGGAAAATAT
This sequence comes from Liriodendron chinense, assembly GCA_003013855.2. Lineage (NCBI taxonomy): Eukaryota > Viridiplantae > Streptophyta > Magnoliopsida > Magnoliales > Magnoliaceae > Liriodendron > Liriodendron chinense. Next base: position 837,142 of record PVNU02001323.1, on the reverse strand, counting down.
CTTTTTTAGAGATAAAAGCAAGAAAATAAATTTATTAATTTTCTAACGAAAATGTAAGTGGAAAATTGTGTTTCCCATAAATTCTTATGAAAAAAAAGGCTTCACAAACAATGAAAAATTAGTGAAACCGGAAATGGTGTTTTCTTTTCTTTCCTTTTAATGATTCCAAACAGACCGTGGAGCTATATCCAGTAGTTTTGTGGTTTTATTCAGTCAAACAGTTGGTATTCCAAAATACAGTGATAAAGGAATCTGTCTATGAAAATTTCAAGAGAGGAATATCATGGGCATTGAAATCAATGGCCCTCAAAGCAGTGTTGAAGAGGACCATCTGAATTCAACAGAAAACATTAAATTCCACCTATAGCTAAGCCTATCTTGCAAGTGTCTCACTTGCTAGCCCAGCTGAAGGATGCTTGGGCGTTTCAACAACAGGTCTGCTCGAAATGCTAAGGAGACATGCTAACTCAACTGGTGGGTGGGTGTGTTGCAGGACTAACATTTAAAAAAAAAAAAAAAAAACACAATACAAGACAGCCGATGGATTCGCATCATATTATCATATTGCGATTCCTCGGGATGTACTCAAGCACACCTCTACGAGAAATGCTCCAGCGTTCAGCCCCCTTAAGTTACGGTGCTCCTGGTTGCATTGGGACATTATGGCAGTCCAATCCATTTCTATACTATTTATTTGGTCCGCCACACGTTTCATGGGCGGGGCATGCAAATATTATACTGATTTGGCAAATGTTAATAATCATTCGACCAATGGCTTTTAATATCAACGCCGTCCATCCTCTTTTTTTTTAAAACGAAGGTGGACCACACCATATTGCTCCTTTTTCACCTTGCCCACCTGAAGTTTCTGTAAATTTATGCAATGTCCAACAAAGATAGAGGTAGTGTGCATGGTTTCACACAAGCATGGAGGAAGGGGAAAAAACAAATATCAGCTTGATCCAAAACTTTTGTGTCCCCTAAGTGGTTTTTAATGGTAGGCGTTCAATCAACATTGTTTCTTGTGATGTGGTCCACTTAAGATTTGGATTTGTCTCATTTTTTGGGTTCACACGTTAAAATGATCTGAAAAAATAGAGGGACGGTGTAGATGAAACATATAAATCATGGTGGGGCCCACAGAGCACCGACCAATGGCTAGTGGCAGGGTCATTAGCCAATCCGCGTCCCACTAGGTGGCCCCTGTATGTGTATATGTCTGGAATGATGTTGTCACGTGTGTACAAAATAAATGGACGGTTAAGAGAAAGCGAGCATCCAATATACAGATGGCCCATCTCAATATCTGATACAATTGATCTTGGAGAAAGGGCAACTATACAGTTGTGGTCACACGATCCTTTTTGTGTGCGCGCGTGTGTGTGTGCGCGTGTGTGTGAAGGTGGACGGCACCATCATAATTCATAAGCTTTATTAATAAAAAAGAAAAAGTACATAAGATGGAGGGGGGCAAAGAACCTGACCTCCAAAAGCCAATCAACATCTGATCATAAACAGATTAAAAAAAGAAAAATGAAAAAAAAAAAAAAAAAAGTAGAGCAATTATACAGAGAAGCAACACAATTCCTGGAAACAAAAGCAAAACAAAATCCTATCCAATAAATTTGATGCGAGGGATGTGAGCAATCTTGTCCCGATCTTCTCCTCCTTCTCCATAGCGCTCTTTTAAGAGTCGACAGATCACGATCTTCAATTGTTGAAGCATGGTGAGCTGTTGCAACTCCTCTTCAGGTAGATACGTCAACTTTGGACAATAGCTGATCTCCAGAGTTTTGAGGGATTTGAGTTGTCCCAACCAACCACCAGGGATCGATGTCAGCAAATAACTACTCCCAATCACCAAATGGTGAAGGTTGGGGAGGACGGGTAAGGGCCCTCCCGATAGCAACCCATCATTACTTATGTCTATACTCAGCTTCTGGAGGATCGGTGGAAGGTTGCTCGGCAACTCCTTCAGCTTTCGGCATTTTTCTGTTATTAATTGGAGGAGAGATGGCATAACCTCTCCATCTCCACCTCTCAATTCCCACTCCTCCCAATTTTCCATGTTACCGAAATGGAGGGTCTCTAGCTTTGGGAATGAGACACCAGCACCACTTCCGTCATTGTTATCATCCCCACTGAATTCACCACCCACATATCTCACCTCTTTCATTCTTCAATCCAAAGGTATTTAAGGAATGGTAGTTTCCCAAGACCTGGCAATTGTTTACACTTGTCACATTCCCTGAGTTCCACCTTAACTAGATTGGAGAACACTGGATCCTCTATCCACTTGGGAAGCTTCGAACCTTTGTAATTCCCTATTTTAATCTTTTTCAAGTTTGTGTGGGGCTGGAGGATTTCGATCACGTCCTCCATTCTTTTCACCTCATCATCCAACAGCCGTTCACCACGTTTTTCATCATAAAGCAAGGATAGCTGATGAAGCTGCTGCTTCTGATTTAGATCTGCCTCCCTAGCTTCGTCCCTGCTCCTGATATTTTCCAAGCCATAAATTGGAAGACTTCCTTGAAGATGATTGAGGAGTTTCAGTTCTCCCCATTTACATCCTTCGTTGTCACCCCAAACAATGAACCGAGTAAACGTCCGAAGGCCAGTTAGTTTCCCTATACCCTGCGGTAAGTATTTCAGTTCGTCACAAAAATTCTCGAAATTCTAGATGTCTCAGGCTAATCATTTTTCTCATCCCTCTAGGCAGTTTTCTTAGTCTATAACAATCATTGAGTCTCAAGGTCTGTAAATTTCGGCAATTACACACCTCCTCTGGCAACTCTTCTACATCTGTTTCAGACAAATCAAGAAATCTCAAGTGTTTCAACTGTCCCACCGTTGGAGACAATTTCTTAATGCTGGTGTAACTTAAGTCCAATGCCCTAAGGCGTCTCCAATGATGAAATGGAATTTTTTGCACCATGGAGATTTTTGAGTAAAATAACAACGTCCGCAACTTGTGGGCCTTATAAAAGGTGGCCAACATGGAAGCCACTTCACGATCTTCACCAACAGCTTCATCACTGACAACAGCAGAATGACGGATGATGTTAAAGTTTGACGAGGCTTGCTTTCCAATCTGCACCAGTGAACAGTCACTTCCTGCAACAGATTGTGCAAGATCATGAACTAAATCATGCATCTTGTATCTCTTGGTAAGGTAGAAGAATTCTGCATGCTGGAGCAACGACCGTCTTAGTAAATCATCAAAATACTGCCCACCAATTTCCTCCATATCTGTACTTGTGTCAGAGCGGAAGAAACCTTGTGCCACCCATAACTTGACTATCACATCCTTCTTAATCATGGAATCTTTTGGGAAAATAGAGAAATAAGAGAAGCACTGCTTCAAAGCAGGACGTAAATCATGGTAGCTTAGTAACAAAGCAGGTAAAATACCTCCAAGGACATCACCTGAGTTCCATATCTCACTTCTCAAGACAAGCTCCCATTCCCTTCTCGTCCTTCTCGAGCCCATGGCACTCCCTATTACCTTCGCTGCAAGAGGCAACCCCCCACACTTGTTTACGATTTCTCTTCCAATCGTTTCCAACTCTGAATGCTCTTCTGGACTCCGATGATCAAGTGCGCTGCTGCGGCTGAACACTAACCAGCAATCGTCATCAGGGAAGACTGCCAGTTTGTGTATGTGAGCCCTTCCCATCGCGAATGCAACCTTTCACTACGAGTGGTTGTGATGATTCGGCTTCCTGGTGCACCAGCTTGGAAGGGAAGGCTCAGTTTGTCCCACTTTCCACTATCTTCACTCCATATGTCATCAAGCACAAGTAAGAATCGCTTTGCTTGCAACTTTTCATGGAGTTTTGTCTGCAACAGGTCCAGGCCTAAATCATCACAACTAGACCTGGTTGCAGATTCTATGATTGATTTCGTAATCTGTCTCACATCGAAATCTTCAGAAACGCATACCCACATTCTCATGTCGAAATGCCCACCTTGGACTTTCTCATCGTTGTAGATGAGCTGAGCAAGGGTGGTCTTCCCCAACCCCCCCATTCCAACGATAGAAATGACGAAGGGCACCGTAGTTACCTCCTGCAGCAGCAAGTGTAGAATTTTATTTTTGTCATCTTCTCTGCCAACAACTGATGGTCGGTCGAGTAGGGAGCTTGTCTCTCGCTCTCTGATCACGTCCCACCTCACTTCAGTCTCCAACCACTTCCTCTCCCCAATATCTACTCTAAGACCCAGTTGGTTCTTCTCTTTTTCAATATCATCTAATCTACCCCTCACCTCCTTTATCTTACTCCCAATGTTGTAGCGTAACATGAAAGGATTGATGTAAGTAGAAGGGGAGATGTAGGTTATGAACTTACGCTTCTTGCTGAGAGAGGACCCATCACCTTCATCGGCTGCTTCTGATCTAAGAGCTTCTGCCTTCCACTCATCTAGCATGTCGTCCACATCGTAGGCCACGTCTTTGACCTTCTCCAACCATATCTTCACCAATATGTCCTTCAGACGCCTAGACTCAGCATCTTCAAGCAAAGCTTGAATCGAGGAGAACGTGCTGGAAAGCTTTTCAATCTCATCGGTGAAACCTACCAACGTATCCACCTTATCTAGGAGGATCGTCTTCAAGTTGTCCACTGCAGTCGAGACTAGCCAATCGACCATGTTTTCTTCTTCTTTCTTTCCCCTTTTGGTATGTATGGATGGGAAGAAGGGACGAATTTGATGTGTGAGAGAGCTCCGGAAGGCTGAGAGAGAGAGAGAGAGAGAGAGAGAGAGAGAGAGAGAGAATGGATGGGTGGGAAGAAGGGAGGAATTGATGTGTGAGAGAGCTCACGAAGGCTGAGAGAGAGAGAGAGAGAGAGAGAGAGAGAGAGAGAGAGAGAGTATGGATGGGAAGAAGGGAGGAATTGATGTGTGAGAGAGCTCTGGAAGGCGGAGAGAGAGAGAGAGAGAGAGAGAGAGAGAGAGAATGGATGGGAAGAAGGGAGTAATTAACGTGTGAGAGAGCTCTGGAAGGTTCACAGAGAGGGAGAGAGGGGTGAAGAGTTTTGGAAGTTGCAAAATGTAGAGAATGGTGGAAAAGGAACGGACGGTGTAAATTTTAATCCTACCGTATGCCCACCGTATTAGCCTCGATTTTTTAAATCCATGCCATTCATCCATTTTTACATATCATTTATGCCAAGATCCAAAAAATAAAGCAAATCCACATCTAAAGTGGACCAAAAAACAAGAAAAATGGAGAGTGAGACCTTTATGATGCACAAAAGTTTTGGATTAAACTGAAATTTGTGTGGTCCCTTCATCCAGGTCTTTCTGACCTTATCAACAAGTTGGATGGAAAACATACATCATGTTGGGTCCCATAGGATAGGGACACATTATGGTGGGTCCCACGTTGGGAAGGATTTTTCCTCAAATCCCACCTTTCTTTAGGATTTGAAAAAGGGCTAAAAGTGCCTTTTTGAGTTCTCCTGAATTTAGGGCGGTCAACGTCACGGATAATGATCCATATTCGATCCAGATCCGCTCCGATTTAATCGGATTCAGATCAATAATCGGATCATCGGGTTGGATACGGATACCCAAAGATGATCTATTTAATATTCGGGTCAGATTCGGATCAACCTTGATCCGGCCGTTAACGACCCGAACCGATTAAAAAATTAAAAAAAAACAGCTGTCTCCTTCGTCTCTACTCTCCACGCACGAGCATCTCTCTCTCTCTCTCTCTCTCTCTCTCTCTCTCTCTCTCTCTCTCTCTTCTCTGATATCGGGTCGGATCATAATCGGCTCTCTCTCTCTCTCTCTGATATCGGGTCGGATCATAATCGGATCAGAAACGGATTTCAAAAAATTTAAACGGGTCGAGTTCGGATTATATACTTGTGATCCGAATCGGATTCGGGTCGGAGTCGAGTCTAATATTATCCTTAACCGAGTCGGAATACGGATCATCACTGATCCGGCCCGTATCCGACCCGTTGACAACCCTACCCATGGATTCCTCTCAAATCCACTTCTCATCAAATCCTATGGTGCCAATTAACAGAATAAAGCAACCAGTTTCTCCTCCTTTCTCCTCAAATCCATGGTGTCCAAACGGCCTATGGATTACCAAGCAAAAAATCACACCCATCAGACAATTCCAGGCATCCAACCAGTACATTAAAAAATGTGCGGTCGAGATTGTTCGCTCAAAAATAAGTCCAGTTAACAATCTAAGCCATCCATTTGTTAGAGACCATCATGGATCATTTATTGTTTTAAAGCACTCCTTTTATCAGGAAATCCTATCCATTCCTTCCACGGCTTAAAAGCAAACAGCTATGTAAGAGAAGGACAACTTATGGCCTGCTTCAACCATCCGTTCAATGTCCATTTTAATGGCAACCCTTAAAAGCTATGTTCTAGATCTAGTAAATGGTTCAGATTAATCGATTGAAATCTCCAAATATTCCAATTCTGGCAATAATGAACATATCACATATTACAGTACACTCCCATGCGATTAAAAGTAATGGGACCGTCCAAAGGAGAAAGATGCCTGCATGGAATGCGGATTGCGTCCGACCTTGGTCGGACATTTAAGTGTCCGGACCAGAACTGTTTGGGGACCCGCTGTGATGTATCCGTTTATCCAACCAGTACATCCCTCTTATAAGATCATGTTAGGATATGAGCCCAAAAATTCGTCAGATCCAACGCTGTAGTCGACCACACCGATTAGTAAGCTTGGTTGCATTGAATGCGCATTAAATGTACGGATAAAAATTCAAGTTGCATTAAATGCAAGATTCGTCTCTGGTGTGGTCCATAACACCGTTGGATCTACCTCAGTTTTGAGTCCAGTTCCTTAACATGATATCCGAAAATGAATTGACTGGCGTCGGATAAACCTGATACATCATGATGGGCCCTCGTACAGATCTGATCGGATGATTAAAGGTCCGACCACCGACGCAATCCATGTCCGCCTGCATGATGTGATCGAAGAGGCATCCAAATGCTGCTACTTTTCAAAAAGATATCAGACACATGGAATCTCATGACTCACAGAGCACTAAAAAATCAACTTGATGCATTCATAATTCACAATAGTGAGCCCACCGTCTCGATGTTCTCTATCAACGGAGTTTATGGAATTGGATTGCGTGCGGAGTTACTCTAACTCCGCACGCTCTTATCGTGCAGAGTAAACTCTGTTGGGCCCACCTAGAATGTATGTGCTTTATCTAGTCCGTACATATGTTTTTCCATCTCATTTTAAGGGTTGAACCCAAAATTTAAGCATATCCAAATCTCAAGTGGACCATGCCACAGGAAACAGTGGGAATAATGATTTCCACCATTGAAACCTTCCCAGGCACTACAGTGATGTTTATTTGTCATCCAACTTGTTCATAAGATCACATGGATATGGATGAAGGGAAAAAACAAATATCAGCTTAATCCAAGACTTCTGTGCCGTCCGTGAATTTTTCAATGGTAGACATTCAATTCACACTTTTCCTGTGGTGTGGTCCACTTTAGATTTTGATATGCTTCATTTTTTGGCACCATACCTAAAATTTTTTGTTAAGATGGATGGACGGAGTGGATAAAATAGATAAATCACAGGTGGGCCCCACAGAGTTTACTCCGCACGCTTACTCACTTCGCAATCCGCTTCCGTGAACCGGACTATTGGTGTGATGGGTCCACAGTAGATGGACCATGCACCCCCTCCCAAATTTTAAAAAAAAAAAAAAAAAAAAACTCCAATTGGATATCTCAACCCTTGATTGCAAGTCAATGGTTCAGATGGTTAAGAAAAGGTCTATAACAATGGTTAATAAGTGTGGGTTGCATTTGAACAATATGAAAGAGTTTGGCTCGTGGTCTACCCACAGCATGACTCAACAGACCGACCTCCTCAACTACCCAACCATCGCCCCCACATGTTAGAACCATCAATCGGTCCACTTGGACGGTTCAATCGATCAGCCAGGCTTCCGGTTGGCTCTGAAAGTCATGCTATAGATTACCAATCAAAAAATCACACCCATCAGACAATTCCAGGCATCCAACCAGTACTTTAAAAAATGAGCGAGATTGTTCGCTCAGAAATAAGTCCAGTCAACAATCTGAGCCATCCATTTGTTAGATACCACCATGGATCGTTTATTGTTTTAAAGCACTCCTTTTATCAGGAAATCCTATCCATTCCTTCCACGGCTTAAAAGCAAACAGCTATGTAAGAGAAAGACAACTTATGGCATGCTTCAACCATCCGTTCAGTGTCAACTTTAATGGCAACCCTTAAAAGCTATGTTCTAGATCTAGTGAATGGTTCAGATTGATCGATTGAAATATCCAAATATTCCAATTCTAGCAATCATGAACATATCACATACTACAGTACACTCCCATGGGATTAAAAGTAATGGGATCGTCCAAAGGAGAAAGATGCCTGTTTGATGTGATCAAGAGGCATCCAATGATGCTACTTTTCAAAAAGATATCAGACACATGGAATCTCATGACTCACATAGCACTCAAAAATCAACTTGATGCATTCATACCGTCGATGTTCTCTGTCTCACAGAGCACTCACAATAGTGGGCCCACCGTCGATGTTCTCTGTCAAGGGACTTTATACCTGATGAGTGATCCGGTTGGCCCACCAAAGCCTGAAAACGGACGGTTGAAACTAAAATGGATAGATGGTCCACTAGATTGTCATGTGTTAGCTTGATCATGTTGCAATTGCATGGGCACCATTGAATGCCACGGGCTTGACGGGACGGGTCTGATTGAGCACCTTGCTAGTATTTCATGGAGTATAGGACCTTTTTGCCCTGAAGCATTTTAAAACTTTCAATATGTACCATCCATCAGGTTCACAGCACTGTATATAGTCTACCATTAAATTCATGACTATCAAAGCAGACTTTTCTTTTCCATCCATGACATGCAAAATGGACAATTTGGATCATGAACAACAAAAGAAAGTCTAACAATCAATATGAGTAATCAAGCAACCCAAATATTGGTATCCCCGCTAGACCAGCTGGTAGACGCCTGCGTTTCAACTGCTGGTCTCGGGTTCGAAACGCACTAACCCCACCAGGGTTATATAATAGCTTGATCCAGAACTTTTGTTGCCCATTAATGGTCAATAAATACTGTTTCCTATGGTATGGTCCAACAGATAATTGGATCTATTTCATTTTTTCGGATAATGTCTTAGAATGATCTAGAAAAACGGATGGACGCCGTGGATACATAATACATACATCAAGGTGGGCCCCACAGTTAGGGCTGCACGATCTTGGCTGAGGCTCGGGTCTCACCTACTCCGCTCTCATTCTGGTGCCCCCCCCCCCCCCCCCCCCCCCCCCCCAAAACGATCTTGGCTGAGGCTCGGGTCTCACCTACTTCGCTCTCATTCTGGTGAGGTAGTATCCAATCCGCCTCCCCCCCACCCCACCCCCAAGGATTTCCTGTCGCTTCGGAAACGATCGTTCACCCGGTGTATTCAAATCTTAGTCCGATTATAAACTCAAAAGTTAAGTAGGGTCAGCCTACTGCAATCTTTGGCATACCTACCGTATATTTTTAGTTGCCATCCTTAAAGGGATGGGTGAAAAAAGAAATCACGCCAGGTGAAATCAGAATCTAGATCGAGTAAAGATAAGAGTACAGGATTTTACTTTATTTTTTTTTACGTATCGGTCCCACCTAAAGAGTGTTTGTAGTGCCATCGGGGTGGATCCAAGGCGTCTTTCCGGCCGGAATAAATTTTAACGTACACGTCAACCTGCTCAAGGTACCCTATCTGGTGCTACCTAGGTACGGCAGGTAGGTAAAAAGGTCGAGTAAAATCCCGTACTATAGTTTGGAGTACGTCTAGGTTACGAGATCACTTTGTGGGTGGTATCTTTTGAGGACCTACCTTACGACCAGTTGGTAGAATACACGGGGCGATACTCTTCCCTCGCCTAATCCACTGGCCCGAGTCTCACATAAGATGGTGCAACCCTTACCATGGGACCCACCTTGATGTATATATTTTATATCTACAACGTCATCTATCCATTTTGCTAAATCATTTTAGAATATGGGAAACAATGGCGATTGACCATTAAACTTCATGCAATGAAATTACAACGGATGCCGCAATGATAATAATGTTTGGTTTCAGGACGAACTAGATCCGTCGCTAAATCGTGGTGGCAGAATTTTACGACGGTCATGCTCCATTGCAGTGGACAAAAGTTTTATCAATAGCCTTTTTCCGTTAGCGACAGATGAGATACGTCGTTAAATCGAAGTTTTTGAAGATATGTTTTTGAAAATTGAGATATTTTTAAAACATTAAGATTAAAAACACATCGAGATTTTAACAGAAAATTGACATTTCGAAAGAGACTTGAGTACTTTAAAAAGAATTAATTTAAAAGAAAATAAAATTTTGAAAAAATTTAACAATGTTATAAATTTGATATTTTGAAAAAATAAATTGAGATTCAAAAAATACTGAGATTTTGAAAAAAAAAATCATTTTGAAAAGGAAATTGGCTTTTTCAAAAAAAAATTTACGAAGTTTGAATAAAATTGAAGGTATAGTGAAAAAAATTGATGTGAAAAAAGTTGACATTTTTATAAAGTATTTTAGATTTTAATTTTGAAATAAATTTAGAAGTTTGAGAAAAACAATGAGATTTTCAAAAGAATTATGATTTTAAAAAATATTGAGGATTTTGAAAAAATTAATTTGATAGTTTGAAAAAAATGGTAAAGTTCGAAGAAAATTGAAATTTTGAAAAAAAAAAATTGAGATTTCAAAAAAATTGAGATTTCGAAAAAAAAAAAAAATTTTGACGAAGAAAATTGAGAGGTTTAAAAAACTTATGATTTAAAAAAAATGACAAAAAAATATTAGTTTGAAAAAAAAATTGAGACTTTTAAAACGAAATTGAGATTTTGTATTTTAAGGAAAATCAAGATGAAGGGAAAACATAATCAAATCCAAGATGAAGGGAAACACAGATCAGTTTGATCCAAAACTTCTTTGCCCCAAGAAGTTTCTAATGATAGTGTTCAACCACTATGTTTCTAGTGGTGTGGTCCACTTAAGCTTCAAAGCTTATTCAAAAGTGGGGATGATGACACCCACCTTTGAAACCTTCCTAAGGCTCATTGTAATGTTTATTTGCCATCCAACCTGTTGATAAGGTCACTCTAAATATGGATGAAAGTAAAACACAAATATCAGCTTGATCTAAAACTTTTGTGGACTGCAAGAGGTTTCTAATAATGGCATTCAATAACCACTTTCCTTTGGTGTAGTCCACTTCAGTTTCAGATTTGCTTCTTTTTTAATTCATGCCCTAAAATGAGTTGATAAAATGGACTGGACAGTGTAGATATAAAACATATACATCAATGCAGAACCCATAGCACCCAACACATCACCACACCACCTTGGTGGCTTGATGTGGTGCGACCCTATTGTTTGGTCCCCCAGGGCCCACAAACACCATATAAGAGCCTCATGATCAGGACATGAGCCCATAAATGAGGTAGATGTAAAACTCTAAGTAGGCCATGCCATAGGGTAAAAGTGGGAGTGGAATATTTACCATTGATCTATTTCCAGATTCGACCTTGATGTTTACTTGCCAGAAAAATCGTTCACAGAGTCAGGCAGATATTTGTCAACCAGCTAAGCCCAAGGTTGCCTTCACCTAGATTTTAAACGGTTTCAGGCCGGGCTTATTCAAAATTTTGATTGTGCTAGGCTTGAGCCCAACCCATTGACAGCCCAAGGTGGATCCATGATTGTGGGCCTACCTTGATGAATGTGCTTTACATCACACTATCCATTCATTTTGACTGCTCCTTTTAGGGCATGATCCCAAAAATATGGAGCAGATCCAAATCTCAATGTGTAGGACACCATAGAAAACAGCAGTGACTGATCATTAAAAACTTCTTGTAGGCCACGAAAGTCTTCGATCAAGCTGATTCTTGTGTGTCCCTTCATTGTAGGTCTTTGTGACATTATCAATAGGGTAGACGGAAAATAAACACTCCAAAAGACTCAAGAAGTTTTTAATGGTGGTAATTCAGTCACCACCTTTTTCCTGTGGTCCACCTAAGATTTAGATCAGCTTCATTTTTGGGATTATGCCCTAAAATGAGCTGTTGAAACAGATGGAAGGTGCGGATGTAAGGAGCATGCATCAAGGTAAGCCTCATTGACTGCGCCCCAAGATCGCAGATTGGACTACGATGCATAAGAGCCCACTTGCCAAAGCCGTTGCAGGAAGTTCCTGCCTGGGAATTTAGGTGGGGCCCATCGTGATGTTTACGAGAAATCCACGCCGTCCATCCATTTTGTGAGATCAATTTAGGACATACGACCAACAATGAGCCTAATCCAAGACTCAAATAGGCCGAAAATGTGATAATTGAACGTCTATAGTTGAAATATTCGTGGGGCCACCGAAGTTTTGAATCAGACAGATATTTGTGTTTTCAGTTAGGAATGACGTTATGAATGGTATGGATGTCCTATAAACATCTCTGTGGACCCAGGGAGGTTTCAACGGTAGGAATCTCCCTACCTACCTTTTCCTTTAATGCGGCCCACTTGAGTCTTGTATCCTAAAATGATCTCCAAAAACAGTTGCATGGGTGAATTTCTCACACCTAGGTTCCCAGCGCAGGAAATCCTATTAAGGCTTTCGCTCGGAATCGGTGTCCCGTTTTGCCCGAAGCTGATTGCGTCCTTCCTTGGGTATTGACGCCAAACCGCCACCTTGATGCATCTGTTTATCCACTCCGTCCGCCCATTTTATAAGATTATGCTAGGATATGGACCTAAAACTAGGTAGATCCAACGCTCAAGTGGGCCACACCAAATTGTGAGCTGAACGTAGTGAAGTCATCACTACAATAGCGCTAGGGGTGTCAAATGTCAATGGCCCGGGTTAGGGCCGGGCCAGGCTCTGTCCAAACCAGGCCCACCTCCTGCAACGCATACCCAAACTCGGCCCAGGCTCATGACAGGCCACATTAGTGTGCCCGAGCCCAGCCCAAGATGCAAATGCATGGTCCGGCCTAAACCGAGCCTGACCTTTCACATAGAGAGAGAAACTATCATTTAATCCTATACTTTTCCATATATGAAAAAATTCATCAACACTACTGAGAGTAAAATGAGCTTCGAGAGAGAGTAGACTTTTGAAGAAAATTTGTGTAAAATTTAAATTTTGAATGAGGAAATATTTTTAAATTTATATTCAAATCAGGCCGGGCTAACGGAAAAAATTGTGTAAAATTTAAATTTTGAAATGGGGGAAAATATTTTTAAATTTAAAAAAATAAATTCGGGTTGGGCCACGCTGACGGGTTTTTAATAGTCCAATCTAATTCCAGCCCATTTAAAAAACGGGCTTAAAGTTTAGGCCCGAACCCGACCCGCGGGCCTCATACTCTAGTCCAAGCTAGGCCCAATGCGAGCCAGGCCCGAAAGCCCGTCGGGCCAACCCGGTCCACAGCACTCAGTAGAGCTTAGTGCTTACGTCACCAAGTTCTGATCACTATTTGATGTGGCCCACTTGAGCATTGGATCTTACTCCTTTTTAGAGTCATACCTTAAAATGATCTTATAAAATGGATGGACAGAGTAGATAAACAGATACATCACAGTGGAGCCCTCCACAGCTAGGTTTGGACGCTTTGCGTCCATACTGAGGAAGGACGCAATACGACTCCCGTTTTGCCAATCATGCTTGGACGGGAGCGACTTGGGTGACCCCGGAACCATCGATGTGGGTGAGATCGGGGCCACCTGGCTGTAATAGTTGTATATCCATGCCCATCTGTTTTTTCATATTATTTTAGGATTTAGTCTTAAAACTGAAGCAGACCTAAATTTTAAGTGGACCACGCCACACGAAACAGTACTCATTGAACACCTACCATTAAAAAATTCCTGGAGTCCACCTTAATTTTTATTGACCATCCAATCTGTTGACAAGGTTACGTAGACAGGGATGAAAGAAAAAAAAAAAAAAAAAAAAAAAAAAAACGAACAAATATCAGATTGATAGAAAACTTTTGTGGCCTACAAAAGGTTTTCAATGGTCATTAACCCGTGTTTCTTATGGTTTGGTCCACCCTAAATTTTCATCTTCTTCATTTTTGGTACTATTGCATAAAATAATCCAGAAAAGCAGATTAAAGGCATGGATATACAATTCATATATAGAGGTAGGTTCCTACGGTCAGGGTCCCACCCACATTGCTGGCTCCAGTGTCTCACATAAGTCGCGCCCTGGACAGCCTAAAATTGAGGTAGATCCAAAACTGAGTCATGCTCTCCTGCGTACAGCAACCGTGCACACCTTGCACATGTGTCATGAACACAAAATCCGATCGGTCCATGTAATGCGGCACCCCATGAAATCCTAATTGTTTAATTTTCAGCGTGATCCAAAACTCTGGTGGGCCGTAGCGAAGAGAAAACCATATAAAAGGAGGAAACTGTTTTCTTTTGCCATGTTCCAGTAAAGCTTTGGATCGGGCTGGAAGTTGGGCCTTAAAGGTTTCATGGGATGCCTCGTCACATGGCCCAATCAGATTTAGTACCATAACATAACATGTATCAAAAAGTTCTTACGAGTTGTCATGAGAACCTGTTCCAAGGTGAGCATTTCACCCAAAACTCAAATGGGCCACTTTATGTGTTGATCTGAACCGTTAGTTTGGTAGGTCATATTATGAAAGACCTATTTAGGAAAAATAACAAACATTTTTTATTTTTTATTTTATTGATACGTGCTTAAATATGGACCGTTTGTCCCAATGTACTTTTGTGTGTACTGCGGATATTGTGATCAGTAATATCTTTGCCATGTGGTGCAAACGAGTCCTTTCCATGTGGCCCACCATGTAACAAATATTAGCTTCATTTTTTCCCTGTGGTAGGGCCCACTTGAGTTTTGAATACGCCTCATTTTTTAGGCCCATATAGTAACATGATCTCGGCAAAATAGATGGACAGGGTGGCAATCATGGTGGGCCCTACTTGGCTTCCTGTCACAGCAAGTTCCTGCGCCTCCCATGTACTACTTCTCTAGACCATGAAAGTTTCAACGGTGAGCACTCAATTCCCATGTCCTAACAGGAGCTGGAAAAACGGATGAACCGAGTGGACCGTCTTCTGATAACAATAGCTGTAACCAAAGAAGTTTTTAATGATAGGCATTCAATCCCCACTGTTTTCTGTGATGGCCCCCCCTTAAGCTTTGGATCTGCATTATTCTTTGGCTTGTGCCATAAAATGATCTCTCCAGATGGATGGACATTGTTGATACAACACATACATTATGTGGGGCCCACAGAAGGTTGTGACGTCACTAGTAGAGAGACTCGCTGCTGTCGAGTTCAGTAGCTAATCTGCGTCCTCTGCTGAGATCTCTCCAACGTTCCCTCTCTCATAGTTCTCTGGCCCCACCATGATGTATATGTTTTATCCATACCATCCATTGTTTTTTTTTTTTTTTTTCAGCTCAATTTAAAATATGAGCTCAAAAAGAGGCAGATCCAAGTATCAGATGAACCACGATCCGAAGGAAGTACCAATGATGGAATGCCCACCATTAAAAACTTCCTTAGGGCCACAAGAGTTTTGGATCAAGCTGATATCTTTGTTTTCCCTTCTTCCATGTCTGTGTGACCTAATCAGCAGCTTGGATGGAACATAAACATTACAGTGGGCCATCAGAAATTTTAATGATAGGCATTCATTCACACCACTGTTTCTGTGGTAGGGTTCACTTGAAATTTTGATCTGCTGCATTTTTAGATTCATGCCCTAAAATGAGCAGTAAAAATGGTCAACTAATCGCAGGGCACGGATGTTGGGTCACTCTTGCTTGGAAAAATGCCCATGAAATTCAAAATGACTACTTTTTCCTTGGTACATTTCAATTTTCACATCTTTTTTTAACAATTAGGGGTGTTTGGCATCTCTACCTACAAGAGCTCATTGGCTTCTTTTTAAAAGTAATAAGCTTTTAGGCCGTTTGGTAAAAGTTTAATAAAATGCTTATCTGTTTAGAAAGTAGCAAATAAGCTCCCATTTAATAAGTTGGGGAGGGGTTACTTTTTTAAACGGAGCTTATTTAACTCAAGTGGGTAGACATTTTGAACTAATTTTTAGACAAGTTTACCCTTTAACTTATTAATTAATTCTCATTATACCCTCATCTTTTCTCTTTACAATTTCTTCAAGAAAGGCTCATATGATGAACGACTCATAGCAAAGGTGGGCCCCACATGATGAATGGCCTATATCAAATGTGGGCCTACATAATGCACGGTCACATCAAAGGCGAGCCCCACATGATGGATGGCCTACTTCAAGCAAAGGTGTGACCTACATGATGGATGGTGGACATCAAAGGTGGGTCCCGCATGATGGACTATCCACATCAAGTAGACCCCACATGGTAGATGGTCCACAACAAAGGTAGGACCCACATGATGGATGTTCCACATCAAAGGTAGGACCCACGTGATGGATGGTGGATATTGAATGTAAGACCACATGATGAAAGTTTGACATTAAAGGTGGGCCTACATGATTAATGACCCATATTAAAGGTTGGGCCACACATGATGGACGGTCCACAGCCAAGGTGCATGGGACTTACATGATGGATGGTGGACATCAAAGGTGGGTCCCACATGATGGACTATCCACATCAAGTGGGCCCCCACATGATAGTGGTCCACAACAGAGGTGGGACCCACATGATGGATGGTGGACATCAAAGATGGGCCCCTCATGATGAATGACTCATATTAAAGTGGGGCCCCACATCAAGGTGGGCCCACGTGATGAAAGGTTCACATCGAAGGTGGGCCCCACATGATAGATGGCTCACATCAAAGTGTGGCCCAACATGACGGAATATGCGCATCAAGTGGGTCCCATTTGATGGACAGTCCACATCAAAGGTGGGACCCACATGATGGATGATGGTCATTAAAGGTGGGCCCACATGATAAACGACCATAATGAAGGTGGGGCCCCACACAATGAATGGTCCACGTCAAGGTGGGCCCACATAATGGACAGAGTGGGCTTCACATGATAGATGGCCCACATAAAAATGTGACCCCTCATAATGGACAGTTCACATCAAGTGGGCCCCACTTAATAGACGGTCTACATCCAAGGTCTCTCAAGATAGATGACCCATATCCAAAGTGGGTCGTACGATGGATAATCCACATAGAAGGTGCACCCTACGTGATGAATGGTTGATATCAAAATTGGGCCTCACATGATGGACAGTCCACGTCAAAGGTGGGGCCCACACTATGGACACATCAAATGTGGAGTCCACGTGATGGGTGATGGGTAGTGGACATTGAGGGGCCCCACATAAAGAACAATTAGCAATGATGTTGGGCCCCACATGATGGACGGTCCACCAAAACAACCATTTGGATTGCTCTTATATTAAAGTTGTTGTAATCTTTAAAATGACGTCAACTACCCTTAAAAAAGCTCTTATTTGAAAGTTTTACCAAAGGTGCTTATTTTAAATAAGAGCTTTTTTTTAGATTTTACCAAACAAGCTTATTTAAAATCAAGTTAAAACAAAAAGGACTTATTGAAGCAGCTCTTATTGATGTGGGACAAACCATCTTTTGTTGGGTGCATTGCACAAAACCTTAGGATCTCGCCCTCCAAACTCCATAAATTATGTGATATGATCATAATGCAATAAACAAAACAAAATCATCAACCACACTACATAAGGGATTTTTACGTGGAAACTCTTCAAAGAGGTAAAAATCATGGGACCTCGTTCAGATAAACAATTCACTATGAAGAGAATCGTTTACAACCTCGATCACAAGCACAACCCACTTAGATCTAACCTTCTTCACTCACGCGGGGATGGATAACAACGAAAGGAATAAGAAACTAAGAGATCTCACTGAGCACGAGGACGTTGAAGAGCTGAGACGACGATTACATCGTGAATCACCTTCACAAGCGAATATCTCCTTTTCAAACAAGCTTCATCTCTCTCTTTCTCTTCCTCTCTTCCTCTTTTTCTCTCTCTCTCTCTCCCTCACCTTAACATGTAGAACACCTAATTAAGATAGCTAATCTCGAATTATAAGCCAATATATAACCCCATGCAAGAGATAGAGCCTAAATAAGAAATTGTGTATAGTAGTTCGCGCGCACCATCAACCGGTTGGCCAAAGTCGTCAACCGATCGGAAATGCCAAAAAACAGTCCAAAGAGTTTTATAGAGAAAATATGATTTATCGACCTGTCGACCGACCGGTCTGAACAGGACAAAATATGTCCAACGTGCAGAACCTCTCCGAGCAATTTTCAGACCGGTCAACCAGGGGCGTCATCCGGTCGGAGGACCCAAAACTGCACGTCTCTCCTCTGTAACCTGAGGAGGAAAATTCCATCATGTACTGCATTATCTGGGTGGGTGTAAACCATGATGGGTTCACTCACTGAGCTTGGTCAGCTGATGGTTGTATATTAAATGTACATAGGTGAAGTAGAAGTTCATCCACCCGAGATGAATACTGAAAATGATGCAAAACTAATGGAAGAACCTTAAAGGGACTGGTCGTACCTAACAGAAGAGGAGATCGCAGCTTTAGAATCTAATGTTTAGTTGAATTGATATGTTAATTGCTTTCAGTTAGAATTAATTGCAGTTATTATGGCTTTCAGAACATTTAGTTAAGGAATTAGTTACTCTTGAATAAAGTCTCAAATGAGAGGACTTGATTAGTTAAGATTAGAGGTCTTTAAGCTACAAGTTTAAGGTAAATGAATGTTTGAATTGTTAAATGACTTAGTTGATAAGATGTAATGCTTCAGGAACCGTATAATTTATGTAATACTTGCACCAAGTGCACTAGTCACTAACTATAACTCAGACCTGAGGGTGCAAACTCTGTGCCTGGATTATGGGGCTCAAGGCGTATGCGGCGGCTATAACAAATGCATGACACACCGCGCTGGTCTACGGTAGTGCACGCCAGGTTGCTCCCTTGGCATACCTTTGTTTTCCAATACAAATTATTAGTGAAGGGTTTTAATATAAAAACTTAATTTTCCAAACAACTTTTCAATGTGGGACTAAACTAAACTTAATTAAAGAAATTAGCTAAACAAAGGCAAAAACCAAAATTTCAAGATTTTTTCAAATCTATTATTTTAAACTAAAGAAACACACACATCACATAGGCCCCATATATTCATGGCACGGTGGCCCTAGAAACACTCATGCCGATGATTCTAATAATTTCACTCTGTACACAGTTCCCTCTTGGAACTGGTCACTATTGTTCATTTTAAGGGGTGGGCCGAAAAATGAAGCAGATTCAAAACTCAAGTGTGACATACGAGCATGAAAAGTTCGTAGGTGAACCTCAAAAAATGAGGCATGCACAAAACTCAAGTACAAAGATATAGGCCATGAGAAGAAAAAATAAATAAATAATACCAAGGGATTGGCCATTGTTCAAACACTTGCGACCCGCCATGATATTTCCAAGAAATCCACTCTTAACATCCATTTTGCTACCAGTGTTAGGAAATGACTCGAAAAATGAGGCAGATCTAACACTCAAGTGGACCACACAACTAGAATCCGCTGAAATCAAATGCCCTCCTTGAAAACACTCTTGGGGCAGTAAAAGGTTCGGATCAGGTTAGTATTTTTGTGTTTTCCGATCATCTTAGCGGGAATGACCTTATGACTGGTTAAATGTCATATAAACATCACAATGGACCCCGGAAGATTTCAATGGTAGCATTTCCCTTACTATTTCCTGCAGTGTGGTCCCCTTGAGTTTTGGATTTGTCTCAGTTTTTGGGCTTCCATCCTAAAATGATATGGTTAAAGTAGAAATGTTTTAAAGCTGTGAAAACAAAATTAGTTTTAAAGCTGTGGGTTAAAATAGAAATGCCCGTATTTTAACAGTGGAAAAATAAGAACATTGGATGGGTCCTACGTGTGTGGGCCCATTAGATGGACGGTTGCGGCTGTAATCATTGCCCAACTGTCGCCTTTTTGTCATTGTTCCAAACTTCAAATGGTGCGATTAATGCGATAGGGTCCGTTCGATTGGTACAAGAGTTGGCTTTGCCTCTGTCGCTATTCATGTTTCAGCGTGTATTGCCAGCCACTGGACCTCACATTCTGAGATAGTCCATTGATTTGAGCCGTCTATATTCTCGTTACTACCGTAAATAAGCTATTTTTCCGATGTGATGCTTATTTCATGCTAAGGCTCTCAATGGGTCCGATGTGGATCGGATCTACTTGGATCCGGCTCCAAGTCCGTATATCTGTAGACGGATTCGGATCCAACTCGGATCTAAAAGGTGATATCCATATCCGATCCATTTATAAATTGTTAGATCCATTTCTGATCCAAAATCCATATAACCATCGGATTCGGGTCGGATCTAGGTCCGAATACACCCCATTACAAATCTTGAAAAATTCATGGTATAAAATATATAATATAATATATTTAATTTACTAGAAAAATGATGCAAATCCCACTATTTACTATGGCATGGTCAACATGGCCTAAAATAATTTGTAAAACGGATGGCTAGCTTGAATATAATATATACAGTAAGGTGACAATGAGCCGGATCTTAATCGGATTCGGATCAAACTCGGATATGTTCCTGTGAATCCATATCCGCTCCATGTAAGTAATCGGACCTATTTTAAGATCCAAATCCGGTCCATTTAACTAATCGGATGTATTTTAATATCCAAATCCGCATTATATGGATTCGGAGCGAATCGGATCTCGGATCTGACCCGCTCCATTGAGAGCCCTATTTCATGCTCTGACCTTTGATTGTGAGAGTTATTGAAAATTTTCTTTTCATTATAGTAAATTCACCAACAGTTAGCGATGTTCACAGTCATCTATTAAGCCTAAGCTCTTAGGGTGGCCTGTATGGCACACAACCCAAAACATGGACGGTTCAGATCATCAGACCACTGAGCATGCGGGCCTCAGTGGGTGGTGGCCACAGACGGAAAACGTGATATCGAAACAAGGGCCCCGATTAGCCGATTCCAGGGTACAAGTTTAGTGGGTGAGTCCCTGGACGTGGGCCACCTTGATGTATGTGTTGTGTATCCACTCGGTTGATTAGTTTTTCCAAGTCATTTTAGAGCATGGTCCAAAAAATAATGTAGATTCAAATTTCAAGTGGACCACACAGTATTGATTAAATGCCACCATTAAAACTTCTCTAAAGGCCACAAAAGTTTCGGATGAAATTGATCTTTGTATTTTTTTCTTTATCTACGTTTGGCATACTTTATTAACATGTTCGATGGCAAATAAACATTATGATGAGCCTTGGGAAGTATCAAATGGTAGGCATTCAATCACCTATGTTTCCTATGGTGCGGCTCACTTGGAATATTCGTGTCTTTATTTTTGGACCATATGCTAAAATAAGTTGGAAAAACTAATAGGCAGAATGAATAAACTCACTTAATCCCTCCCTCAAAACAAAGCCCGACTCAATAGCGCAATCTAATCCGTTGGATTTCTAATTAAACGAACCGTGAAAGATGATCGGGTAGGTAGTCATTAAGACCGGATTAGGTGTTACTTGGGGTAACACCGGGGTGGGTGTTTCCCTAATCATGGGACCCAACTCATGCGGATTAGCTACCGCGAATTCCCTACTCAAGTGACGTCAACAAGTTCTGTGGCCCCACTTTGATGTAGGTATTGTATCTACACCGTCCATTCAGTTGGAGAGATCATTTGTGCCAAAAAAAAAAAACGAGGCAGATCCCAAGTTCAAGTGGACCTCGCCACAATAAACAGTGGGGATTGAATGCCTATCATTAAAAAATTCTTGGGGTACCAAAGAAATTTTCGGTTAAGCTACTATTTGTGTTTTCCCTTCGTTCATGTTTGGATCTCAAATAAGCATCATGGTGAGCCTTAGGAAGGTTTCAACTGTGGGCGTGAATGTTCCCACCGTTTTCTGTGGTGGGGTTCACTTGAACTTTAGGCCCACCTCATTTTTTGGTTCATGCCTTAAAATAATGTTTCCAAATGGATGGACGGTATGGATACAATACACGCATAATAGTGGGGCCCACAGAATTTGGTGACCTCAATTCAGTAGCCAATTTCTGAGAAAAAAAAAAATCAGATCTAAACCTAAGGTGGACCACACCATAGTAAACAGTGGTGATGGCCACAAAAATTTCCGTCAAGCTGAAATATGTATTTAAATGTCATCCATGTGATCTCATTAAGAGGTTGGATGGCAAATAAACAGTTAGGTAGGCTTAGAAAGCTTCTGACGGTGGGCATTTAATGAACATTGTCTCCTATGGTGGGTCCAATTCAATTGTATCTACTTCAGTTTTTGGTACCATGATCTAAATCGATCTTAAACAACTGATTGACGGCATGGATATAAAAAACATACATCAAAGTGGGCCCCACGGTCAGCGAAACACCCACTACAGTGTTACGCGGGTAATACCGGATCCGCTACCCTCCAAAAGGATATTCTCCAGGGTTGTTGGTTGCTATTTAAAGTCGGTTACTGAAGTCATTTCAGCTTTTGTGGAGTTGGTGACCGATTTCAGGAAAAAGAGGCGAACACATTCCTTCTCCCGACTCAGGTATTTAGCATTTCTTCTCTTCTTTTATATCTTTTTTTGCCCTAAATCGTTTACTTTCCTTTTCCGGATCTGAAAATCGGAGCTCGATTCTTATTAGGGTTTCTGGTATATTTTCTGAATTCTCAGATCTTGATTTCAGTCCATTTACAGGTGGATGGAACTCAGATCAGTATCTTGATTTTTTTTTTTTGTATTTTTGTGAATTTTTTAATGCTCGGTGCTATGGATTTGGATGCGTGAGCTTTAACATCGCTGGATTTGTATTTTTTTTTTTTTTTCCAAATAGAATTCTGTTATCATGAGGTCTTGATTTGAAGCTGTGAATTTATAAGTGAAATTATAAGCTTGATTTCTGTGTTTTCTGGTGAAATTTTGATGATCTGAGACCTGGATCTTGGTTCTTGAATTCTTGAGTAGCTGAATCACGAGCTGGTTTGTAGATTTTGGTAGAGTTTGGTGCTTTGAGATCTGGCTTTCTACACTAGGTAGAATTCCTTTCTTTTTCTATATTACTTAGGCATTTTCGCTGTTTGAGGATGAAAGAATATGGTTGTTGGTTCGTAGGGCTTCTTGTAGAATTTTTGTGGTCTTAGATCTGGGTTCACATCCATTAGTTTCAGGTTTCTAGAATTGGAATTAGGGATTTGATTTCCTTTTTGGATCAAATTTTGATGTTTTGAGACATGGATTTGGATGCGTGAAAGCTTCGTTAGCTGATGAAGTTAAAATTTTGTAAAACCATTTTGATATTTTCTGATACGGTGTTATAAGCACGAGATTTCTGAACTGAAACTGAACTCAAAGGTTTGGTTCCTGCATTTTTTTGGGTGAAATTTCCATGTTATGAGATGTGGATTTGGTTCTTTTAAGAAATAGTTTTCTCAAACTGAAATTATACTCCCGAGTTCTGCACCCATTTCCTTGTTCTGAGATCTGTATTTGGATCCCTCAACTCTTTGGTAGCTGAAAATGAAATGAGGAACTTGATTTGTAGGATCTGACAGAATATCACTATTCGTCTATGGTTTGGATTTGATTCTTTGAAGAATTAGAATCTGACTTTTGCAGTTTATTCCTGAAATAAGTGTGATCTGAGATGTAGATTCAGATACATGGATTCTTAAGTATCTAGGAAGAAATGGACATTTCAAATGTTGGTTATGATAGAATTTTGGTGTCCCAACTCCTGAGATATGGATTTTTTATGTTTGAACGATTAGCAAAGACAATGTTTCTTTTCTTCGAATATGTGCATCTGCTGGTTATGCTGAATAATGAAGTTGAATTTGAGACTAAACTTAGATTCTCACATTTTGATGCAATTTGCATTCTCGAGATCAAGATTCAGATTTGTGGCTGAGATAAAAATTGGAAGCATATTCATAGATTTTGGTAGATTTTGATATCCTGGGTGCCAGGTTGTTAATGTTGACCTGATTTCATTCTCATGCTTCTCCTTAGTCATAGAAAAATGACTGGAGCATAACTTTTACTTGGTTATTTATTTTCTTTTTCCTTCTATGTTCATTGTCTATCTTCAGATGGCTTAAATTCAGGTTACTGAAGTGATAATAGCTTCTTCTTTTTTCTTTTTTTAAATGTTGATGTCTTGATATCTGGAGTTGTTAATTTAATGGAATTTCTTCTTCACCCATAAGTTTTGTCTCCTTTTGTCTCTGGCTTTCAGCCTAAAACTAGAAGCTTAGCATGAAATTCTTCCCATTTTCTAGGATTTCCATGTTCTGAGACTTGCGTTTAGATCTCTGAACTCCAAGATTTCTGAAGCGGAAAGTGGAAGCTGAAAATTGTTGAGTTCGTTGAAATCTAATGCCGTGAATTCTGGGGCCATAGATCTTGATATAGTTTCTTCTTGTCGGTAATTTGTTATTTGATCTAATTGAAGCAGAGAATGCATGCTGAGTTTGAAGGTTTCTGTTAGTTTCCTCAGATCCACAAACTATTCAGTTGTTGAATCTGAAAGTAGAAGGATTTGATTTTCAAAGTTGTTGGGCATGTTTACATATATTTCTATCTACGTCTCATAATTAGCATAACATTATTAAAAAAGGGTATTTTTGGCCCAAAGTTCCTCACCATTTATCATTTGTTCCAAACAATGGTCCCAAAAGGCTGTTGTCATAAAAAAAAAAAAAGTCCTTTTGTATTTTTTCCTAAAAAGTGGTGGATTCAAGCATTGTGAGACCCATATGATGTGTGTATTGCATGACATCCAACCCATCCGCCAGGTCGGCCCCATCATGATCATCAGACGAACCAAAGATTAGGTCAATCGAATCATCTGGTGGCCCACACCTGAATTTGGAGGTCTTTGGGTCATATGCATCGTTATGATTGGATAGCCCTGATTTTTGTTCTTCCAGTCATCATGGTAGGGCTCACCGATTGGACAGGTTGGATGTCATACACACACCAATAGGGCTCCAAATAATCAACTCCACTTTTTATGATAAAAAGAATAGATGATGGCATTTTGGTGATTTCACCCTCTGAAAACCACCTTTTGGGACTTCAATTAGTCAAGGTCTTGTTTGGTAAATTCAAAATTCTCGAGAATTTTGCAGTAAAAACCATTAAAAGGAAAGGAAAAAGAAAAAGAAAAGCAAACAAACAAAAGATCCACTGCAGAAGGGCAGAGAATTCAAGACAAAGCAATGTGGGAGGATTCCTTCCTAGCTATACTGGCAAATTGTTCACCTTTGTAGTGCCAAGCATAGAGACATCCAAGAAGCCACCACATCCAACTTTAATTAATCATCTACTCTGACCTCCTTGTGTTAGGATTTGCTTTCCTCATGGTATTGCCTTCTTAGAATCATCCGCCACAGTTAACCTACCTGATTTAAAACAGCTGAAAATCTTAAGCCCTTCCAAGTTCAATGAAACCTCTGCTGTGCCTTTGTTTCTAACTCAAATGCTTTTATCAGATGGGATCTGACTTCGGTGGAACTAATATTGTTCCCTTGATCCTCACATACTGCTCCTCCAATGCTCACAGGGTTGAAATATGAATTACCATAGAAGTTCCTTTGATTGCTCATTTTATTAATTAAAAAAAAAAAAAAAAAAAACAGAACTCATAAAAGTTGCGCTTGAAACTCCAAGTGAAAGCTTCTTCCATTTTAATCACCAAGTGCTTTGCTTACTCATAAGTGGACAACATCCTATTTCTGGTCACATATTCTTTTCTTGCCATTGCACCATGTAATCAAGTTATTGTTGATCTTGGCTCTCCTCATGAGCTCTCCCAAGGAAGGCTTCTCACAATACATTTAACTATTCCTCTTTCCACATTTCTGAAAATTTGCAAATGGGAGAAGAATATTTACAAAGTATTGACACTTTCCTATTTCTCCATATCCTGGATGTCCTCCGATAGTTTCTCCTGGGATGGACATTTTCAGTGAGTAAAAGTTATTGTTTAAGCCTCTGCAACAAGTCAGTATTTCTGTCTAAATCACATCAACCATCCAGGACTCCCTTTCTATCAGAAAATTACATGCGCTTAAGTTAATTCCACTTGCTGAACTTCCCATATGTAGTGAATTCTCATTCGTTATTCCTATAAACAGAACTGAACACTAAAAAATCTAGAAATCCTTTAAACTTCCAATCAACCATTTGCAAGAGGTAAAATAGGTAAACAAAACTATGGAAAACATCATGCAAATAATTAAATACAAATACACGAATTCTTGAAAAGCCAAGTCTCGCAATGTTTTTCTACAAAGATTTGGGTAGGCTTGGAATAACTGCTTGTACCTACAAAGATTTGGGTAGGCTTGGAATAACTGCTTGTACTTGGCCAAGTGGATTAGGGTCCATTTTATGTTTATTACCGAAACCTTTGCATTTTCATGAATAAAAATTTTTGTGGTTCCATTACACCAACTTGGCTGGTTATGCTTGGCTAACTCACAATTTGTATGCCTACAGCCAGGTCCTTGATATTACTTTAGCATCGAGAATCAAATTTCAAGATGGCCACAACAGCAGCAGCAACTTTTTCCACTGGTTCTATTGCTTATTATGGTCCCCAGACTTTCTCGGGATCAAAATCCAAGTCTTTCACTGCAAGGTTCAATTCTCCAAACTATCTTAGAAGCTTCAGTGGTCTGAAGGTGGCATCGTCAGTAAGCTGTGAATCAGAGGAATCCTTCCTGAGCAAGGAAAGCAATGCTGCTCTGCGTGCATCATTTGCACCAAGAGTGGAAAAACAGAAGCAGAGTTTTGGGAATCGTCTCCAACCTCGGGCATCATCTTTTAAAGTGGCGATTCTTGGAGCTGCTGGAGGGATCGGTCAGCCCCTTGCACTTTTGATCAAGATGTCCCCATTGGTCTCAGCTTTGCATCTCTATGATATTGCAAATGTGAAAGGAGTTGCAGCAGATCTCAGCCACTGCAATACTCCCTCGCAGGTTTTGGATTTCACTGGACCATCTGAACTCCCCAATTCTTTGAAAGGTGTCGATGTGGTTGTCATCCCTGCAGGAGTCCCTAGAAAGCCAGGCATGACCCGTGATGATCTCTTCAACATCAATGCAAACATTGTCAGGACCCTGGTTGAGGCTGTTGCCGATAACTGTCCAGATGCTTTTATCCAGATCATCAGCAATCCAGTCAATTCTACTGTACCAATTGCTGCAGAGGTTCTCAAGCAGAAGGGCGTTTACAATCCAAAGAAGCTTTTTGGCGTTACAACCCTGGATGTTGTCAGAGCAAACACATTTGTTGCACAGAAGAAGAATCTGAAGCTCATTGATGTTGACGTCCCAGTTATTGGGGGGCATGCTGGAATCACTATCTTACCATTGCTGTCTAGGACAAGACCGTCAGTCAGCTTTTCAAATGAAGAAATAGAAGAGCTGACAGTGAGAATTCAAAATGCTGGGACAGAGGTTGTTGAAGCAAAAGCAGGTGCTGGGTCAGCTACACTGTCTATGGCATATGCAGCAGCAAGATTTGTGGAGTCATCTCTCCGAGCTCTGGATGGAGATGCAGATGTATATGAGTGCTCGTATGTCCAGTCGGAGCTGACCAATCTTCCCTTCTTTGCATCGAGGGTTAAGCTTGGAAAGCAAGGTGTTGAAGCTGTGATATCTGCTGATATTCAAGGACTGACTGAGTATGAGGCAAAAGCTCTGGAAGCCCTGAAGCCAGAGCTGAAGGCTAGCATTGAGAAGGGCGTGACATTTGCCCAGAAGCAGGCGGCAACTGTTTGAATGCAGGAAAGAAAACTGCTTATCGCCTTATATGGGCAGCGGCAGAAGAAAAATAACAAAGAGAGGCCAACCATGCATGGCCATTGCTTTACATTTTTGTAACGTAGAACATATTCCTGTTTTCATCATGGCGAAATTGCTATCGAAAGAGAAGCATAGAATGAGATAGATGTCTTTCGGATTACAAAGAATTTAGCAATTGGTTTGAGAGGGGCAGCAGCATCCATGTGGTGGCCGCCTCCCTAAAATTTTACTGTTGTATTTCTGTTTTGGTTTTGATCGGAAACCTGGACTATTTTTCAGAGGTGAAACATGCCCTTTTTTTAGTCAACAGAGCCAAGTCTCTGCAGGGAACTCATCTTAATGGTATCCTGGGATTGAACTCAATACCAATAGTGGGCTTGCTGATAAAGATTCAAAATTTGCAACTGATATAGAGTACCAATCTTCTTAAAATGTGATTCAGCTTCCTTGTTTGCAGTTTTGGACCGTGGATGTACATGCTTTTATGTGTGCATCCACAGTCAGATTGTGATTTTTTTTTTTTCCTGTTTCTTTTTCTGACTTTCCGCAGGAGGTTTTGCTGCCTTCATGCTTACACAGCTCAGACTACCATGCTGCATCATGCAAGTAGCAGCTGGTTCTGTAGCTGCTGCTTTATCATTGGAACTGGATTTTACACTTTGAAAGTTGTTTACTTCTTATCACAGGATATATTGGCAAGCAGGAGCTTCTATGATGGGGGATGCCTTTGGCTATCTATTATATCTCCTGTTTTGAGCATTTCATTTGGGTGTGTTAGTATGTCTATTTTGGTTGCAGAGTCTCAGTGCCTCTGCCTAACTGACCTCTCTTCACACCATCATCATTTGTTTAGCATTTTATGTGATTTTAGTAGTTTCTACAGTTAATACTGTGTTATCTTCTGTAACGGCAGGCAATCTTTCCATGCTATGATGGCCGAATTGGATCACGCGCAAGATTTGTATTAATTGGGAGTGACTGTTAGGCCCAAACACAAGGCCGGTTTGGACCGCAGGATTAAATGGTATGGAATTGCATTGGATGACTACATGTCTGGAAATACCATTATTAATTGGGAGTGACTGTCAGGGCCTGTTTGGACCTCAGGATTAACACCATTATTGCACAATGACTACATGTCTGGAAATACTATGGTATTTAGATAGTCTCATCCCAACGTTTGGGATCAAATTCTTCCCATGGGTAATACACTGGATTAAGTGAAGCATGCCTTTGGTGGACCATAGAATTGTAATCAACGGACCATATTTCACAACTGATGCCGGTCTCCTGTAAACATTTGCAACTTGAATGTCACTTGTAAAGGGCACATATGGATGGATGGCATGGATAAAACATATGTATCCATGTTGAGCCCACAGATGTAGTGAGTTTCAAAATCTACCAAAAATCCTGCAGTATTTACTATTGGCTTCAGATGATATCATATGATTATTATTAGCACTGGATGATATCATATGATATTAGGATTAATCCAATCCTTCACCGGATAGGATTTGCAAGGGAACAAATGCAATTTCATACCACCCAATCCCACCTAATACCGTAAGCATTCAACCCTGTTTACTTGGGTTTTTCAGTGCATATGTTGCCGTCTGGATACTGAATTGTAGTTCCTTGAAAACCTCCTGACGGTCTTCTCCCCCTGGTTGTAACTATACTAATCCGGAATGTTACCAAAACAAAACAAAAAACAAGACACTTGGTTCTTTCAACTGATTACCTACAGGCAACTGCACCATACCTTGCCACGCAATCCAATATAAACATGTCCATGTAAATGGTAGCGCTAATCATGAAAATCAATCTGACCCACTAAATCAAATGGGCTACACGTTTGTTGATCAGACTACCAGTTGTCCATTAATTCCATTAGTGTCACCCTTTCTGAGGAGCAGATCGGCCTATTATTTTTCTGCCAGGTGATCTTTATGATGGGGCCCACTGTCTGCATGGTATGGATGTCCTACACAGGAGGCATGTTAGCAGGAAAGATGCTTAGAATATACTACTTTGGTTTCTCTTTCATATGAACCGAGAAACCTGGCGTGAATTTCACATCAGACCTGTTAGATAGTCTATGTAATAAAATTCTTTGCAGGCCACCATGATAATGGCTGTGTCACATCCACTTAGTCTATCCGATGCACTAACTTATTTTAGGACGTGAGCTAAAAAAATCAGGCAATCTCAAAACTCAATTGAGCCACACCAGTACACCACAAGGAGCAGTGGCGATGAGTGTGTGACGAAACTTTTGTGGCCACCAATGTTTTGAATCTGGATGGGAACATCCAACCCACATGGAGTCTTTGTAACAACAATCTCTGTGGGGCCACCATGATAATGTGTGTCACATCATTTTAGGACCGGAGCCCAAAAATCAGGCCACCTCAAAGCTTAATTGTGCCACACTACAGAAAACAGTGAGGATGTGGACGTCCACCATTGAAACCTTCTTGGGCCCAGCAACGTTTTAGATCAGGATGATATTTGTGTTTCCACTTCATCTTGTGGGACTACCTTGGGATGGCATAGAAACGTTATGGTGGGCCCCAGGAAGGTTTCAATGGTTGGCATCCCTATCTACACTGTTTACTGTAGTGTGACCCATATGAGTTTTGGATCAGCGTCATTTCTGTGATCATTTCCAAACATGAGCCATTTGGATGGAAAACAAACCTTCTAATAATTTGGCTTTTTTGCTTTGATCATGGACAGTCACCACAGAGAGCCATTTGGATGGAAAGGTTCATCACACCCGTTCATCAGGAGTGGCTCATAAGGATAAAGGGAAGAAACAAAAATCATCCTAATCCAAAACCACATGGGCCACACATGAATATGGAGATTTTAGACATAATTTTACATTTTTGCCATTGTTGTGGCCCATATGAGTAGTTTATTGTGATGATCTTTGTATGTACTTTGAATATAAGCATTATCAAATCATGGACAGAGTGGAATTTTACATATACAAACTTGGTGGGCCACCCACAGTTTGGGTGTTCCATACGGTACGTCATTATCAGAAACTAATCCATTCATACTTGTTCGGATAGTATTTTCTTCTTTCACAAGAAATAATCCATTCAATCCAACTACCGTCATGGAAAGATAACGTGTAAATGT
Source organism: Liriodendron chinense (assembly GCA_003013855.2). Lineage (NCBI taxonomy): Eukaryota > Viridiplantae > Streptophyta > Magnoliopsida > Magnoliales > Magnoliaceae > Liriodendron > Liriodendron chinense. Next base: position 805,989 of record PVNU02001323.1, on the reverse strand, counting down.
GCCACCAACAAAATCTCCAAATTTCCCACACACGTGCCGGAATCTATCCAATCCATATCCAGGGTGCTTGACAAACCATAGTTGTAAAACTTGATGACTCAACTCGAAACTTTGGCCGAGTCGACTCGACTTGGCAAGATTTCAAGCCATCGGTTCTAGGCCTAACTCAGCCTTACTTCAGTGTGAGTGAGATTTCAGACCAGGTTCTCATGAATCTCAGTTCTAGGCATGACTTAGTGCAATCTTCGGGTCAACTCGCATACTCTGTCGAGTTGACCCAACAAGATTGCAAACCAAATCTTCCTGAAACTCGGTGCTAGGCCTGACTCTGCGTAAACCCTCAAGTCAACTCGAGAGCATTTAGGGGCTGTTTGGATGAGAGTAAATGGAGGTTAGGGGAAGGGGGGGGGGGGGGGGGGCAATTGGGAGTAAATGGAGATAAATGGCATTTGCTGTGTCTGGACGGGAATAAATACATGTAAATGAAGTGAAATAGAAGCAAATGGACATGTAAATAAAATCCTCTCTGAGAAAGGATTTGGACGTATATGAGATGAAATGCCTTTTTGAGCTCCCTTAGAGAATGCTGCTACCTACATGTCCGCCATACATGCAGCATGCTGATGATACTCAGAATCAGAACAGTAAAATACTAGGGAGGCAGGCACCACATGGATGTTGCCCCTCTTAACCAAATTGCTAAATTCATAGTAACCCAAAAGACATCTCATTCTATGCTTCTCTTCTGATAGCAATTTCTCCATGACCAAAACAGGAATATGATCTACATTACAAAACTGAAAAGCAATGACTATGCATGGTCAGCCTCTCATTCTTATTTTTCTTCTGCCGCAGCCAGTATAAGGTGATAAGCAGTTCTCTTTCCCGCATTCAAACAGTTGCCGCTTGCTTCTGAGCAAATGTCACGCCCTTCTCAATGCTGGCCTTCAGCTCTGGCTTCAAGGCCTCCAGAGCTTTTGCCTCATACTCAGTCAGTCCTTGAACATCAGCAGATACCACAGCTTCAACACCTTGCTTCCCAAGCTTGACCCTCGACGCAAAGAAGGGAAGATCAGTCAGCTCCGACTGAACATACGAGCACTCATATACATCTGCATCTCCATCCAGAGCTCGGAGAGATGACTCCACAAATCTTGCTGCCGCATATGCCATAGACAGTGTAGCTGACCCGGCACCTGCTTTTGCTTCAACAACCTCTGTCCCAGCATTTTGAATTCTCACTGTCAGCTCTTCTATTTCTTCATTTGAAAAGCTGACTGACGGTCTTGTCCTCGACAGCAATGGTAAGATAGTGATTCCAGCATGCCCCCCAATAACTGGGACGTCAACATCAATGAGCTTCAGATTCTTCTTCTGTGCAACAAATGTGTTTGCTCTGACAACATCCAGGGTTGTAACACCAAAAAGCTTCTTTGGATTGTACACACCCTTTTTCTTGAGAACCTCTGCAGCAATTGGTACAGTAGAATTGACGGGGTTGCTGATGATCTGGATGAAAGCATCTGGGCAGTTATCGGCAACAGCCTCAACCAGGGTCCTGACAATGTTTGCATTGATGTTGAAGAGATCATCACGGGTCATGCCTGGCTTTCTAGGGACTCCTGCAGGGATGACAACCACGTCAACACCTTTCAATGAATTGGGCAGTTCAGATGGCCCAGTGAAATCCAAAACCTGCGAGGGTGTATTGCAGTGGCTGAGATCTGCTGCAACTCCTTTCACGTTTGCAATATCATAGAGATGCAAAGCTGAGACCAATGGGGACATCTTGATCAAAAGTGCAAGGGGCTGACCGATCCCTCCTGCAGCTCCAAGAATCGCCACTTTAAAAGATGATGCCCGAGGTTGGAGACGATTCCCAAAACTCTGCTTCTGTTTTTCCACTCTTGGTGCAAATGATGCACGAATAGCAGCATTGCTTTCCTTGCCCAGGAAGGATTCCTCAGATGCACAGCTTACTGATGATGCCGCCTTCAGACCACTGAAGCTTCTAAGATAGTTCGGAGAATTGAACCTTGCAGTGAAAGGCTTGGATTTTGATCCCGAGAAAGTCTGGGGACCATAAGAAGCCATAGAACCAGTGGAAAAAGTTGCTGCTGCTGTGGTGGCCATCTTGAAATTTGATTTTAGATGCTAAAGTAATATCAAGGACCTGGCTGTAGACATGCAAAATCCAGAGTTAGCCAATCATAACCATCCGAGTGGGTGTAATGGAACCACGGAAATTTTTTACTCATGAAAAGGCAGAGATTTTGTAATAAACATAAAATGGATCCAAATCCACTTGGCCTAGTACAAGCAGTTATTCCAAGCCTACCCAAATCTTCATAGGCAACCATTGCTAGCCTTGGCTTTTCAATAATTCCTAGGAAAAAATTTCTTATTTCTCAAAGTGTGTTTCCATAGGGGAAAAAACAGGTGTATTTGTATTTCATTATTTGCATGGTGTTTTCCATAGTTTTGTTTACCTATTTTACCTCTTGCAGCTGGTTGATTGGAGTAGGGAAACTCGAGTTTGAGGGATTTCAAGATTTTTTAGTGTCCAGTTCTGTTTATTGGAATAAAAGAATGAGAATTCACTAGGTATGGGTAGAGCTGTAAACGAGCCGAGTCGAGCCGAGCTCAGCCATGTTCGAGCTAGGCTCGACCAATGACCACCATGGCTCGTGTTCGGCTCAGCTTGGCCATCAAGCTGGAATTTTATGTTTGAGCTGGCTTGATCGAGCTTTCGAGCCAAGTCGAGCTGGAACGAGCCTATTTTGAGCTCAAGCTTTTCGAGCTGAATTCGAGCTAAGGGTCGAGCTTGGAAAGATTAAAGTTAGGAAGGAGGATGTACGCTGGTCGGACGTCAGGCAGCGGTCGGGTAAGGGTGGCCGGACGAACTAGAGAGTCGAGCTTGGGTCAGCTGCGAATCGAGCTGCGAATGAGACAAGCTTCGAGCCAAATCGAGTCGAGCTTGGGTCAGCTCGTGTGCGGCTCGAAATCTGAAATGAGCTAGGGAAAGACGCTCGACTTGATTCGAACCGTACCTCCGAATCAAGCCAAATCGAGCTGGAACAAGCCGAGTTGAGCGAGCTAACCGAGCCAGCTCTACTCGTGAACAGCTCTAGGTATGGGAAGTTCAGTAAGTGGAATTAACTTAACCGCAAGTAATCTTCTTATAGAATAGCAGTCCCAGATGGATGATGTGATTCAGACATAAATATTGACTTTAGTGGATGTAGAGATTTATACACTAACTATTACTCACTGAAATGTCTATCCCAGAAGGAACTATTGGAGGACATCCTGGCTGTGGAGAAATAGGAAAGTATCAATAATTTGGAAATATTCTTCTCCCATTTGCAATTTTTCAGAAATTAGGAACACGTTATGATCCATGTAGCGTATGCTACGGCCGCTACTTTGATGCACTACGTAGCGTTGGAGAAACGTTGTGCGTGCTATTTAAAACAGTGGTTTAAAGAATAAGGTTTTTAAAGTTGAAATTAAAATCTTGACATTTGCAGTTTATTCTTGAAGTATGATATGAGATCTGGATTCAGATACATGGAATCTTAAGTATCTGAGAAGAAATGGATGATTTCATGTGTTTATTACGATAAAATTTTAGTGTCCTGACTCCTAAGATATGGATCTTGATGTTTGTATAATTAGCAAAGGCAAAGTTTCTTTTCTTCTCATATCTGCCAGTTATGCTGAAAAATGATGTTGCTTTGATGCTAAACTTGGATTCTCACATTTTTTATGAAATTTGCATTCTTGAGATCAAGAATCAGATTTGTGGCTGAAAATGAAAATTAGAAGCATATTCATAGATTTTGGTAGATTTGTATATCTGGGAGCTAGATTGTTAATGTTGACCTTATTTCATTCTTCTGTTCCTCTTGTAAGTCACGACAAAAAGATGGGAGCATAACTTTTACTTGATATCTGGAGTTGATGATTTAATGGAATTTCTTCATCGCCCCTAAGTTTCTATTTCCTTTTGAAACTATAAGCTTAGTCTGAAATTGTTCCCATTTTCTATGATTTCTATGTTCAAAGACTTGTATTCAAATATCTGAACTCTTTTAAGGTTTCTGAAACGGAAAGTGGAAGCTAGAAGTTGTCGAGTTCGTTCAAATCTAGTACCCTGAATTTTGAGTCTGTAGATCTTGATATGGTTTATTCTTGTCACTAATTCATTATTTGATCCAATTGAAGCAGAGAATACATGCTGAGTTTGGAAGCTTTTATTAGTTTCTTCAGATTCACAAACTATTCGGTTGTTGAAGCTGAAAATAGGACTTGATTTTCAAAGTTGATGGGAATGTTTAAATGTATTTCTATCTGGTATGACATTTTTTTTTTTTTTTGAGAGGTCTAGGTATGTCAATTATCATAACATTATTAAAAGGGGGGATTTTGGCCCAAAAAATTCTCAACATATATCATTTTTCCAAACAATGCCTTGACTAAGTCCCAAAAGGTGCTTTTTGGAAGTTAAAAGACGAAAAGCCCTCTTCTTTTTTTTCTTTTTTTCTTTTTTTTTTTTTTGAGTGACAGATTCAAGCATTGTGAGGCCGATGTGATGTGTGTGTTACATAACATCCAACCCATCCAGTAGATTGAACCCCATAATGATCATCAAACGAACTAAAGATTAGGTCAATCGAATCATTGGGTGGCCCATACCTGAATTTGGAGGTTTTTGGGTCAAATGCATCATAATGATGAACATCCCTGAATTTTTTGTTTTTCTGGTCATCATGGTGGGGTGCACTGAGTGGACAAGTTGGATGTCATACACACACCAATATGGGCACCAAAAGATTAACTCCACTTTTTTTAATTTAAAAAAAAAAAAAAAGTAGACAAGGGCATTTTACTCATTTCTCCCTCTGAAAATCACCTTTTGGAACTTCAATTTAGTCAAGGTATTGTTTGGTAAATTCAAGCAAACAAAAGATCCACTGCAGAAGGGTAGAGATTTCAAGACAAAGCAATGTGGGACGATTCCTTGCTAGCAATACTGGCAAATTGTTCACTTTTGTAGTGTGAAGCATAGACATCAATCACTTACTATCTGACAATCTGGAACGAAAAATAAATACCAATCTGTCAACCATACTATATTATAGTATTTCCAACAAACGACGATCCTAAGCAAAGTTTCCCGCTCATTACATGAGGTGGTGGAAACAGTGTAGTGTGTGTGAGTGATCCATGGTTCATTCCCTGGTAGTGTTTACCTTTCAGAAAAACATTCCTAAGCAAAATCCAAATCTTATCAGGCAGAGGATAAAAAAAATATCAAAATCAATCCGAAACCACGAATAAAACACAGATTCTACTCCCAAAAATTAAAAAATAAATAAATAAAATCAAAGACCCAGATCACAAACAGATTCACGTTGCATTGGAAAAAGGAAAAGAGAATAGTAGAAACAAAAACAAAAACCAAAAGAAAAAAAACCTCAATCACTCACAACACTAGAACAAAGTCAAACACCCATCTTTAAATGCCACCACAATCCAAACTAGCAAAATCCTTCGAAAACCCAATTCAAAAACTGCATCTGATACCCAAACCAATTTTACAAATTTCTCCAGAGCCCAAGTAAAAAAGATACAATTCCAATTAACTAGAACAAAAACTCATCTTAAAACGCCACCACAATCCAAACTATCAAAATCCTACAAAAACCCAATTCAAAAAATGCCTCTGACGCCCAAACCAATTTCACAAATTTCTCCAGAACCCGAATACAAAAGACACAATTCCAATTACCACAAAAGAGATCTCACAAATTAACAAACACTCACTAACCAATTCACAAAATTCCATAAAATACAAAAAATCATTTCACATTAACTTTAAAATTAAGGGGTCATTTGGATGCCTGTAAATGATCTACAGGCGTAAATCATTTACAGCCTATGCTGTTTGGCTGTAAGCTGTAAATGATTTACAGGTAAATGATTGTCTGTGTTTGGATAGCCTGTAAATCATTTACGTCCTGTAAATGGAGAGCCAATCATTGAAAATATAGCCGTTAGGCTGTAAATGGAGAGCCTGTAAATGAAATCACATCATTTTGCCTGTAAATCAAATGGGGCTGAAAGCTGTAAATCATTTACAGCCAGCATCCAAACACAGACGGTAAACCATTTACCTGCAAATCATTTAGAGTTAGCCCCATTTACAAGCATCCAAACGACCCCTAAAGAAATAATGATAATAAAGTAAATTTGCCACTGCTCGTAAGCCAGGCAAAATCGTTTCAACAAGAAGGGTCCACCAAAGCGGTTGGAGAGTATTTCCACGTCAGATTTATTTGCCAAAAGGTTCTCTCTATCTGTTCCTGTTCGGTTCAGAGAATGGCACCAGAGTCATCTTCAACACACCCCACTGGGATTACCCACGAAGAATACAAGAAGATTAAATAGATTATTCTCCAACATTTCAGAAGATCGAAAGCAAGAAAGCAACGAAATAACACAAACCACTTAATTAAAACAATAGTAATAAAGATCTTCCACACAAAAAAAAAAAACCATTCCAAACCCTAATTACCACCGAATAACAAGATGACAGCAACAGAAAAGCAAGACTACAGTCTTCAGCAACAAATACAAGAGAGGATTACATTCCGTTTCCTGTTTGGAGTACAAAATGGGAAAGCGAGAAGCACAGAGGCGTACCTTTGCAAAACCCTAGCTGAGAGAGAAAGGCAACGAGGGAGGAGGGAGAATCTGAGAGAGAGGGAGAGGTAGGGTTTGAGGGCTGTTGGAGCGAGTTCGCATCCCTGGTCGAGTACTGTACTCGGGTGGATTGCCTACGATCGGTCGGAAGCTTAGGTGGGGCCCACGGTGATGTTTGTGAGAAATCAATCCCGTCCATCTGTTTTCACAGCCAACTCATATCGGCGTCTTCGGTGGATCCCTGACGGAGGGGCCCACCTTGATATATGTGCTTTTTATCCAATCCTTTCATGCGTTTTGAAAGCTAACTTTAGAGCATGGTACCAAAAATGAAGCGGATACAAATCCTAGGTGGACCACACTAGAGGAACATTTTTCATTGAATACTCACCATTAAAAACATATTAGGGACCACCGGAATGTTTATTTGCCATCAAACCTGTTGATAAGGTCACAAAAACCTAGATGAACGGACCACACAAATATCAGCTTGATCTAAAATGTTTGTGGCCCACAAGAATTTATTATTTGGCAATCACCACTGTTTACTATCGTGGGGTCCACCTGACATTTGGATCTATTTCATTTTCCGGATGTCAAAACGGATGGACGGCTTAAATGTAAGTAAAATACATCACGTTGGGCCCCACATTCAGCGATCCACCCAACTCAGCGGATCTGGGATCCACGGAAGCTGCGACTAACTCAGTTGAGTTGAGACGTATGCCCCAAAAATGAGAGCGGACTGCCGGTGACGTCGTGTGAACAGTGGTAACAACATTGAAACTTTCGTGGAGCTGTCCATGATGCTTATATGCCATCGAAACCGTTCATAGAATTATTACCACCTTAGAAACAAATATCAAACTGATATAAAACTTCAATCCCCACTGTTTCGTGTGGTATTGACCACATGAGTTTTGGATCTGAATGATTTTTAGAATCCTATCCTAGGTCTGGTTTGGCATCTCTACTCTACTTCAATAAGAGCTTTTGAATAAAAGCTACTTCAATAAGTCATTTTTAGTTTTAGCTCTACTTAAATAAGCTCGTTTGGTAAAATCTCAAAAAGAAAAAAAAAAAACTCATATTTAAAATAAACACAATTGGTAAAACTTTCAAATAAGAACTATTTTTAAGGGTAGTTGATGTCATTTTTAAAGATTGTCCGCAATCACGTGCGGTCCAACATCATTCCTAATTGCTCTCTATGTAGGACCCTCAATGTCCACCACCCATCACCCATCACGTGGACTCTACATTTGATGTGTCCATAGTGTGGGCCCTACCTTTGAAGTAGATTGTCCATCATGTGGGGCCTACTTTTCATATCCACCATTCATCATGTGGGGTGCACCTTCTATGTGGATCATCCATCATACGGCCCACTTTGAATATGAGCCATCCATCATGAGAGACCTTAGATGGGAACTGTCCATTAGGTGGGACTCACTTGATGTGAACTGTCCATTATGAGGGGCCACACTTTTATGTGGGTCATCTATCATGTGAAGCCCACTCCGTCCATTATGTGAGCCCACCTTAATTTGGACCATTCATCTTGTGGGGCCCCACCTTCATTATGGTCGTTCATCATGTGGACCCATCTTTGATATTAACCGACCATCATGTGGGCCCACCTTCAATGACCATCATCCATCATGTGGGTCCCACCTTTGACATGGACTGTCCATCAAATGTGACCCACTTGATGCGCATGTTCCTCTGTTGGGACACTTTACGGGGCACGTTGGGCCCACTTTGATGACTTTCATACGTGAGGCCAACTATAGTCTTCATCATGAGTGGCCCCTTTGATGGGCATCATCATAGGTCTCACCTTGTGTGGACCATTATCAGTGGGGGGCCCACTTGACTGGATTCATGTGGACCCCCTTGAGGTCCACACATGGGGTCCCACTCCTGCTGTGGACTTCCATGAGGTCATTCATCCATGAGGGGTTTCATGATCGGGTGGCATTCTAAAACCCGATAAACTCAAAGATGCGGCACGCCCATTCTACTTAACACTAATATGAGGTCTCACCACCAAATTTGTTGTGTAGGATCGACAGTATGTGATAAAATTGGGGCCCACTTGATGTGGTAGTTAAACAAATAATGTGGGACAACTTTGATGATCCACATCCAAGAAAAGGATTATGTGGTCCCATTCCCCACTCAATAAAAGCCCAAAAAAAAATGTAGACCGTCCATCGTTGTAGTCGCCTCATTCGATTCTGCGAGAGCCAAATGTAAACGCCCCGGCCTTTTCTGTGATTGGGTGTTGAGCCCGGAGCTTCTACATAAAACTCGAGTGTCATTAAACATTCAAAGATCAACTTTACAGTATAATTTTTTTTTTTTTTAAATTTAAAATGCAATGGAAGCATATCAAGACATGTACCAATATAAATCAAACTGTACAAGTGGCGCCCATAGGGCTTATACAAATCAATTGTCTCCATATTACATTAATTAAAAAAGAAACCAAAGAAAAGAAACACTGCAACAGACTTGAGTTGCACCACCTTCCAACTTCTCATCCAAAGACACCTGCATCAACTGTTATGGTTCGATAGCGTTAAAACGCTATCATAGTGAGGTACAAACCCTCCAAAATTACCCAGCACGATAACAGTTAAGTAAAGACCAACTGAAAATAATATATTGCACATTAAGCAATTTATACAATTCCAAAAAAAATGACATTTAAAACAATCAAATGTAACACTTTACTCATAATATAAATACCAACAAATTATAACATTCAATCCATATATTCCAACTTATATCTCGTTTACATGAATGTATGCGTGCATATGTTCTTCAGCCTGGGGATGTACATCCAGCTGGTGAAGTTCAAACCGACAGTAACATGGCTCGTCACCAATGTTACCCGCAATGCAATGCATATCAAACCGACAGTAATGTGGCTCGTCATCAACATTACCCGCAAATGCCATGTATGTATGTTTAACCAGCTTTTATTAGTCCAATTTACAAAACAAGTAATTAAAAGCTCACGGTCACTATGGGGGGCGCACAACCCAGCATAGGCCGACGGCTCGGGCATAGCATCCCATAACACCATCTTCGGCCCATGAGACGTCCGACAAAATATTCTATAGTACAAATTTTATGATTCTCTATAATTAGACAATTAACATTATATTTCGTGTGTTCCAAAGTTTTCAACAAAAGGATACTCTTCTTCGTCCAAGCCACCTGAAAAACAAGTCCATTGATGGACACCAACAAGGAGATCTTTCCAACAAAAGCCGCATGGCATCAAGTCCATTTAAGGACACCAACAATATAAATTTCACTAAATGGCAACAAGCCATTCTCTCAAAACACAACATATAACATTTCACAACCAATTCTCCCAATGACAACCTCAATTCATGTACAACCCATCCACTGAAATCATTTGAAACTAACCAACAAGTAAAAGTAGTATCCGTTGAAATCTAAGTATGAAGCAACTAATAAAAGATATTCATCACAATTTATCCAAAGCAATTATTTCAAAATATATAGGAATTCAATTGACAACATGTATTTAAACAAACAATACTATATAAGAAATACTCAATTCAATTAAATTAATGGAAAACTTGAAGGGTGAGAACCTCACTAAAGCCACGTTGATAATCAAGCATGAATCTCAAACAAGTAAAATACTTCAGAAATCAACTAAAGAAGCACCACTAAATTATTAAACAAACACTTAATATAAATAAAAGGAAATCTTAAAGGGAGAAAACCTCACTTTTAGATGCAGCTCCAATTGAGTATAAATTCCAAGATGGAAAATTGAAAAACTCCAATTACCTATATTCCAATCAAAATTCAACTCAATCAAACCCAACTTAAGCCCTAATCAAATTCTAATAGAAGTTTGGAGATCGACCCTTTTAAATCCAACTCGGGCCAAATGAAGAAACCTAAATGGAAGATTTAGATGTTCTAATCTACTGACAGAGCCACAACAATTTAAAGTTCATTTAAGAGAGTACCCTAAAACTCCAAATATCTAAAATACTCAACACAACTCAACTCGGACCCACTATAATCCGAACGAGAGAGTATAGACCGCCCGATTTGCTTCGACTCAAATCTAAATGTTAGCCCCAACTTAGAAGGAAATCAAATGATATAACTCAAATGTTAGACCAAACCAATCGCTGGATTAAAATAACTAAATCTTTAACTCTCTTCAGAAATCAGATAAATGAAAACTCACTGAGTTGACTCGATAACAAACGAATGGAACCAAACCTTGATTTGTCCCAACTACAATTTACACTTCTTTGAAGTTGCTAAATCTGCCACAGTAGCTAACCCCACACAACCTAAACTCAGCATGTTGAACAAGAAGAACTAAGGTAATGGGCCAAACTCGGCCAATCTCCATGGAATGCTGAGCCAACCCAAGGAACCCGAAACCACAAAGAACTTCCTATTACTTCTCCTCTTTTCTTCTTTTTCTCCTTTCTCTGATTTTCCTCCTCTTTTCCTTTCTTTTACTCCTGGGTCAACCCACAAAGAAACTGGTCCAAACCAGCTCTCAAACATTCAACTCTATGAGTCACAGACTCAGAACTCGGTCTCAAAATACAGCAAAAGAGATTGAGCGATTTTACCTCTACTGGAGCTGAACGAAAACTCCATGAATTTCATGATGATGGGCATTCATCAAAGGGGCGGGTGACTCGGATGCTCTTCTTCTGATTCCGTTGGAATTAGAGCTCGGAAAATCAGCTTTGACGCTGAAACTCGTGCAGCCGTTGATCTCCCCCAAGTTGGTCCACATCTTTAGTGAAGATCATAGATCAGACAGACATCCAACGCCCCATATGAGAACCGTTTCTGAACTTGAAACAAAATCCAACAGTGGCAGAACGGTGGAGGATTCCTGGTGAGGAAGACGATCAACTTCAATGGTAGGTTCTGTGTGTTGGCTTCTTCTTTCGATCCAGATCTTGCAGACGGCCTAAATGATTCGATTCTTAGGGTTTCCTTGATTTGGAAGATGGTGGAATGAATGGTCTAGATGAATAGATCTGAGGTTTGGATTGTTAGGTTGCAAAAATCGAAAAATAGAAAAGAGGCTAAAACGATTTCTTATAGGAGAATGGTGATCCGTGTGGAATGCTATGGACGACTGAGATGTTTCTATAGAAGGAGGTTATTTGGTTGCTATGAACAGTCCAGATGAACCAAAACCCTCATTACATGGATCGCAACAGCTGGCAGCTAGAAACGGTTTTCGGATTTAGAAAACCAGTTAAAACTATCTGATTTGGTTTGATTCAAACACCCTAATAATGGTCCCCATAGGAGGAAACTTCCATGGTTTAATATATCACCATACGCTCATCAAGATGGATGGTTTGGATTGGGTAGAGGTGGCCCATGGAGATCGCAATCCATTGATTTTATAACTGTTAGAAACACATTCTTGGTTTGACTGGCCAGACTTCAGTATCAACGGGCGCACGAGACCCTGAGAAAAAGTGAGTTCCACTATATAGGGTTTGGTCAGGCCCGTGCTACAAATCAAATGGACGGTTTAGATCATCTAGAATGGAACTCGAAAGTGGGCCGCATAGGCACCAAAACCGGACAGCGTCCGTGAATTGATGCCCATTTGGGCGGGAGCGTGAAAAGAGGGAGAGAGACATACCTTCTTTTGGTATTAACGGGTCAGCAAATGCTGACCAGCTTTAGTGGTAGAGTGCACCTCGAGTGCACATGCCTTGGTGCACATTTGCACCACTAATAAGGCCCATAGCGATGTTTATTCTATATCCACTCCGTCCATTCAACTAAATGGACTAAGATGAGGTGTAGGTCCAATAATGGGACAGACCCATCTGCTAGGTGGGCCATTCATAATGGTTTTGACCTGGATTCTTCATGTTCCATTCAATCCAACGGTCAGATGGATACAAAAATAGTTTTCAACGGTCAAAAATTCCCAAGGACTAATATAATCCATACTATTAGGTGTAACACTAACTATAGCTATTCATTTTTATTTACTAACCAAAATCCACCCTTAATTAACACTATTTACAAAGATAGGCCAAGTAGATAAACCATACATTTATTTATTAATGGTTTAATTGATTTAATGATTTATCTTACAAAACTTAGTGTATATATCTCTAAAATTTTGATATTTTGGTTATTAATTAATAAAGAAATTTAATTATCTAGATTCTAGGAATCTTCGAGAAGAATAACTTGTCTGATTTTAGACTTAAAAGTAACACCCAAGTACTTATAAATAGGGGGTGTTACACCCACCTTTAATATGGGTCATTTATCATGTAGGCCCACCTTTAATGTCAATCTTCCATCATGTGGTCCCACATTCAATGTTCACCATCCATCACTGAGTCCTACCTTTGATGTGGAACATCCATCATGTGGGTCCCATATTTGTTGTGGACCATCTATCATGTGGGGCCCACTTGATGTGGATAGTCCATCATGTGGGACCCACCTTCGATGTCCACCATCCATCATATAAGTCCCACCTTTGCTATGGATTGCCCATCATGTGGGGCTCAACCTTCAATATGGGGTCATTCATCATGTGGGCCCACCTTTAATATCAATCTTCCATCATGTGGTCCCACATGCAATGTCCACCATCCATCATGTGGGTCCCACCTTTGATGTGGACCATCATCAAGTAGGGCTTGCTAGATATGGATCATTCATCATGCGGGGCCACACTTTGAAGCAAGCCATCCATTATACGGGGCTCACCTTTGATGTGACCGTGCATTATATAGGCCCACCTTTGAAACGGGTCATTCATCATGCGGGGCCCACCTTCACTATGGGTCATTCATCATGTAGGCCTTTCTTGAAGAAATTGTAATGAGAAAAAAAGAGGGTAAGATGGGAATAAATTTAAAAGTTTAATGGTAAACTTATCCAAAAATTAGTCCAAATTGTTTACCTGCTTTAGCCAAATAAGCTCCGTTTCAAAAAGTAACCCTCACAACTTATTAAATCGGGGCTTATTTGCTACTTTCTAAAAAAATTAAGCACTTCATTAGACTTTTACCAAACAGTCTAAAAGCTTATTTTTTAAAAAAAATAAGCCAATAAGCTCTTATTTGTTGAGATGCCAAACACCCCCTATTGTGATCTTTAAAAACAGCTGGATGGGCCTACTATGATATATGTACCTTATGTCATGCAATCCATCCATTTTGACATCTCATTTTATAGCATAATGCAAAAAATGAAACGGATCTAAAATGTCTGATGGACCATGCTATAAAAAAAAAAAAAATTTGTAGGCTACCAAAGTTTTTTGGATCAAGCTGATGTGAGGTCCCTTCAGCAATGTCTTTGTGACATGGTCGGGAGATTAGATGGCAAATAAACATTATGGTAGCTCTTAAGAAGTTTTTAATGGCCCGTATTCAATCACTACTGTTTTTGTGGTCTACTTGAGATTTAGATATGCTTCATTTTTTTGGATTATGCCTTAAAATGTACTGTAAAAGCAGATGGCTTAGATTTAGACTTTAGATTTAGATCTACCTCATTTTTGTGATCATGCCCTAAAACCAGTTGTCAAAAGGGATGGATGGCATGGATATACATCATATACATGAAGGAGGCCATGGTCAAAACCTCACCCACTATGTTGTTACCCTCCCCCAATGTCAGGGGAGGGGATTCCATCCAATCTAAGTAACACCTGGTTTCATCAGGCTATAACCATGGTGGGGCCACCATTTTGGCAGCTCATTTTAAGGCATGGGCCAAGAAATAGAGTAGGCACCACGACGCACAAAACAATGGTGATTAACCATTAAAAAAAAATTACAGCTCTGAAAGTTTTGGATTAAGCCGTTATTTGTGTTCTCCTTCGTCAAAGTGTGCATGACCTTATCTATGGGTTGGATGGCAAATAAACATTATGGTGGGCTCTAAGAAGATTTTTATTGGTGATTTGTTTTAGCGTGATGTGTTCCCCTTGAGATTTGAATCTACTTTATTTTCGAGCCATGCTCCAAAATGAGCCGGCAAAACGGATGAGATGGATGACGTGTAGACATACAATAGGTAATAGGTACATCAAGGTGGGTCCCATGTTAACAACCTGACAGCGTCAACTCAACAAAGGAGGTACATCCAAGTCCCAAGTGGGCCACGTGATAGTAAAACGTGGTTAGGAAAATGCCTAATGTTGAAACCTTACTGCGGTCCACCGTGGTATTTACATGCCATCCAAACTGCTCATAAGGCCATTCCCATTGGGATGAATGGGAAACACATAGCCTGATCCAAAACTTCCATGGTCTCATGAATGCTTCAATCGGTGGGTGTTCAATCTCCATTGCTTCATGTCACACGGCCCATTTGAGTTTTGGATCTGCCTCAATTTTGGGCTCCTGTCCTAACATGATGGATAAGGTAGATTTCTCACAAACATCACGGTTGGCCCTACGTATCTCCCAATCACAAGAACTTCCTGCAGTTGAGGTCATGCTATCAACGGACACAGATTATGTGGTGACCCTGACACTACCGACCAATGTGGTGAGACTTGCTTGGGCCATGTGCTGCCATCAGAGATGAGGCCCAAGTAAAACATGTTTGGAAGTCATTAAGCTGAGTGTACTCAACAAGGCCCATCTTAATGGATGCACGTGGCCGAATCAAATCCCATCTTGTCTGGTCACCACTATGCTTATTTTGATCTTTGTGGGCCATCTTTGACAAGTGGCAACAAACCAATCAAATCGTGCCATGTCAAGCCACCATGGAGGAAGTGGATTTCTTGGTGACTGAATCTGGGATATCCCCGATGATCTGATGTGGTGGGATTTTATCGGACCATGTGTCATTGTTAAAGATTGGGCCACACAAAAGCATGTTTTAAAAAGACAAAAATTGCATGATGACCTAGCCACCGCAAAAGTTTGAGGTGACCCAAACATGGCAGGGTTTGATTAGGCATGTGCAACTATAAGAGATGGGGCAAAACAAAGCATGTTTGAGGAAAGCTAATTCCCTGATGACCTGGTCACTGGTTTATGTCCATGCCATCATTGGTCACCAGTTTTTATCCATGCCATCATTCGTTTCTCAGTTCATTTTAGCTAAGTGCCCAAAAATGAAGCAAATCCAAAATTCAAGTGGATTACACTATAAGGAATGGGGTGATTGAATGTTCACTATTAAAAACTTCTTAGGGGCAATGAAAGTTTTGGATCACGTTAATATTTGTGTTTTCCCTTCATCTGGGTGTGTATAACCTTATGAACATGTTGGATGGCAAATAAACATCACCACGGCACTCATGACAGTTTCAATGGCAGGTGTCACATCCCACAGTTTCCTATAGTGTAGTCTACTTAAGCTTTGGATCTTCTTACATTTTGGGCGCGTTTCCTTAAATGAGCTAGCAAAATAGTACTTAACCAACCGCGACTCTAATAGGGGCATGTGGCCTAGCCAAATCCTGCCACGTCAAGTCACCACCAACGCCAATGGAGCTATCCATGGCAGCCTAATCAAACCTCATAGAGACACAGATTTACCTGGTGGCAGGAGACACAAATTGGGTACTGCCTCATCCCATACTTGGAACGTACAAGATATGGTGGGATTTTATTAGACAGGAGGTTGCTCTCAGGAGCTCGGATTAGGTACTATCCTATTAGGACACAACGAGAGACGGACGGGTACATGGCAGGTCGGTATTGGTGGAGAGCATGGGGGCGTGATAGGCCGATTCCACCTCAAAATGGCTAATCATTGTTAAGGGGCATCTTCCCAATATATAGCCCAGCAATCTCCCCAGCCTCTAGTCGATGTGGGACAAACCCAACAATCCCCCCATAGGGGCTTTCGAGCATTGCCCCCCTCGCCCACGGGCTTGGGCGTGGGCACCACCACATACTGGCTTGGCCGAGCCAGCTTCAATACCACTTGAGTATTGGTAGAGTGCTAACAGACCCGTCACACCTGCCAACAGAGGTGAGGGCCCCACCTGCTCTCCACCAATACCAACTTGCCACATACCCATCCATCTCCAGCTACATCCGAGTTGGGGTAGTACCTAATCTGAGCTCTGCTCTCAAAGATGAGGTCATGCAAAACTTGTCAGAAAGTGGTTTGGTTGAGTACCGGCCCCATCTTTGGTGACACCTGTTACGTCATCTCATTAAATCCTTTCATATCATGCTTTTTACTGGAGTCGTGCCATCCAATTAAATCCCACCGCATCATGCTTGAACTTATGTCCTGTCATCCCACTAAATCCACCGCCCATGGCAAGGTCACCAGCTGAATCCACTCCGGTACTGATTTTAGTGAGAATAGGGGAACACCAAGTTCAGTGAGGCTTCCACTAGAGAGAGAGATTGATTGGGCCACATGCCATCGTCCAAGATGAGGCTACATAAAGCATGTTTGAAAGTGATTTGGTTAGTTTCACACATGGGCTGAACCAATGGGAGCTCTCCCAATCAAGGTCTTATAGAACTTGATATTTCCCAGTGTGGCACCGTCCACTTCCACAATTTTAAAACTGGATTCGGTGACACCTCAATGTGGTGATATTTGATTGGGCCGCTGCCACTAATCAAAGATGGGGTAGCAAAGGGTGTTTGAAAGTGGTTTGGTTGAGGGCCACTGGATCATCAAATCTACTGTGGTATGTGGATCCCTGACTGTTGGGCCCACTATGATTTATGTGTCTTACATCCATGTTGTTCATCTATTTGATAGCTCATTTTAGGACATGATCCAAAAAAATGAAGTAAATCCAAATCTTAGTGAGCCACACCAAAGCAAGAGGTAGTTTACCCCATTAAAACCATCTTATGGATGCTGGAATGTTTATTTCTAGTCAAACCTTTCACAAGGTCACAAATATCTAGAAGAAGGGACCACACACAAATCCCAGCTCCATCCCACAAAAAGATTGTCAACATTGCTGTTTTTGTGGTGTGGTCCACCTAAGACTTAAATCTACTTCATTTTTAGAATCCCTAAAATGAGCTGTAAAAACAGATGTAAAGCATGGATGTAAGACAAATGCATCAAAATGGGCCCACAATTAGGGATCCGCCCACCTTGGTGGATCCAGGGATTCCCGGAAGCAGCACCTTTGGTAAATATGGGAGCGGATTAGGTATGTGCTTGACTGACAGGCCAACTTGCTCTCCATCAATACAGACGTTACATATATGTGATAGATTTAGCCAGTCCTGAGCACGGCAAGGGCAGGGTAGTACCTAATTCGAGCTCAGTAAATATGTACTCAAACACTTGACCAATCAAATCTTGTCACATTAACCCCCATTGAACATAGCACTCCTACCTCACCTAATCAGGTCCGTATTATTTATCAGCATGCCATATCGTGGATGCTTAACTGTGGGGCCACCGTGATGTATATGTCTTAAAATCATGATGTCGATTCATTTTTCCAAATCATTGTAGGGCTTAAGCTAAAAAATAAAGAAGATGCAAGTCTCGGGCTGACCGTAACGCTTATTTTCCATCCAAGTGTGTTGACTACGTCACAAAGACCCGAATGAGGGGACCATGCGTATATTAGCTTGTTTCAAAACTTTTGTGGGCCCTGAAGTTTTTAATGGTACGATTCAATTACCACCGGTCGGGCGCGGATTTCCTGCGAAAGCCTTGCGCAGGAATTTCCTGCACTGGGAACCACGGTGGGGCCCACAGTGATATTTTTCATAAATCCACCCCGTCCATCCGTTTTGGGAGCTCATTTTAGGATTTGAAAACAAAAATGAACCGGATCCAAGACTCAAGTGGGCCGAAAACGTGAGATTTGAACGTCCACAGTTGAAATATTTGTGGAGCCACAGGAGTTTTGAATCAGGATAATATTTGTTTTTCTAGTTCATCCCAGTAGCAGTGACGTTATGAACGGTATGGATGTCATATAAACATCACTGTGGACCCAAGGAGGTTTCAACGGTAGTAATTTACCTACTCACCTTTTCCTTTAGTGAGACACATTTGAGTCTTGGATCCGGTTCATTTTTGCTTCTATATCCTAAAATAACATCCCAAAACGGATGGACGGGGTGGATTTATGAAAAAGCATCATTGTGGGCCCCAACGTGGCTCCCAGCGCAGGAAATTCCTGCGCAAGGCTTTCGCAGGAAATCCGCGCCCCAAAACGGATGGACATGGTGGATACAAGGCACATACATTGCCCCCGCTCCCATTTCTCCTGCACAGACCAGTTTTCAAAATACGGTCCTCTGCCCAAATCCAGGCCGTCCATCTATTCGTCCCACTACAAGTGGGCCGGCCTCATATCATCCTTCTATACTGCTCAGAGCAACAGATCGAAACAGTAGGAGTGAAAGCCTTTCGGCAGGAACTTCCTGGCTGGGAACGTAGGTGGGGCCATCGTGATGTTTGTGAGAAATCCTTCCCATCCATCCATGATTCAAGACTCGAGTGGGCTGAAAACATAAGATTAAACGTCCACAGTTGAAATATTCATGGGCCCACAAATGTTTTGAATCAGGCTAATATTTGTGTTTTCAGTTCATTACTGAATGGCTTAATAAATGGTATGGATGCCATATAAACATTACTGTGGACCCAAGGAGGCTTCAACGGTAGGAATTTCTGTACCCACCTTTTCCTTTATTTCTGCCCACTTGAGTCTTGGATCCGGCTCATTTTCGGTGGCTTGTCCTAAAATGAGTTCACCAAACAGATGGACGGTCTGGATTTCTCACAAACATCATCATAGGCTCTAGCTAGGTTCCCGAGGCAAGAAATCTGCATCGGAAACGGATTTCTTTTTCTTGCCAAACCCTTTCGCTGCGCGGGCTGTGGGGCGCGGATTGCGTCTGACCCCTGGTGAAACCTTTAAGCATCGGATCAGATCTGTATGAGAGCCCACCATGATGTATTGGTTTATCCATGGTGTCCATTAATTTTTGGCTATCATGTTAAGGGATGGGCCCAAAACTGAGGCAGATACAACGGTGTTATGGACCACAGTAGAGATGACTCTTGCATTTATTGTAAGTTGAATTTTTTACCTGTGCATTTAATGCAACCAAGCTTACTATTTGGTGTGGTCCACTACAGCGTTGTATCTTACTAATTGTTAGGCTCATACATCAACATGATCTTATAAGGGGGATAGACGGGTTAGATAAACTGATACATCAGTGGGTCCCTAAACCGTTCTGGTCGGACTCAAAGGTTGGATGCAATCCACCTTTTCATTTTTACTAGGCATTTTAGGACATGAATCTAAAAATGAGCCCGATCCAAGATTCAAGGGAGCAAAAAACATGAGGATTGAATTCCACAGTTGAAATATTCAGGGGCTATAGAAGTTTTGAATCAGACTAATATTTGAGTTTACAGTTCATCACAGTAGTAATGACATTTTGAACATAATAGATGGCATATAAACATCATTGTGTTTCAGGGAGGTTTCAACTATAGAAATTTTCCAAACCACCTCTTTCCATTAGTGCGGCCCACTTGAGTCTTATATCCAGCTCTTTTTTCTTTTTTTCCCATGTCCTAAAATGAGGTAAAAAAGCAGATGGACGGGATGGATTTCTAACAAACATCAAGTTGGCCCCACCTAGCTAGGTTCCCTTCCCATCACAGTATATTAACGATGTGACCGTAGTCATGGCTCCTGACATCCAAACCGCATATCAAGTGGGCCCCACACCCAGATTACCTTGCCCCAAAAAAAAAAGTTTCTTGTCAAGTGGGCGCCCGATTGCTCGTCAGACGTGATTTTGGCTCTACATCTTGATATCCGTAAAAACGGCATGAGGATACACGAAGCTCGTACAAGGAGGGTCCGCGAGTCCGTGATCCAGACCGTTGATCAGACTGGCTCGTAACAGTTGGGGGATTATCATAACTTCAAATCAGAGCCACCCATGAATTGGCGGTACAGAAACAAAATACAGCTACGGTCACAAGAAAGGAGGCAGGCAATCCGTCCGAAGCTCAATGGGCCCTACTGTGATGTTTCTGTTAAATCCACGCCGTCCATCCGTTTTGCCAGTTCATATTAAGATATGATCCCAAAAATGAGACAGACCAATTACTTGAGTGGGCCACACAACAGTAAATAGTAGAGATTGAACTCTATTGAAACATTCGTGGGCCATAAAAGCTCTGGATCAGGTTGACATTTTTGTGATTTGAGTTCATCTCGGTGGGAATGACATCATGGACGATTTAGATGGCATGTAAACATCACCCTGGAACCCAGGGAGGTTTCCCCGGCAGGATTTCTCATGAACAACCAGTGGGCCCCACCTAGCTTCTGGCATCAGGATCTGGGTCGCAGGCAATCCGCATCCCACAAAAAAATGGCCAAAGGATCGACGGTGAGTACGAGGGTTAGGGGGCATCGTGGACCCCACTTGCATTGCAGGAAACGACAGCATGCACGACTCCACGTGACATGACGATCTGGACAATGCATCCAGGAGAATAAACCTTTGATAGAGACGAGACGAGAACAAACGGAGATTAAGTATCTTGCCGTCCACGCAAAAAGCAAACTAGAAAAAGACGGTCCAGATCTCAACAGTCACATATATCTGGAGAGAAACTTTGATGCTCCGAAAGAATGTGGTGGATGATACGCAGGCACTTAGAAATTGCATGCGTCTAATACAATCATTCAAACTAAACTATTTAGATTATTGGTCCCTGTTTAGATGCATGTTGAACCAGAAATTAAGCTTGTTCGGTGATCTAACTATTGGGTTGGTGGACATCTAAGTAAACGGTTTAAAATAAAAATATCAGATGCTCTTATTTTAACAGAAACTGATATGGGACTGTGGTGGGGCCGGGAAACACGGACTCAGTGAGGCTGCGTGACAGTGGGGCCCACCTTGATGTATGTGACGCATTATATGTAGAGTTGTACACAAACCAAGATGGCTTGAAAAGGTCGCGCGGCTCAGCTCGAAAAAGCTCGACTCAGCTGTAAGGTTGAGCAAGCCAAGCTGAATTTATTTGATGGCTGGTTGAAAATTCAAACCAAGCTTGAGCCTAGCGTAAGCTTGATTTGGCTCGGCTCGAACTAGGTTTGGTTTGGCTCGAACCAGGCTTGATTTAGCTCGGCTTGTGCATATGTTCAGTATTTAAAATATATTATATATTATATATATATTAATATTATTATATAATGTATAAAAAAGGTTTAAAATAAAAAAATCATACAAGTCGCGCCCTCGCCTGTGGCTGCCTGACTACATTCTAGCCTCCACGAGGACCACGACCCTCTCTCTCTCTCTCTCTCTCTCTCTCTCTCTCTCACACACACACACACACATTTCCTCTCTCTCTTCGCTCATCGCCTGGTCATTCCGACAGTCCCCAACCTTGTCTGACAGCCTACCGCTCCTGTTTGACAGTCGACCTCCCTCCAACCCTAGTTAACGCCCATGCTCGAGAGTGGCTAGAAAGCTAGCTCGAATTTAGGCTCGGAAGCTTAAAGCTCTAATAGGCTTGAACAGGCTCGAATTCGGTTCGAAAGCTCAACCAAACCAAGCATGCCAGTTGGGCTTGAGGACTAAGTCGAGCTAAGCCCGAGCTCAAGTCGCCTGCTGACTAAACCAAGTCAAACTATGCAAAGCTCAATTCAACTCAGCTCATGTACAACTTTAATTATATTAATGTCGTCCATCCATTTAGCTAGCACATTTTTTGGCATGAGGGGAAAAGAAGCATATCCAATTCTGAGGTGAACCATGCCACAGGAAATATTGGTGATTGAATGCCCCCATTTAAATTTAAAAAAAAAAAAAACCTTCATAGGTCCCACCCTAATGCTTATATGTCATCCAATTCATTGATAAGGTCATACAGACATGGATGATGGGAAAAACACAAATTCTAGCTTGATCTACAGCTTCTTGTGAAGTCAACTGATTTAGAGTGGCTTTATCTTTGGGCCATGAGCTAAAATGAGCTGTCAAAATTGATGGACAGTGTGGATATACAACATATACATCAAGGTGGGCCCCACGGTCAAGGCCTCACCAAATTCGGTGTTTCCGAGCCTCATTGATTCCAAGTTCACTTGAGCAAGTATATGCCACGTGTTCAATTCCTGCATGTCAATTGGCCACGAGGCCACGAGATCAAAACCCAGCTGGATCATAACTCATATGGGCCAGGCAACATGGAAAAATGGAAATGGGACACGGATTGTGGGTTTTTTTGGGGGGCAATATATGGTATATCTTTTATGGAACTCATTAATAAAATCTAAATCACTATTATTGGGTTGCTTGGATGAGAGTAATGATTTTTTTTTTTTTTTTTTTTTTTGTGCTTTTGGGAGTAAATTGAGGTATATGAAATGAATTGGGAGTAAATTAGGTTGTAAATGAAATCCTTCCTCTATAGAGAGATTTGAAAGCACACAAAGGTGTAGACACCCCACCCAGGCTAGTAATCTGATAAGGCATGGACCGCATTTAAACTTAGAACCGCACCTAAACCCTGAACCATACTTAAACCCTAAACCATAACTACGCCATTGCCATAAGCCACTATCTAAACCTTAGCCATACCTAAGCTTCAATTAAACATTAGCCATATTCAGGCCTAAGCCAAATTGTAAGTCAAGCCAAGTTGAATTCTAAGCCCAACCTTAAACCAAATTCAAGAGGTGTATCAGGGAATGTTTATCCAAGGGATAACACATCCAAAAGTCAACTCTCCTCACAAAATGCCTTTAGATTTCTTATTAATTAAGTCATCTATCACTCCCAAAAGCAAATGAGAAAATGTCATATGGCACCTCCCTTCCCCCTCAACCAATCACAAGCTTCCACCCATTGCCCTCCAAACACCCTATAATTATAAGAAAACCATCAAGAGGTTATAAATACCTCATTCCTCTCTTCATTTCAAACAACCAATGAATTCAAGAGAAGAAGAGTGAGAGTGAAAACTAGAGAAAGAGAGAGTGAGTGAGTGAGAGTGAGAGGAAGTACTTGAGTGCTTAAGCTCTCATATTCTCCAGCCCTCTTAGCCTCCTTGAGCCATCTCCTAGTCTCTTTAGCCCACTTGGGTCGACCCAAACCTTTAAGACATATCAAGTACAAGCTTAAGATCATGCTATCTTCATTCGCATTCATACTTGATCATTGCAACATCACTTTCTTTTTTAATTCCTTGCTTCTCTAGGCCGTCATTACCGGAACTCTAGATCCTGTCACATCAGAAACTCGTGGTCGCTTAGTTCTCTTACATATTATTATGACATCATCACATTTCTTTTTAACCCCATTCTTCCCTAGGCAACTTTGAACGTATGCTCTGTGACTTGTCGAAATTCTAGACCCTATTGTATCAGAAATTCAAGTTCACCTAATCTGATTTTAATATTTTGCATCTTATCATTTTATCCCCTAAAATCAGCTTACAACACGAAGTTGAGACTGTATATCCGCATGAGCAGAAATGGTGTTTAACACCTTCCCTTTTTGTAACCGAGGTCCATTACTTAAATCCCAAATCTCAGATCATGAGTCAAATTAAAGTAAAAGAGTCTTTGAATTCTTTAGTTTTTGTAGATTCTGCGGGTTCTAACAGACTGTGTGATTTTGAGCAAAGTGCCTCATGGCGACTCCAAGTTTACTATACACTAATCCAAATCAATTGTCCAACCTCGAAAAACAAACATTTAGAGCACGAGTGCCGATTTCCATCATTCACAAAAGGTAAATGCCTTTTTGGACTCCCTTTGAGAGTCATACGAGTAGACAAAGGTGTCACTATGCATGTGTCTGCTATACAAGTGAAATGTTGATGATCTTTGAAACCAGCTAATTATCAGTTGCGTCACAAAAATCACACCAATAAAATGATCCAAACTGTCCAAACATTGGGCATTCAAATGGATGGTTAAAAACTGATGGCAAGTTGCTTGTTTGTGATCCTTATGTTTGTGACCCACCCAAGACTTGAAAATTCCTCATTTTTTGCTAAATTATATCTTTCAATGGGTTTATAACAATCACTTCATTAAATATCACTTGTGTACACAATTTTTGGATATAAAAATTAATTTAAGATTATTACACATGTTCCTATCAATATATTGAAAAATTCCAATGCATACGAAGTTCTTGCATTTACTCCCATCTAAACAAAATATTTTATGTTATAATGTAATTTCATTTCCTCCCATCCAGGCACAATTGAGTAAGTCATTTACTCCCAATTTATTTACCTCTAGTTTTATTTTATGTTTATGTCCATTTACAAGCTCCCAAATAAGCCTTATGATAAAGAGAGCAAAAAAATAAATAAAAAAATAGCTTGATTAAAAACTCAAACCCACCACACTACCTAAATTTAGGGTGTTTGTTAGCTTATATTTGATATGCATTGGCAATTATCATTCAATTTATGTAAATTTGAACCACTAATTGTGTTTGAGGATTTGCATTTCAAATCAACTCCAATTCAACAATTGAAATTATCAAATTATGTTTGGCAACCTATATCTTAGAAAGACAAATGTGAGAGAGATGATTGTGACTTGCCAATCAGTTATAATAGGTGGTAATTGAAATACATGCAAAATGAAATCACACTCTTAACTATTATTTTAAAAAAGTGCCTTTTAGACCCTGCTTGGCTTTCCAATTACAACTCTAATTGGTTAGAATAGTTGGTTTTCGACTGATGGATGGAGTAGATTTTAAATATACAATATGGTGGACCCTGCAGGTGTAATAGACTATTCTAGTCCATCTATGGTGGGGACCATTAGATGTACAGTATGGATCACCACATACTAAGACGGAAGAAGTGAAATTCGCTTTGTGTGGTCCAATGATGCTGGGGCCCACTTGATGAACAGTCTGGATTGAAGATCAGAGGTGGGAAGAAAATTCCTTCTCCTTCATTAATAACTTCACCCCGCACAGTCTTTATTCCCTTCTGTTTTTGAATGTCTTTAATCCCTCCGTTTCTGAGAAATTTCAGATCATAAAGAGAAAAGAAAAAGAAAAGAAAAAAATCCAAGCAGGGAGGAGAGTACAAATCTCCCTCCCTCCCTCTCTCTCTCTCTACCCAAATGGCAGGCCTCTCCGCCCCTCTCCGTCCCTCTCCTCCGTCCTCCTCCCATACCTTCGCCTCTCGCCTCCTCCTCCTTCTCACAGTCCTCCCTCTCACCCTCGCAGCCTTCGCTTTCCTTCTCCAATGGCGTGGCGGTCTCGACGATCCGACCTCCCGATGGCCTGGTGACAACGCCCAGACATTCCCAGGCATGGAGAACGCCAGCCCTTCCTTAAGCACCCATGTCCACTCCTCATCACCGTCTGATTGCGTCGAGCTGCTGGGTCATGGGTCCTCGCCCTCGTTCCCATACTATCGCGGATGGAACTTCGACATCGAATCAGATCTGCGCCCCAAGGTGAGGATCAAATATTGTCGGTCGAAATTCGGTTGAATTTCATTGGCGGGTTTCCTTTTGCCTTTTATTGAATTTTCTGTTTTGTGGTTCGGAGCGGATTTTTGGCTTGGATTGGGGGAGAATTGGATCTGGGGATCTGGGTTCTGTCTAGAAAGGGAAATCTAATGAGGCGTGTTGCACAGGTTATGTTATCCAGTGCACTGCACAGAAAGCTGGGTATGTAGTCTGATGCTCTGGTGATCTGTATGGCTCATTGGGTGGGCCCCATATTGGATGGGTAACAATGGAAGGATCTCATCAATCGGATGTTCCTCAACCATCCGATGCAAGATGGACAGTGGAGAAGAAGATTGCAATGGTCTGCATTGAATGGGAAAAGTCCAACCAGTTGGATTGGTAGGATCCTCCCAATCCCTGTGTTTGCTGGACACAGTGGGACCCACGTGATGAACCCTCTGGATCACCAGATTAATAAATGTCTTATTCTTTGCAGCTTTCCATGCTTCTATGCACATTTTTGATTTCCCTGTTTAATAATGCTTGGGGAAATGTAAGATCATGCATCTTTCTAATTCTTTTTAATACTAATTATAGTTTTTAATTTTTTTTTCACTTGTGATTTGATTATAAATAAGAGTAAATGATGACAAGATGTGTAGTATTAGATTTTGTTTTTCTTTTCTTTTTATGTTTTTGGGTTGAATTCATTGGTATTAGTACATATTTTTACATGGATTGGGGTTTGGACATATGGGTATTGTTTAGAAATGCTTTGGGATATTTGAGAGCCTCTGTGTTCATCTTGATTTCTTTAACTCGTGTTTTAGCTTTTCATCTTTGTAAATTTATGATGTTGTAAGGTGTTTGATTGCAGAGTACAGTAGATGGTTTATAAAAAATTTAAGTTTCATTTTGTTTCATATAATGTTTTGAGTCTTATACTCTTATTGGTGTGAGGTGTGAGATCGAATTGCCTATGTATTGGAATGAGTGGGATTTGAAGATTTGGTGATGCAGACCTCTTTTTTTTTTTGGTTCAATCTGTGGATTTGGTTCAACTTTTCTCTTCATCAGTAATTTTGTCTGGTTTGATTTTAAGAAATTTCTAATTTCATTTTGTTTCTCTCTACTGTTTAGTGTTACTCTCTTTCGAGTTTGTAGAAGATTTTGCCATGCACATGTGGGGCTAGGATTTGGGTTCTTGCTTAGAAGTGCTTCATTTATGTTGTATCTTAAATCAGTGTGTTCAATTTATTCTAATTTGTAAATATGCTTAGCTGAGAAGTATCAGCTTCATAATCGTTGATCGTTGCTTAGAATTCTTTTGGCTGTTGCCATCCTTTTCCTCTCTCTCTCTCTCTCTAATAAACTTCTTCATCTTTAAAAAAGAAATCTCTTTTGTTTTTGGATGATACATGTATTCCAGAGGAGTTTTTTTCAGAAGAATTCCCATTCCAACTTATTACAATCATTTGAAATAATAAATATTGTACACGTCTTATTCAGGGGCTATTTAACTTGGACACTGACAGATTGACTTTCAAAAGTCCGATTTATTTATTTATTTATTGGGAACAAATGCACTTTAATAATGGAACTCTGAAAAGATAATAAAGGGAAATGTTGTTTCTGCAGAACCAGTGTTTTCCCTAAAAGCATTTTCACAAATCCGAACAGGCCAAGAAACTCTTCAAAGGCAAATGGCCTTTTGAACAAAGGACGGCACCTGATCATCCTTTCGAAGGGATAAAGTGCTGCTTGATTCAAAAGGTTGAGAAGCTCTATCACCATCTCGATTTTGGAATTCCATAGTTGCCTCCTGAATTCAATTGGCCACACTTCTATCCCTCCCACAATCCGATAGGAGCCTTTAACAAGAGAATTCCACACCACTAGGATGTGAAGACGAGAAAAACTTTTGACCATTTTTTTAGTTCCCTTCAATCTGCTTATATTCCCAAAACTGGACACTTTTAAAAGTCAAATTTGCCAACATGTTCGTACAAGTATTTTAAATAGCATTATATTTAACACGACATAATTTATCCCATCGATCCCAGAAGTAAATAATAATAAAATAATAAAAAGGATAATAATATTAGAGCTTTGCTCGGCCCACATGCATATGCAATAAAGCCCATGTACACGTCGGACATTTTCCATCATGGCATGATAGGTCTGAGATCCTATCCATCCATCAGACCACTATATTGATGCCCTAGCCCAAGAATCAGGTAGATCCACTAATTAGGTGGGGCACAGTTTGCAAAACAAATTCATGGCTCTAAAAAAATAGACTGAAGTTTTCTAACTTATTAACCTGTTTCCAATATTGGCGTCCACATGCTGATTGGATCAGATTTTATTTTTGGGAAAACGAGTACAAGGTTGGATCAACCTGATGGGTAGATTAGATCTTGCACGCATTTGCCATGTTGGCACTTGTGTATCGTGTACGCGAGCTGTATTGCACATGCGTGCGCTTAGCAAAGCTTATAATAAATTTTTAAAGCCAAAAATACAAACATACAACTCATTTACAGCAACCGCCATGAAACTGGGAAATGGCTCAATACATTTGAAGCCAAAGCTCATTCCATAACCTGGAATTTGGCCCTACTAAAAATGACTACGGCTGACCCCTTTCAGTTTCTGAAGCATCGATCATTCCTTTCTCGCCGTTGTCACCATAACCCTGCAAGCATACTCAACCTCCTGATTGTTGTCCCCACTGTGCCATGATAAAAGAAAAAAATGTCTATTGAGCACGGAAGCACCCACTCCACACTAAAAAGCCGAAAAAGTTGTTCCAAACTATAAATGAGCAATGGATGAAGAGATGATCCACGGATTTTGCGTCTTGGTAATAGAGAAGACATGCGTTAAGAAGAAAGAAATTCCTTTTTCAAAGGTTGTCAACAATTAACACCTTTTGGCGCCCCATTAACCAAGCAAAAAACGCCACCTTTGATGGAACACCATATTCCCATACGAACTTTGTCGGACATGCCCCTTCACCTCCAAAACCACCACTTAGCATCCTATAGAAAGACTTCACCAAGAAGATCCCCGATTTTTCTTTGAACCATCTAAGCGAGTTCATATTTTCTATTGACGAAGATTCCTTAGCTAGCAATCGGAGCAAACGAACCAATTCCTCAAACTCTTCATCGTCGAGATTCCTTCTGCATGGGGGAGCCCAAACTACTTCCTTTTCCCTCACGGAGAAGTAGCGAACCACTCTTAATCCTTCCTCCCCTGCTATCCTTGCTAAACTTGGGAGTACGTCATATAATTTGGAATCGCCCATCTATTTGTCTTCCTAAAATCTAATTTTTTTCCACCCCCCAAGTGAAAACCTATCCCTTTCCATACTCGATGCTTTAGAGCTGCCACCGACTTCCATAAGTATTAAGCATGGTATAGTGAGGAGGATTTGGTTCACCACCCCCTTTCATCCACCCCATATTTCCACCTGTCACCTCCCGCAATTTAGCATCCGCTTCTACCCCAAACCTCCACACCCATTTTCCTAACAACGCAAGGTTCATCTTCTTTAAGACCCTAAAGCCTGCTCCTCCTTGGTCAACAGGTTTGCACACCTCCCATTTCAAGAGATGAAATTTATTTTTCTCTTCCGTATCTTCCCACAGAAAGTCCCGCCTTAATTTCTCCAAAATATTGAGCACTGATTTGGGACATTTAAAAATAGACAAAGGTTTTACTTTGATGCTTTGATCATAGTAATCCTCCTGCTTAGGGATAGGTACCTGGATTTCCATTTGGTCATCTTCCGCTTGCAACGTTCAATCACTTTAGCCCACATGGCCTTTGCCGGTCTTCTAAAGGAAGCCCAAGATAAGTAGTCGGAAAAGAGCCCTCCATGCACCACAAAAGCGATGCGTAGTTCTGAATTTCTTCTTTTGATAAACCGATGCCTAGAATCTCACTTTTTCTGATATTCATCTTTAGGCCCGACACCGCCTTGAAACAAACTAAAATCGAATGCAGATTTTGCACTTGCCACTCGTGACTCGTTTGCCTTACAGAAGAGCAACATGTCATCTACATACTGAAGGTGCAATATTTAAAAGTTGGAGTTATCTACCCCAAAGCCTTCTACCAAGCCAATCTCTACACCTCTCTCAAGCAATATGCTAAAAGCTTCCATAACTATCACAAATAAGGAGACGAAGGATCACCTTGACGTAGCCCTTTAAAAGCTAAAAAGAAACCATTCAGCGACCCAATTCACCAAGATAGAAAATCTGGCCAAACTCACACACTTTCGAATCCAAGTCTTCCATTTAACACCGCAACTCAACCTTCCCAGCATGTAGTCTAGGAAAGCCCAATCCACATGGTCATATGCCTTTTCGATATCTAGCTTGACGCCGCTGCCTTTGTTTCCTCTTCTATTGCACGAGTTGATCCATTCATTTGCCAATAAAGAGCTATCAACAAGCTACCTACTGGGGGTGCCAAATTTACGTGGACCAAAGGTTAGGAGAACCCCAATATGTCGCGCCTCGACAGATTCCTTCTTTTCGCTGATTGGCTGGCGAAACATCCTTTGGTCTTCCAGAGGGGTCATCCTAGGGTGACTTCTGATCATAGACCAATCCTTCTCCAAGTTGATGAGGAAAACTGGGGACCGAAACCTTTTAGATTTGAATTAGCTTGGTTGGAGATCGACGGTTTTAAACAGCTTATCGCTGATTGGTGGGCGTCCTTCTCGGTTGATGGTTTTGCAGGGTTCAAACTGATCAGAAAACTCAAGATGCTAAAAGACAAACTGAGAGTGGAAAAAAGAGGTGTATGAGCAGCGAGTAGAGATCTTTAAAAGGCTTTCGCGTGGGATTCATGATCTCGATGTTAAGGAAGAATATCTTGGGTTGTCAGAGGAGGACCGCAATCTGAGGATTGAGTTGACTTCCAAATTTGAGGAGAGGGTGAAAGAAGAAGAGATCAAATGGAAGCAGAGATCGCGGGCCATTTGGCTTAAGGGGACAAGAATACTAGTTTTTTCCACAACATCGCTAGCTCTAGAGCTCGGGCGAATAGAATTATTAGTCTTCAAAGTACCGAAGGTGTCATCACAGATAAAGATCAGGTTTGCAAGGCCATCATTTCTTTTTATGAAAATATTTTATTGGGG
Organism: Liriodendron chinense; assembly: GCA_003013855.2. NCBI lineage: Eukaryota > Viridiplantae > Streptophyta > Magnoliopsida > Magnoliales > Magnoliaceae > Liriodendron > Liriodendron chinense. The sequence goes on along the minus strand of PVNU02001323.1, from coordinate 774,646 downwards.
GAATCTTGGAAGAGGCTGAGATTGGACAACTTGCAGTTTGACAGTTTCTCGACTGAAGATGTGGTGAGCTTGGAAAGACCGATCACGGAAGAAGAGGTTAAATCGGTTGTGGCTTCCATGTGTGGGGACAAGGCGCCAGGTCTAGATGGCTTTCCAATTGCTTTTTTCCAAAAAATTTGGCATGTTGTGGGAAGTGATGTTACAAAGTTCATGATCGAATTCTCGGAGAGTGGTCACCTTGCGGTGGAGATGGGGGCTACGTTTATAGCTCTTATTCCGAAGTTGAAAGGGGCCGTGTAGCTTAAAGATTTCAGACCCATTAGCCTTGTCGGAGGTCCTTACAAAATTGTAGCCAAGCTCCTCGCTAACAGATTTAGGGACATCTTATCCAAAGTGATTGATGAGAATCAATTAGCTTTTGTTATGGGTCGTCAGATTGTGGATATGGCTTTGATAGCACATGAGTGCATAGATTTCAGACATCGTGAAAAGAAGAGGGGGGTGGTCTGCAAGCTGGATATTGAAAAAGGCTTATGATCATGTTGATTGGGCTTTCTTAAATTACATGTTAAATAGGCTCGGATGTGGCTCCAAATGGAGAGGGTGGATTGCAGCTTGCATTTGTGTGGCATCTTTTTCGGTCTAGTAAATGGATCTCCAAAGGGATTCTTTAGGGCCTCTCATGGCCTTAGGCAAGGAGACCCCCTTTCTCCCTATTTGTTCGTGGTGGTGGTGGAAGCTTTGAGCTCAATGCTTTTCAAAGGTGACGAAAATGGTTTATTCTCAGGATTTTAGATCGCGGGCCGTAACAGAGTTTCTCATCTTCTTTACGCCAACGACACTCTTCTTTTTTGTGATGCGAATACGGATTCGGTTCAAAACCTGCGGAAGATTCTTGTTTGTTTTGAAGTGGTTTCGGGATTGAAAATCAATACGAGCAAATCAGAAATGTTGGGGATTCATGTTAACCAAACGGAGCTAAGCCAAGTAGCAGTGGCGTTTGGCTGTCCTGCTGGATCTTTTCCTTCTTAGTATCTTGGTCTTCCCCTTTGCATTGCCAAGCTAGCCCTACATCTATGGGATAGGGTCATTGAAAAGATCGAGCAGAGGCTAGATGCGTGGCAGTGCAAACTTCTGTCCTTAGGGGGCCGTCTCACTTTGATTAAATTAGTGTTGTCCAATATGCCTATTTATTTTATGTCCCTGTTCAAATGCCCGTAATAAGTATTGATAAAATCGAGAAGCTCAGAAGAAATTTTCTATGGAACGGATCGAGAGAAGGCAGGAAATTCCATCTTTTAAGATGGGAGGAGGTTTGTAAACCTTTGAAAGAGGGAGGAGCTGGTATAAGACCGATTTCATCTATGAACTCTGCTCTTTTGGGAAAATGGATTTGGAGATTCAGCGGCGAAGATAGTAGTCTTTGGACGAAGCTGATAGCGGCCAAGTATGGGGTTCAGGACGGTGGATGGTATGTCAATAGGTCCTCTCTGTATAGAGCTTTTGGAGCTTGGAAAGCCATCATGGACACTCAACATCTGGTCATCAGGGGCACTTCCTTCAAGGCTCTGGTTCTTGCATAAGATTTTGGGTTGATACTTGGTGCGGTTCTTTGCCACTCCAGACTAGATTCCCAACTCTCGTTGCTCTCGCTCTTGATAGGTTTATCATAGTGGCTCATTGTTACTCTGTCATCGGGGAGTCGATTGTGTGGAGTCCCCCGTGCCGTAGGAATATGTCCGATATGGAAATTGCAGAATTTGCAGCCCTTCTGGATCTTCTTCGCTCAGTTAAGTTGAATGAGAAAGAGGAGGATAGGGCTGTTTGGAATAGTTGTAAATCTGGAAAGTTCTCGGTTAAAGCTTTCCACTCCCTCATCTCTCAAGTGCCTTCCCTCTCGGCTCCTTCACATCCGTTTCACCACTAGTTTTATGGAGCTTCCCCTTGGGTCGATGCGTTCGTTTGGTTAGGGGGCCAGAAAAAGATTCTCACCATTGACAACCTTCAAAGAAGAGCGATGGTCGTCCCTAATGTTTGTCTTATGTGCATGAAAGGTGAAGAGACGATTGACCATCTGTTTATCCATTGCTTGTTTGCTAGAAGGTGTGGGGCTTCTTTTTGGCGGCGAGCCAAATGGCATGGGTTATGCCGAAGTCCGTTCACGAGTTACTCTGGGCTTGGCATGGGGCTGGAGGAGGAAAAGCAAGAAAAGTCCATTGGTGCCTGCTCATTATGGCTATTCTGTGGGTCATTTGGGGCTCTAGGAACGCTCGTTGTTTCAGAAACATGGAAGAAGGGGATAATGTGGTCATTTGTAGGGTAATCTCCCTAGTTAAGGATTGGGCTATGTATGTCAAGTCGGCCCAGGCCGGCGCTTCTTTTTAGTGTTTCTTCTTCCGTCGTGCGGGCGTTGTATTCTTTTCTTGCTTTGTGAGTTTTCCTAATAAATTGCAGTTATCTCTCTCTCTCTCTCTCTCAAAAAAAAAAATAAAAAATAAAATAAAAAATCTACCTACTGTCCACAAAAGCCCTTGGGAGACTGATTTACTCCCCCCAAAACTGCACGGAATCTGGTTGTCAAAACTTTTACTGGTATCTTGTAAGGACCACCTAGCAAATTGACAGGACGATAATCTCAGAGGCATTCAGCACCATCCTTTTTAGGGATGATTGCTAATTTGCTATGAAAGTGGCCCCTAACTCCATCGCTATTATTCCTTTATCATAGAATTCCTTCATGAAACCTATCACATCCCCTCTAACCACCTCCCAAAATTTTTGGAAAGATGCCATCGGAAAATTATCCAGCCCTGGGTCTTTGTCATTGCCTAATTCTGACACTGCCTTCTTCATTTCTTCCTCCATTAATTCCTGTTCCAAGCCTTCCATCGCTACAGAGGAAAAGGTGTTAGGTAACTTAGGTTTTACATCAACTGTCTAGAAATGCTGAAGTTGAATACACATCCATGTTGACAGCTTCTAAAAAGTGAGCGTCCCTGTTACATTGATTGGGAGCTTGTGTCTTTCTCAATCCATTCATACAATGATGGTGGAATCATGACCAATAATTTTATTCTGGGTAGGCATGCAGAGCATCATATGTTTTTTTTTTTTTTGAAGGATAGAGCATCATATGTTTTTCTCATGACAATGCCAAAGGTGGAGTTAGTTGCTCTGAATTCACCCATTAATTGTCTATTATTTCTATATATTTCTTTTATGCTACTTTTAAATGTTTCTTTGTATATGATCTGATCTTTATGTCAATTGTGATCAATTGTATGGTTAACTTGTAGATATCTATTACAACAAGCACCTCAGCTGGTCTAGAGCAGATTCTGCCATGGCTTTTTTACCATAAGGTCATTGGGGTTGGCACCTTCTTTTTATTCGTGGAAGGAAAGGCTGCTTCTTCGAATGTATCTGCTGTTTTAGAAGCTATTCCTGTGAGTTGTTTTTTCCCCTTTCTCTCATGCAAGTGCTTGTTGCATTGGTCTTTCTTAATTCTATGTTTACTTTGTTTCTACTCAAGTTTTTCATGTTCTGAGTATGGTGTTTGTTCTACATTTCTTTGGCAGGGAGTAAAAGTAATATACAGAACTAGAGAGCTAGAGGAGAAACAGGCTAAAAGGTCTGTTCATTATGCTACTTAGATGGCTGGGTCTTGTTCTCTTGGGGACTTAAGCTGAAAGCATCCTTTTAAGTCCTCTCTTCCCGACAAAGTTCATTGTCAATAGAAAGTTATAATTGTGAAAATGCAGTCTAGTAGTCTAGTTTATTTTTGAGACAGTACCACCTATGTCGATTGGGCTAGCACCGCCAGGTGCTTTTTCAATCAGATTCGAAATAAGAAGTCTCATGATTAAGAATCCTTTTATGAATCGAGTTTTGTCAATCATAATAGATGTCTCAATTAGGCATAAAATGATGTATGATGGATGAGAAGAAGATAAGAAGTGGAGAAGAATGGATTTTTGCACAACCCACACAATTAAAAAAATGCTGATTTTTAGGATTTTCTCCTGCTACAAGAGAGTGATCTCTCTAAACTCACACTTTTTACTTGCATCTCATTATTCATCAACTCTATCTCATATGCATGGCATTAGATGTCATCATAATCATCATCAACATCTAAGCCTTATCCCAATTAGTTGGGGTAGTTGACATGAATCCTGTTCCACCATTCAAGGGCCAGACCTTCACCTAGTCACAGATCATCAAGTCTTTTCTTGCTACCTCCATCTACGTCCTTTGAGCTGTCCTCTTTCCCTATTAGAGTCTTTAACTTGTACAACTCAATTCCTAACTAGACCGGTTCTTGCTCTTCGTTGCACATGACAAAACCATCTAAGACTACTTTCCCTCATCTTATTACCTATTGGTGCTACTCTTAGGTTCCCTCAAATGCAATCATTTCTAATTCTACCCTTCTTGTTTTGCCTCTCATCCATCTCAACATCCTCCTTTCAGCTACACTCATCCTTCGAACATGTTTTTTTTTTTGAAAGATAAGAAATTTTATTAAAGGGGGGCTACTAGAGCACCCCATAAAGAGAGGAAACAACAAAAAAGGCCCTAAACTAAAAGAAAGAAGAAAAGAAAAGAAAAGATACACAAGCTACACCCCAGCCCAACCCCTGGCCACCGACCCAATTACAACACTCAATCCCTGAAAAGAGCCAACACCTTGGAAAAGACAGCCTGGGAGGAATGACTAATATTCCTGAAAACGCGGTTATTCCTCTCCGCCCAAACTGCCCAACAAACTGCCAGAAGAAGGCATCTTCATCCTTCTACCTAAACATGTTATTTTTTAATTGCCTAACATTCGGTCCCATAAAGCATGGCTGGTCTTATAGCCATCCTTAGGGGTGTCAATGGGCTGGTTTAGGGCCGGACCAAGCTTTATCCAAGCCCGGCCCACATTTTTCAGCATAGGCCCGAGCTTGTGACGGCCCAAAATAGGCTAGCCCCGAACCCAACCCGAAATGTTTATAATGGCCTCCCCTGTTTCTAAAATTTCTTTTAATTCTAGCAGCCACTAAAATTACTAACCCGGAGGAGATCCTGACCCAGAGGAGATCTTGACTTGAGAGAGAGAGAGAGAGAGAGAGAGAGAGAGAGAGAGAGAGAGAGAGAGGGTTGGTAGAGAGGGTTGGTAGGGTGGATTTTTATATATGGCATATATTACAAATCTACCCTTGTAAACCCTGATGGGCTGGGCTGGGCTAATGTAAGCTGTCCATACCTAGCCCGATTGTGAAATGGGCTTGAATTTTAAGCCCGAGCCTGGCCATTGGGCTTGATACTTCAATCTACGACCGGCCCGAGGTGAGGTAGGCCCAAATGGGCCAGCTCGGCCCATTGACAGCTCTAGCTATCCTATGAAATTTCTTTTTCAATTCTGGTGGTGCATGATGATCATGTAAAACTCCAGAGGCACATCTCCATTTCTTCCACTTAGCTTGAATTCTATGGGCAACATCATTCTCAATCTCTCCTCCCATGAATTATTGACCCAAGGTATTGAAAGTGGTCATTTTGGGAAACGTCTTGGTCAACGATCTTAATTTTTTCCTCATTGTCACTCATATTGTTACTAAAATTGCACTCCATATGCTCTGTTTTAGTCTGGCTGATTTTAAATCTTTTAGATTCTAAAGCATCCCTTGAAAAATGTAACCTTTTGTTTATGCATTCCCTCATCTTGTCAATAAAAACTGTCATATTCAAACAACATACACCATGAGATCTCTTCTTGTGAATGCCTCTTTTTTTTTTTTTTTTGGAATAGTTGTGAATGCCTCTTAAACTCATCCATAACCAATGCAAAGAGGTATGGGCTCAATGATGACCCCATGTAAGCCTATAGTAATTGGGAACTCACCTGTCTCCACTAGTGGTCTTCACATTTGTTACCGCTCCCTCGTACACATCTTTAATCATGTCAATATATCCTCTTAAGATTCCTTTCTTTCCCAACACCCACCAGATTAACTATCTAAGGACACTTTCTCATGCTTTTTCTAAGTCAATAAAGACCATGTGGAGATCCTCCTCTCCCTTTATTACTTTGTCAATGTCGGAAAGTAGCTTCATTAGTAGACCTCCTAGGCATGAAATCAAACTGATTTTCCGATATATTCATGTACTGCTCCTAAAGTTTCATAGTATAGCTCATAAATTTAATCCCACGAGTGCAACTTTGTATGTCTCCTTTGTTCTTATAAATAGGTACTACTAGACTTTTCTTCCATTTGTCATTCTTTTTTTTTTTTTTTTTTTTTTTTTTTTTTTTTTTCTGTCTTACAATTTTGTTGAATAGTTTTGTCAACCAAAATAACCCAGTGTCTCCCATAAACTTCCAAACCTCAACTGGTATGCCATCTGGTCCAAGGCCCTTTCCTGTTTTCACCTTTTCTCAAAGCATCTCTCACTTCAGATCATATACTATTCTACGAAAATAGATATGGTATCCAATGTCAGCAGAGTTCTTTATATATATGCATAAATACAAAAGATAGTTCTTTACAAAGAAAAAGACAGAGGCCTTCCAAATCTTGACTTTACTAATTTTAGATCTAAATCATATCGTAAAGATTGACACCTAAATTTCAAATCTAGAAAGGAAAATAACAATTACTAGAATGGTTCTAAAATTTAAAAGATCTTCCAAAATAGAAAACTACTAATGACTCCATGACACATAAAATCCTATTGAAGATTCCTTAAGACACGAATCTCCCAAAATAACAAACAGTCCTAAGATTGGGCTGTTATCCATTCAACCCCACAATGAAAATGGGTCCATCTGATGGTGATGGATGGCTTGGATGCATCATTAAGTCCCTGGGAAGTTTTTTGTGTATTCTTATACATGTGCTGAGATGTCCTTGTTTACTTTTGTATCTTCAGCCGAATTTGGAATGAGACTTGGCTTTCAAGCTTCTTTTATAAGCCATGCAATTACGAACTATTCGTCAAACAATCACTCAATATGGAGATGGCTATCATCATGGCACGGGTAAGAATGATTCTGTTATTATCTGCAACATTATCTTTGTCGTTTATATAGGTTAATAGATCTTATCCTTGCATCTGATCATTGTTGGCATCGCCTGCACTGGAGATGGTTTGCAAGGAAAGGATCCCACTTTTCTTACACCAACTTTCTAATGCAATGCATGTGATTTTTTTTTGCAATCGATGAGGATTCCACTTTTCTTACACCAACTTTCTAATGCAATGCATGTTATTTTTTGCAATCGATGTTTGCTTTAAAGGATGTTATCACCGCTTCTCTTAAAATATGGATTGTGTGACTCTTCTATCATCACTCTTCAGCTTGTTTGGAGCCTTCGGACATTCAAAAGTTTCTTCATAATATTATGTCATTCTAAAACACGAATTTCTTGTGCTGTATGTTTTATAGGATGCTGGTATGGATTGGATTATCCATCTTGACACTGATGAGCTAATACATCCAGCTGGTGCACGGGAGTACTCTTTAAGGCAATTGCTCTTGGATGTGCCTAGCAATGTTGATTTGGTCATCTTTCCAAATTATGTGAGTGTATAGCTAGTTTTACTTGATGATGCACACATAAATATAGGGAATGATGTAATGGAACTAGTATTGTAGGCTTATGGTACGGCTAGTGGTGATGCAAGGATTGAACCACTCTGACAATCATAACCATGCTGCCATTAGTGTGCAACAAATGGACAGTCATATCACGCAGAGAAAAATAGGTCCAATCATGAACTCGAAATATTTATTCAATGGGCCCCAGGGTATATTGCTTCTGATTCTAAATGATCACTTTCGTCAGATTATGATGACCAGCTGATCTATGGCTTGTAAAGCTGGGCATCACCATCCCGATCATCATCATCATCTAAGCCTTATCCAAACTAATTGGTGTTGGCTTGTAAAGCGGATGGCCATAATGAAAGTGACCAACATTCAACGTGTCTGGATAATTTGATCAGTGTGATTTGTGCATTGTGGTTGCCAATAGAATGATTGGACAGTTTCACATGTCCGAAGCAACTAGTTGTATTGTAAGCATACTTTCCTAGTTGAAAAAGATCACTTCCCATGTACGCATGTGCGTGTGGCATTGTTTGCAACCCCCCCCCCCCCCCACAAAAAATAAAAAAGTGGAAAATAATAAACTTTTGACATTTTCTTGTGTTTCAGGAGAGTAGCATTGAACAAGATGATATTAAGGAACCCTTTAGTGAGGTAAATGATCTCCCTTTTGTCTTTCCAACCCACATTTCCATAATATAACACTTCTGATATGAATGGAGTTCAACAAGATTTTAAAATACCTTTCTAAAAAAGAAAAGAAAAGAAGATGTTAATGGATGGAATTCTGTAACTAGCTAGTTGATTTTTACTAGTGTTTTTACGGGAGACATCCATTGCTTGATGAGAAGTATTCATACATATTGAAATTGCTATGGTTATATGCAAATTGACCATCCAGGTGGTATGGATCAGTGTTTTAAATAGCGAATAGCGTGTAGCATAGTGTTCACCCCTTTGAAGCGTAAGCTACATAGTGTGTAGCGTAAGCTACATGCTACTTCTAGATTTTTTAATCAAGGTTGTGCTTGGTTGCACTAATTCCATGATATTCACCAAATTAGACTGATTAATGTTAAAATTTAACAAATTTTCATGATATTTGGTGCAACCAAATGCAACTTAAAGTAATAGGAAAGGGTAATCGTTAAGTATAAAGGTAAAGAAAGAGCAATAAAACTGATTTAATATTATTACTTATATTATTTTTACTAAAAGCATTAAATATTGAAACTAGAAAAATATAACAAATCATTGAAAATATTATTTGATTTCAATGTTTTAATGAAAAATAACTTGTAATGTGAGGTACCTAGCGTGTAGCGTGTAATGTATGCAAATTATCATGTAGCATAGTCTACACACGACTTAAGCTATTTTCGCGAGCTACATGGCGTTAAGGCTAAGCTACGCTACGCTACATAGCGTAGCTATTTAAAACACTGGTATGGATTTCTTGGTTAAGAGCCTTGAATGGGACTCGAGGAACCAAATCTTGGTTTGGAGCGTGACTTGCACAGGGACCAAAACATCCCGTCTTGTTCTAACTCGCACATTTGAGCTTTTAGAGGTTTACTTGAAACAAGCATTGAAACCAAGTTCCCTCAGTTTTGTCTGGGTTTTGACTCCATTTTGGAAGCATATGAGCCTCAGTATAATAAACTGAAGTGCACATTATATAAAATAGAACACGTTCTGGCTGCACACCAATAATGGTTCGACGCAGAACAATGACCACCAAAGGCAAGATCGCTCAATTTTGGCTGAATTTTGGTTCCATTTGGGAGGCATATGAGTCTCATTACCCTTAGTAATTGAGTTCAATGTTTATATGAGCGTCTGAAATCAAATTCTGCTATTCTTTCCCTATATGAGCTTTTCATTATTATTTTTAGAGACAATGACAGATAAATGCCTATATTTCAGTTGAATTCCAAAAAAACGCATGCTTTTAAACTCTTTCCTAAAACCTGCTTTATGTTTTCAAATAAGTTAAAAAACTACTGATTTTGACTTTGACTAACGGCCGTCACCTAATTCTGTCAATTATCTTCCAAAATGACAAACATACCCTCCTCTTCCTTTGCTCCTGCGCAAGGGTTGCCTATTCCACTTGAGAGGTGGACTACATTGTGGGACCTACAATGATGCATTAGTTCATCCATGTCGTCCATCCTACATGGATCATGATTTGAGGTCATGAGCCCAAAACTAGAAAAGATCCAAATCTTAGGAGGGTCCCACAAGAGTTAACTGTGACAATTAAATCCCACATTAAAAAAAATGCTAGGGCCTACCATAATTCCTTTTTTTTTTTCATCTAACTTGTTCATTAGGTGATGTGGACCTAAATTAAGGGGCCAACTGTAATTCCTTTTTGGCCATCTAACATGTTTGGGCCCTTAGAAGTTATCAAGGGTAAGCATTCAATCCCTCATGTTTCCTATGGTATGGTCCACTTGAGATTTGGATTTGCCTCATATTAAGGGCCATATCCCAAAATGGCCTAAAAAATGGATGAACGGTATGGATGTACCACATACCCGTTGAAACCCGAACGGGAAAGGTGGCGCTCCAGCAAATGCTGATTTTCGTTCCTGAGAAAGCTTTGGCAGGAAATCGGCTTGAGAACCATGGGCGCCAAATCGGATAGTACGCTTTTATGTACTAAGTAAAGTCAGTTATTGTGAATATATGTGATTTATCCACACCGTCCATCCGGTTTTCCCCTCTCATTTTAAGGTTGAGCCCAAAATTAAAGCATATCCAAAGCTCAAGTGGACCATACCACATGAAACAGTGGCAATAATGATTTCAACTGTTGAAACCTTCCTAGGGCCCACAATGATGTTTATAAAAAATACAACCTTTTCATAAGATAACAAACACATGGATGAATGGAAAACACAAATATCAGCTTGATAAAAAACTTATGGCATTAAAGAAATTTTCAATGGTAGAGGTTCAATTCACATTGTTTCCTGTGGTGTGGTCCACTTGAGCTTTGGAAAAGCTTAACTTTTGGTATCAATCCATAAATTATCTGTTAAAATGGATGGATGGAGTGGATAAAATAAATAAATCGGAGTGGCCGCACAGAGTTTAATCAATACGCCAAGGGTAATGAGTTACTCAGCACCGCAATCCGCTTTCCAGGGCACGGCTTCTGGATCCCAGAGGTGGGTGGGATTCCTCAATGTGGGCCCCACGTTGATGTATATTCCTGATATCCATGCCTTCCTACCGTTTTGACAGCTCATCTTTAGGATATGACCCCAAAAATGAAGCAGATTCATATCTCAGTTGGGCCATACCACAAGGAAGAGTGGTGATTGAAAACTTCTAATGGGCTACAAAAGTTTTTTTATCAATCTATATTCGTGTGGGCCTTTCATCCAGTTCTCTGTGACCTTACCAAAAGGTTGGATGCAAATAAACATTTGGGTACCCTGAAGAATTATTTAACGGTGGGGATTCAATCACCACTGTTTCCCATGATGTGGTCCACCTGGGATTTGAATATGCCGCATTTTTTGGATCATGCCCTAAAATGAGCTGCAAAAACGTGAGGGCATGAATGTAAGTTACATGAATCATGATGGCCCCACAGTTAGGGACCCACCGAAGCCGCCAACGTAACCAGCTATGTGTGTGAGAGAGCATGGAGGTTTTTTTTTCTGAATTTTTCTTAGAGGTTAAAAGTGACTTTTAAAAAATTCAATACCAGATGCCTAACGGTATGAGATGGTAGGCGTTTTTGTGGCTAACGGCTGAAACCTTAAGCGGGTTTTAGGAAAGAGTTTAAAAGCAAACTTTTATTTGGAATTCAACAAAAACATAGGCTTCAATATGGCATTGTCTCTTATTTTTATGTTTGTCATGTCTCCTATCCTGTCAACACTGCATTCTTATCTCTTTGCAACAGGTTTCAATGTTCAAGAAGAACTATGACCATCTTCCCAAGGAGACATACTTTAGCTTGTATAAGGAAGCAACACGTGGTAACCCAAACTACTTTTTGACATACGGAAATGGAAAATCAGCCGCTCGAATTCAAGATCATCTCCGTCCTAATGGTGCTCATAGATGGCACAACTATATGAAGACTCCAAAGTAAGATATTTTAACCATATTTGAATTTGCATTATGTTGTTAGGCTAGTGGCCTTTCATGAATTTCATCATTTTCCCAGTTAGGGTATTTGATGTCCAGCTGCAATGGCCCAGATCCATATGCAGGAAACTAAAAAAAGCCCAACAGCAAGAGGGGGCTCAATGATAGGTCTCTTAGCCTGTCTAAAGTGGGTCCCATGTGTGTGATCGGTGGGTAAGAAGACCATTTACATATAGGCTTATTTTAATGTGATGTGCTTAATGTTTGTGATGTTTTGGAGAATTTTTTGGTAAGTTGAAAAACCTTTAGTGGGACCCGTGTATCTGTGATAAGGAGGTTTATAGACTAAAAGCCTCTTACATTAGATATTTCAAAGATTTATGGGATGATGTCAATCATGTCATGCATTGGGTTCCACAATTGTTTCATGACTTCAAAGGTCTGAAGAGCTTTAGATAATTGGCGTGGAGGGACTTTTTGGTTGGAGTCCTATGCAGGTATCTCTTGTTGTAGTGGAAAGAATGTTTGATTTTATGGAGTCATCTCTAAAGTGGTTAGTTGATTTTTTTTTTTTTTTTTTTTTAACTTAGGTTTCCAGGGTTGAGTCAGGACAACCTTTAATTAGGATACCAAGTAGCCTGTGCGAAAGAGGTTACAGTCCATAAGTATTACAATTGGATGGGGGTGCTTGTTTTCAGATGGGCCCTCAGTGACAATGAGACTGATGATTTTGTTAGCCTCCTGGAGCGGTTGCATTGGTGTCCCAATATTAGGGGAAACGGATAAATGGTGGTGTAGCCCTGAAAGAAGTGGGATATTCACGGTGGATTTTCATACTTAGAGGGGTTTCCCAATAGGCTGGTTCTTTCTCACACATTTGGCAGTACCCTGGTCCTCCTGGAGTCACTGTCTTTAGCTCGTTTGTGGCCGTGGGTGGGGACAAAGTTCTCACTAGTCACTATTGACAATTTGAGGCACAGGAACATAGTCACCACCAACAGATGCGATCATGGTCTCCAAGGTGAAGGAGAGAGTCTATCTCCTTTTTCCGCATTGTGAATTCTCGGAAGCATATGGTGCAAATTCGTCAGCTTATTTGGTTTTGACTGGGCGATGCCTAGATGGATACATAACTTCTTGACATGGCATAGGGTCCGGTTGGGTAGAAGGAATTCTCTTCGGCGAGTCGGTGACTCTCTTTGCTTTCAGTCCCATGTTTGATTTGAAAGGAACATAACAAAAGAGCGTTTCACAAATTTTTAGAGTCGAGAGAGGTTGTCTTCCAGCAGGCAAGGGAAAGGTTCTCAGCTGGCTAGGTGTTGGGGTTCTATGATTGCAATAGAGATTGAATTGCAGAATAGTGGGAAATGGGGGCTATTTTGTTCCAGATGATCCCTGATCATCTCTGTTGGTATTTTCTGTTTCGTGCTCTTCTCAATAAATTTATCACCACCTCTTAAAAATAGTTCCCTTTTAACTTTTGGTAGAAAGGTTTTCTATACTTTTCTGTCTTAAATCCTAAGGGTGCATTTAGATGTCGCTTAAAATTCTATCTTCTTCTTCTTCTTGGGAATCAGGTTTTCCAAAGTCTAATTGCAAGATAGCAGAAATTTTCTCTAACTTGGATTTTGGGTGGAAAAGGTGGGCTTGGGGTTTTGGGACGGGAAGATAAATGCTGAGGTTCGTGCAGGGAAATGTGCTATTTGTAGCTCTTTCCAGCTGGGGACATTGCAAGAACCTGGCCACTCATCAGGTGGATCCATCCATGAACATGACTTGGTCCAAAATCAAGCTTATTGGGCTCATCAATGAGTTTTTTTTTTTTTTTTTTGAGAGATGGTTCATCAATGAGATATTTGTGTACATTGAATATAGACTTCGATTATTGTCAGTCTCATAGAAGCCAAGGTAACTTTAACGAGAGAGCAATCAAGTTTAGAGAGAGAGAGAGCAGGGGTCAATATTGTGGGCCTCACTAGATTCCCTATGCATGAAATATCTCCCATTCAATTGGTGTCTAGCAAATAAGTTGTTAGGAAAGAAAATACATCAATGCTTCATATTTGGCTGAAATGGGCCAATGGTTAGATGGTATGATCTTCCAAGCTTATACATGGGGCATCTGCCGTGGGACGCATTATATCAAGGGTATGGGTTAGTGAACTAGGGTCCCAGTTGTAGAAATTGAAAACTGAAGTACACTATGGGAACTCTTAAGGCTGAGCATTGTGTAATGCCCTTTCTTTTTCCACATAATCTATGCATGGTTGGACATAGAATCATGGAGATATTAAGGGCCCGTTTGGATACCACCCCATAAGCCAACTTTTATTTTTATTATTTACTTATGCTTGCAAAAAAGTTACTTTTTTAAGTTAGTTTGGCAAGCATCTTTTCAAAAGGGGGTTGTTTTGTTGTTGTCATGCTGTTTTGAGGCTGGGCCCTCTGAAGTAGGGTCAATTAGGGCTTTTAGCTGGGGGCTGCTCTGTTGTTGTACCTTAGATTAGGGCTTTTGTAGTTTTTTTTTTCTTCGTTTGTTTTTGCTTTTCTTGCTTGCTTTCCCTTGTTTTTGTCCTTTTTTTTTTGTTTAATAAAGTATCATCTTTCAAAAAAAAAAAAAAATCTTTTCAAAAGTGACTTTAATAGTTTAATCAGAGCCATCAACAACATTTTTTTGCTTTCCAACTTTTTATTTTTTTACCCTCTCTCTTCTTTCTGTTTCTTCTCTCTCCATGTCATGGACAATTCATATCAAAGATGGCCATGCATGATGGACGACCCACATCGAAGGTGGGGTCCACATGGTCAACGATCCGCATCAAAGGTGGATTCCATGTGATGGTTGGTGGACATTGAAGGTGGGCCCCACATGATTGACAATTAACATTGATGGTGGGCTCACAAGATGGATTACCCACATCAAGGTGCACTCGATATGATGGTTAGTCCACATCAAGGGTCAGCCCCTAATGATGAATGGTCCACATCCAAGGCAAGCCACGCATGTTGGACGACCCACATTGAAGTCGGGTTCCATGAGATGCATGGTGTGCCGTAAAGGCCATTGCGGGGCCGTAAAGGTCGTTACGTAAAGGTAACGGCGACAATCGTTACATGTTATGGGGTCGTAAAGGCCGTAACAACCGTTATAGAAAAAATGACCTATACAGGCCGTTACAACTCCTGTAATGTCCCGTTACAGCCCCCGTAAAGGCCATAAAAGCCCTGTAATGGGGCTGATATAGGTTTTTCGGATCTTTTTTTAAATAAAAAAAGAGACCATAACAGCCGTTACGGCCCCCGTAATAGCCGTTACACCCCGTATTGTAAAGGTACAAGTGGTGGCCACCGTTACTGTTACGAAATACCTTGATGAGATGGGCGGTGGACATTGAAGGTGGGTCCTACATGATGGATGACTCACATCAAGGTGCGCCCCACATAATAGACGGTCCACATCAAATGTCAAACCCTAAAGATGAATGGCCCACATCCAAGGCGGGCCCTGCATGATGGATGGCCCACATCGAAGGCGGGGCCCATACGATGGATGGTCCACATCAAAGGTGGGCTCCTCATGATGGGTGGTGGATATTAAAGGTGGGCTCCTCATGATGGACAATAACATTGATGGTGGGCCCCACATGGTGGATGACCCATATTAAGGTGGGCCCCACATGAGGATTGTCCACATTGGAACTTGGCCCTTAATGATGAATGGCCCACATCCAAGGCATGCCTTGCATGATGGACGGTCCACTTTGAAGTTGGGCCCCACATGATGGACGGTCCACTTTCCTCACATGATGGACGGTCCACATCCAATGAACAACATGATGGCCGACCCACATCGAAGGTGGGCCTCGCATGATGGATGGCCGACATCGAAGGTGGGCCTCGCATGATGGATGGCCGACATCGAAGGTGGGCCTCGCAAGGTGGATGGTCCACATTGAAGGTGGGCCCCACACGATGGACTGTTCACACTGAGGACAAGGCCAAAGTGGGCGCAACATAATGAACAGTCCACATCAAAGGTTGGACCCACATGATGGATGGTGGATATTAAGGGTGGGCCAAACAAACTTGAGGGATAAGTACTTTTGTGATGTTGCTAAAAAAAAAAGTACTTCTATGATGTTGGAAGCCAAATATACTTTTATACTTTTTGGTTGATAAATATGTTGTTTACCAAACATACTTATCTATTGAATACTTGAAACCAAGATAAGTTACTATATGTATAAGTAGCTTATGTAAAGTAACTAATGATCCAAATGTGTCCTATATGATATCTTGATTTTTGAATGGTGATCCAAACTGTTGCTGTAACGAGTGTAATTAGAATTGTACGATTCATGATATGAATCATATCATATCGTATGGGTGTACGATTTGAATCGTATGCCCAAATCGTAACTCCCAAATAATTGTACGAATCATAGATTACATAAATGGGCCCAAGAATTACTTAAAAACATTTTTAAATTTTTTTTTTTTATTCTTTATTTGTACCCTTTTGCTCATAAAACATGAAACAGGCTTCCCTATTAAATATATCCTCTTTTTTCCCCCCTCTTTTGAGAGAGAGAGAGAGAGAGAGAGAGAGAGAGAGAGAGAGAGAGAGAGATTTGGGGGTTTTGATATTCAAAAACCCAAAACCAAGAAATCAAGGTACTATTCACAATGGAATCAAATGCCATTTTTTCTAATATGATTCTACACTTAGAAAGGTACAAAAGAACAAAATTCTTAAAGGAATCTTTTATGTTTTTTAAGGATTTTTTTTTTTTTCAAAAGACAACAAAAGAAAACAAAGGAAAAAGATAAAAATCTTTTAATATCATGATATGTATATCATATACATTTTCTCAATTGATAATATCATGATATTTAATATTACCTTTTTTGGTACATGTTGAAGGCAAAATGGATGATTAATGAGTTTTTTTTAATCTTTCTTTTCTTATATACTTATATTTTTTCATTTGTTTTTTTATATGTATATTTTAAAATGAGAAAAATCTTACGATTTATGATATGATTTGCGATTCGATACGATTCAACCCCCTTTACAATTTGCGATATGATAACAATTTTGACAACATTGGCTGTAACAAGAGTTTGGTAAAGTTGGACTTTGATTAAGACATCCAAGCAGTTCAAAATAGGACTTTGCATTATTAAAATTAGTTAAGTATAAGATTTCAAGAGAATTTGATTTCTAGTTTTCGAAACCATTCATCCAAAGGTGCGCTCAAACTCCCAAATTTGGTGTTTATGTATGTTATTAATACGTGGACTCTCTCTCTCTCTCTCTCCTTCTTCTTCTTCTTCTTCTCATATTACTACTGTTGTTGCTGCTACTAGTAATACCACCACCACCACCATTTTCGTCCTCTCCATTTGTGTTTATTTAATTGCTTTAATTTTGGAGAGCATCTATGGTCTCAAGTGTAAAAGGCATTAATTGCTGTGGGGATTTGTGCACTATAAATGATATTCCTAATAATCAGCTATGATATCCTTGACAGTGAGATCAAATTGGAAGAGGCTGCAGTTCTACACTACACCTACACCAAATTTTCAGACTTGACTTCTAGACGTGATCGGTGTGGATGCAAACCTACCAAGGAGGATGTCAAAAGATGCTTCATGTTGGAATTTGACAGATCTGTGAGTGTTAATGCCCACATAAAATCAATATTCCATTATTTCATAAAACATTAATAGCAATAATTAATCTTTGCCACCAATATTTGATTATGCTATTTTTATCCTGAATTGAAAATATCAGCGTGGTAGTTACATCATAGTAGTTCTTGTGACATTTTTCAATGAAATTATTCTGCTCTCCTTTTGTTTTGGTGGGGGATTTTTGATGTGGAAAGAGAGAGCTGGTGCTGAAAGAGGAGAAAACCACAAGAACTATGAGGAAAGAATGAAGGTTTCACTCCATAAATAAGCATCCATTACAGGGGTCATTACAAGAGATCAATGCTCTACCTAAAATATAAATTTACTAGTTCAAAATGTGGATTGGATATCCCAAATTCATTTTCCCTTTGGGAATTATATTGAACTGCCCATAGAGCCTCATTTACATCACACCAGTTCCGAAGAATGCATGCCCATTCAACAAACATGTGAGGTTAACTTTTTGATGGATATAGAAACCTGCAAAAGTCAACAACTTCTTGATAGGTACCAGAGTTCCTAAGAAAACACCCACTAAAACAAACTTGTTGGGATTAGAGAGTTTATGAGGCTTTTATGAGATGTAAAGATGCGACTGTTTTGTTGTTGGGGAGGGTTCAAACTTGAAACCACAGTTTATTAATGTTGAATTTCTCTGATCTGATCATGTGACTGTAAGTTTATTTGATTGCTGGTAATTCAATTCTGTTACTTGGTTTTCTGTTGGATTGCTGATAAACAGTTTCTAGTTGCTGGAAGGCTAATACTGTTTGCTAGAATTTGTATTATAGCTGCTCAAAATTGTGTTTCAATGCTGGAACTCTGTTCTGGGGGTTGGACAATTGTTCCTATTTACTTAATTATTTTACAAGACTAGAATTGTGCTTGATTGTAATAGTATATTACATTGTGCCTGTGGGGGTTTTGTGCCTCATTGCTGGTCCCCCAGTCCCTGATGGAGGGTTGCATGAGGTTGGTGGCCGGCATTGAACTTAATGCTGTAACTTTCATCATTGATCCGATGGTGGAACAGTATTCAAGTAACTGACCCCGATTAATTGGGATATTGCTTCGATGATGATGATGTTTTATGTGACTGGAATTGAGAGTTATTTGCCAGAGATTGTGATTAAAGTCATGCATGTATACTCAGATTTTTGTGAAGGAAATCATAGGGGACCTATCCTGTATCTATGTTTGAAGAATTCAATCTATTGTGACTGTTAAAATCCTAGATCGACAGAATCAGGGCTTGTCCTCGGAGATTGGCTGATTTTAGGTGGAAGAGATCCAGGAAGTGTGTGCAAACCATTTAGCTATGTTCTCCTATATTGCTAGGAATGGAAACTTCGAGGTGGTTGTCTTAGTGTATGAGGGTGCTTAGAATATCCATAGTTTTTGGGGGGAGGCATTCCATCATTGATAATACCGTTGGCCTTTTCTTTTAAATAAATAGAGCCTTATTTTGCTTGATATTCTCCTTATCTTTTGAATCTACAACTCTCTAAATCAGTTTTCAAACTTTTTTTTTTTATATAAATAAAATAGTCTTATTCTTGCTCTGTATTCTCCCTAGCTTTTGCTTCTACTTAGTTGCAGCTATCATTTCCTTCCTTTTTTCCCCTCTTTGAATCTACAACTCTATATCAAATTTCAAATGACCATATACTTCTCTCTGAATTTAAGAGTTAGAAAGGACGAACATTTCATTATTACATCATCTCACGGAGCTTGTGTTGGAATTTATTTATCTCCTGTCTTCTGATGGAAACCAAACGTGTGTATCTAAACTCTAATGAATCTCTCCTAATCTTTATCCTCTGAATCTACTTTTGTTGTCAATCAATTATATTCCATGGTTATCTTTCAAATATATATATATGTTTTCCATGGCTCATGTTTCACTGGACTGCTTGTCTTCTCTTTATCAACCCCTCTTATCAACTAAACACTTCTGTTGCAGGCATTCATAATTGCTTCGACCGCCACTGAAGAGGAGATGATGCGCTGGTAATATTCAACTCTCATGGAAATACTTTTCCTAGTTTGATGGCATCTCTGATAAAACTGGCATTTATTGTTTGACAGTTTTCCACTCGTTTATTTTCCTAAGATGAACTCCTCGAGGGATCGCGAGTGGTCAGACACCTCTACGCTGAGAAAATGTGTGACGAGGATGGCCGTGGAGAAAGATTGGTTCTTTCTCTGGGTCTTTCTTTGTTTCTGTTATGTTGCATAATCTGTCGTTTGGGTTCCAATGGGTAATGTCTTCGGTGTATGGTCCGTGTGCGGAAAACTCATGTAGTCAGTTTTGGGAGGTGCTTGATAGTGTTAGGTAGAAATGGGGGTTCCCTTGGTGTGTTGGTGGCATGGATATGAATACCGATATCGTATCGACCGATACGGCCGTATCATATTCATATCCGTATTGGCTCCCGATAGACGATGTGGGGTTGTATCAGGCCGATACGAAAAAATTGACCCAAATCCATCTGTATTGGCTGATATTGGCCAACACGGGGCGTATTGGCACCGATACAAGGCCGATACGCCCATAAAACCCCCTTTTTTTTTTTTTTAATTCACTCATGTCTCCTTTTCTTCTTTTCATTTAAACCATGGAAAAATCTTAAAACCTCATTTTAGGCTAGATCTAGATTTGAATGACCTTTAAAAAAAAAAAAAAATGATTTGAATGAGATTCAACGAATTGAAGCGAAGTGGACCATTATGGGAAAAATAAAAAAGAAGGGTAAAACTTCATTTTCTTTTTTATATTTTCATAATCTTTTTGTTGTTTTCCAATGTAATGGGTCATTGTTCACCAAATCATGTTTGATTTATGTTCAATTAGGACCCACTTAGTTGACCTTCAACAAGTCAAATCGACAGATAACATTCTCATCAAAGAATGGTCCAATACACCATTGAATGCATGGTAAAAACACGAAAAATATAGATTCTTAGATATCTCATTTTCCCCCTATTTTTCTAATATATTCTGACCGATAAGACCCCGATACCGATACGCGACTCCGTATTGTATCATTTTTTCGCCGTGCCGATACATTGATCGATACAGATGTTCAGAACCATGGTTGGTGGTGACTTAATGTCATCCGCTTTTTGTATGAAAAGTCCAAAGGGGAGAAAAGCTCACCAATAGCATGGTCTGCTTTTCTAATTGGGCGTTGGCTAGTGGACTTGCCTACGGAGGGGGCCAGATTTACATGGTCAAATGGGCATCAAATGGCTTCGAGTAGTTGGTGGTAGGTTGGTGGGGTTCTTTTGCGGTGGAGAGTTACGCCAGGTTCAAATTATGTCGGAAGCTGAAGTTATTGAAAGAAAAGGTCAAGACATGGAAGAAGGTTTTCCTTGGGGCAAGATAGGCTGAATTCAAGAAGATAGTTGGAGCAATCCACGAGCTTGATCTTTTTAGAAGAGAGTGACTCTCTTTTGGCGATAGGCTAAAAAATATTCATTTCTTTATAAGAGGATCTTTTATAAGAGGAATGACTTGCCCCTAAGTTATGCACAAAAGGCTAAAGAAGAAGAGATCAAATGGCACCAGAGATCTAGGGCTCTATGGCTCAAAGAGGGAGACAAGAATACTCATTTCTTTCACAGTATTACTAGTGCTCGGGCCTGCTATAATAGAATTGGTAGCCTGTTGATCAATGGTTCTCAAATCTCAGACAACGATAGGATTTATGAATCTATTAAATCCTATTATACGAATCTCTTATCCGCTAAAAAATGGGGGCGACGAAGATTGGATAATATTCAGTTTAAAGAGATTACCGATGACGAAGCATCTTCTCTTGAAAAGCCCATTGTAGAGAAAGAAGTTTGTGCAACATTATAATTGATGTGGAGATAAGGCCCTTGACCTTGATGGATTTTGTATTTTATTCTTTTAGAAATTTTGGCATATCGTTAGAAAGGATGTCATGGATTTTATTATGGAGTTTTTTGAGAGGGGATGTTTGTCTTATGAGATGGGGGCTTCCTTCAATGAATTGCTTCCCAAAGTGGAAGGTGTCGAGCAATTAAGAGACTTCAGGCCGATCAGTCTCATAGGAGCACCCTATAAGATTCTACTGAAGATCCTTGCTTCTAAGCTCAAGGCAGTCCTCCCTAAAGTGATCTTGGATAATCAGAGCGCCTTTATAGCAAGTAGGCAGATCTTGGACAACGCCTTGATGACCCATGAATGTATTGATGCCAGTCACAAGGAGAAGAAGAGTGGGCTAGTGTGTAAACTTGATATCGAAAAGGCTTACGATCATGTTAACTAGGAATTCTTGGACTAAATGCTCCTTAGAATGGGTTGCGGCCAGAAGTGGAGGGGATGAATAAGGTCTTGTATCCAATCTCCATCGTATTCTTTTGTTCTCAACGGGTCTCCTAAAGGATATTGTAAGTCCTTGAGAGGGCTAAGGTGGGGGGATCCTTTATTCCCATATTTGTTCGTTGCAATTGGAGAAACTTAGGTTACCCTTTAGGAGGTTGCTTAACTCTCATCAAGTTGGCCCTCTCTAACATGGCCATTTACTTCTTGTCTCTTTTTTAATGCCCCAAGTCAGTGCTTTCGAGACTTGAAAGGTTAAGACGTGACTTTCTTTGAAAGGGTGCTAATGAAGGGAACAAGTTTCATCTTCTCAAATGGGATGAGGTTTGTAGGCCGATTAAAGGAGGGGCATGAATTAAACCGCTAGGAGACATGGATATTACGTAACTTGAAAAATGGATTTGGAGATTTGGAGTAGAAGAGGGTAGACTTTGGAGGGAGTTGGTGGCTGGTAAGTATGGTATGCAAGAGTGTGGGTGGTTCGTGAAGGCTTCCTCATTGTATCGGGCCTCGGCTATTTGGAAAGCCTTTGCATTTACCGAGCACATTGTCTATAAGGTATGTCTTTTGCCCTCGGGAAGGGGCTCCGCATTCGCTTCTAGGTTGATGTCCGATGTAATGATCAAGCACTACAAGTGTTATTTTCGAGAATTGTTTGTTTGTCTCCCGGTCCATTCATCACCTTGGCAAAATGTTATTCAGTTATCAGTGGCTTGGTAGTAGGGGTGTCAATAGGCCGGGTTAGGGTCGGGCCAAGCTCTATCTAAACCCGGCCCGCCTCCTTCAACACATGCCCAAACCTGGCCTAGGCCTGTGATAGGCCACAGTAGTGTAGCCCGAGCCCGGCCCAAGATGCAAATGTAGGGTCCGACCCGAACCCGACCCACCCCGAGCCCAACCTTTCACATAGAGAGAGAAAATGTCCTTCAATCCTATGCTTTTCCATATATGAAAAAATTCATCAACACCACAGAGAATAAAAGGAGGTTTAGGAGGGAGATGGATTTTTGAAGAAAATGTGTAAAATTTAAATTTTGAAAGGGGGGAAAATATTTTAATTTAAATTTTAAAATTAAAAAAATATATTCGGGTCGGGTTGGGCTAACGGGTTTTTAACAGCCCAGTCCAAGTCCAGCCCGTTTGAAAAATGGGCTTATAATTTAGGCCTGAACCCGACCCGCGGGCCTAATACTCTAGTCCAAGCCCGGCCCAAGGCAGGCCAGGCCCAAAAGCTCGGCAGGCCAACCCAATCCATTGACTACCCTACTTGGTAGTTTAGGTGCCTTTGTGTCATAGGGATTTATTGGAAGCAGAGATTAGTGTGTTCGCTAGCCTCCTTGAAGTCCTGAGAAATGCTAAGTTTGATGGACAAGAGGAGGATTCAATTATTTGGGCTAGAAATTCGTCTGGGAAGTTCTTTATTAAGTTGCTCTTTGGTTTGATTTTAGAACGAAGGCGTTGCCTCCCTCTTCATCCCGTTTCATCATTGGTTATATGGTGCCCCTCTCTAGGTGGCTGTTTTTGTGTGGATGGTTTGTCATGAGAGAATCCTTGCTATCAACCACCTAACATTTGCAAATGTTGTAAGAGAAGGGCTATGATCCTTCCTAATATTTGCTTGATGTGCATGGATAGTGAAGATTTGATCAACCACCTATTCATCCATTGTCCCTTCGCTAGGAAGGTGTGGAGCCACTTCTTCTTGTTATTTCAGATGGATTGGGTGATGCCGTCGTCGGTGGAAGATCATCTTTGTCCATTGGCGTGGCGGAGTAGGTAAATCTTGAAAAATGATGTCGAGACTGCTCATTATGGCAGTGTTTTAGGCTATTTTGGGGGCAAGAAATGGGTGTTGCTTTAGAAATGTTCGGGTGGGTGTTGATTAGGATATTAGAGAAGTTAATCTTTAATCTTCTTATGGAGGGTTGGGCTATTTATGTAAAGGCCTCTTCGGTCGCTCCTCATGCTTGATTTAATCTATTTGGTGGTGTATTCTTTGCTCATTTCTTGCGAGCTTTTTTAATAAAGTTGTTCTCTCTCCAAAAAAGGAAAAAAAGAATACATCATTATAAGATGATAAAAAGCTTCTTTTAGCTTGACTCTCTCTCTCTCTCTCTCTCTCTCTCTCTCTCTCTCTCTCTCATTTTCATTTCTTGCATTTTCTTTCCTTTTCAATTGGAACTCACAACTACATCGATGATATAGTTCCGGTTATGACCAACAATAGACTTGGCAATTGAGCAAGGAACTGTGAGTGACTAGGGACTCTCTTTGGGATAGGGCTTGATAAACGACCCAGATCTTGCACTTGTTGGCATGCGTGGGACGCTCAAGTATTTGCGATTATTCTTATAAAATTTGTATTATTTAATCTTATAAAGCTTGAGTCACATGTAGATTCTAAACATGAATTGTGAATTATACAAATGCATAATTTAGTATTTCTTAATACTCTTATATTTCTTAAAATGATAATTGATGTGCTTCCAATGCCAATAAAAAGTAACCCATCGAATGGTTTAACATCCAGAAAATTGTGAATTATACAAATGCATAATTTGGTATTTCTTAATACTCTTATGTTTCTTAAAATGATAATTGATGTGCTTCCAATGCCAATAAAAAGTAAGCCATCGAACGGTTTAACATCCAGAAAATTGCCAAATGAAATGTGTCCCAAGCAAAATATCACGAGTACCGCCTCGTCCAGGACTGTCGCAAGGAAAACTGTAACCGAAATCTTTTTTGTCTGGCATTAACTTGTAACCACGTGCATCTAAAGCACCTTTTACTATGATCAGTATAGTTGTATTTAAACCTAGAGCAATAGCATGATGAACCAAGAAAATCAAGTTTGGTAGGTAGAAAATCATGACTCAACTGAGTCACCAGACTCACCACATTGACCCGCCTGTGTCAAAATTGGTAGGTAGATCAAGTTGATTTCGAGTCCTGAGTTTGCCAACCTTGCTGTGTGGAGACACCTTTTTACCCCTGTAAAACAACTTCATCATTTAAATATTTGGACATTAAAACCCCCCTTAAATTTCTAGACACTTTGGATCATAATATAGCTTTTTTGTTAAGTGTTAACCAAAAGAAAAAAAAAGGCAAATCCCACTCCTGACCTAAAATTCAGTCTGTAGCTGCACTTGCATGTGCATGCATGGAAGCCTGTGGAAATGATGCCAGTTGGCACCTTGATGCCTTACGTGTAGCGCACTTGTGGATGATCATCTGAAGCAATTAATCTAGTTATGGTTTTGGAGCCTGCATTTCTACTTTTATGTGCTCACATTTTGCATCTGCTGCAGGTTCCGTGAACACATTGTATGGACTGATAAAGCACTAAACATGAAACTTCTCAGGAAGGGAATCTTGACCCGTGTCTACGCCCCAATGGTATGTTCAACACGTGGAAACTTCAATTTTTTTTTTTTTTTTTTTGGAATGCCATTACGGTTCCATGGAGCAATGGCGAAAACATCTCCACTACATGTGGCCAGTGTAAAAGATCAAGGTAGCCATCAGACTGGTGACCTGCAAATGGACAGTTTACAGGTGTAGAAAACAAGGCATAACTTACAACTGCATGTAACAATTATGCTTGCACAATCAATTTGGCCTTTTGGGTTATACTCAATCACATGGTGGCTAACCATATCAACCCGGTCACTCTGTGTAGCCATTTGCATGTGGTGGGGGTGATACTCACGGAACTTCCTTGAAACAACACACTGATCAAAACTTAAGAAGTTTTTTTTTTTTTGGTTTTGCTGCCCATGTCATAATGGTTGTTTCCCATCCATGCTATGCTTTCTTCTTCCACAGGCCATTGTTCAAGGTTTGAGGGAGTCTGGCGTTTTCAGTTCTGCAATTCTCTCGTCAAAAACACAGCTCTCAAAGGAGAAATTCCTGTCTTCTGTTGAACAAAACCCACGGAGAAGCAACTCCTCTGACATCTCCAATGCTCGTGCCAGTGGATCCCAATCACATCCCTCCAAGACTCTGAAAAAGAAGAGCATTGGTGGATCTCAATCAGCTTTGAGGAAGATGTTGCAGATTGAGGATGCAGCGGTCCCGCCGTTGTCTCCACCAGGCATGGACGTTCTCCACATGGGAACATGACTCCCGCCCGTTTGCTTTCATGATTGCTTCTTCGGGTTCGTGTATGCTCATCCGAAAATTTGAGTTTCGGATATGCGTTGTTTTTTCCCATAGCTAAAAGAATCAGAAGAGTTGGCAATCTGTGGTTATTCGGTTTCGGTGGGTTCTTCCCGATCACTTACCCAAGCGCTGGTGTATATTTTCAGGTTTTTGTGATAGTAAGTTGAGGGAGTGGTGGGACTCGGATTACCTATCCGTGGCCCTTGTTTTGGCGGTTTGGACCTCTGCGTTTCGATCGCCTGAGGTTGGTGTACTTGAAAATCATGTTGAGCTGTTTGATTATTATTTGTATAGAAGAAAAGAGGGGGGGGGGGGGGGGGGGGGGGGGGAAGGGGGAAGAAGAACCTCAAGGGGCTGGGTTGTGTTTTTAACTTTCTTCATTGAGACTTTGATAGTTCTTAAAGGAATGGCATGGCCCCATTTCTCTTGTTTTAGTGTCTTCTTCTGATATCAGTAAGGTTTGTGTTTCTTTTCTTTTTCTTTTTTTTCTTTCTTTAAGGAGAGATCTCTATCAAGGCTCATCCAATCCTAGGGGTGGCAATGGGTCAGGTCAACCCATTGGTCAATTGGCCCAACCCTCTCTGGTAAGCTGGGTTCGGGACAAGTTGGGTTTGGTTGAGGGTCAGACCTGGGTTAAAAAAAATAGCCCATTTAGATTAATGGGTTGGGCTTGGGTTTTGACAAAGCTGAAATATTGAACCTGTGGCCCGGGGAAAATGACTGGACTCGACTCAATCCATTACATGAAACAAAGGTATTCTATTATACATGTGTGATTGTTCTTCTGTGAGTGTGTAGATGAGATGAAACACAGGCATATCATGAAAAACTCAAATCCCACAAAGTCTTAGGGTGGGTATTGGGCCTGGATTTCGAACTAGTTGGGATGGGCCTTTGGACTAAGCCTATTCAAAATGTTAATTTTTATTGGCCAAGGCCTTGCCCATTTTCAGCTTTAATGTGTAAATAGCGAGCTCCCTACACATGAAAACTCTCAGGGGCCGTTTCGATCCGAACTTTACACGGGCTACTTATGCCTCAAGTAGCTTTTGTCTTGGCTTTTTTTTTTCTTGGTTTCTACTTCTTTAGTAGGTAAGTATGTTTGGTAAAAACGTACTTATCGCCAAAAAGTAGAAAAGTATGTTGGGTTGCCAACATAGGTACTTATCCCTCAAGTTTGGTCGGTCAATCTCAATATCCACCGTTCATTATCTTGGGCGTACCTTGGCCTTGTCTTCAATGTGAACTGTCCAATGTGTGGGGCCAACCTTCAATGTGGACCATCCACATTCCAAGGCCTACCTTTGATGTGGGCTATCCATCATGCAGGGCCCACCTTAGATGTGGTTTGTTCATCATGCAGTTCACTTTTAATTTGGATTGTCCATCAATGCAAGGCCCAACTTCAAAGTGGGTCATCCATCAAGAGGGTCTGCCTTGAATGTGGGTAATTCATCATTAGGAGCTGACTTTGATGTGAACTGTCCTTATGCGGGGCACACCTTGATATGGATCATCTATCACGTGGAGCCCACCTTTAATATCCACCGCCCATCATGTGAAGCCCACCTTTGATGTGGACCGTCCATCATGTGGAGCTCACCTTGGATGTGGGCCATTCATCATTGGCACCTTTGATGTGGAATGCACATTGTGGGGCCCACCTTCAATGTCCATCGCCCATCATGTGGAGTTCACCTTTGATGTGGACTGTCCATTGTGTGGCCCCACCTCTAATGTTGGCTGTTGATCATGTGGGGCTCACCTTGGATGTGGGCCATTAATCGTTAGGGGCTGACCTTTGATGTGGACTGTCCTTCATGTGGGGCCCACCTTCAATGTCATTGTTTGTCACATGGGGCCACCTTCCATATCCACTGGCCCTCATGTGGAACCCACCTTTGATATGGACAGTCCATTGTGTGGGCTCCACCTTCAATGTGGGTCGTCCATCATGCTGGGCCGCTTTGTATGTGAGCCAATCATCATTAGAGGCATGTAGAAAATTCACAATGTGGGCTATCCATCATGTGGGCCCCACCTTTGATGCGGACGGCCCATTTCGGAGCCTTTTTTTTTGCTAGTCATGCAACGCACCCACCTGGTTAGCACCCATACGGTTAGTCACACGATGCACCCACCCACCGGTGGGGTTAGTGTGTCTACTTAGCACTCTAACTTGAGGAAACACCTGGGCGTCTTTCAGCTGGGCTGGAAGACATGGACCATTCATCACATGGAGAGAGAGATAAGTGAAAGGTTAAGGGCCCGTTTGGATTGTAAGTTACTTAAGATAAGTTACTCATCAGAAAAGTTACTTATCTTGGTTTTTACTTATTAAGCAGATAAGTATGTTTGGTAAACAACATACTTATCAGCCAATAAGTAAATAAGTATGTTTAGT
Source organism: Liriodendron chinense (assembly GCA_003013855.2). Lineage (NCBI taxonomy): Eukaryota > Viridiplantae > Streptophyta > Magnoliopsida > Magnoliales > Magnoliaceae > Liriodendron > Liriodendron chinense. Next base: position 746,317 of record PVNU02001323.1, on the reverse strand, counting down.
AATAAAACATTGATAAGTAACCTTTCGAAAGAAAATTTCAAATCTGCATATAATAAGCAAATATTGACATGAAAAGAAAAAGCTAAGCGTTGAGGGAGCTTTCTTAACAGAATGGGCTTTTCCAATTCTACGTGCGTGCTATAAAGCTCATGTACATGCCATGCATGTGCTAGCATAGCATGATTGGTCCGAGATACATTCCATCCATCAGAACAGGACCACTATATGGATGCCCTGCACAAGAATCAGGTTGATCCACTGGTCAGGTGGGCCACAGTATGCAAAACAAACGTAAGGCTCAGGAAGACTTGGCTGAAGTTTTCTAATCCATTCACTTGTTTACAATGGTCGGTCCACATGGCGAGTGGACTAGAACAATTTTTGGAAAAGATGTAGAAGATCAGATCAACCTGATTGGTGGGTGGATCTTGCACCAATTAATGTAAGGCCCATCTTTGATGTGGACCATCCACTATGTGAGTCCCACCTTTGATGGGATGGACATGTGGGGCCTCCTTTGATATGGACGGTATGAGAGAGCACTAATTGAGTGAACTATGAGACAGAACTTTGATATGTAGCGTGTAACCTGGGAAAGAAAAGTAGAAAAGCCAAATTGGGGTGTGTGCTAACCCCCATGGCCAAATAAAAAAAGAAAAAAGAAAAAAAGAAGAAGCAAAAGTGTGACACGAGAGTGATGAGTAGAAATGTCAGAAGTTAAAAAGCTAAAAAAAAAATATATTTACTGAGATAAATAATTTTTAAGAAATAAGTTACTTTTCAATTATACTTGCCAAACGAACTGAAGTGCCAAAAGTAACTTAATGTCTTTAGTTAAGTCGAAAAAGTACCTTATTTGATAGTATCCAAAACGGGTCCTAAAAGTCGAAAAGCAAGAGAAAAAAGACTGATGGTAGTAAGTAACTTTCATGTGGCTTACAGTACAGTCTCAAAATCATCGGTCGGACAATCTTAACCTTCGATCCATGGAAAGTTGTTTTCTGGAGCAGGACCGTTTGATATTTCCCTTTTCAACCGTCCAATATGCATCTACTAATTGGATATTCAGCAACTCAAACAAGCATGGCTTTTGGGTCGTGATACATCTACGTAGGACAGACAATTTGAATTATTTGTATTCCAAATGCAATCTCTAAGTGCCTGTGTATCATCCGCCACACTCTGCCAGAGTATCAAATTTTTTTTTTTTTTTTTATTATTATTATTTTATTTCATATACACACGTACTTGCGTGACTACATGGAGTCATCTGGGGGAGTGACCATTCGCTGACGTGGATACATCCCGCTCATCAGGTCCGCCACCCTGTGTTTCGATCGGGACCCAAAAATCAGGATTATCCAAAACTCAGGTGGAGCTACACTGCAGGGAACGGTTGAGATGGTAGTAGGTCCCACCATTAAAATCATCCAAATTGTGTGTGGGGTCCATCATGGTACTTATATGCCATCCAATCCACTTATCTGACGCGACAGAACAGGATAAATGGATTTACCGAAAATCAGAAAATACAAAGACTCATGTGGGCTATACCACTTTACTTTAGATTTTCTAGTAGCGATTTTACACCATTCACTTGGTGTGACCCTAAGAAATCATATATTGGATTTATTTTTAGGAAACATGGTAAGAACATGTAGGCCCACCTGATAGACGGTATGGATCTGATGAAGATTCATCCATACGTGCCGCATTGTTAGTTGGAACCACGCCTTATCCATAAAGGAAAACACAATGCTACCTCCAGGTAGGTACCTACCAAGGTTACTTTCACAGAAAGGACTTGACGTTCATGAAATCCACACCGTCCATCGGGTGCATCACCACTTATTTATCCTTTGATCCAAAATATCAGGCTGATTCAACTCTTGCGTGGGCCACCCCAAAAACATTATATTTGAAACGTCTAAGTTCACTTGGCATGGCCCACTTGAGTTTTTGAATACTGTGATGTTTTTATTAATTCTTTAATTAACGAGGTACATTACATGAATATATTGGACGGCACGTAGACACAACGGTGGTCCCTACATAAAACTAACGGTGGATGTTCCATACGAACTGTTTTTCTGTAGTTGGGCCTACCTGAACTATAAATTTTCATGAGGTTTTGTTCCAACGGTTGAAATGATTCATCTCAGCTGATGGACAGGTTGGATCTCATGATAGTTCCACCCACGTGGCTCTTGGCTTACGAAACTAACCGCTGAATTACCGCGGTCCATAGCGGAGGCAGATTCAGTGGATCCGTGACTGTGGGGCCCACCTTTATATATGTATTTTATCCAATCCGTCCATACGTTTTTTATGCTCATTTTAGTGTATAAAAAAAACATGAAGCAGATATAAGTCTCAAGTCGAGCACACAACAGAAAGAAGTGGTGATTGAAAGTCCACGGTTGAAAACTTCCTGGTTGCCATAACAGTTTTGGATCTAGATGATATTTGATTTTAACCCCTCATCCAGGTATATGTGACCTTAGAAACAGGTTGAGATGGAAAATAAACATTACGGTGGGCCCTAGAAATGTTTTAATGGTGGGCGTTCAAACATCACTTCTTCCTGTGGTGTGGTCCACCTGAGATTTATATATGATTCATTTTTTAAATAATTTTATAAAATGATCTTTAAAACCACATGGACGGAGTGGATATAAAACAAATACATCAATGTGGGCCCCACACACGGATCCACCGAGCTCGGTGGTTCCCGGGACCACCGAATCCGCGTCTGTTCATCAAAAAGGAGCTGAACCGTTGGCCATGTATCGCTCCTCCAAGCGAAATGGCAGCTCCTCTCATCTCCCCAAACACGCTTCTGAAAAATCTCCCTCTAACAAACAGCAATTCCCTCTCATTCCGACCTTCATATGCCTTTCTCTCATCATCATCATCATCATCAACGGCTGCGATTCGTTTGGACGCCTTGAGTTGCGGATGGAAGAGGAGCACTAGCAGTAGTTGCAGGAAGAGTAGGTTGGTGGTGGTCCGTGCGGGCCCACCTAGCACCACCAGTCTTATCTACGCTTTCGTCTTCCCTCTCTCCCTCCTTATTGTCACCATCCTCACTTCCATCAGGATCGCCGACAAGCTCGACCGAGATTACCTTGAAGAGGTACTGGCTCAAAAAAAAAAAAAAAAGGAATTCTAATCTGTTTTGGCCATCTTCGATTTAGGTTTGTTTGGTATTCGTAGGAAATTGGGTTTTGTTCTTTAAATTTGTGAAATTTTGGTGGTGGTAGTAGTACCATTTCAACTACATTTGAATCTATTTGTTGGGATTGACTTCCTGCCAAGCGTTCGATGAAAGTCTGCAATGGTCACTTACCATGTTGATTGAGCATGAATGTTGTGGGTTACCGCTTTGTTGGAAATGACCTCCTTCCAAGTGTTTGATGAAAATCCTCAATCGTTTAATACCATGTTGATTGAGCATGCGATGTTGCAATTGTGTTTCTCTCGAGAAACATGGCTGTTTATGGAAGCTGATTGTTGAATCTAATTAGGGTCCTTGCTTTGTTGTTGAATCTAATGTGGGTCCTTGATTTGTTGGAACGGACTTCTTGCCAAGTGTTTGATGAAAATCTGCAATGGTCTCATACCATGGTGATTGAGCATAAGATGTTGTTAGTCTTTGCTTTGTTGGAAATGACTTCATGCCAAGCGGTCGGTGAAAATTGTTAATGGTCTAGTACCATGTTGATTGAGCATAAAATGTTGTAATTGTGTTTCTTTCAAGAATCATGGCTGTTCCTGGAAAGTGATTGGCTTTTGGCAGAGTTGATTAGTTTGATTTGATTCTTTCTGTTTTAAAATTGATTTAGTTTGTTTGTATGTGATGTGATAAGCTCCATAATGGTTAGAAGTAGAAAGTTTGCCATCATTTTCAGTATACTACTCAAAATGTTTTCTTTTTAGACAATGAAAGATATATAGCCACCAAATTTAGAGTAAATTTAGTGAGCTGGAGCTGATTATTTTGGCTTTGGAATTGCTAGTACAGAGTAGTGTGTTTTGCTTGACCCTTCGGTTTTCCTTCAAGAGATAATGCTAAAGTGATTCATGGAAAGAGAGATTGAAGAGTTGAATCACAGCAATAGGGGGGAGTGATGTGTAGGATAGGTGGGCCTGACTTATCTCAAGGGCCAAGATTGAGTGGAAAGGCCAAAGACGGTCATCTCTATTTTGGTGGGACTGCTTAGGGAGGTAGGGAGGTCATAGTAATATTCTTTAGTAGTATTTTTTAAATTCCTTTTCTGTAGAGAACCCAAGGCAAAGTATATTCAATTCACTTGCAATACTAATATGACAATGAAATTTGTTCATAAATGGTATTAAAAAAAGAAGAAGCGATTAACCACTGTTAGTTACTACATTTTATTAACACTTATCCCTCTTGAGGTTTGATTTTCCAAAATCGATATCAGTCTAACTTGAAACATATTTATTTTCATCTATCATCATTCCTTAGTTTGATGTTTATTTTCATTTGCATTTATTGAAGATTAAATAGAGGCCTTTTTGAGGTTCCATCCTCATGGGTGCAATTGGGTGCATGATCAACTGAGTTGCAATTATTCATCTAGTGAAGCAGAAATAACCAAATACCATGTTCTTCTTTTTCATCTTGACAGTCTTGGTCAATGTTGTCAAATGGCGTAAGTGATCCCGTGAGACCCAAGGGGGCTGTGCGCTTATGTGATGGCACAACCCACCAAACAATTAAAAAAAAAAAATCAAGGAAAAATGAAAAAACAATGAAAAATCATGTGAAAATACTTCAAGTGAAGGGAATTGTTTCTTATAGTTTTATTAGACTGTTAGACTAAACCAAGTCAACTAACAGCTACTCAAATGAATGCATATGCTAAAAAAATGTGAAAAAACAACATATATTGATGTCATTTTGAGAGAGAGAGAGAGAGAGAGAGAGAGAGGGAGGTATTCCGTAATGGTAACGGTAGCCATAACGGCGGAGAGAGAGAGAGAGAGAGAGAGAGAGAGAGAGAGAGAGAGGGGGGTATTTCGTAACGGTAACGGTAGCCATGTCGGCCACCACCGTTACCTTTATGATACGGGTCGTAATGGCTGTTACGGCCCCCGTAACGGCCATTATAGTCTCTCTCTTTTTTTTTATTGAAAGAAAAAAGCTAAAAAACCTGTATTAGCCTTGTAGCGTTGAATTTTTTTTCTTCTTCCGAAAAACCTGTATTTGCGTCGTAACAAACCATTACGAGTCTATTGCAGCCTTTACAGGAGTTGTAATGTGCCATTAACGGTGATTATAGGTCATTTTTTTTTTCCATAACGGCTATTACAACCGTTATGACCCTGTAATGTGTAACGGTTGGCATTGTTACCTTTATGTAACGGCCTTTATGGCCACGTAACGGCCTTTATGTTACACCATGAGAGAGAGAGAGAGAGAGAGAGAGAGAGAGAGAGAGAGAGAGAGTTGTGAAAATAGGGACATAACTGCATAACGATGGATTATATGGTCGCACGCTTCTCTGCGCGAACGGCACAATGACAGCACTGGTCTTGGCTATTTGTTGCTCTCAAGTTGGATGCAAAAGAAACATAATTGCATTTAAATGCTAGTTTCATTGTGAATGCTTGGAAATTTTCCATCATTTCATCTCAACTAAAGTGAATGTTGCAGCTCAATTTTATATCATGAACAAACACAGCCTGTGTGTCCTTTTTCTTAAAACCAAAACTGACCTTGCTCTGTTTCTGGATCAGCTTGCCATAAACAAGGAGATAATGGAACAGGAAGGCGAAGATGGAGACAAGCTCATCCCTATGGAGGAGGAACAGGCACCAGCACTTCCACGATCAAGAAACCGTCCTAAACGTGAAGCTTAAGGGTTCAAGTTGAGTAGATCGGTTTTGTAGCGTTTTTATAGAGGGCTGACCAGATCCATCAGCTCTTGCAACCTAATATGTGAAACATAAGAAGCTGGTTGGTTCTGGTTTTGTTATGACATTTTTTCTTTAAAATGTGCAAATACTGTAAGATAAGGGATTGCAATAAATTAAAACCATTCCTTTTTAATTGAAATGGCCATAGTTAAAAGATGATAACATCAAGATGACATGCGACACCATGCATTGATCATTGATTTCCTTGGTAAAGCGAGCCCCACCCGCATGGTGTCGATTGTGTTTTTATTTTTATTTATTTTATTTTATCACCACTTTTGTCTGAAGGATCCAGATTTTGGAGTTCTAATGACTGCAAAAGTATCCTCATTTGTTGTACCTGAATTGGTGAAATTGCTTATTGATCTTGACCATCCATTGGAATCTTTATAGGTTAATGCCCAAAACCCATATTAGAATGGGCACCTCTTGTGAGCCTAAAATAACCATTGTTGGATTCTGCATACAAGTCTAGCTTTTCTCTTGTCTATACAAATTTAGCTTTTACCTACCTTTTTAGGCTTGGTTTTGCATGGTTCAATACGATAAATTTGGGTTTTGGCCAGTGGCCAATGCAAGAGATGGCATCCTAGCAGATGGTCTAGATTAATCAGCACATTCACCATGGAAGGCTGGTGAATGTTAACCAAACCTGTTAAAATCAGTTCCCAAATGTAATAACTGGTGCACAAACACTCCCATTGTAGGGGAAGAGCGGTTGAAGAATCGCTGATAGGAGGAATTTGGGTTGCTAGTGCAGGATATCCACTCATGTGGCGCTGATGGTTCGATGACCTAAACCACAGATCTGATGGGCCAAGCATGGATTGGGTATGCCTAAGGGATCTCCCAGAATAGAATATCTAACCATTCAATGTTTGGCTTTTCTCCATTGAATATGATGGGCCTCTGTGGAATGGCTGAAGCACAGGAAGTTGAAGTTATCAGACCGTCCGAGCTGATAGATCGATGGATTTCCATCCATTAAACATGAACATTGGTCATTTAGCCATTCCAAGGAGATTGATCCACAGTCTTTTACGTTTTGGTGATTTCTACCTTGGTCCCAAGAAGTCTACCATGATCGATGGTTATCGATGGTTGGTTTGTTGACTGGCTCGTGATGGGCCTAGGGCCTACCAGATTGATGGTGTTAGATAATGTATCCCGATCATCCTGTCTGATTAATATCACATAGGTTGGATGATCCTACCCGTTGGATTAATAACCTAGACAGAAACAAAAATGGACAAATGGTCTGCAGATGGTCCGTCTGCGTTCGACAGGGAAACTCATGCGGCTAGGATTGATCACATTAGAGCGATTAGTCTGCTTTCAAGTTGTCTAAATTTCATCATCGTCCGGGCCTTATTCCAATTAATAATGTTATTTGTTCGGATTCATGATGAAAGTCATGGCATAAGTTCAACGCCAGCTTCCAACCTGATGCAACCCTCTGCCTTTTTGCAGGCTGGGGACCGGCAATGAGAGCACAGAACTCCTACATTCGCAATATAAAAGAGTATTACATAGGTTGATTAACATTAAGTGATGTCTAATAGTCTATTACATAGGTTGATTACAATCAATGAGGATATCACAACTTGGTTTTTTCCACTTGATTAGACTGTATGGATGACCAAACACATCCTAATGATAATAACATATACAATGCATGCATATTCCATACATGAAGTAGTGATTCACCACAATCTCTGGTCTACACAAACAGAAAGAAAGAGAACCAGTTATATCTGTCATTAGATCATCCCTTACACATTGATTGCAATGGGAAGATTTACTACAGACGAGCGGAAATTAACACAATAATGAAAAGTTGGAGATTACACCCGCTCTGCTGTCTCCACAGGCACCCTTGTCACATGCAGAAGATCCACCAAAGTGTGCAGGACATCTAAACAAATGAATTAAGTGGGCCACAGTACCCAGGACATCAAACACGTCTTGACTAAGCTCATCAATCGGTTCCGATGTCATCTTCTCATGTTTCTGTTTTGTACTCTTTTCACCCCTCAGCAATATGAGCTAAGAAGGCCATTCACCTATACAAAATAGCCATATAGCGTCATGTTGGAGTAAGGAATTCAAGTTGGTTGTGAGAGATGAAAGAAGGGAGGACACAAGAACTGATGCCATAGAGAAACCAGAAAGAAGATGGTATTGGGATGTTTGGGGTGCTATTGTAGAGATGTTCTGGAATGTGCTGTTGTGAATATGTTCTGGGGTGTCTTAGGGACCATCACAGCCGTGTATTGGGTGGGACCCACAACTTGGATCATCTGCTATTTGGCTGTTTGAAACTATTTGCAAATTGAATCATCTGTTGAAGTTCTGTACCAACAATGAGTGGCATTTTTGTAATTTTCTATACATTATCTGGTTATTTTAGTCCTAGGCGTGTTGTACCGGTGCATTGCTGCTGGATGGCTCTAACGAGAATTGCATCTGACAATTGTCCACCCCCTTTGAATTTTTGTTTGGATGATCCAATGGATGGGTCCCATCTCATGATTTCAGCCCTACACGTGGCAGGTGTATGGTGTGGAACCTGAATAAAGGTGGAGCACATGGAAGGTTGACAACTGGCCAAATATTTCACTGATCAGTTGATCAACACCGTTCAAGTACTACATATTTGCAAAGTGAATGGGTCAGTGACCGCTCATCATTTTAACATCTAATCGAAGTGGCCCACCCATTGTGGATCCAACTTCTTGGCAGCATAGATCATCCCTACGTGTGCCAAATGTACGGTCAAGATGTTGAGGATTACAAATCCAAATGGTTCGCAACGTATTTTTGAATCTCTGACTCGGCCAAAGTCAGCGGGCGACACTTTTCTCATCTCAAAGATTGAAGGGCAAAACGGTCATTTTGCATTCTTCCAGATTATGTTAGGTGACTCAGCCATCCTTCCATGCGACACTGATATACAGCCATCTAAACCATCCAAACTGTGGGTCCCATTGTGGATAGAGAATATATCTAAAATCTCACTGATCAGCAATGTTAGTAAGGAAATATGTACTGAATCCAAACCGTTCAATGGTATTACCCTTTATAGATGGGAATTCCAAAATGTACACCTTGACTTTCAAATTGGATGCTATCAGATGATTGATTTAAATAAATAAAAAATATGAACGGATCAAATTCAACGATCCACGGTTAGATAATTGCAACAATTGCTACCTTGGGAATACATTCCATCTAAGAAATGCTATTAGATGGGATGGTTCAAATAAAAAAAAACCATTTTTTATGTGAATAATTTTTTGCATATTGATTATTCCACCACCAAGTTTTCTTATATGGTTGGTTTTTCTCTCTAGATATTCTTAAAACATTTGTTACCAATTTCTTAATGCACTCAGCTATCTTATTCTTTCTTTTTTCCTATTAATTTTTTTTAATCTTTAATATAAATATCTATAACCATAACTTATGTTGGACGGTCAAACTCTCTGGCTATTACATACAGGCTTTATACGTTGGTCATTTTATCTTCCCAAATAGGAAAAAAAAAAAAATCTATTTGGCTCATTTATGATTCACTTTTGAAAGTTATTAAGGGGCTGTTTGGATACCTCTAAATAAGTTACTTTTTTCTACTTACAACACTAGATAAGTAACTTATTTGAGATAAGTTTGGTTTATGATCAATTATAAGTAACATTTTTTTTTTTAAAATTTAAAGTTACTTAATCAATTCAGTTTAATAAGTAGAAATCAAGATAACTTATCTTAAGTAACTTACAATCTAAACGCCCACTAAATGTTCATCTCGCTTCTTAAAGCTTGTTTGGATTCATGGAAGGGAAACACCATAAAATCTACTCTCATTTATTTGTCAAGCTTTTCTTTATGAGAATTTGTGGGAAACACCATTTCCCACTCTGTCTTTTGTTAGAAAATAAACAACATTATTTTTCCACCTCTGCTCTTAAGAAAGGCATTTTCTCATGACTGAGGGAAAAGGAATTTCTCAAATGTTAAGTCCAAATGTGCACCCATCAATCCTTAATTGCATCACATGTGCCACGTGTCAATGCTCCAAATGAGTCATTATCCATCTTTGTTTATGCCCTACACATGCCACTGCCAATAAACAAGCGTGCCACATAGGTACATTGAAAGTAGACCGTTGGGGATGGATGATTGTTTTCATACAGGGATAGCTTAGCTGAATAGTTGAAGAGCCTGAGTTTTGCTTAGTTAGATTCAAAGGTGAGGTTAGCATGTGTTCTTGGGGCTGGAAAACCTCAAGGCTACATTGCTGTTGAATCTGTTGATAGAATAGCCAGGGACATGAATCGATGAGCAGAACATGGAACTAGGCATCCAATGCCTAAACTACTGGACCTCTATCAAACCTATCTTGACGAAGCTCATCAATCGGTTCAGGTATCATCTTCTAACGTTTCTGTTTCTCACTCTCTTCACCCCTCTCAGAATTATGAGCCAAGAAGGCCATTCACCTACACAAAATAGCCATGTAGCGTCATGTTCTGTTTCAACCACGACATAATTCAACTACAAGGAACTGCACTTTATCTCAGCACACTTCAGACTCAAACAGGTATTTCATGGCCCCATTATCGGATCTTGATTAATAAAACCTCACATTGTAACGTGTTCGGAAATCATCAAGGGAGCATGTTTGGATGCCCTGTCAAACTAAATTGGAAATAACCAAATTGAAATATCCTTAGAAATCATATCGAGTATCTGGGCTTTAAATTTAAATCATGTTACTATCAAGTTGAACTTGAAATAATCAAATTGCAATTTGAGAGCTACTTGCTCATTATGGATGCTAGGAAACATCAGTGATTCTTGTTATTTCCTGTCGATTAGCTTGAATGTTCACAATTCAATTTGCTTGAGCACCCAAACACAGCAAAGGTATAGATAATCACAAACCCAGTTCATTATGGATGCTAGGAAATGTCAATAGTTCTTGTCATTCCTCTTGATTAGATTGAAACGTTCACAATTCAATTCACTCGAGCATCCAAACACAGCATAAGATAGATAATCATAAACCCAGTTCATCGAAAACTCAAATGGACCCAAGTGAAGGAATGTAATATGCAGCTCACACTGTAGAAGTCATAGGAAGATCCCTCACACAGTAAAGGTCGCAAACACGTGTTGTAACTCAGAGCTGTTGATCAAGTGGGCCATCATGTGGAAGGGCTAGAGGTTAAAAATCACAGTGACTGTAGAGCTCTGACCATCAACCAAGTTATTTTGGTTGGATGTCAACCATTACTATGTTTTGAGCTGACAGTTACTTTCTCAAGCTACTGATTGGAGGGCTACAGCTCCTCCCAATCATCTAACATGTTCACCATGTGTAACATCAGGTGGTAGCTGCATATAATTTATACGGCGGGAGTCGTATAATAGCATTATTGTCTTTCACATGCCAAGAGGAATTCTATCAATGGTGTGGAGCAGCGTGGGGTCCATGTTTTGAACTAACTGAACCAGATATAGACTAGCCCATTTAGAGTTGATCAATCCAAATGGATCCACCAATCAAATGTCTCGGATTACCATTACTTTGGTTGCACACAAAATCAAATCAAATATAAACATATAAACTAGCGATAGAATTTACAAATCAGTAGATCACTGAACAAAGACGCTACCATTCCATAACATACAGAAACAATATTTTCCAAACTATCACAAATTTGTTTTTAGTTCTGAATACATTACTACAAGAACAGAATACACAATGACTAATTGAAATCTCAAATCCTAAGGCGGACCGTACCATGTGCATGCTGTGGCCCAAAAATCAGGCCCAGAAAAGTTCAAAACTCGATGTACTTGTGTGTTGACCTTACGACAGGATTTGATATTGATCTATCACAACTTCAAGCTACTGACGATGATTACAGCATTTCCAATCTCAGTTAATTCTCTAAGCTGAACACCTTCGTCTAGTACCGCGCAACTTGCAATCCCAGCTCATATTAAGGTTCTGAGACAATGTATTTGGAGATGTAAGCACATTACCTGCATAAGAAATGTAAATACATGAGAGGAATCATATGATCTACTCTATGTGCTGAAGATGACACATAGGGCCTATAATTTGGTGATCTGGTTGGTCCATTTTGTTGACCCCACAGTCTATGGTCCACACCAGAAAAATCACCCGTCACTTGGCCTTCCCAGTAGGGAAGTTCTACTGAAAATGTACACCATAGGTGTGTTTTGTTAGACATCATCCAAGTGCTGGCCATTGTCCAGATTGGTTAGGATAATTTGATCTGGGAGACTTTTCTGTATGGCCCATGGAATGAATCATGTGGAACATGACACACAGATCCCACATGCCACAATTTGGTGGGCCAATCAAACTAGCATCAGAATGTTTCTCAATAAACAATCAATCAAATATTTGTGAGAAGAAATGCCAAAATGAATAACGCAAGAAAATCTTTGATTTAAAAATTTAATCTAGAAATTGGAAAAGGTATTAACAAATAGAAGGCAGTGAAAACAGCATACCCGACAGTAAGGATGAGTGGTTCTAATTATCATATCGGCCCTTAATGATGACACGTGGGACATGTGCTATCTTGTTCCAATCGTCGCCTGTCCCCTTCTCACATCGTCTCTCCAAATGTGGACAATCCCTAATACACAGATATTCAAGTGCATTGAGGCGTTGCACCGCCGCTGGCAAAGACGTGATAGCAGGGCAGAATGAAATTGACAAGTGATAAAGCAATGTGAGATCTCCCACCCACTCAGGCAAAGACAACAACTTGCGACAGCTTCCGATCTCGAGCGTTTCGAGGGCGGTGAGGTATCGCATACCGTCTGGTAAACATGTCAGGTTATCCAATTCCTGAATCTGGATACATCGAAGTGATGTGAGGATTCTTATTGATTCCGGCAGAGCCATCAGACTCGGACTCCTGGCAATGCTTAGATCTTGGAGGTTGTTGACTTGCGGTAGCCACTCTGGCAAAGAGGACGTCAACACATCACATTCAACTATGCATAAATCTTGAAGAGTGGTGATATGTTGTAGCCCCACTGGCAAAGACGCCAACTTATCACAGCCATGGATGTCTAGTGTCCTTAGAGAAGTTAGGTATTGCAAACCTTCGGGCAAAGACGGCATGTTGCGGCAATACCAAATCGACAGAAGACGAAGAGATGTCAAACCTTGCCATGGCCCATCATCCGGTAGCGAAATTAGACTCATGCATGCATAAATGTACAAAGACTCGAGAGAGGTGAGGTACTTCATTTCCTCAGGCAATGATGTAAGCTCCAGGAATCTGCTAATATTTAGAGACTTGAGATGTGTAAGATTTTGAAACAACCCTTCTGGTAGAGACACAGTCTCTGGAAATTCATCTAAGCAAAGAGAGGACAGCGAGGTGAAGTTCATCACAGATTTTAATACGTGCCCATTGCTATCTCTTATCTCTAAATCTTCAAGAGATGGAAGCCATGGCAAGGCAGTCAACTTAGGACATTCGTCAATGATCAATTTGCAAAGGCTAGGGAATGCTTCTCTTCCCTCGAATCCGGACCACTCTTCCAAATTGGCCATCCTGCACAAGGTGAGTTCATTCAATGAAGGAAATGCTTTCGACGAGCTTGTACCATAGAATTCAGCACCAATGCACTTCACGCCATTCATGTCGGCTATTGTAAGCACCTTGAGGAAAGGTAGTTGTCCAAACGGTGGGAGAAACTCAATCTCACATTCTCCACTTATAAATAGTGAAATCTTCTCCAAGTTCAAGAGCGCTGACTCCATCATCCAACGTGGAAATTTGATGCCGTTGTAATAGGTTATTTCCAATCTTTTCAGATTTGGGTGGGGTTCGAGGACTTCAAGAATCTCCTCATAATTTCCTATCGCGACAACATTATCATACTCCCAGCAACATACTTCTAACGAGAGGAGATTCTGTTTAGCAATCAAATTTGCTTCCTTGGCATTAGTCGGATTTCCAATGTTCCCCACTTTGGTTATCCTTAGTACTCCTCTGAGGTTCAAGTGCTGAAGCTCTTTGATGCCACATCCACTCTCCTCACCTACAATGAAAGTGGTTAATGATTGGAGGCAGGTTAATTGCCCGATATTTTTGGGCATGTGAGACAACGACCCGCACTCGCTGATATCAAGGTGTCTGAGGCTGGCCATGTTCTTCATGTTGTTGGGTAACTCGCGAAGCTTATCACATCCTCTTAATTTCAATGTCTGCAGGTTTTGGAGGCTGCTCATGGATTCAGGCAATGCTTCAATGTTAGAATAAGATAGATCGAGGTACCGTAAATGTTTCAAATTGTCCATCGGAATTTGCAAAATCTTAATGTCAGTGTATCTCAAATCCAACACACGCAAGAATCGGAACTCGGAGATGTAATGAGGAATCAGCATCAAGAGCATGATTCTATACTGACGTGTATACTCGTCGTAATTCGATCGCAGGAGGAAAGACCGCAGCTTTTGAGCTTTGTGCAAGGACTCAAGAGCTTTTGCTGATGAAGTTACATCAGAAGAAGATAAATGACGGATCCCCTCCGGAGACAAATCAGGTGCTTTCTCAGCCTCCGCTTTCATACATTCAGCTCCCATAACCGATCGTGCGAGATCATATGCAGCATCATGCAATCTGCACTTCCTTATGTAGCCATCTTCATCTTTCTCAGTGGCTTCAAAGAAAGTCCTTGAGAGCAATTCAACAAATATCTCATGCCCGATATCTTCCAGCTCCATTCTTCCTCTGGATGGAATGAAACCGTTCGCCATCCACAACTGGATCAATTTTTCCTTTTCGACTTCATGACCTCTAGAGAATACAGAACAATAAGCAAAGCATTCCTTTGAATGTAAGGGCAGATGATTATAACACAAATTCAAAGCAGGTAACAAATTTCCATCATCTTCAGGTAAGTTCCAAATTTCACTATCTTTGATAATCAGCCATTCATGCTCCTCTCGTCTGAAGCGGAGAAGGCTGCCTACGGCCTTCGCAGCCAAAGGCACACCTCTGCACTTCTTCGCGGCTTCTTTACCGATCGTAGCCAAATTCGGAAATTCTTCTGGTTTCACCTCCCCAAATACTCCATGATTAAACAAGGACCAACAATCATCATCTGATAAACGCTCCAAACAGTACATGGCCGTTGTGTCCATGATGGACGTGATCACCTCTTTTCCGGCAGTTATGATGATTTTACTGCCTTTAGCTCCACATGCCAACAAATTCCTCAGTCTATTCCACTTCCTCTGATCTCTGCTCCACATGCCATCTAACACAATCAAGAACCTCTTCCCGCCTAGCTTTTCTCGGAGGCATCGCTCCACTTCATACACCCCACGTATCCAATGTTCTTCACCGATCGCACGATCCACGATTTCTTTCGTAAGCGTCTCCACATCGAAATCCTCCGACATAGAGAACCACATCCGTATCTCGAAATTCCGCTCCACCCTCTCATCATCATAAGCCAACCGTGCAAGCGTCGTCTTGCCAATTCCACCAAGACCCACAATCGGAACAACGAAAGGATCCCCACCATTTATCAACAACTCCACGACATTCTCTCTATCTTTCTCCCTCCCAAAAATTGGAAATTCTTCAGAAACAGAATCCATCCATCGCCACCCATCGGCCTCAAGCCGCTTCTCGGGGAAACCCAAGTCGAACATAGTCCCTTCCGACGCAATCTCATTCACCATTTCCTGAATCTCCTTCATCGTTTCTATGCATGAAAGGAGAGAGAAGGAGAATTCACGCGCATGGCTTTCTTCTGCAATTGCATCCTCCGTCTTCGATTGAAGAGCTTCGAATGCAAGCTCGTCTATCATGTCGTCGGCGGCGTAGGCCACTTCTTTGAGCTGTGTAAGCCAAGCTGAAATTCTCTGATCCTTTGCTTGCATTGATTCTGCAACCTCGACTGCTGCTTTCATCGATGAGAAGGAGTTCAAGAGAATTCGGAGATCTTTGATTACATCTCTAAGGAATTCAGGGTCTTGTTCCAGTAAGGAATTCAAGCTGGTTGTGAGGGATGAAAGAAGGGAGGACACAAGAACTGATGCCATGGCCAGAGAAACCAGAGGGAAGATGATATTGGGATGTTTGGGGCGCTGTTGCAGAGATGTGCTAGGTTGTGCTCTTGTTTAAATTTCTTGGGCTGCCTTAGGTGTTGTTTGGATGGCCTTTAAATCATTTACTCAGTGAATAGGTCATTTTTATGTTCAGATGCTTTCATTTGCTAGTAAATCATTTACCATCTTGAAGCGATTTACTAGCAAATACATCTCCTCCTCTGCTTAGCAAAGAGTTCAGATTTCATTTATCAGTGAATCATTTGGAGGGTGACTAACAATGTGGGTGTGTATTGATAAAAAAAAGAAGAAGAAGAAGCTTGACATGAGATAAGTAGAAAAGTCAAAAGCTAAAAAGTTAAAAAAAAGTAATTTTTAAGGGATAAGTTACTTTTCAATTATACTTACCAAATGAACTTAAGTGTCAAAAGTAACTTAATGTCTTAAGTTTAGTCCATATTATTTGGTAGTATCTAAACGGGTCCTTACTAGTAATTAGCTTTTTTTTTTTTTTTTTTTGTTTTTTTAATTTTATATTGTAAATGATTTACTGGTAATCATTTATAGACTATCCAAACACCATAAAATCTTTTATAATTTACAGCCAATCAAACAGGTAGTAATACAAGCATCAAAATGACCCCTTAGGGACCATCACAGTGTGTGACGCAAGGAGGACGTGGTAGGTCGATCACCGTCTTCCTAACCGAATGTTTCTCGAATCCACGAGAAGAAATAAAAGGATAAAAAGAGGAAATTAATTCTGAATAATTGTTAATTCTGAATAATTGTTGTTTGATAATTGAATGACTAATAAACGGAATTACAATGCATATAAATAGGAAACTAAATCCTAGGCAAAGTATCATACTCCAACTCAAACTAAAACTCCTAGAAAACGCAACTTACTATAAATAGTAAACTTACTATTTATAGAAGTCGTTCAATCCTACCAGAACTCTTGGTTTTCTGCGAAAAATAGAAAGTTATCAAATGGACCTAACCATGTTATTCTACTAAATATTCTAAGCCCTTTTTATGTTGGACACTAACTCTAAAACCCTACAAATCCAAAGTTATGATCGAATTAAAACTTATATAAATAGTAAAACTGAAAATAAACTAGCCTAATGACCGTCGATACGGTCGAATCTCGCGATTCCGGCATGGGCAACCCAGCGTAGCAGGGTTGGTTGGCTAAAGTAGCTCGAGCTACCCCAAATTGATATATTATATGTCCCGAAACTCATTTCGGATTGTGAGATACGGTCGGTTTACGGTCCTAACGGTCCGATCACTTTCGACTCCGACCGAACTTCTTTTGCTCCATTGGGCCATGAAATAATCAGCGACCCGTTATACATCAGCGTGTATTTGGTGGGACCCACAACTTGGATCTTCTGATCTTTGACTCCATGAAATTACTTTGCGGGTTGAGTAATCTGCTATTTTGGTGCATATGTACCTTACCGGCGTGTATAATTTCACTGCATTGGAGGTGGATTACTCTCATGGGTATCGTTGCCGACAACCCCACTCCAACAAGGTTTTGTTTGGATGATCCAATCAGTGGGTCCCACCTAATGAATGGCTCGGATGTCCTCCACATGTGCTAGGTTGGCCCATTTATCCGCATGTAGATGAGACTTCTGTGCGTCTCTAAGGGGACTCGGATTGCGTGGTGTGGCTGGATTCTGTGGGTCCCACCTTGACATATGTGTTTTATCCATTCCGTCCATCTGTTTTTTCCATATCATTTTAATCTATGTGATCAAAATTGAATGATATGAAATCTCAATTTGACCACACAATACGAAGCACTGATAATTAAACGTCTACCATTGAAAACTTCCTGAGGTCCACAGAAATTTTAAATAAAGCTGATTTCTTTTTTGTTATTTCCATTCATCCTGGTCTATGTATCCTTATCAACAGGTTGGATGACAAATAAACATCACCATGGGCCTTAGGAAAGTTTCTACGGTGGACATCAAATGTACGGAGAGTATGCTGAGGACTACCATTCCAAATGGTTTGCAACGTATTTTTAATCTTTGACCCGGGCCAACTGCCGGTCGATGCTGACTTTCTCCTCTCAAAGAACAAAAGGGCAAAACAGTCAGTTTACATGCCTCCACAGTGCCGGACGCGAATTGTATCGCGTAGACGGACTCGGCCCAGGTGGGAGCTGTGTGAGGTCCACCGTAATGTAAAGGTTCTATCCATGCCGTCTATTCTTTTTTTTTTCAGATCATTTTAGGGCATGACCCCAAAAAAATGAGGAAAATCTAGGGTTCAAGTAGACTACGCAGTAGGGATTGAACGTCCACCATTAAAAACTTCGTGGGAGCCGTTGAAGTTTTGATGCCTTTCCTTCATCTAGATCTATGTGAACTCAATGAACAGGTTGGATGGCAACTCCGTCACTATCACTATCACCACTGCTTGCTTATGGTGTGGTCCACTTAAGCCTTTAATATTACACATTTTTTGGCTCATATCTTAAGATAATCTGTAAAAATGAATGGATGGATTAGATAAATCCCATACATCACAGTGGGCCTCACAGAGCCCCTGGCTGAACCGAGTCGGTCCAGAGGCAAGACACAAACAGCGTCCAGGATGTGGGCCATACCGCAAGAAACAGTATGGATTGAACGCCTGACGGTCACAGAAGTTTTGTATGCGGCTGATATTTGTTGCTAGAGTTTATCTGATTGGTGATAATTCTATGAACGGTTTGGATGGAATATAAACATCATGGTAAGCTTCAGGAAGGTTTCAATGGTGGACGTTGATGTTCCCACTGTTTTGTTAGTATGGCCCACCTGAGTTTTCGATCTACCTGATCTTTTCATTCCTGTCCTATTGTGATTTAAAAACAGATGGACGAATTGGATTTTTCAATAACATCTCTGTGGACCCCACACAGCCACGGGCACAGAGATATCTCTGTGCCCGGAGTCACAGGTAATCCGCTCTCCAACAAAAGCTGCCGACACTGACTTTCTCCCGTCAAAGAATCAATGGCAAGACGGTCATTTTGCATGCCCCCAGAGTCCCTGAAAATTCCCCCATCTCATCTATTTTGTTAGTTTTGTACTATTTAATGGTGAATCATCTTGGTCACCTGAGACCCACATGTACAGTTTATCTAGACCATCAAAATTGTGGACTCAAGCAATCCTAGCCATCCAAGTAAAATGGTGAGGGTCTATATTCTAAGGAAACCTTATGATTTCTAGTATTACATTCCCCTAAAACATTAGGGCTGTTTGATTTTTCAAATCCTTTAAATTTGTGGCCCTACTGTAATTTATATAACATATCCATTCTGTCCATCCGTTGTTTCATTTTACCGAAACACTTTTATGCATTAGCTGAAAAATTGGCAGATCCAACACTAAAGTGGCCCACACGGAAGGAAGCACTTCCCCCAAGAAGTTTTTAACGGCAAGTGTTTTTTTTTTTTTTTTTTGTCTTTTCCTGTCGTATCGAGCTTTGGATCT
This sequence comes from Liriodendron chinense, assembly GCA_003013855.2. Lineage (NCBI taxonomy): Eukaryota > Viridiplantae > Streptophyta > Magnoliopsida > Magnoliales > Magnoliaceae > Liriodendron > Liriodendron chinense. The sequence goes on along the minus strand of PVNU02001323.1, from coordinate 726,742 downwards.
GCATCATTTTTCTATCTCATGCAATAAATTCAGCTGGCAACAGATGGAAAGTGTGGATAAGTGACATCATCACAGTGACACTCACAAAGGAGGCAGTCAAATTATGCATTAGGAACATTGCCGTAGGTACTTAAAAGAAATAATTATTACTCATTTATAAGGTATTTACATTAAGTTTGGAAAATCAAATAAGCCCAATATTTGAAACTCAAAATTAAATGACAATGGATTGCATTTGGTGAAATTAATATTATTATTACACAATGGTTGAATGTCTAGAAATACCATAGTATTTTAACCATAAAATCCTACGTTTCGGATCAACTATAAGGGCTTATTTGGCACCATGGATTTGGGGAGATTTGAGGGGATTTCAAATCCCCTGGTGTGTTTGGAACATAAAGAAAATAAGGGTTTCAAATCGCCTCGATGAGGAGGTTTGCAATCCAAGGTAAAAGCTTGGATTACATCTAAAATCTTACCAAGAGTCACATATGTAACGTGTGTGTCACTAGGCCACTAATCCATTGGGCACATGGCCCATTGATGATACCCCCAAAACAAGTAGATTATCAACTGTATCACTAAAATTACTTTAATATGATGATCTGCGCCATCCAAACATTGTCCAAGGAAATCAATGGTTAAAATTTGTAGGTTAGTCACTTGGGTGTGATCCTGTGCTTGTGACCCATCCGAGACTTGGAATTTCATCGTTTTCGGCCAAAGTATATATTTCAACGGGCTTATTACAACCATTGTATCGAACATTACATGCTTATATTAATTAGGGATATTAAAGTTGATTTAGTAATTAAATTCAAACCCCTATAAATATTATACTTTTGGACTACAGGGGATTTCAAATCTATGGTGCCAGACACAAACAGGCGGTTTCAAATCCAGGGGGTTACAAATCCATGCTCCAAATAGGCTGTAATACTTCACTATAAACGAAAAACAAAAAGAGAGTAAGGTCATTTCATATCGAGAAAAAAAAGAAAGAGAAAGAAAACGTAGTCAAGTTCCATTGCTTTGTGTTCCCTGTTATGATTGTGTGTGTGTTTTTTACCCTTGGAAGTAAAGGAAACGACTATCCTTTTTTGGTTTTTGTTTTTTTATTTGCCTTTTCTTTTAACACACCTACCTCACCTACACATCACAATGGGTGCTTCAACCCATGACCTCTTAAAACTCTTGTGAGTTTACCATTTAGCCATGAGTAGAGACTATAAAGTTGTATTAAGTGAAACATATCTTTGGTGGACTATAGAATTGCATTGAATGGACCAGATTTCACAACTGCAGCCGGTCACTTGTATGCACATTCAACTCAATTGTCACTTGTAAAGGGCGCATATGGATGGAAGGGTGGATAAAACACAAGGACCAACGTGGTGCCCTTAAACAGTAGATTTTGAAATCCACCAGCAATCCCGTTTCATCTCCTGTTCGGATTAGATGATATGATCCATGGATTAATCTAAGCCTTCCCATAGTTACCAAAAAATGGATCCAATTTACGTTGGACCAAACACAATTCCATATCACCTAATGCCACGTTCCAAACAGGCCCTTAGTTTAGGCTCCATCCATAGCTGGATGAGAGATTGGGTTGCTGGAAAACCATGCCGGGTGTAAATTGCAAGAGTCGTGTCATTTTTAAATGGTGAAAAATTAACAAAGAGTTTACGATTTTGAACAATGCACCTGCGTTGAATAGATGGGCTTCAGATCTGGTTCAACCCCAACCTTAGTAGACAAAAAATGCTTGCTTGACCGGGCAGAGTCATGGGGGCGTGACTATTTGCTTACGTGGAGAGAGGACTTCATGTCAATGAGATCCACACCGACCATTGGGTGGCAGACCAGAGCCCAAAACTCAGGCCGATTCAAGACTTAGGTGGGCTACACAAGGAGGAACCATTGAGATGGAAATTCCCACTATTAGAATAGTTCAAATTGTGTGTGGGTCCACCTAGTGTGTGTTGGGCCGGTTCCACCTCAAAATGACTAGTTATTATTAAGGGGCCTCTTCCCAATATATAGCCCAGTAATCTTCCCAGCCTTTAACCGATGTGGGACAAACCCAACAGTGTGTGTATGCCATAAATCTATTAATTTGATGAGCCACAATAAGATGAATGGATTCCTGAAGATCGGAATATTCAAAGACTCATGTGAGTCACAGCATGTGAATATAGAGCTTTTAATCGTATTTGACAGCTTTCCTGTGGTGTGGAAATATGTACTGAATCCAAACCACTGGATGGGAGGGCCCTTTATAGATGGGGCATCCAAAAAGTACATCTTGAATTTTAAATTGAATGCTATGAGATGAATGGTTCAATAAAAAATATGTGCTGCTCACGTTCAACAATCAACCGTTAGAATCATCCAACCATTCCTGTCTTGGGGATACATTCCATCTAAATAATGCTATTAAATGAATGATTCAAATAAAAAATATACATGTTTTCTGTAAGTAGCTATTTGTACATTGTCATTCCACCACCGAATTTCCTTCGTGGTGTGCTTGGATGGGAGTAAATGCATAAAAATGAAATGAAATGGGAGTAAATGAGCTGGTAAATGAAATCCTTTCTTTGATAGAGGATTTGGAAGTTAACCGGGTGAAATGATTTTTTGAGATACCTTGAGAGTCGAGCAAGCAAAACAAAGGTGCTGCTATGCACATGTCCGCCATAAATGTGGCACATTGATGATACTCCGAAATGATCCGAGTATCGGCTACATCACTAAAATCACACCGATAGAATGATGCAAACCGCTCAAAGGTTGGCCAGATAAATGGACAGTTATAAAATGTTGGCAAGTTGTTTGTTTGTGATCCTTACATTTGGGAGCCACTTGAGGCTTGAAATTTCCTCATTTTTAGCAAAAGTATATATTTCAATAGGCTTATTACAATATCACATTTGTACACTACATTGGGATATGAAAGCTGATTTTGGATATCACACATGGTCATGTGAATATTGAAAGATTCCAATGCATTCTAATTCATGCTATTTACTCCCATCCAATCAGAATATTGGGATTTCAAATGCATTTCATTTACTCCCATCCAATAAGAATATTGGGATTTCAAATGCATTAATTGAGTAAGCCATTTACTCCCAGCTCATGTACCTCCAATTCCATTTCGCATTTGCCTCCATTTACAAGCTCCCAAACGAGCCCTTAGATATTCACAACCTCCAATTCCTCATTATGGATGAGAGGAAATGTCAATAGTTCTAGTCATTTCCTCTTCTTTATAAGGAATGTTTGCAATTCAATTCACCAGAGCATCCAAACATAGCATCAGATATATAATCATAAACCCATTCCTAAAAAACTCGAACAGAACCTAGTGAAGGAATGCTAATATGCAGCTCGCACCATTCCCTCTATCGGTACAGGTTGCGAACACATGTTGTGATTGGGAGCCGTTGAGCAAGTGGGCCACCATGTGGAAGGACTAGAGGTTAAAAATCGCAGTGACTGTAGAATGCTGACCATACATCTGCGAGCTATTTTAATTGGATGTTGATCATTACACTGTTTTGAGATGACCATTCCTTTCTCAATCTACTGATTGGAGGGCTACAGCTCCTCCCAATCATCTAACATGTTCACCATGTGTACTGTCAGGTGATAGCTGCATTTAATTTCTATTGTGGGAGTTGTACAATATCATGGCCACATCCCAAGTGGAATTCGATCAATGATGTGGAGTGTGGGGTGGTCCATGTTCAGAACTGAACCACTCATGGACTAGCTCATTTAGAGTCAATCAATCCAAATGGATCCACCAATCAAATTTCTTCAATTGTCATTACTTTGGTTTCACACAAAAATCTAATATGCATATACAAACTCGTGATAGAATTTACAAATCAGTAGATCACTGAACAAAGATGCTACCATTCCATAACATACAAAAACAATATCTTCCAAACTATCACAATTTTTATTTATTTTTACTTCTCAATACATTACTACAAGAACAGAATATGCAAGGACTAATTGAAAACTCAAATCCTAAGGCGGACCACACCATGTGAATGCTATGGCCCAAACATCAGGACCCAGAAAAGTTCAAAACTCAATGTACTTGTGTGTTGCACCTTACGACAGGATTTGAGATTGATCTCTCACAACTTCAAGCTACCGAAGATGATTACAGCATTTCCAATCTCAGTTAATTCTCTCAGTTGACCACCTTCGTTTAGAAGCGCGCAACTTGCAATCCTTGCTCATATTAAGGTTCTGAGACTCTGTATTTGGAGCTGTAAGCACATTACCTTCATAAAAAATGTATAGACATCAGAGGAATCATACGATACACTCTCTGTGCTGAAGATGACACATGGGGCCTGCAATTTGGTGATCTGGTTGGTCCATTTTGTCGATCCCACAGTCTATTGTCCACACAAGAAAATCTCCCCAGTCACTTAGCCTTCATGATGATACTGAAGAATGTACGCCATTGGCATGTTTTGTTTAGACATCATCCATGTGTTGACCATTGTCCAGATGGTTAAGATGATCTGATCTGGGAGACGTTTCTGCATGGTCCATGGGAATCATGTGGATCATGACAAAAGATCCCACATGCCACAATTTTGGTGGGCCAATCAAACTAGCATCAGAGTGTTTCTCAATGAACAATCAATCAACTATTTGGAACAAATACCAAAGTGAATATAAGGAATACAAATCCAAGAAAATCTTTGATTTCAAACATTTAACGTACAAATTGGAAAAAGGTATTAACAAATAGAAGGCAGTAAAAAACAATGTACCTGACAGTAAGGATGAGTGGCTCTAATTATCCAATTGGCCCTTAATGATGATACGTGGGACATGTGCTATCTTGCGCCAATCTTCACCTGTCTCCTTCTCGCATCGTCTCTCCAAATGTGGACAATCTCTAATACTCAGATATTCAAGTGCATTGAGGTGTTGCAATGCCGCTGGCAAAGATGTGATAGCAGGGCAGAACGAAATCGACAAGTGACTAAGCAATGTGAGATCTCCCACCCACTCAGGCAAAGACGGCAACTTGCGACAGCTTCCAATCTTGAGCGTTTCGAGGGCGGTGAGGTATCGCATACTGTCTAGTAAACATGTCAAGTTATCCAACTCCTTAATCTTGATACACTGAAGTGATGTGAGGATTCTTATCGACTCCGGAAGAGCCATCAGACTCACTCCTGGCAACGCTTAGATCATGGAGGGCGTTGACTTGCGGTAGCCACTCTGGCAAAGACAACGTCTGGACATCACATTCACCAATTCGTAAATCCTGAAGAGTGGTGATTTGTTGTAGCCCCACTGGCAAAGACACCAACTCATCACAGCCATAGATGTCTAGTGTCCTTAAAGATGTTAGGTATTGCAAACCTTCAGGCAAAGACAGGCATATTACGGCGATACCAAATTGACAGAGGCCGAAGACATGTCAAACCTTTCCATGGCCCATCATCCGGCAGCGAAATTAGACTCCTGCATGCATAAATGTACAAAGATTCGAGGGAGGTGAGGTTCTTCATTTCCTCAGGCAATGATGTAAGCTCTGGGAATCTGCTAATATTTAGAGACTTGAGATGGGTAAGATTTCGCAGCAACCCTTTTGGTAGAGTCAATGTCACATGAAATTCATCTAAGCAAAGAGAGGACAGCAAAGTGAAGTTCATCACAGACCTTAATATGTTCTCATTGCTATGTCGTATCTCTAAATCTTCAAGAGATGGAAGCCATGGCAAGGTAGTCAACTCAGGACATTCGTCGACGGTCAATTTGCAAAGGCTAGGGAATGATTCTCTTCCCTCGAATCCTGACCATTCCTCCAAATTGGTCATCCCTCGCGAAGTGAGTTCCTTCAACGAAGGGAATGCTTTTGACGAGCTCATACCGTAGAATTCAGCACCAATGCACTTCACGGCATTCATGTGAGCTATTAGAAGTACCTTGAGGAAAGGTAGTTGTCCTAATGAATCTCAATTTCACATTCTTCACTTACGAATAGTGAAATCTTCTCCAAGTTCGTGAGCGCTGAGTCCATCATCCAACATGGAATTTTGATACCGTTGTAATAGCTCATTTTCAAAGTTTTCAGATTTGGGTGGGGTTTGAGGCCTTCAATAACCTCCTCATAATTTCCTCTCGTGAAAACATCGTCAGAGGAGATTCTGTTTAGCAACCAAATTTGCTTCCTTGGCATTAGTTGGATTTCTAGCATTCCCCACTTTCGCTATCTTTAGTACTCCCCTGAGATTCAGTTGCTGAAGCTCTTCGATGCCACATCTACTCTCCTGGCCTACAATGAAAGCGGTTAATGATTGGAGGCAGGTTAATTGCCGAATATATTTGGGCAGGTGAGACAATGACCAGCACTCACTGATATCAAGGTGTCTGAGGCTGACCATGTTCTTCATGTTCTTGGGTAACTCACAAAGCATCGCACAACCTCTTAATTTCAATGTCTGCAAGTTTCGGAGGCTGCTTATGGATTCAGGCAATGCTTTAATGTTAGAATGAGATAGATCAAGGTACCGTACATGTTTCAAATTGTCAATCGGAATTTGCAAAATCGTAGTGTGACTGTGTGAGTGTATCTCAAATCCAACATACGCAAGAATCTGAACTCGGAGATGTTATGAGGAAACATCATCCTTCTATACCCATACTGACTTGTATACTCATCGTAATTCAATAGCAGGAGGAACGACCGCAGTTTTTGAGCTTTCTGCAAGGACTCAAGAGCTTTTGCTGATGAAGTTACATCAGAAGAAGATAAATGACGGATCCTCTCCAGAGAAAAATCGGGTGCTTCCTCAGCCTCCGCTTTCATACACTCAGCTCCCATAACCGATCGTGTGAGATCATATGCAGAGTCATGCAATTTGCACTTCCTTATGCAGCCATCTTCATCTTTCTCTGTGGGTTCAAAGAAAGACCTCGAGAGCAATTCAACAAACATCTCATGCCCGATATCTTCCAGCTCCATTCTTCCTCTGGATGGAATGAAACTGTTCGCCAACCACAACTGGATCAATTTTTCCTTTTCGACTTCATGACCTCTAGGGAATACAGAACAATAAGCAAAGCATTCCTTCAAATGCGACCGCAGATGATTATAACTCAAACTCAAAGCAGGTAACAGAATTCTGTCATCTTCGAGTAAGTTTCAAATTTCACTATCTTTGATAATCTACCATTCGTACTCCTCTCTTCTGAAGCAGAGAAGGCTTCCTACAGCCTTCGCCAATGGATGGGTCCCGTCTGATGAACGGCTCCTATGTCCTACATTATCGCCTGGTTGGCACGTGTCCCCGTGTGAAGCGGGACGCGGTTTGACTAGTGGTGGGTGCTCTGTGGGTCCACCATGATGTATGTGTTTTATCCAGGCCGTCCATCTATTTTTATCATTTTTAGGGCTTTAACCCAAAAATGAGGCAGATGTAAATCTCAGGTGAACCACACCATGGGAAAACGGTAGTTATTGAATGACCATTAAAAACCTCTTAGAGCCCACTGTAATGTTTATTTGACATTCAGCCTATTGATTGGGTCATACAGACCTGGATGAAGGGGGAAAAAACAACAATCAGCTTGATCCAAAACTTTTGTAGCCCCCAGGAAGTTTTTAATGGTGAGCATTCAATCAACACTGTGTGGTCCACTTGAGATTTGGATCTATCTCATTTTTTGAGCTCATACCATAAAATGATTTGAGAAAATGGATGGACGACATGGATGAAAACAAAAATCACGGTATGGCCCACAGAGCACCGACCACTAGCCATTGCCTAGTGGCAGGGTCACTCGCCAATCCCTTCATATAGAAATGAATGCTATGCTGAGTTGTCTAAATAATACAACATCATATTGGTCAAGTCCTGATGTGGGCCCATTTCCAACTTCTCCCTATCTCTACGGCATAGTTGGAAAAATCATCCATTCCCAACTCTTCCCTGTACTTGAAGCATAGTTTAAAAAAAAAATAAAAAATAAAAAAAAATCAACTCAATTCTGTGTGTATGGTGAGACCATCTATCCAGGCTAAGGGTCAGGCTGCTCATGAGAATTATCTGCGAACTCATCCCACTTGATGTGCACACATAATCTAATCTATCTACTAGATGAGTCACCTAATGAAACTCCCAAGGCCCAAAAAACCGAGTGGGCCATACAGAAAGTGGGAAGGGATTTTTCCAACCTCGATTTTCTCCGGGGCCTACCTGAGTTGCAAAACAGCCTGATTTTTTGCCCAACCCCTCATCTAAGCAAGATGAAGGGTGTTTATGGCCTGAATTGCCTACACACATCATGCGGGGTGAGTTCTCAAAGGGTTTTCACGAGTTCATGTGTGTAAGTTGGGCTAGAACCTGAGACCCCAGTATTGAAACATGTCCTGTCTAACATTAAGCTGTCGGCTTGAACACGAAACTCGACTAAACTATGCACTTGATAATTAACTTTAAATTATTTAGTAATAAATAATAGAATGTTAATGTTAAATTATATAAAATAGTTAAAATGAATAAATAGTCAGCTTATGATGTGCTGATAGAAAAAGTTTGCTTTTGTAGTTAAGGTTGTGAGTGCCAAACTCAGCTCAAGTTGCTTCAAGTTGCTTCAAGTCAACCAACTCAGTGAGCCAACTCAATGTTCTCATTGAGTCAAGAATAAGTCATGCTCCTGAGCAAGTTTCCGAGTGACTTGGCTCTAAATCCCATTAAGTCGAGTTTGACTTGTCAGAATTCTGGGTTGAGTCACTTAGTTTTAGAACCATGCCTTGAAATACCCTTGCAGTTTGGAGTTTAACCAGTTATCACATGGCTAGATCAGGTTACCTTCAAATGTCAAGTTTGGTTTGCGAACCATGGGATGGTATCTTGCTAAATATGTTAGCTGAAGTGCAGTGAAAATCATGATAGCACAGAATCATGTTGACTCAGCCAGTCTATAGTCGACTCACCAAATTTTAGAAGATGGATTTGGCTGGCTCTTCAACAGAGAGCATGACATGTAACAAATGTTGTGGGGCCCACAACAATGATAACTTTACAAAATCCACTCAATACATTTATTGCACCAGCTCATGTTAGGACAACTATGATAACTTTACGAAATCCACTCAATACATTTATTGCACCAGCTCATGTTAGGACAACAGCCAAAAAACAAGGGATGAGGGCTTAGACACCGGAAAAAGTGGGATGGACCACCAGCAGTTGAATCCATTTTAGATGTCTCTCTCTTCCTCTATGGGCATGTGGCCACACGCCCTCTCTCTGTCCATTTACATGCATTGCCTGTGCCATACTGCTCAGTAGTAAAAGCAAGTTTATTTCCATCTCTTCACTGCAAAATCTGTTAGAGACTTAAGGAGTTGATTTCCTAGTAAGACACAATGGTAACAATGCCACGAAATAAGTTGGATTATGAAAGCCTTATTTTAAGGCAAATTCAAATTTTATTCATAACAAGTATAAGCATTCTGAGATAATAGGAATGCGAGAAATTGAATCAGTATTACACAGCGAAACCTACAAAAATGAGCTGCTCTGCCCATACACTCAAAATAGATTCTTGAACTTCCAGGCGAACTTCCGGAAATCAACACAAATACGAGCTGGTAAAATCAGTAACATCTCGGAGCAGAAGCAGAGGTTTTCTGAAAAGCATAATCGATGAACCTCATTCATTTCCCATCCACAAATACCGACTACCTGTAATGCATCTCATTCAGCTGTGTGAAAAAGAACCCAATTTGAAGCTTCACAATCAGGAATCAAACATTTGGCTGGACTCGGAGATATTTCTGGTGAACAAAAGAAAATGGCTGGCCCATACCAAATTCATTGACCTGCTTGCCATAAAAATGGAGGCAGTTACAGATGCAATAATGAACTCATAAGAAGGCATTTCAATAGATCTTCAATGATGGACCAGGTCTTGGCACGAAGTCCTTCTTGAGGTCCAGGTGCTTCTCAAAACCATTCCAATCCACCATGATGTTATTTGGTCTGACATAACAATCAAGTGCATTTGATCTGCCATCACCCGATGATTGCAAAGTCATGAGTTTCTATGGAGTGAGGCATCTGGCTGGTGGGACATTGTCAAAGGAAAGAAAAGATAGCTGGGTGATGGAGGAATTTGAATGGCAACCATTTGAAAGACACCCATTCATAATTTCAACAGTGCTTTAGGCTTGTGGGTGATGGCATGCACTAACTTCCAAACAATGGGTGGGTCTTTCCTTCAATCAGCCTCACATCTGTAAAAAGGTGCATGGCATGGAAAACCCCTTGCGGATTAGCCAACGTGAGTCCTATCCGCATTTGTGAGTTCATGTCCTGTGCCATTTACTTCAATGGAGCTACACCCAGGTGCCTTCTGCACTTCACGCTCCGCCATCATCTCCCTCACCTCTGTTGCATCATCCCATCTCTCAGCGCCTGCATATGTTTTTGATAGTAGTACATAGTTTCCGCTATTAGTAGGATCCAATTCAATAAGCTTCTTGCCAATTATCTCAGCAAGACTGACATTTCCATGAAGCATACAAGAACTCAGCAATATTCTCCACATCATGGGATCTGGGGTTACTGGCAATTCTGTGATGAAGTCATATGCCTTGTACAGATGGCCAGAGCGGCCAAGGAGGTCTACCATGCAACCATAATGCTTCATCTGTGGTTCTATTTGATAATCTTCAGTCATGCTTTTGAAATATTCAAATCCCTTATCGACCAACCCACCATGGCTGCAAGCAAGAAAGACCCCAATGAAGGTCACACTGCTCGGCCGAACACCTTCACTCAACATCTGTGAGAAGAACTTTAGTGCATCTTCAGCATAGCCATTCACAGCCATTCCTGATATGATTGAGGTCCATGAGACAACGTCTTTCTCCCTCATCTCGCCAAACACTTCCAATGCCTTCTCAATACATCCACACTTACAATACATGTCTATCAGAGAATTCCCCACATAAATATCCATTTTTATATTGTTCTTGTGAATGTAATCATGAATCCCTTCCCCAACATCAAGTGCCCCCAAATGGGAGCAAGCTGAGATCACACTAGCTATTGTAATTTCATCGGGTACCACTTTAGCTAACATCATTTCACGGAAAAAATTCAATGCCTCAACAAAACGGTTTGTCTGGGAGTACCCAGCGATGATAGAGGTCCAAGAGATCAAATCCTTCTCCGGCATCTCATCAAAAAGTTTCCGTGCAGAAACTAAATCCCCCGCTTTTGAGTACCCCATGATCATGGCATTCCAAGAGACAATGTTTCTTTGAGGCATTTTATCAAACACCTTCCTAGCTAATTGAACAGACCCCCGCCGCCCATGAAGATCAATCAGAGTGTTCCCCAAGTAAACGTCAATCTTCAAATGATTCTCCTCAATATACTTGACCATCGAATCCGCCACCTCCCAATCACCCAAATGCATACAAGCCAAAACAACCTTCACCATTGTCACCTCATCAGGCTTCACATTCTCTGCCTGCATTGCCTCAAAAAGAGCCAAAACCTCCCTCAACCTATTTTTCTGGCTATAACCACAAATCAAAGAGTTCCAAGAGACCGAATCCCTTTTGGACATTTCATCGAACATCCTCCGCGAGCAGCCCAAATCACCACAAGCCCCATACATATGAATCAATGCATTGGAAACAAAGGTATACGATCCAAACCCAACTTTCAGAATGTGCAAATGAACCTTCTTTCCATCTCCAATCGCCGATTTGCGGGCGCAGCCCTTGAGAAGAAAGAGGAAGGTGAGATGGTTGGGCAGGCAGCTTTGTTGGCGCATTCCGGTGTAGAAAAGGATCGCTTCCTTCGGACGGCCGTTCTGCGCAAGGCCGAGGATGATGGAATTCCAGATTCGGGTGGTGGGTTTTTCGATGAGGGCGAAGAGGAGAATGGCTTTGTTGAGATGGGGAGGTGAGAGAGCGTAGGAGCAAATGACATCGAACATGGAAGATGGTTTTGTGTGGAGTCCTGTCCTGATGAGGTGCGCGTGGAGCCTTTTGATGGAATCCATGGAAAGCTGGCTGGTTTTGGAGGGTTCTGGAGAAGAGATGGGAATTGGGTCTTGATCGGACGGTCAGGACGAGCAAGATGGAGAAGAGAAGGAGAGGGATTTTAGAGTCGGGAATGAGAGTGGATGGTGTTGCTCCTCTTCGAGCTGCTGATCCATGAACGGGAAACTCTACATGCGAGAGGATCGGATCAGATCAGAAGCGAATGTACTGTTTGACAGAATGGAGTTGGATTTTGAGTCCAGGATTTTGCATTCTTTCCGTAGTGTTTGGCAACTAGGATTTTCGATCTCGTGTAATGGACGTGGATTGGGCACTGAGTAAACTCTGTGGGGCATACCGTAATGTATTTGTCTTATCCACTCCGTCCATCCGTTTTATCAGCTCATTTTAGGGCATGAGCCAAAAATTGAAGAATATCCAAAGCTCAAGTGAACCACACCATAGGAAACAATAGGGATAATGAGATCCACCATTGAAATCTTCTTAAGGCCTACACTTGATGTTTGTTTGTCATCCAACCTGTTCATAAGGTTGCACAGAAAACATTTACCCAAAACTTCTCCTAGGCCATCGAAGTTTTCAATAGTAGGTGTTTAATTCCCCCTGTTTCTTGTGGTGTGGTCACTTGAGCTTCAGATATGCTTCAATTTTAAGCTCATGCTTTAAATAAGCTGAGAAGTTGAATGGACCAAGTGAATTAGACATACATGATAGTGGCCCCACATATTTTACTCCGTGAAATGTAGAAAAGGTATTTGGATATCAGATGTTTGTCTGCTGCATGGTATTAGGTGTTATGGAATTGCATTGGCCCCGCAAACTTCGTCCCACATTTGAAAATGACCAGAGCGATTGGATCAATCCCTATATTATACGTGGAATGCCATACTAGTTTTGGTAGACTTCTAAATCCTAGCATCTGTAGCCCTACATTGATGCATGCGTTTTATAGCATTGTACTTCCCTATGCACCCTTTGCTGTACTCAATCTCTGCCCTACCTTGCAAGAGCCAATCAAAAAATGATAAGTGTGATTCCACGGATATGCATGTGTGAACACACAAAGGTGCGAAGGAGACTATAGCAAGTTTCATGGTAACATACTTGGCATTAGCTTTGTAATGCAAAGGCACCAATAAGGTAAGAGTGGATGCACGAATGTGGCTTAGTTGACACAACAGTTTCAAGGACAGGATGGCGAGTGAAGAACGATTTAGAAAGTTAGATCGTGCCGAATGGAGTGTTAAATGTTGGGATTGGACGCCTCTACTCTTCACGCATGAAGACCACCGACCGGTCGATTACGTTGGAGATGAAGATAGCAGGGTATCTGGAGCTTTTTTGGGCCATCCGACCGGTCGGGCAGTTTCCTTTTTGGACTTGGTTTCTTGCGCGGTTTTGCGCAAGGGGTTTCTAATTCTGATTTTCTCCTATTTAAGGAGATATAATCCGAGATTAGGGTTGTCGCCATTGGGGCCGTGTTTCCTAGATGGATTCTAGGAAGAAGAGAAAGAGCTTGGGCAAGCTTGGGGATTCTCTGGGATGAAGAGAATGACTGTTCTTGTCCGTTTCATGTGAGAATAAGCTTTGGGTAGCTCGAGATTTCTCTTGTGGGCGTTTTTGTTTCTTCAATCTCTGTAATCTTCTGATATTCATAGTGGATCGCTTTGTGTCGTGGTTTTTTACCCGTTTGGGTGTTTTTCCACGTAAAATTCAGAATCTCTTGTGGTGAATGCTTTTGTGTGATTGATTGCATCTTGTTACTCGTTTGATCTCGGATTGCTTCACGCGTTTCGGCGTTCCGCTTCCGCTGCCGGCTTTTCCCAACAAGTGGTATCAGAGCTAAAGTTGGGGTGGAGTAGATTCGAATCTGAGACGAGGGGATGGGATCGAGCGTAAGGTTCGATATAGAGAAATTCTCTGGGAAAAATAACTTTGAGCTATGGAAGGTGAAGATTGAATCATTCCTGGTTCAACAAGGGCTTGATGGAGCTCTTGGAAAGCGACCCGAGGCTATGAAAGACGATGAGTGGACGAGGCTCGACAAAAAGGCAAGAACCCCAATCCTGTTAAACCTTACGGATGATGTTCTCTACCATGTCATGAAGGAGAAGACTGCGGCTGAAACTATGACGAAGCTAGAGAACGTTTATGCCAAGAAATCTCTAGAGAATCGCATGTATGTATTGATGCAATTGTTCACCTTGAGGATGGCTGAGGCAACGGAGGTGGAGAACCACCTGAGCACGTTCAATAGGCTGGTTTGCAAGTTGGTGGAGATCGATGAACCTATGAAGGATGAGTATCAAGCATGCATCCTGTTGAATTCTCTTCCAGATTCATATGAGTCGTTCAGGGACTCTGTGTGCGCAGGGAGGGAAACCATAAGCGTCGAGACCGTTATCTTAGCCCTCCAGTCGAAGGCGATGAGAAAGAAAAGCGGTGACGTGGCTTCCCGTTATTCCTCATAGGCACTGGTTATGAGGGGAAGAAGTTCTGAGCATGGAGGATATTCGAAATCGGGATCGATGGGCCAAGGGATTGACAGGGTTCTAGGGTGAGAGAAAGGGCTAGAGAGGAAGCTTGGAGTTATCTGGTTTGAGGGAAAGGGATGGGTTTGTCCTTCTCATGTGAGAATTAGCTTCGGGTAGCTTGAGATTTCTCTTATGGGTTGTGATCCAGGGTATTCTTCTGTAATCTCTTGTAACTTCTGATTCATAATAGATTGGTGTCGCTTTGTGCCGTGGTTTTTTACCCTTTTGGAGTTTTTCCACGTAAAAATCGGTTTTTCTTCTTGTGTGTGATGATTTGCTTGTTGATTGTAATTGTGGTGTGTTCCTCGTCTGCTTTGATTGCTTCCGCTGTGGGGCTCCTAACCCCAACAAATGGTATCAAAGCTAAAAGTTGGGAAGGAGGCAGAGAGAATCTGAGGCGAGACATCAATGACGTCTTTTAGCATGAGATTCATTGTGGAAAAGGATTCCGTGAAAGAAAATATGGAAAGCGATCGGTATCTATAGAAGAAGTAGAGTTGAAGAAGGTGGATCGGTACGGCAATATCTCAATCAGGTTTGTCGACTGTGATCGGGTTTGATAGGGAGCACTATTCATAGTGGAGTTGCGGAATCGGCAGTGGGATCCACAGTTGCTTGTGTGTAGCATGCTCAAGGGCCACATGAGCGAGCGGATGATGAAGGTGTAAGGATGAAGTCAATGAGGCATGAGAAGTGGTGGAGCTATGATGACGACGAAGTAGAGATGAAGATGGTGCGTGGCAAGGTGTTGCATGGAGATTAGAGTCGTGGTGGAGTTTGTTGGGATTAGACGCCTCTACTCTTCACGCATGAAGACTACCGACCGGTCTGACAGACCGGTCGATCACGTTGGAGATGAAGACAGCAGGGTATCTGGAGCTTTTTTGGGCCGGCCGACCGGTCGGTGGGGGGTCCGATCGATCGGGCAGTTTCCTTTTTGGACTTGGTTTCTTGCGCGGTTTTGTGCAAGGAGTTTCTAATTCCGGTTTTCTCCTATTTAAGGAGATGTAATCCGAGATTAGGGTTGCCGCCATTGGGGCCGTGTTTCCTAGATAGATTCTAGGAAGAAGAGAAAGAGCTTGGGGAAGCTTGGGGGTTCTCTGGGATGAAGAGAATGACTGTTCTTGTCCATTTCATGTGAGAATAAGGTTCGGGTCGTTCGAGATTTCTCTTGTGGGCGTTTTTGTTTCTTCAATCTCTGTAATCTTCTGATATTCATAGTGGATCGCTTTATGCCGTGGTTTTTTACCCGTTTGGGGGTTTTTCCACGTAAAATTCGGAGTCTCTTGTGGTGAATGCTTTTGTGTGATTGATTGCATCTTGTTACTCGTTTGATCTCGGATTGCTTCACGCGTTTCGGCGTTCCGCTTCCGCTGTCGGCTTTTCCCAACATTAAAAGCCTTAGATCGTGTGCATATTGAAGGCTATAAATAGTGAAGTAACAAAATAAAGGGGCAAACACTAACCAAACCAAATCAAACCTGAACTTATCTTTTCAATTATTATGCTCATTAGCATAATATTTTTTATATTCCTTAGTGTAATCGACAGCTTCATTTTCATTAGCGTAACTTTATTCCTTACATTTCTTAGTATAAGTTGTGAATTTATGTTTCATAGAAATAAGTTTGTAGCAGTAATTCAGTAGTCGGTAATGGTAGTTGTACTCCAAGTCTATATTCATACGCTAGACTTATCTTAACAAAGTGTTTTACTTGGAAATATGATTTATCACCGTTACCGACATCAATTGTAAAATCTATTACATAGATGGTAATTCCATGTTCTTTCATACGCAAGCTTCATCTGATAGAGTGTGTTTTTTTTTTTGTTTCAAAGGAGGAATTTGAATATATCTTCGAACATGCAATCATTGTACGTGTTAATTCCATCTCATTTAATCCAGCTTACCAAGCAGGTCGAAACCCAAGCTATTCTAAAGCAGCCTTATGGATTTGTCAACCAACTGCTCCCACTCCCTCCATTAATTTCTCCAGCTCACTTTAGCATTTGGATAAAAAAATGACGCAGATCGAAAATTCAAGTGGGCCACACTACAGTGAAACCGGAAATGCTCATCATTGAAACCTTCCCCGGGCTCACCATAATGTTGATATGCCATCCAAACCGTTGATAAGATTATTCCCACTTGGATGAACTTAAAACTCAAATATTTGCCTGATCCAGAACTTCTGTGTCCCCACCAAAAGTAAGAGTTCAATCCTCACTGTTTCCTGCTGTATGCCCCCACTTGATTTTTGGATCCGCCTTGCTTTTGGACTTATGTCCTGAAATGAGCAGGCGAAACGAATGGACGGAGTGGATTTTTTACGAACATCGTGGTGGGCCCCACATAGCTTCCGCCAACTGTAACTTCCTGTTTTCCGCCGGCACAGGCGATTCGCGTCCATTCGACGAACACTTGCGCCAAGTGGATCAATCATATGTTTGCACCACGTCATTGAGGGGGTGATTGTTGCAGTATGGGTGAGAACACCTCAGGAAAACAAGGGAAATGCTGGCCGCCCACGAACAACCTTGTGAAATCCCAGCCGCTCATCATCACTTTCTGTATGCCATGTCTCAAAAAATGCAAAAATAAGATCATCTGGTTAAATAAACGTGTAGAAAATACATGAACCGTCTATAGAAATCAACCAACGGTCCAAATACGATGTACATATGCAGCGAGCACGATGACTAGATGGGGCTGACTTCTGAGATCTGTCATCTACGCATTTGGGATGGCCCGATGAACGGATACGATTTCACACACTTGAGCCTCCTTCCCACTTGTAAGGACATTGACCGTTGGGAACCTTTTCTTGGTATGTACCGGTGTTGCTTTCACAACTTTCATGAGATCCACGCTGCACCGTCCATCAGGTACGATGCCCCATTCTAACCATTGAACTTAAAAATAATGATCATAAAAAGAAACTTAGGTGGGCCACACCACAGGTAATAGTTGGGATGTAATGGCCGTCCAATCCATTCATCTAATGTGCCTCATCAAGACGAAAGAATCCCCAAAAAAATCAGTATCCAAGACTCAGGTGGGCCATGACACGTGATGGACGGCGTGGATTTCATTCACGTTAAGTCGTTTCTCGGTAATCCCGGCAGTTATCACAGTAGTCTAGCCCCTCCAAAATTCTCTGGTTCATTTTGCCTCTGTCGCGACTGAGAAACACTGTATCTCCAGCTACTGGGGCCCACATTTTGAGATGATCCGATGATCTGGACCATTCATATTATATTTACTATTATAAGATAAACAGTTATCTCATAATCGCAATTAAAAATGATCCTAGCCTTTGAATTTTAGAATCGAATCCAATTCATTCATTTGTTCTAAATTCATCTATAGATAGCGATGGACACAGTCATTCTTTCAGCTTAAGTTTCTTATGGTGGCCTTATAGCATAAATCTCACAACATGGACGGTTGAATAATTGGACCACTCAGCTTGTGGGCCCCAGTGCGCGGCTGGATCCTGAGTCTCGACGAACGCAAAAGGAACAGCCCAAATTCTCCGAAGCAGCGCCTCCAAGCGAAGCAAAACGAGAGAGAGAGAGAGAGAGAGAGAGAGAGAGAGAGCTCCTGCAATGGCAGCTCGCAAGCGCGTCTCATCAAAACCCTCTCCTCAGACTCAAATCTCAGATGAGATCCCAGATGTTAAAACGCCTGCCCCATCAGATCCTTCCTCCTCCGCCTTCTCACTCGCTCCTCCGAAGTTGGCCGTCGTCCTCGGCTTCTCGGCCATCTCTCTCCTCCCCTTCTTCTACCTCCTCTTCTTCCACTACCGCATCGATCCCTACCTGAAGCGTTCCATCGCTATCAACGCCGCGATGAGCCTCGGCGGCTTCGTTGCGGCTGTCCGATTGATCCCGGTCGCCTCGACATACGTTCTCCGGAGGAATCTATTTGGATACGATATCAACAAGAAGGGAACTCCCCAAGGGGCCATTAAAGTGTATGGTTTTTCATTTTATGAATTCTCTTTATTCAATTTCACTGAATTCTTTGATTTCATGAACTGGGTTTATGTTAAAATCTTTTCTTTTTCTTGGCATTTCAATTTTTAATTTCTTTTTATTGTTTTTTTTAATGTGAAAAGCTTTGATACTCTGGTAGAGTGTGATGGTTGATAAGCAGGCACTAAGACACTGTTACTTAGATTAAGCTGTACGTTTCGTGGGCGCTAATTTAGATTGACCCGTAAATCGAAGATTATACTGATTTGGTATCCACAATAGCTGGTTGGGGAACATTTAATGGATGGTTATATTTAAAAGTAGTCAATTGTATGAGTTCAATAAAGAAATGCCCATTAATCAGACGTTGGGATCAGCAAATTAATCTAACTTTTAGATCATGACCTATCTACAGTGGATCCAGCAATTTGGATGGTTTTGATTGAGGTTATCTATACCAAGTATGTGTGTATCAACTGTCATGCTCTTCTAGAGTATCAAATATCTCCCCTTTTTAGCTTTTTGTGGATTGAATTGAATATATAGAAGGGGGGACTTTGTAAATGTTTTAAAGGGATTTTTCATGGATGAATTATGGTATGAGCTACACTTCTATGGAGGAATTATTGGGTTGTGCTTACCAGTGAATGCGCATTTTGCCAATGCATGGGGTTACCCACATATGGGCCCATGGTCCAGTAATCCAAACCATTGATCTGATGGCCCTTATCGTGTATAAGGGATGTGCCAAAGTTCAGTTGAGTGGATGTTTCTGGGCCCTTAGATTGATGAACAAAAACTAGATGGTTAAGGAGAATTCATTGGCTGAATCTGCATTCAGCATATCTCAATAGATGTACATAAATGAATTGTACTTGCCGAATCTGTCATAAGTTTTGTAGTATCCCTTATGGTTTGGCTGCAAATATAGATCATTTAAGTGCAAAAGACTTGCCAAATGAAACGCTCTAAGTTTTGTAGGCAATCAAAGAGACGTAGGCCAATTTAAATCACTCATATGTTTGGCGATCATTAAAAATTCATGTGTGTTTTTGCAGGCCTGAATCTTTGGGCATTGTCGTTGGAATTGTTTACCTGGTCGTTGCCATATTATTTCAATACTTCAATTTTACATCAGACTCCAATGTATGTATATCCATTCTTTTCCCTTTTCCAAAAATTGATAATTGTAAGGACCTCAATTTTACTTTGTTCCATAATTTCAGTTTTTTCTTTTGAGCTATGGAGTTCAATTGTGGATATTTTGGTAAACAGATATTTTTGGTATGTCTATGCGGAAGCATTGATCAAGATGTCCTGTTTATTTCCTAGGGAAGTTGCAAAATCCTAGCTAGTGTGTTGACCAAAGTGCATATATGTTAGAATTGAACATAATGACTTGTAGGGTTTTATAATTCTTAGTGCCCTTTATTGCCTGGTTGCATGGATATTCTTACTACAATTTTCTTTTGGGATTTGGGATGTGATAAAGGCATCAGAATCTAGATACAGATAAATGATTCTGTGTTTCTTATTTCTCCATTTGGAAACCATATGACTAAAAATGATGGATGATAGGGATATAGGGTGCTCTCATTTGGAAGATGAGATTGTGTACAAGGTATTCAATAACAGTAACGGTGGTCATAATGGTGGCCATAGCAGCCAGCCGTATGGCCTACTATACGTGCTGTAATGGCCATTACGGCCCTGTAACGGTCATTCATTTTTAAAGGAGGAAAATGCATTAGCCCCATATTGGCCCGTTACAGGCCCGTAACAGCCGTTACAAGGCCATTATAGGGCTGTTACGGGCCCTTTTTTTTTTTGTTTTTGTTTTTTGTTTTAAGACAGGTGTTACAGCTCCATATCGTGTAACGGCTCTCACTGTTACGGTTATGTAACGGCCGTTACTTAATTATTCTTAAATACCATGGTTGTGTAGGCATTCTTTTTTTGTTGCGTCCATGGATGTCTAAGCAGTGGGCATTAACGAATTTTTCATCAAGGTGCTCTCCAGTTGAGTTTTATGGTGAACATGGAATTTTTCATGAGAGCATGGGAGTCAAGGTTTGCCCCTCTCTTGGTTCCCTGTAAAGTTTTTGAGGATCCGCAGGTGGAAAATTGTGTTCATCTCATGAAAAGACGTCTTGTTTTTGCCCAAGTCATGGGTTGCTAGATGTTGAGGAGGAACCAAGGTTGGGTTGCTTCGGAATTTGGATACATGGTACTGGAATGGGCACCCCCATATATGCTACTGGGTATGCTAGAGGTATGATCATGTGGGTTGCTCCAGTACAGACTAGGAAGTATATGTTATATGGTTATATATACAAATTGATGTTGTGTATGTGTGTGAGATGGGTCCACGCATTAGATGGGCGATACTTGCATGTTGAGTTAGAACGTCAGTTGTCCATTTATTCCAATGGTGTGGCCCAACCTGATGAGTGGACTAGCATGATTTTTTGTTCCAATTGATCTTCATGGTTGGGCCTACCATTTGCATGTTACGGGTTTCCTACATAGGTGGCATGTTGCTGGGAAAGGCCTGGTTGACGCAGGTTATCATACTTCCGGCTGTACCTCAGTTATCATAAATCCTGCATTTGTGGTATTATATTATATATGCCAGATATTGCATAAATCGAAGTATAAATGTCAACTTTCTAAATATAAATTTAAATTACAATTTTCCTAACCATTCGAACCATATAAATTTAAATTACAAATCAGCAATAATAATATATAATCCTAATATCTGATCGGTAAAATAGCATTCTGGATTGAGATGACCCATAATCTGCATCACATGATTCGGAAATAAGAGCATAGGGGGTTGGCAATTTAGGCAACTGTGAAACCAAAGGTTTTCAAGAATGAAAGCATGCTCATTTTCTTTTTCAATTTGATGGGAACGATGAAAGTTTATTAGTCTTTATCATGGGAAACCTTGCATCCTAGAAGTGGGAGCCGACTTCGCACTCATTGTGCCGGAAACATCGTTTCCTTGTCGGACAACAAAATCATGTTGGAAACTCTGAATGGAAATCCCTTTGGCTGAAGGATGTAAAAGATTTGTGTTGCCAACATACTCACAATTCCTTTGGTTGCTCTCATGTATTCTTCCATGCCTAAATAAGCCGGCATATGGATCACACTTTTACCACTGCTTCGGAGGTTAAACTTCATTTTCACAAATTTGTTGAAAATTGTAAGCATGTATATTTCATCCAATGCAAAGTAGAAGGAAAAAAAAACAGCCATGTGCATTCCTATTGATGTTTAACAGTATTTCTTCCCTGCATCTTGAATTTTGGGTTTTGCCACCGAAGTTTGGTGGTTACAGCCAATAAGCCATCTACCAAAGTACCTTTGTTGGTTCTGAACTGTTAGGTTCTTTCAACAGGATCCACTGACATCTTGAACATTTTCAGCTGTCATTAATTTGCATAACTCTAATAGAATCAACATAAAAAATTTCAAGGCTCAAGCTTATGTTGGGAGCCTAGGGCATGATCCTTGAATTTTCCTGGGCAGAATTGAGTGAAACCCCACACTGACATCAGATGTGAGATGCAGATCAGTGGATGCATTTTGTAAAGACTGGAAGGTTTAGTTTACACATGGCAGTGTCACTGACAGTTGATACAATTGTTATATGATCCTCAGTCCAGGTCACCTTACAGCTGGGTGTATCATGTTTTGGTTTTCCCTAAGAAAGTTTGCATTAACAATAAATTGCATATTTTACTTGGAGCTTCTGCAAGTTGGGAGGATGGATGATCGTCTTCTGTTTTTCTTCCCTCTGACTCTTCCATTGCTTTTATCTCTATGCCTTCCACATGTTTTGTTCCGTTAATAACCACATTACATCGATTCTTCTAAGCATGAGAAGAATTGCATTTGACATGTTTTGATGCAGATTTGGGAGCAATAGGGGAAACCTATATCTTATGTGAAATCATTACTATGTTGCAGGTATTCATGGGCTTCTACTTCTATGTTACATTGACTTTTTGTTAGTGTAGAAAGTTCCATGTGCTAACAAAGAAGCCCATGTCTTGGTTGCACTCTGTCCTCTATTTATTTATATCTTTATTATTTATGAAATGTTTATTTTTTGACCTGATTGCAATTTTAAAATATACTTTTTTTGAATGGTGAAAATTTAAATTTATACTGCCTAATCCACAAAATACTGTCGTTTTCTGAATCTAATATTCGTAAAAATTTTCTTTGGCATTTCCTTGACTAACATGTTTCCAAAAATATGCCTCACTGCAATATTTGCCAGATTGTTATTTGGACTCCTGGCTGAGCACTGGATGTTTAATTCATGCAGTGGCTTGTTGAGTACAATGCAGCATTAGCATCAATCTGCTTCATGATTCTGCTCGGATTTGTTGATGATGTCCTTGATGTCCCGTGGAGAATGTAAGTTCTGGTTTCATCCTTTATGGCTTCCATCTCTGCTTGAGAAGCTGGACCCACTCTTTTTTTCCCTTTGCCTTGGAGCTTTACCTTGAATGATTTTGGACTATCCTTACTCTTATTTAACTGCATAGAACAGAAAATTGGTGTTACCCTCGTTTGCAGCACTACCCTTGTTGATGGCATATGCTGGACATACAACTATAATCATACCAAAGCCCATTGTTCCATATGTTGGGTTTGCAGTTTTGGATCTTGGTAAGCAATTCTTGCTTAAAGCTTGTAGCATTTATGAGCTTTTCTAGTAGCTGAAATTAATATAACAATAACATCATTGGTATCTCTTTCCTTGTTTTTTGCTGGAATTGCTATTTAGAGAACCATGACTTTTTGACCAGTTAATATAGATGATTTTTCCCCCTTAGATTGAGGTTCATTAACGTAAAAAGAAGTCACAAAAGAGGAAGGGAATCTCCCGAAACAATGCTTGGGAGGCAGGAGCCCTTCTTTGTCATATCATCTGCTACATCATTTATACCCCTTTTAACATGAATGAAAGATACTGAGATGGTCCCAGTTCATCTCCCTAATTACCTCAGTCTAATGGGAAAGACGCCATGGAAAGAAATCATACGAGGCTGCCCATCTGATGACATTGGCTGAATCTGTTTTGATAATAGAAGGGACAACTTTCATCATAATCAGGCTGCATGCCTTGCCAAAGAGCTCTAATCTGAGCCTCAAAAGAATCTGTGAAACCAATCAGGCCAGTAAAAACACGACTTAAGCCACATTGATCATCTTTAATGACACCTCCAATCCTGGCCAGACCAGGATTCCCTTTTGAGCTGCCAAGTATGAAATTCAAAGAGCATTAGCATATATGATTTGCTGAACCAAGTATTAAATTCGCAATGTCAAACCGGAGTGTCTTTCCTTGTATTTCACTGGAGTCACTACTTAAGAACCATGAATATCCACTATTTCCCAAACAATGGGTGCATAGTTGCAAATTCTCACCTCTTTATTCTTAGTTTACAAATTAAATTATAATTCACTTGGTTTTTAGTGATTGATGTGGGCAATTACTTTGTGTGGACAGGATGGATCTATAAACTCTATATGGGCCTTTTGGCAGTATTCTGCACAAACTCCATCAATATTCATGCTGGTCTAAATGGCCTTGAAGTTGGGCAAACCATTGTTATTGCATCTGCTGTAAGAAGAAGATTTCATGCAAGAGTTGGACACAGAGCATAATATTAGATTTTGATTGAAATGATGTTTCTGTTCTGCATTGCTTGATCGTAGATGCCGGAATATCTGAAAGTAATCCATGTCTGTGCTTGCAGATTTTGATACACAATGTGATGCAAATCGGAGCATCTTCAGATCCTGAGTATCAACAGGCTCATGCGTTCTCTATTTACCTTGTTCAGCCATTACTGGCCACTTCATTAGCGTTATTTTCTTTTAACTGGTAATTCTGTTTGCCTCTTGTTCATTGTAGTTCTATTCATGAAATATACCAATCATGTAGGAAATATATCATCCCCAATCTGAACATATATTTTTGTATCCTTGCATCTTTGGTCAGTACAAGTGGGCCTTATATTCACTGATCCAGATGCCTAATTTAATGTGCACGTCATGGAGATGCCATGCCCAAAAAATCTTCCTAAATGGACTATCCCATCAATAGGTGGCCTGGAAATAGACGGCCCTAAAAAATAAATCAACTGAAAAGGAGAAAGATTGAATTGTGGGATCCTCCATCTTGAGAGAGTTTTGGTGCATGATCTATCCACTATGGCATCCATCAGAGTTTGATGGTCTAGTTCACCAAGCAATGGGCCCACTTATACAGAGTCAGTGCTTGAGGATGCAATGCATGTCCTTAGGTTGAGGGTTTTGTAATTCCTCCCATGTAAATTATTCTATGATTTGTCCGAAGTTAATTTGTTAACCTGAAATTCTAGGTATCCATCTTCAGTTTTTGTCGGCGACACCTATACTTACTTTGCTGGAATGGCCATGGCTGTAGTCGGCATACTTGGGCACTACAGGTGGGTTCCCTTTCATGTTGTACTTTTAGAACCCTATGCAAGTGGTATGATTGATACCATAGCTAATGTGTTTTGCTAGCTGGGTTTTCCTTATGAAAATTTAGGCCTTTGAGTCAATTGATTAATGGAGGAAAATGCAGTATCTATGCATCCCGAAGATGGTAAAAATATAATTCAATAGAAAGATGAATAGCCATTTCTGATGACATATGTTCGAGCCTAGAAAGATATGCATGTCCCAGGGCAATGTCCTCGTCAAAATGTCTTAAGATTTG
Organism: Liriodendron chinense; assembly: GCA_003013855.2. Classification (NCBI taxonomy): domain Eukaryota; kingdom Viridiplantae; phylum Streptophyta; class Magnoliopsida; order Magnoliales; family Magnoliaceae; genus Liriodendron; species Liriodendron chinense. Next base: position 701,373 of record PVNU02001323.1, on the reverse strand, counting down.
TAGAATTATCACTTGGTATGATGGCTTTATTTGGAGAGCTTCTCCCAAGTAATATGAAAATTGAGCTCTCCTAGAAGGTAATGGTCCTGGATCTCTATGAGAATTGAAAATTGAGATCTCCTAGAAGGTAATGGTCCGTGCATAATCATTGAATCTTGAGTTTTGACCTCTGACTTATCCAATACTCCTGAATCATTCCTGAATTTTAGGGTTTGAAGATCTATTGCATCACATCGGATCAGAACTCATAAGAAGGGAGCTTCACGCGTCAGTGTTGAATCAAAGGAGAATTGGTAAAAAATAGGATAAAGTGATTCTGCAAAAAGGAGGGAGGGAAGGAGGGAGGTAGGGAGCTTAATAGAAGGTTTATCATTCATACAGTACCATGATCAACTCCAAATACTTTAAAAACTCACAAACTTGAGTCAACTCGCAATATCCTGTGAGGTCGAGTTGACTCGAAGACTTGATTCAACTCGACCCATATTTAGTAAATTTTTTGAAAGGCAGTGCTTTTATTCAGGAAAAGGCCAAGGTCTTAAATAATATGGCCAAGGCCCATATTGAATAATTAAATCATATTGAATAATTATACTAGGAAGTTAATTTCAATAATCATAGACACTTAAAATTGTATGAATATGAGAATATGCAGTTTTGAACACGGAACCAATGCATGGCCAGCTGGTAAATGCTGTTAGGCACCTTGGTTGAGGTCGTGAGTTTGGATCACGCCACCTCCAACTTTTTCTTTTTAATTGAAATTCTCTTGACTCTGTTCGAGACATGCTGAGTCATGTAGAGATGACTGAGTGGGCGAGCCAACTCAACAAGTCAAGCCAAGTCTGAACAGAGTCAGATTCCTCAGCAATTTTCACAGTGACACAGCTTGATTTCTGGTCGAGTCGACTTTGCCAAGTTTAGAGTCAATCACTGCAGTTTCGAACTATGCTCTAAACAGTTATAATTTAAATATGAATCAATGAGATCAGCCTCATTTGCATCAGCATAAAAAGAGTGGTATATAAATTTTGTTTGCTAACTAATGAATATTGCACTGATTTAAGTTTCCATTTTTCTGAATCTTTGGTGTGTATATCATTACGTGTCACTCATTCCTTGGACACACATGTATATATGTACTTCTGCATGCATGTGTGTATGAGTATATGTAGGCATATAATTTTTTCACGTAACATTTGTTGGTTAACTGATGATATGTTTTCTTTTACAGTGAAACGCTCCTGCTCTTCTTCCTGCCTCAGATCCTTAATTTCCTTTACTCGGTACCTCAGGTATGCTGATATGGAATTTCCTTTTCATGCTCGTAGATTTTATAACAGAACTATTCCTTCTGGTCAGTAGATATCTAACGTGCATCTCTATTTTGTTTGTCTTCCAGCTTTTTAAGATCATTCCTTGCCCGCGGCATCGCCTGCCAAAGTAGGTAGCTGTATGTATATATATGTATATATGTATAATGTATGCATTATCGTTGTGGATGCATACTCAACCCTACTCAGGTGCTGTAGATAAGAGGCCCCATGGATTGCTATCTGAATGACCAGTGTTTGAGTTCCGGCCACCATTCTATTCAGGTGGGGCCACATTTCAGTGATTCAGATCATGGGTGGGCAACATCCCAAAAATATTCTCCATCAAATAATCCCAACGATGGATGTATGCCCATTGTATGCAGGGCGTTGGCTATTTTCACTTCAACAATACATTACCAGGCCAACGATCAGATGGAAAAGATTGCCCGAGGGGACTTTTCCGCAGCATCAACCATCCAGGGCAGGACCTACCTGATAAATGGTTTTGATCACTGGATGGTGGGCCTCACCAATACATACATAATGCTCTCCCAAACTAAAAATTTTGCTACTTCAACCAAGCACTCCATATTCTTCCGTGTAATAAATCTCTCAACGGCATCTGGTGAATATTTGGATCCTCACAGGTTTGATCCTCAAACGGGACTGCTGACTGGAACAAAGGACTTGACACTTGTGAATGGGTTCTTACGATGGTTTGGTAGATGCTCGGAAAAGTCGCTTTGCATCAGACTTCTGATTTTTCAGGTAAGGCCGCTTTCTCCCTCCATCAAGATAATGGATAAAGGGAACCAACATACAAGGAATGCCAAGCCACATCCTATTGTGCTTGTAAGGCTTTCTTAGCTAGCCGCTGTTGTTATCTGTTCATATCAAGATTTTGAAGTTGGGTTTATTAGCACAAATGCAAGGGCGAAAGGACAATATCATTTTGCAACCGGAACAGCTATTATAATGGGTGTTTAAAATACATGAGCATCATCTAAGCCTTATCCCAACTAATTGAGGTCAGCTACATGAATCCTGTCATGCTGTTCCACTCTATCAAGGACCATATCATCAGTTAAACCAATAGGTTACCAAATCTTTTCTTACCATCTCTATCCATGCCCTCTTGCGCTTTCCCCTTGCCCTTTTAGAGCCTTCAACTTGAACTACCTTCTAACTGGTGCAGTTCTCGGTCTCCATTGCACTTGGCCATCTCAGCCTACTTACCCTTATTACCTATTTGCGAAACTCCTAAGTTTCCTGGATGCATTCATTTCTCACTCTCCTCCCTTTTCTTGCCACTAATGCACCTCAACATCCTCAATTCAGTTACAAACTCCTATGAACATGTTCCTTGACTGCCCAACGTACTGGCCCATAAAACATTATTGGTCTTATAGCTATCACATAAAACTTCCCTGCAGTTTGATTGGTATGTGATGATTATATAAACTCCGAGGCACATCTCCACATTCATCTACATAGTGCTGACTCTATGAGCAGCATCCTTCGATCTCTCACTCATGAATTATGAATTGAAAATATCGAAAACAGTCATTCTAGTACTTCTTGGTCAGCAATCGTAAGTAATTCTTGCATTGCATCTACCCCTTCCATCATCTAGTCAATTAAGACTGTCATCCGCAAACAAAATACACCAAGGGATCTCTTCCTCATAAATGCCTCGTTAAAATACATAGAACACAAAAAAGAAGATTCACACAAAATGTCATTTATATCAGCCATTAAACACTATAGTGGCCATTGTAATGTTTTCTGTTCTTGTTTATATTTATTGATAGGTAAGTTGGGCTTGAAGCCTGGACCCTGGTGACGTTTTTTCCGTTCCATAACGCCAATTATTTAGAACCTGAAATTTTGCACGATTTGCTAGGGATTTCTTTTTTGTCCTAGTGGGGCCCATAGTTCAGCGATCCAAAGTGTTGATGCGATGGATCCTATGTGGAGTTTATGTGCCAATATATCCTAGATGGCATAATCATAACCCATCAATTGCTTACCAGAAAACAGACCATTAAGAGAGATCAATGCTGACACTCAACTGAAAGATCTGGGAGAACTTTGCCTTTAGTAAGATGGGCATCTATGTTAAACCATAATATACCACTATAGAGTTTTTTTTTTTTTTTTTTTTTTTTTTTTTTTTTTTTTTTTTTTTTTTTTCTGTAGAAAAAACAATGACAAGTCCTCTCAGAGTGTTAACTACTGTAACCTCTTGCCTTCGTTTTTATAACGACTGTTTCTGTTTTAACTTTTTCTTTTTCCATAAATGATGTTTCATGGTTTAACAATTTTTTCATGAGCTATGGTTCATCTATATTCTTATTCGGGCCCAGCAGACATAACCTTTGTTCTCTCCTTTTTTCTTTTTTTTCATTCTCTATATTTCTAACAGGCTTTGTCATGCCTTGCTTGTTTCGGGCTGAGGTACATCCTTACTGGTTGGTACAAATAAACCAAAAGGCAGCAAGCTTCAAAGCCTTCTGCTGTTTGTCACTCACTGACATGCGGGAAACGCGACAACCACAAACTTTGAGCCTGAACCTCTTTGTAATTTAGAATACAGCTTTTTTCCCATTCGAATTACAGAAGTATCTCAAATTGGTAGTTTTCGAGTTGCAGAGAAGCATCTCATCTGTTTACAACATCTCCACGAATGGATTCGAGGAGCATTGCCTCTATGGGAAGTTCTGTTGTGGCTGTTATAACTGTTATTATTTTAGATGACAATTTCTAAATTAGAATACTAAAAGTCTGCATTTGGATACCTTTCAAAAAAAACAAAAAAGTCTGCGTTTGGATAAAGATCCCAATTGAATTGTGGAGAATCAGTTTCAGATTTATAACAAGGAACTGACAAAAGATTGGGCACCTCGGAATTCCCATTCGCTTAAATGGGCATTCATTGATCATAACTGGATTCGAAATTGTACTTGTTTTATTCATCATTAAATCATGTGGATTGGGATGAGCACTGTTTTACACCTACCGGATTGAAGTACCAAAATACTCTTAGGAGGCAAATCCGTAGAGAGCTTGTGCAACAAAAAACTGAATGGAGCCCACCCTTATGTAGTGTAACATTCATCATGTCCATTAGTTGTGCCGGCTCATATTAGGACTTGAGCCCAAAAAATGAGGCAGATGTAAAACTGCAGTGGACTACAGCATTGGAAGAGTGGGGATGAGACACCTCGTTACTGTGGCTCACTGAAGTGGACCACTGGATTTGAAAGAGTGGAGATGGAGTACCCACCATTGAAATGTGGTTTGCTTCCTCTTTCCAAACGTGTTGTTACATGTTCTCTCCAGTCTCTCCCTTTCTCTTCACATGCTAACTAGTTATCTTTTAAGCGGGAGCAGATTAGGTGCGGCCCTGACCTTGGGGTCCATCTTGATGTATGTATTGTACATCGATGCCGTCCATCCATTTTCCAGCTCATTTTAGGTACTATCCAAAAAATAAAGCATATTCAAATCTCAAGTGGACCACACCACAGAAACAGTGGTGAATGACCATTAAAAACTTCTTTTGGCAGGTTGGAAGGCACATAAACATTACGGTGTCAAGAAGTTTTTAATGGTGGGCGTCCAATTACCTATTTCCTACGGGTAAGAGGTGGATCTGCCTCAGTTTTGGGCATGAGCTGGTAAAACGGAGGGACGGTGTGGATATACAATACATACATCAAAATGGGCCTCACTGTCAGAGCCGCACCTAATCCGCTTCCCTTTTAAGAGGTAATAAATGTTTAAAACAGGGTATTTTTACTGCAAAATTCATTGGGAGCTGTCATTTTGACAAAAAATGCTTCTGCTAATGGAAATTATTCGGTCGGTGTTCTTTTTTGAGGAGAGACTACCAGAATGCCCTTCAATTATTTCTTCTCTGAGTAAGTGGTAAAGCTGAGAATTGTGGGGCCTACATTGCATTATTATGTTGGGCCATGGCTTGCTTGTCCTTCCATCCAATCTTACCGACTATACCCCATCATATATACCAGCAACCTTACTGGAATAACCAGTCATACTAGATGTAGAATTATAAGATTGAGCTTTCAGTTACAGGTATTAGCCAATGCACCATTCATCAGGGAAAAAAAGTAATACAATGCCCAGGCATAGTGATTGTATGGTACTGTTCGGTAGAGCTGCAACATGGGTTTGGGTCAACCAGAACCTGATTGACCCGACCCAACTTCAGGTCATCAATTCCCTCGGTAGAGCTGCAACACGGGTTTGGGTCAACCAGGAGTTAACCCTATTCGTATTTGGGTCGGGTTCGAGTTGAGAAAATATGAGTACCGTTGGGCCAGGTTGGGAATAATCACATGTATTTGGTCAGGTTGGGTTGGGTTGGGTATAGAGGACTCTTGAGTTGGGCACCATGGGTGTTGTGGGTTGGGTTCGGATTGGCAGCCAAGCTCACCAAGTTGCAGCCCTACTGTTTAGTTCAGTCTGTGCAAGTGGAACCAACTCTTCTGAAACCCAAACAGTTGATATCATAGGCACCACAGTGAGTAGGTCCACATACAAAAGAATCTCTGTGGCCCCAAATATCAGTTTGATCTAAAACTTCTGTGGCCCCAAAGAAGTTTTTTTATGGTGGGCGTTCAGTCACCATTGTTTCTCGTGGTGTGGTCCACCCGAGATTTAGATCTGCCTCATTTTGGTCTCATGCACTTAAATTTGTTGGCAAAATGGATGGACAGGATGGATAAAACACACATCATGGTGGGGCCCAGAGAGCTTTTCCAGCACCACAAGTACCAACCTGGGTACCAGAGGGGTCACTACCGAATCCGAATCGGAATGGACTCGGACAGTCCCGGCCTTGGCTATTAGCCCTAATCAGGGGAGTCAGACCCAAATCAGATGGCATCCAGCTGCATCTCAACTGAGTCACCCAGCTGATGGGCCGAGTTGACTCATACAAGTCCTGGATGGACTCGCCCGGTTGGCAACCTATGATATGGCCCAGGTTTTCAGGCTTGCACCCGTGCAGCTTCCATAGCAATACTCCAGATTCAACTTCAAAGTGACCCAGAATGGCGGCAAGGACCTTGCAACTGATGACCACAAATCTACAAGAACAGGCGATCGTGGCCTTTCAATTTCTTGCCTGCGAAGAATAGTTGATAAAAGAATATAGCAAGCTCTACATTCAGACTTCAAAGTGGCCTAAGATAGGTCACAAGGATCTTCCAAACCTGGGGAGTTTTTCAGGCGATAATCCATCAATGACAGATCCAAAGACCAATGGTCAAGATCATTGAATCATGGGCCCCACCAGTAACTGACAACATGAGTGTAATGCCAATATCCGTGGGTCGAAGATCTCACCATGTCGTATAATATAGGTTGTGTTATCCGAATAAGACTGCTTCAATAAGTCTATCAATATGTAAGCTCCACACTGCTGACAGCACCAGTGGGTGCGTTGCATGACTGATTGGGTGGGTGAGTTGCATGACTGACCCAAAAAAAAAAAAAAGAGTCTATCAATATGTAAGCTATTTCAAGATAACTGATCACCTACAGGCGACATCACGCTACACTTAGCATGCAGCCCTCTCTTTCCCTCCAACATGTCATTTGTGTAGGATACTGTCCAAGCAAATGATAGGCCCACCCTGAATATCGCCTGGCACAAAAACCAGGTTGATCCACTCATATTAGATGGGCCACACCTGTATGTTGAATCAGACCACTGATTGTCCATTGATCACCGGCCCGATTTTGGAGCCGTGTGGTATTCATTCATGGTGGGGTCCACTGTTTGAGTGGCATGGGCATCCGACACAAGTGCCATGTTGGCTATCAAGATTATCTTTAATCCTTCTAACAAATAATAGGTCGGTTCCTCTACAACGTTTGCAGAATAAAACCTCTAAAATCATGTCGTGTTGACACCTCATTTTTGGAATGGCCTGATTCTTGAGATGAATGGGCACATCTTATAAATGGATTGATGAAATATACAAAGCAAGTTAATCCCCACAAGCAGGGTCCGGCTCCATGGCTCAGTGGTAGATAGACTCTGTTTCAACACTGAGAGATGAGTACCCAGGTGGTGTAGGTGTGGGTGTTAAAAATAAAAAATAAAAAACAAAAAACAAAAACTTCTAGACTGATCCACACAAGCAGTCTAGAAGGTTTTAATGGTGGGCTTCCCTATCCCAACTGTTCCCTGTGGAGTGCTACACCTGTGTTTAGGATCAGCCCGATTTTTAAGACATAGGGTGCATGCACCTTATGGACAGACAAGATGTTGGCTGTACATCATGGTAGGCCCACACACTGTGTCATAGAATAAACTTATTTTACAAGGGTTTTAGAGGTATCAGCCTCAAATAAATAATTATGATTTATTAAAATGAGATGAACTCATTTTTAGGCATCTGCTAAACAGCCCTTGGCCAAAAACAAGAAAGGAGTTTACAGTCAACGAGTCCAGTTTAGAAAACGGCCCCTCATATGAAGGGGCAGAATGTGCATCAAAGATCTCTTTTTTTTTTCACACACACACTCACACTCACACTCCACACACCTACGAACTCACACCACAGTGGGATTTCACCACAATGGGTACTCAAACCCATTACCTCATGTTGAAACTCTTGTGAGTCTACCACTAAGGCATGAGTAAGGAACTGCGTCAAAGATCCATGCATACAGAACATGCGTCAGAGATCTGGCCATTCATCAGGTAGAGTGCACTGTGAATATGCCATAGACCAAAAAAGTACAATCATCAAGTGAGCCAAACATGCATGATGAATATTTACTGTAGGACCTTTTCTTTTCTTCTTTTTTTTTTTTCCTTCCCAACCGCTTTTTTTTTTTTTCCTTTTTGTCACAAAAGTTTGACCTGCCTGATTAGAGGACCAACCTTATTTGGTTCACGACGTGCCCACTGTGCCCTACTTGATGGATGGACCAGAGATCTCTGATACTAATGCTGTAAGCACGGATCTCTGACAAATCACATTCTGGCCCCTCATGTGAGGCACTGCTCACTGAATCATGACTCTTTACTCTTTAGCTAAATCATTACTACTTATTCAATGTACATTCTAATATATGTAAAAGCAAGGTTTCATTGTGGGTGAGTTACAGGATCCTTGCCCTCATTCCTCAACTCATGGTTGAGTGGCCAAGACCACTTGATCTGTTGCATCCCACCGTGTTGACCCAGGTGATACAAATATCCCAGATTGGAAGATCTTAGACAGTATTGAGGTACCTTTTTCGGTTGAATGCAGACTGTTGATAAACAGGCATGGTCTATCCACAGTTGGCAAAACAAATCAATAGTCTGCATTACTGAACCACGGGCCCATCAAATCAACAATGGCAGACAGACTAATCTGGATGTAACACCAGGCATTTTTCACATTTATACTTGGGAAGAACATAAAAAAGCATACTCTCTCTAATTCTCAGACTTCAATACATGAGCCGTGCCAAAAGCCTCTCCAAGAGAGTTGAGCTAATAAACATCCATCGCTTTCTCCTCTCCACTGCTGCTGGACCACGACTTGATTGTATGGTCATGCACAATGATTGCAATGGAACATCCATCTGTACAGCACAGATAAAGGGAGCTCACTGAAAATCACGCATAGCAAACATGACAAAAATGTATAAAAATGATGAAACATGCATTGGTATGTCTGCATTAAGGGTGTGGTCATCAATGACATTTCTCACTCAGGGAGCCAATCACCAAAGTATCCTTCCCTCATTACGGCTAAGATTCTATTGTCAAAGAAAATGGCAATTAGGTAAAGGATTTCAGTGACCAAGGATTGTAAAAGAATTAATGAGGTTAGCTGCCAATTTGATGAGCTTGAAATTTTCAGTGCCTGGTTACCAGGTCAAGTTTTGGAGAGTTTGCTGCTCAAATTCCACAGGCTGCACAGTTTGAACTGGAGCTGTCAATGGTCCAGGTGATAGTTAGCTTCAGGCCTGCCTGTTCAGTTTTTGGGCATAGAAAGCAGACCGAACCATGGTTTTAAGACTCGGACAAGTGTCGTTCAAGTCAACTCAGACTCTGTAGTGCCTGATCTGGATTGATACGATACGACAAGTCACCTCTCTGAGTTGTCCTCGACTTGGGTGAGTCAAACCGGTCCATTCCTGACTCAACTTAGAGCTGAACAGGTTGATACGAGTCGCCGTCTTTTGACCATGGACCAAACCCAGCAGTCCCAGCCCATGGCAACAATAGCCAGACTTGGATTGGTCTATATAGAAAAGTTGTCAAACTTGGGCCAGGGCCCAGCTCATTTATTTTCAGGTCTGAGAATCAAACCCAGGCCCAACCTGTGGACCAAAAGTTTAGATATCAGCCTAGACCATGGCAAGCCTGACAGGCCAGTTGTGCATTGACAGTCATGTAATGGTCCATCACAGTCAGATTTTCAAGTTTATGCATGTGGCAGCCAGACCACACACACACAGATTTAAGTGGGCTGCCATGATGCTTGACTACATCTCTGTGAGGGAGAACAATGGGAGAGTTTTCACCATGCATGAAAGTACAGAAGTACAATAGGAACCACCACTTAACAAGGTTTTTTGTATTTTGCTTAACTGATAGTACTCAAATTGGATTATCATAAAATACCCCTAAAAATTCATGTCAGCGTTAAATTAGGAAAACAGCGCCGAACCACAGCAACTAGTTTCGAGCCATGGTTATAGGTTGCAAATCTCAAACCAACATCACAAGCAGCATTATGTCCTGAAAGAAATTTCACATCAATCAAAATGGACCGAGATGTCGGTTACTGACCATCGATTTTTCTTTCACATGGTATATGGTATTGGAGCTGAGCTAATCAATATCCATGGTATTATCCTTTCCACTGCTACTGCTAGACCACAATTTGATGGTACGGTCATGTGCAACCGTTGCAATGCATTGTCCATCTGTACACCATAGATAAAGGGGGTCAGCTGAAAATCGCACAGTTGGCAGGACAAAATGTATAAAACAATCACAAGACAAAATGTATAAAACAATAAAATGTGCATGAGTAACATTGTTGCATTAAAGACAAGGTCATCAACATTGTTTCTTAGTGGGAGAGCAAACTGTCAAACAACTCATCCGAAATTAAGATTAAGATTGTAATGTCAAAAAAGATGGACATGAAAGGTTATCAGGGGATGAGGGATGTAAATGAGCTAATCAGGTCACTTGGTTGCAGGAGCTCCCTTGCAATTTCCAGCGCAAAGTTACCAGGTTCTTAGTCCATCTGTTTGGGCCAGTTAACTGTTCAAATTCCAAGGGTGCCTATTGAACTAGGGGTGTGTCACTGTGACATGCCAAGTTTAGCCCGAATCCAGGCTGTTTTTTTTTCGGGCCTGAAAATAAGTTCTAAATCCAGACCCTGGCAGCATGAGGTCCACTACGCCTCGATAGGATAGTTGTAAAACTAGGGTCTGGCTTAACCTTTCATTTGTCAGCTCTGAAAATCGGACGAGGCCCAGTCCACTAGTCTAAATTTAGGCCTGAGCCAGCCCATAAGAGGTCTATGCTGCAGGAACAATGGGCCAGTGCTGTCCTGTGGCAACCCTATAACGAACCCATGTTCAGTTTGCCATCAGTTCAACCGGTACGTGGCTTTGATTCTCAGCTGTAGGTTTAATTCACATGATCTGTATATCTTATTCACTAAATACTCATGGTTGTTTTAAATCTTATAGAAAGTCTAGTGTTTAAGTCTTCTCAAACTTTCAAACTGTCTCAATTCATGCGACTATCGAAATAACCAGCAATTTTTTTTTTGCAGTGATGTATCAACTTGGTTTACTTAGGAGTGTACAGGGTAATTCAGCAAACCCAGAAAATATGGTATGCCTGGAAAGGAGTACTCAAGAACATCATCATCATCGTCATCATCTACGCCGTATCCCAACTAAGAAAGGTTGGCTACATGAATCCTTTTTCGCCATTCCACTCTATCAAGGACCAAAACTTCAATTAGACCATAGGTCACAAGAATTTTCTTACTACCTCCACCCATGTCCTTTTGGGCCTTCCCCTTGCCATTTTAGAGCATCCAACTTGTATAAACTCACACCTAACTGGCGTGGTTCTTGGTCTCCGTTGCACATGAACAAACCATCTTAGTCTACTTTTCCACATCTTGTTACCTATTAGTGCTACTCCTAAATTCCCTCGAATGCATTCATTTCTGATTCTATCCTTGTCTTGCCGCTCATCCATCTCAATATCCTCAATTCAGCTGCCTCATCCTTTGGCCATGTTGTTCCTTAACTGCCCAACATATCGTCCCATAACGCATGGTTGGTTTTGTAGCCATCCTATAAAATCTCCCTTTCAAATTGAGTGGTACATGACAATCACAAAGCAATGTTGTCATTTAGCACTAGCATAGTGTTTAGCATCATCCCCAACTTAGCATAACCTAGCGTTTAGCATTCTAAAAAATTTTAAAAGAATTTTAAAACTTTTTGATGCTTTTTATATTTATTTGGTCTAAAAAAAAATTTGAGTAGATAGAAGGAAAACGGTAGTTACACGTGGTTGTATTATCATAATTTCTTAAGAATAAGGAAGTAAAAAACAGAAGGTACTTTAAAGGGAAATTTTTTGTATGTTCCCAGGAAAGTATCAAATACAAGAACAATGGAAAGAACTTACATTTTAGTGCCACCTTTTCGTCGGAAACTATGATATCTGACTGTTTTTTCTATAAAACTAAAGATTTGTAGTAAGGTATTATGTATATTCAGTACGACAGCATTGGTAGATATTTTTATAATGTCCCTCCAGTATGTAGTTAAACCACAAAACTGGTTAATTCCTTAGTGGTTTTTTTTTTTTTTTTCACTAAATTACAACTTCTCTTATATAATGTAAAAATCTCTTATAAAGAACAAATAAAAATAATTTACCTTTTTTTTTTTAAAGATAATTTACCTTTTCTAAACAATTCTTAAAGCCCCCACCAATTTAAAAACATAAAATGAAAGTCAAGTGAAGCTTAAAGTAGAAGAGAACAACTATAAATATGAATCGTAAATCGTAAGATTCAAATCATAGAATCGTAGGATTCATATAAAAAGGGATTCAAGGTTGGGATTCAAATCATTTTGCTTAAGATTCGACTAAAATTGTATATCGTAAATCGTAGGATTTTGACAACACTGCTCCAAAGGCTTATCTCCACTTCTTCCACCCGCTTGAATTCTATAGGCAACATCCTTCTCAATCTCTTCAATCTCATGAATAATAGACCCGAGATATCAAAATGGTCGTTTTGGGAAACTTCTTATCAGCAATCTTTACTAATTCCCTTGTTCCCACTTCTATTGTTACTAAAATTGCACTCTATTTACTGTTTTAGTCCAACTAATTTTAAATCCTTTAGATTTTAAAGCACCTCTCCATAAATCTAGCTTTATGTTTATGCCCTCATCTTGTTAATCAAAACTACATCATCTGCAAACAGCATACACCATGGGATCTCTACTTGCATATGCCTCGTTAACTCATCCATAACTAATGCAAAAAGGTCCAGGCTCAATATCAACCCTTAGTGCAAGCCTATAATAATTGGGAACTCACTTGTCCCTCCACTAGTGATCCTCACATTTGTTACTGCTCCCTCATACATATCCTTAATCATGTCTTCTTGAAACTCCTTTCTCTCGAACACCCACCAAATAAACTCTCTAGGGACCCTATCGTAAGCTTTCTCTAAGTCAATAAAGACCATGCAGAGATCCTTTCTCCTCTCCCTATATTTCTCTACCAATTGACCAAGGAGAAAAATAGCTTCAGTGGTAGACCTCCCTGGCATGATACCAAATTGATTTTTTGATACATTCTTCTCACGTCTTAATCTTTGCTCAATCACTCTTTCCCAAAGTTTCGTAGTATGACTCATAAGTTTAATCCCACGATATTTAGTACAGCTCTGTACAACTCCCTTAGTCTTATAAATATGTGCCATAATACTTTTCCTCCATTCACCTGGCATTTTTTCAATCTTACAATCTTATTAAACAACTTTGACAACCAAAATTACCCAGTATCTCCCATGCACTTCCAAACCTCTATTGGTATACCATTCGGTTCAAAGGCATTTCCTATTTTCATCTTTCTCAAAGCTTCTTTCGTGTCAGCTATCCTAATCCCATGAAAGTATCTATGGAATCCAACGTTATTTGAGTTTATGGTTCCTTCTATCTATTTGCTCTCAGAGTGATTATCATTTAACGGGTTCTAAATATAGCTTCTCCACCTTTCACTGGTCTCATTGTCTTTAACTACCCTCTAGTCGTCGCTCTTAATGCATCTAACATGATCTAGGTCCGTAATCCTCCTTTATCTATCCCATTTTTGCAAGTTAGAAGATATCTTCTTACCTTCCCTTGTCCCCAATATTGTAAAGATCATCATAGGCCTTAAGTTTAGCCTCACTACTTTTTTAGCAATCTTTTTGGCATTGCTATATTGTTCAAGATTTTCATTGTTTCTAGTCCCTTGCCAGGCTTTGAAACATGCACATTTCTCATCAATCGCTTTTTGTACATCGTCAGTCTTCTTATATGATTAACTTTTCCCTTTAGATACTCCTGAAATATTTTTTGTCGCTTTCCTAATGCATTCAACCATCTACCATTGTTTTCTCTCCTTTTAAATCCCACTACCTAGTTTGTGGATACCTATTAATTTCATTCACTTTCTTCCATCTTTTAATGTAAACATTTGTAACCATTAACCTATGTTACATGGTCAAACTTTCTCCAAGTATCACCTACCTTGCAATCCTTACATATTGATTGTTCAATGTTCCTAAGTACAAAAATATCTATTTGGATTGTATATAATCCACTTTTGAAGTTATTAAATATTCATCTCTTCTTAAAGTATATGTTTACTAGAGTTAGATTGTGTGCCACAATAAAATCATGGATAGCTTCTCCCAAAACCATACTCTCCATGTACCTTCTCATATCCTTTACTTTCTTTTCCTATGTGACCATTTGAGTATCCTCTTACAAATATCCTCTCCATTCGGAATTTCTTACATTAGTCCATTCATATCCTCTCAGAATTGTCTCTTGATTCTATCCTTTAACCCGACCTGCAGTGCTAATAACATTAATGATCTCCTCTCCTAACACAAGTTTTCTTAAGAGTACTAGAGACCAAATTTCTAGAATTCGCTTTTTTATCTTGAGCAAAAAATTACCTGCAGCAATATCTAGACATGTAACTTTTGCTTCATGTCCCGCCAGTGTCTTGATAGGCTTGAAATCTCGAGCCGACCAAACCTAACAAGGATGAAACCTACCGCAGTTAGATGTAATGATAAATAAACAAAGGTCACAAAAGGTTAGCAGGTAGCGCAGAGAAGTACCTTAGCTGTAGTATCATATGAAGCGGTTGCCAGAAAATATCCCTCTTGGGGTTCAAACTTGACTTGTGAAATAAGGTGTGAATGAGCTGGTATTACGTACAAAGATTTCTTCTTCCTTAAATCCCAGATTCGACATGTATTATCTTCACTTCCGGTGGCTAAGTGATAACCGTTAGGGGAGAAACTGATTCCAAGAACCTGAGAAGAGCCAGGGATTCATCAAATTCACACCCAAATCATCTGATATCTTCATTACAAGAACAATGGGAGCAAGGATATTACATAAAAAAATGCCAATCTAACAGAAAGAGAAGTTACAGCTTGTATATGAATATGATTGATGCAAAATAGTTGAAGAAAATATGCCAGTGCCCAGCAACAGGTACTTGCATGAGTAGGATTCTGCATCCTGCTTTCCCCAACACACATCAGCTCATCATAGGGTGCACAAAATGTGCCTCACCATCTATGCGCGATGGCCCAAAAATCATGCTGGGCTAATCATCAGCTGGGCCAAAAGCAGGCCAGATGCAGAATGTTCTTCAACTTTTTTAGCCACCCATTGATTCCAAACATGTACGATCCACCTGATGGTCAGACAGGCATTATTTTCAGGCCATAGCACACAGTGATACCACTGATGGACCTAGATCTTCCTGCATGCATACCAATGGGGAATACGATTAAGAATCCTCTCACAGGTGGTCATTCCATTTCTCTACATACTGAATGTAATATGGGTAGTGCTTCAATCGCCTCACCGGCTTAACATGACCTTCCAAGGCAAGTATACTTCTTCCTGAGCGTAGGTCCCAGACACGAGAAAGTGCATCTAGCCCACATGATGCAGCTAAAGATCCATCACAGGTGGAAGCAGATCCCATAAACACTTCTACTGTGGCCTTCTTGAAGCAACAACTCAGCTCCAGTATTAAGATCCCACAGTCTCCATGTCTTGTCAAAGCTAGCGGTACCCAAGTATTTTCCAGATGGATGAAATGCAATGCGAGCAAGACGATCCAAATGGCCCTCCAATGATTTTAAAAGAGACCCTTCAGTATTCCACACTTTTGCAGTGCCGTCAGCAGAGGCAGTTGCTAAATGGTTGTGCACAGGAGAAAATGCAACATCTGTTGCACGCTCAGTGTGACCTTTTAAGGTGGCAACCTTCCTGACTTGAGGCATGCTCCATAATTTAACGGCTCCACTCCAAGCACTATATAAATCAAGTATGAAAGAGTTAAATAAAAGGATCATTAAAAATTTAGTGAACTAAATATCTGGGGTTCTATCTTTTTATTCTTATTTTTCTTTACAATAAGCAAATATTTGCAAGGCATCAGAAATGTCTTTTTTTTCTTCTTCTTCTTCTTTTTTTTAATAGATACAGAGAATAAACAAATATTTAGCAAGCATCTAAAAGCAGGCAATGCAAATGTTATGATGCTCAGATCAAATTCTGACAGCACATAATTAATGAAGGAAAAGACAACAGCCTATTTTCCTTATGAAAGGAAATAATACCATGTTTGATCGAGCATTTGCCTCAGCCCATTTGGTGATCCAAATTGTTCAAATGATGGGTCCTATCATGGATCCTTAAAAAGGTCCACGTTTGATGATTGTAACAACTGATTGGGCAACAGTTAAACAATTTTTTTTTCTTTTTTTCTATATAGATAAAGACAATAAGCAAATATTTGCAAGGCATCTGAAAGGTCTCTTTTTCTTCTTCTTCTTCTTTTTTATAGATAATGAGAATAAACAAATATTTAGCAGGCAATGCAAAGGTTATGATGCTCAGATCAATTTTTTTTTTTTTTTAAGTACAGCCCTTCGCGATGCCCGCTCCGCAGCCGTGCCGACTATAAGGGTCGGCAGCAGAGCAGGCCTGTCCCATGATGATCAGATCAAATTCTGACAGCACGTAATTAATGAAGGAAAAGACAGGAGCAGCGTATTTTCTTTATGAAAGGAAATAGTACCATGTTTTATCGAGCATTTGGCTCGGCCAATTTGGTGATCCAAATTGTTCAAATGATGGGTCCCATTGTGGATGGGAGGTATCCAAAAAAAGGTCCATGTTTGATGATTGTAACAACTGATCGGGCAACAGTTAAATGTGGACCAATGGTTGTAACTGTCCTTTTTTTAATGGCAACTGAAATTCCATAGCAAAACAAACTAAGGATGCATACTTAACAGTCCGCACACACGCACCACTATTGATATTAAGAACCATGGGTCGGAAGGAAGCTACCACAGATTCCTCCATACTTCACAACAATATTTCTTAGAGGATACTGGCCTCTCTACCTTCCGGCTTTCAAACCGAATTTTTGTTTGATTCCTTAATTTCACTTTGATAATTTGGAGTTTCTATGAGAATTTGAAGTCAGCCCATCCTTCGACCTGAAACGCACTCCACCAACCTTCCACCAGTTTCACTAACCCAGGAACTCTACCCACATGTTTTCAGACTCAAAAGCAAATTGCCCCAAAATTATGACTTTGGAGCCTAAGAGGATAGGGTGGTGACGAGAAGCTGGCATGGGGAGGATATTGTCTACAAAATTCAGGCAACATGCCTCCCAATATTGAGATATTAGGAATCCTACAAGCTTGCGTTTAATGACCCTTGGTCCCTAAAAAAAACAGAATTTACCAACCCTTGTTTGTTTGACCATGTAGACGAGCAATCCATTCATTCCCAATTATAAATTCTGATTTGCATGTTGGTCGCCTCACGACTTCCTCCCAACTTCTCAAAAGAGAACTGATTAGTGTTGAAGTCTTCCCTGATCATGGTATGATATCCAAAAACAGTTACATAACCACCATTATAAAACAGTAACGGTGGGCAGTGTTTGCAACATCAATACTATCAGCTGATATTATCGATATCACACAATACCAATACAAGATTGGGCTTTAGTTAGGAAACTTCCCGGCATCGATCGATATATCGCAATTTATTGCAATATATCGATCATAATGTATCACAATGTATCGCTATTGCAATGTATTAACAAAATATTGAAAAAAATTGGCAAAAATCCTAGAAAAATCTCTCTTTTTTCCTTTCCTTGCAATGTATCACAATGTATCGCTTATCTTTTTTTTGCTTTCATTACATTCTTAAGGAAATTTCAACCACTCCTTTTCGATTGTTTGAAGAGAAAGGAAACTTGTGAGTGGAAATCAAGATTAAAGAGTGCGGTACCGGAACCCAAATTGGTGAGTTTGCAAATTTGAACAGTTTTTTCTTGTTTAAATACCTTGGAATCAGTGGAATTCATAATCCATGATTTTGCATGTTTCGCATGTTCAATCAAGGGTTTTGACCTCCGATTTTTTAATATTCTACAGCCACACACTGCAAGGTAACGATTTATTCCTTTCAACGTATGAAAAAGAAATGCTTGCCCTTGTTTTAGCAGTACAAAAGTGGCGGCCCTATTTGCTTGGGCTTCATTTTATTGTTAGAACAAACCAAAGAAGTTTGAAGTATTTGTGGGACCAATGAATTTCCACCATTGCTCAGCAACAATGGTTGGTGAAGCTTATGGGATTCGATTTCACAATTGAGTACAAAAGGGGAGCCGAGAATTCAGTTGCCGATGCCCTATCAAGAAGAGATGCACAGGCCGAATTTCAAGCCATCTCTCATCCAATACCATTTTGGTTAGAGCCGATTAAAGAAGAGGTGCAAACCGATCCCCAGTTGCAGCATTTGGTTCAGCTCTGTGAACAGGATGAGGCTGTGGGCCCTTGGAAGTACAAAGATGGTGTTCTCTTTTTCAAGGATCGGATCTTCTTGGCAAAGCATTCTCCTCTTATCCTTCCAATCATGGGTGAGATGCATGCAGCAACACATGAAGGCTACCACAAGACACCACAGGATTAGGTCTGTTTTTATTGGCAAGGAATGAGGCGTCAAATCAGGGAGCATGGAAAGCATTGTGACACGTGCCAGCGCCATAAAACTGACAATTTGCTTCCATCCGGCTTACTGCAACCTCTTCCAATCCCAACACAAGTTTGGGCCGATATTTCAATGGATTTCATTGACGGGCTTCCTATATCCAAGGGTAAATCCACCATATTTGTTAATGTGGACAGCTCTCAAAATATGCCCATTTTATAGCCCTATCTCATCCGTATAGTGCACAGTCTGTTGCCCAAGCATTTTTTTATCAAAATTTTAAATTACATGGGTTGCCTCAGTCAATTGTTTCTGATCATGTTCCCACCTTCACAAGCAAGTTTTGGAGGGAACTATTCAAGTTGCAAGGCACTGATTTTAATTTCAGTTCCTCCTACCATCCCCAAACGGATGGACAAACTGAAGTTACAAATCGGACAGGTGGAGATGTATCTAAGGTGTTTTACTAGCTCGCAGCCCACAAATTGGGTCCGTTGGTTACCATGGGCTGAATTTTGTTACAACACAAGCCCCACATTCATCAACAAGGAAATCCCCATTCAAAGTTGTCTATGGTAGGTCTCCTCCCACATTACTCTCCTACGTTCCAGGCACTAGTAGAAGCAGTGGATAAAGAATTGAGAGATCGTGATTTAGTGATACGCAGTTTACGGGAGCATCCTTCATCAAGCTCAGTCACGGATGAAACTAATATATGACCAACGAAGGACGGACAGAGACTTTCATGTTGGGGATTGGGTTTATCTGCGTTTGCAACCTTATCACCAAGCATCTTTAAGTATTCGAAGGAATCAGAAGCTCTATCCTCGTTATTATGGTCCGTTTCAAATTCTTCAAAAAATAGGACATGTTGCATATGAGTTGCAATTGCCTAATGACTCTAGAATTCATCCACTTTTTCCTGTATCTTCCCTAAAAGAAGCCTCAGGGAAAAGTGCTATGGTACAACCCCAATTGCCAGTTGTCCGAGAAGAAGAGGATGTTATACTTCCACTACCTCAAGCTCTCTTCGATCGTCGGATGAGAAGAAGAAAGTCTGAAGTTCTAATCCACTGGCAAGGCCTATCTCCAGCTGAAGCAACTTCGGAAGTTGAGGAGGAAATCGAGGCACGATATCCAAACTTTGCTCTAGAGGTCAAGAGCATTCCACGGGGAGAGGAATGATACATGTTTAAATCTAGGTGACACGCTGGCTGATTGAATAAATCAGATTGAATAAGTCCAAGTAGTTGTTTGTTTCCTAAATTGTTGCTAGTTGCTAGTTGCTAGTTGCTAGTTGCTAGTTGCTAGTTGCTAGTGGTTACCATTCTTTAGGAAGTTTAGTCAACATTGGCTAGCTCTTAATGTTTTTTAGGATTTTACCGTTGTCAAGAGACTACTATTTAGGTAGTAGTTGATTGTAATTAATGGTATCTGAAAGCAAATTAATGATATTCTCTTTAGAGGCTGGTTTACCTCGAATCAAACATTTAAATTCCTCTCTTTCTTTTCTCATAATCAAACAGATTCTCCTTCTATAGTTCTTCTTTCAATTAGCTTTCACCATCTCAGCCAACATAGGGTCCAGAGCTAAGCAAAGAAAGAACAAAGTTACTGCTCCTAAGAAAGCATGTAACAGTACAATTCTTGGACTACATTGCACATGGCCAAACAATCTAAGGGCATGTATGGATGCGCCCTTCAAAGGGGTGTTTGAGGCGTAAATCCCCTTTTGAGACAAACCGGGGTTTTTAAGGTGTTTGGATGCACTTTGCAACCCCATGTTTCACCATCTGCTCGACAAAACAGGACCTAAAATGCCGACACGAAGAAAACCAATTAGATTGGTTTTCACCAAGTAGATCGAAAAAAGCAGGTTTGAAACCCCTAATTGTGGAAACTCTCTTTTTCTCAAGAGCGTCCAAACGGACCATAGACAACTTTTCCTCATCTTGTTACCAATCAATGCTACTCCAAAGTTCCCTCAGATGCATTCATTTCTAATTCTATCCTTCTTCATCTTGCCATTTAGCTCTCTCAACATCTCTCATTTTGCTACGCTCATCCTATGAATATGTTCCTTCCTTGACTATCTAACATTTTGTCCCATAAAGCACAACTTCTCTTGTAGCTACCCTATAAAATCTCCCCTTCAGTTTGGAGGATATGCATCATTCACATAAAACTCCATACTCGCATCTCCACTTCATCCACCCAGGTCTAATCCTATAAGCAACATCCCCCTCATGTTTCTCCACTCCCTTGAATTCTTGACCAAGTTATTTAAAATGGTCGGTACAAACAATTTTCAATGACTTGGGTGGATAATTCATGGAAGCAGAGAGATAAAGAAGGATGTTGCTTATATAATTAGAGCTGGGTGGATGAAGCAATTACTGTTTTTAAAGAAGCAAGTGATTATTACTTTTAATGGTAAAACATGCATCATCTTAGCAATAAAAGAAGGAAATGAAGATGATGTCTGGATAATCCTATCTACTAATATTATGTCTTTGACTGAATCTGTGCACCACTCTAGATCAAGTAACCACGGATTCCAAGGGGAGCACATTTTAGCTTCCAATCAATGAAGTCAAACTCCCTCAGAAATGAAAAATAACAACATCTATATTTATTCCAGACTTCACATCATGGATCACAGGCTGAATCATCCTCACCAATGGATTCCTATAAGCATCTACCCCAGTCCATAATTCTACAAAAGCTTTCAGTTTAAAAGAAATGTAGCAAATGATGTGGTGTGATGTTTAATTACAAAAGGTAAATCACTCAATTCATGGAGAATGAGTCCTAATGCACAAGAAAATCACAGCTCAGTATAAAAGTCAACTTCTAAATCAACAGAAGAAAAAATTACAAACCGTGATGTAGACAAGAAAGGTTCAAAAAGTATATAAAAACCTCGTGGCAAGCAGCTTTCCATCATTCGAAAACGAACACCCTGAAAGCGGTCGATCATCGCCGATTTCACTACAGTCAAGGGTGAAACCACCTGCCTGTTTCAAAACATAATCCATCTCTGCATCCAAATCTTCATCTGGGTCATCCCTTCTCCTCTTAGCCCGTTCAAGCCTCGATGCAGCCCTCACAAGAGAATACTTAGCAATCTCAATCCGAGCTTCTAAAAGTTCCTTCGGGCCCTCAGTATAGAAAGGGTATTGCTGTGGACCTTCTCCCTCCCCCTCTTCCCCAGCTGCTGCAGCACCAGCTTCCTCCTCCTCATGGGCTTTCAGGAGCTTCTCCAACTGCCCTTCTGTATCAAGCTTCACCATGATCGATCTCAACCGGTCGCGCCTTTCCATCTCCCTCTCTCCGAAAAGAGTGATCGGCTCACCGAGCCGGCGGAGACGGGCCCGAACGGCCAAGTCATTCGTAGGCACGGCCAATGCATAAGCTCTCCGTTTGTTCAAGAGATCTTGCACTGCTTTCTCGTGCCGCTCTCGTAACTGCTTACTCTCTTCCGAGATCTCGTAGTCCACGGGTGAGCCCTCACGATCCGAACCTGAATCTGAACCATTTGTTTCACCATTTTGGCTGGGTGGAGCAGGTGGTGGGCGGACGGGAGGGGGGCGGACCGGAAGGGGTGCAAGTGGGCGGATGACTGGGGGTGGAATGGCTGGAATGGGTGCGATGGGACGAACGACTGGGGGTAGGATTGGAGGGACAAGAGGGGGGTGAAGTGGGGCTGGAAGAGGTGTAGGTAGAATGGGGACGATATTGGGGAGGGGAGCTTGAATAGGAGGCGGCGTAGTGGTAGAAATAGGAGTAGGATCAGTGGGTATTGTTGCAGAAGCTTCCGGAAGTGTAACCGGGACTTGGGTGTCTTCTTCCATGATGCCCTGATTGAAAAATTAAACGAAAATCAGAAAATAGATGGAAAAAACATACTTCATAGAAGCTTCCCAAAATAAACGCATCAATAGAAAATAAAGCGCGGGTAGAAGTAATTTCTACTGGAATTGTAGAAGCTCCTGAAAGTAAAGCTGCGCCTTTTTCTTTGAATTGAAAAGGAATATGGAAATCCATCATACCAGCATTTCCGATGCTCCCTCAGTTCCCATTGGTTGAAACATGAAAAAATGGGTCCACTGGAAAATGACTGGACCTGTCCATACACTGTGTCAATCCGCAACCAAACGCAAGCGGATACTGTTACGATTGGATCAAAGGGAACCACCTGAATTGATAGTCCAGATAACCACCATAGCAAACCACTACCTATTTTCCTTCTTTAAAGACTTACAGGATCATCGATCCGAGGCTCTGGCCAGTATACTTGGGTTTCACTTCCAACAACTGCAACCCAGTTCAGTAATCCAGACCATTGGGCTGTTGTGTTCCCACCATGGACGGACATACTCCAAAAAGTTCCCAGATTTCAAGATCCAAGTCACCAGTATCAAGTGCTTTTCAGTTAAATGTGAACCATTTTTTCTTTGGAAATCGACTGCACATTCAACTGAAGGGGGATACATCCAACTGAAAAAAGAATAGTTCACAACCAACCACGACTTTCCATCTTCTTGGACATTAAATGTCTATCCACCCGTTTGAGTGGTCGGGAGCCAGAAATCATACCGCGCATTGAATCTGAACCATTGATGTATTTCCATATATATATATATTTTTAGGCCACAAATCAAAAGAATTGGCAGACATGGTCCATCCATGGTAGGACACAACAGGCCAGCGGCCACTGAATACTGGGGCCCACCTGTTGGAAATGAAAATCCAGGCATTCTCTCGAGGAAAGATGAATAAACACAAAAAAACAAAACCCCATTTTGCAGAAAAATGAATCCTGACACATTTCACCAGCTAGCTTAGCAATCGATTGAACCAAACAAAAAGGGTATGTTTGGTTGCACCAAATATCACGAAAATTCATGATATTTCACGATTAATCGGTCTAAAATTTGGTGCAAAATTTCATGAAATTTGGTGCAACCAAACGTCCTAAAACAAAAAATTAAAAAAAAAAAAAATCTGCAAAAGCTACTAAGTTCAGATTTTTTTAGCTGATCTAGGGTTTAACAAAACCCTAAATTTGCAGAGAATCGATGATGATAATCGATTCCAATCGAGTAGAAGTTTTTAGTTATAGAAAATCCCAGATATAGATAGGAGAGTTGGAGAAGGAAACCTGGTTTTAGGTGAAGCAGACAGCAGACGCAGCGGCAGCAGACATGAGAGGGAAAGGGAGTTTGGGGGAGCAGACTGCGTACTGAGTAACTCAGTACTCTATGGCGTACTGAGTCAACTCTGTGGGACCCACCGTGACGTACGTGTCTTATCTACGCCGCCCATCCGCTTTACAAGCTCACTTTAGGGCATGAGCCCAAACTTGAAGCATATCCAAATCTCAAGTGGACCACACCACAAGAAAAGGTGTGAATTGAACGCTTACCGTTGGAAACTTCTTATGGGCCAAGTAAGTTTTGGGTCAAGCTAATATTTGTGTTTTCCCTTCATCGAAGTGTATGTGACCCTATCAACAGATTGGATGACAGATAAATATTATTGTGGGCCCTACGAAGGTTTCAACGGTGGACGCCATTATCTTCTTTGTTTATTCGGATGTAGAGTTGAGCATGAGCCAATCTAGCTCGGTTAGCTTGCTCAACTGGCTCGAATTAGATGCTATTCGGCTTGATTTAAAGATTGGGTTAGACCCAAGTTTGGTCAATTTTCCAAGCTCAAGCTAACCCAAGTTAGATTTGATTTTGATGGAAGATCAGCTTGAATGAAGCTTGACTAAGCTCGGCTCACTTGACTTAGTTAGAAAAGTATGTGTTTTAGTCCCACGTTGAAAGTGATTAAAGCAATGAGGTAAAAGTCTTTGAGAAAGTAGCTGGGGGTTGTAAATGGGTTTTGGGTTGCCTTTGAGCCCGATTTTAAGTAGTTTCAGACAAAGCTTTTAAGATGGGCCTATTTAATTTAATTTTTTATTGTTTTAGGCTTGACCTTAACTTGAATTGGACTCAAACTCAGCTCAAAAGCTTGGTCGAGCCAGCTCTAACATGTAAGTCCAACTCAAAGGTTAAACTAAGGTGGTCATTGAACGAGCCTAGCTCGAATAGGGCAAAGCTAGCTAAGCTCAGCTCAACTCTAATAGGATGTGGTCCACTTGAACTTTGGATATGCTTTAATATTGGTCTAATTCTCTAAAATGATCAGATCCGCTCTGTCCATCAGTTGTTTCCCCACATTTTCACCATGGATCCTTAATATCATTCCAAAACAATACTTATGGGCCACACCATGAGTAAAAGTGTAAAATCATTCCTAAGCCCTCAAACTTCACATGATAGTCTTGGAATGTTATGATTTTTTGGAGATTCCATTAATTCTTACGTTACGCGTCAGATTAGTGGACTGGATGGTATGTAAAGAGCATGGTGGATGCTACACACAATTTGGACGATTTAGCGGTAGTAATTCCCATACCACCTGCTCCCTATCGTGCAGTCTTCCTGAGTTTTGAATCGGCCTGATTTTTGGGCTCCTGCTAAAAGGAAGGATGGCGCACCTGATGGATGGAGTGGATCTCATCCACGTCAGCGAATAGTCACACACCACCTTACCAAGCGTCCTTTTAAAAAAAAAAAAAAAAAAAAAAAGGCAGCAACGGACGCGGTTTGGCTGGTGACCTGAACATCATCCAGCTAGCTGATGTAAAAGTTCTGTGGACCCCACCATGATGTATGTGTTTTATCCACTCCATCCATCCATTCTTCAAACTAATTATACGGAATGAGACAAAAAATAATGAAGTTCCAAATCTCAATTGGACCACAACACAGAAATTGAATACTTACCGTTGAAAACTTCTTGCGGGCCACGAAAGTTTTGAATCAAAATAATAGTTTTGTTTCCCCTTCATCCAAGTATTCGTGACCATACCAACGGGTTGGATAACGAATAAAAATCACTGTGGGCCCTAAGAAGGTTTCAACGGTGGATATCATTCTCCCCGCTGTTTCCTGTGGTGTGGTCCACTTGAACTTTGAATCTACCTCAGTTTTTGGCTCATCCCTTCAAAAGATCTCTAAAAGTGGATGGATGGCGTGGATAAAACACATACATCATGGTGGGGCCCACAGAGCTTCGACACCAGCTAGCTGGCTGGTGTTCGGGTCACCAACCAAACCGTGTCCGGCAGCAACGGTCTACATTCAACTTATTGGTTGATACAGACGGCTTGCAGCGACTCGATCTAAGCCGTCCAAATTGAGGACTCGCTTTCATAGTAAGTCTTCTTCAACTCACATTGATTAAACGATCCTAGCCTCCTATTATTAAAGGGCATGTTTGTTTTTAGTTCTGAACTCTTGACTGCTTTTCAATCGGGCCGTCCATTAGATGTCCGCTTACATTCGTCTGATACCCAGGACTCCAGCCTTTGAATCTGGGGTCATCTGAAAGATGATCAGAACCGCTTATACAATATGCCTTACCTTAGATGGGGAATAACTAAAGAAATAAAGATTTTACCAAATAATGCCTGAGCAATTCCATGGTGATGCTTTTTGAGATATTGAATTGTCAAAATATCGTCCTTTGTTTAAAAAATGGTAGATTAGAGAATTATGGGAGAGCTGGCGGATTTATTCACAATGTTAGACATACTATTAAAAAACAATATACACCACTCAAAAACATCCAAATTCACTTTTAAAAAACAATATACACCACTCAAAAACATTCAAACACCGTCCTTTGTTTAAAAAATGGTATATTAGAGAATTAGGGGAGAGCTGGCGAATTTAATCACAAGGTCAGACATACCATTAAAAATCAATATACACCACTCAAAAACATCCGAATTCACCTGTAGACCTGTTGTACCTTATTTTTTACCGGACTTAGAAAAACAAATAAGGAGAAGACACTTGTCATTGCACAAAAGCGGTATAGTACGCATGCGATCTGTGAAGGTACGTGGAGTGGATTTTTTGAGTTGACAATTGACACTAGTTGGTTGGAGCATGTCATCCAAGAGGTGAATGGTCGAAGCAAATGCTAAAAACATCGCAAAAAAGATGAAGAGTCTTAAGGAATTTCTATAGTTGTAACAACCAAATAAAGAGAAAATCTAGAAAATTCTCATTAGCAGAAGGAAGTCTATATAATAGGAGATGAATAGAGCAAATGGTCTCACACTAAACAACACAACACAAAACCAAATTATCTTTTCTTTAGCTTATCTTAGCGTAATCCTTAATTTAGGAGTAGCTGTAATCTCAGTCCACGCTCACTAGATGAACTTAATTGTAATCACAAGTCCATGCCCGCTGGATGAATCTATCTCAATACAATCAGTTCTCTTTCCTGTAGAATTGTTTGTCCACCAGTAGATCCCTCGGACCAGTCCTTTTTTTTTGGTGAAAGGCAAGACGCAACTCATTTTCGGAGGATGAACCTTACCCTCCGTCAATCACCCGATCATTCTGAACTTATTTGCGAGTGGTTAAATAGATGACTGACCTCTCCAAGCTCCAGTCATATACAATCGAGCACGATGTATCTACCTATCTTGGCACTTGGGGTTGAAGTTGAACCGGTTGGAATCAAGCCGCACAGTCAATTTTGGTACGCTCGCACAACACACCACACATGTCGGAAGCATTACTCCGATCGAGGACCCACAAGCCCTTTTGACGATTTGATGGTGGAATTTTTAGATTTTGCAATTATCATTATGTGGTGCAAATGTTAAATGAGTTTGATGTCGTACGCATACCACGCGGACCCCATAGATCTCTTCTTATCCCGTTTCTAATAAATAAACAAGGCACTTTGATAATTTCTCCCCTGAGAAACCATGGGCCCGTCTTTGGCTTCGTCCAAACCATTTTGGTTCAAATTAGTAGAAATCTCAAAAAGTTAAAAATTCTTAGATTAGAATATTTCAACTTTTGACCCTTTGACGCTCTACCTATAAATGTCAAGTTTTCTTAGACATCAAATAACAACAATAATAAAGTCTAAGGGACCATTTAGTAGATGCCTAAAAATGAGTTCATCTCATTTAAGTGAATCATGATAAAGAATTAGGATATTATGATTCCTCAGTTGTGGTGTTTTTTAAATATTTCTTGCCCACCATGAGGTCCATCATATAAGCATTTTAGGTGCCCAATCTAATGGCTAAAGCTTTTACATGTCCTTCAGTGATATATTGGGAGGTATACTAGCAAGAGAACTTACTAGTTGTGGGCCACCAACATAGCAAGTGTCATGCATTTTCAATATTTATTGCCCACCATGAGGTCCATCATATAAGCATTTTAGGTGCCCAATCTAATGGCTTTACATGTCCTTCAGTGATATATTGGGAGGTATACTAGCAAGAGAACTAACTAGTTGTGGGCCACCAACATAGGCAAGTGTCATGCATGCATTTTCTGACATAAAAAATTCTCAAAAAAAAAAAAAAATCACATTTGGTGGTTGAAAATGAACTGCATGGCACTTGCATGTATGCAGAAGAGGCGCAGAAGAGAAGGGAAAGTTTCTTTCGGGTGGTCTGCTACCCGAAGCCCCACCTATTGTTGCAACATATGTGGGGACCATGGCCAGGGAAAACTGGGTTCTCTAGAACCGTTGCAACATATATTTGGATTCTCTAGAACTGTTTATAAGACAGGCCTCACCATGGATGGGTAAACCCCAAAAAGTTCCTAGATCGGAAACCCTTCCAAATCTTTCATTGTTTTCCTTTGAATATGGACTGTCTCTTTAAGCATTATTTTGTGGACAGGTAATATAAAGTTTAGAATCCTTCCATATTGAAGATTTTCGAGGCAACCATCATCAAATATGCACATCTCACTGAATGAACAGTTTGGATTGTCGAAGATCCAACTATTCATCATCATCATCTGAGCTTTGTCCGAAGTAAATCGAGTCCACTACATGAAATATGCATCTCACTGAATGAACCAGTTTGGATTGTCGAAGATCCAACTATTCATCATCATCATCTGAGCTTTGTCCCAAGTAAATGGAGTCCACTACATGAATCCCATTGGCTCGAAATGTCGGTTAGAACAGCCAATAGCCACAGTCTCTGGTCCATCAGTTGGTTGGTTTAGATTAATCAAGACTTCCCCATTCACTAATCACCATCACCATCTAAGCCTTATCCCAACTAAATGGTAAATTTAGATTAATCAAGACTTCCCCATTCACTCATCATCAACATCATCCAAGCCTTATCCCCATTCACTAATCACCATCATCATCTAAGCCTTATCCCAACTAAATGGTCAATTTAGATTAATCAAGACTTCCCCATTCACTCATCATCAACATCATCCAAGCCTTATCCCAACTAAATGGGGTTACGCACATGAATCTTGTTATGGTGCCACTACAATGGTTAGTAAATGCACTGGATTTACTTCATCAAGTCGAGGTCGGCTTTTAAATGATGACAAAGATGAAGATGTGTACATTGACAAAAGTCATAAGATCAATGGCCCACTCCAGACACCGACCTTACCATTTTAATGGCAGAGTGTCACATTTGCTCAAGTGACTGAATGCAATCGAAATTAATAAAAGAAAAGCACGTATTTCCCTGAATGTATGTTTAAAAGATCATAAAGAGCTTAATACAAATCGTAACTGAACTTGAAAGAAAACTTCATTCCACTTCTAACCAACAAATGAAAGAAGAGAAAGCTATTTATTTTTATATGTACTTAATAAAAGAAAAGCACGTATTTCCCTGAATGTATGTTTAAAAGATCATAAAGAGCTTAATACAAATCGTAACTTAACCTGAAAGAAAACTTCATTCCACTTCTAACCAACAAATGAAAGAAGAGAAAGCTATTTATATGTACCTTAAAGGTCCAAAACAGCCTAACACAACAATCAGCATA
Organism: Liriodendron chinense; assembly: GCA_003013855.2. Classification (NCBI taxonomy): domain Eukaryota; kingdom Viridiplantae; phylum Streptophyta; class Magnoliopsida; order Magnoliales; family Magnoliaceae; genus Liriodendron; species Liriodendron chinense. The sequence continues at coordinate 671,783 of PVNU02001323.1, read as the reverse complement.
TGAACTTGAGAAAGTTCTGCTCCAATCCAAACCAAAAATAAGCTCAATATGTACTTAAGGTCCAAAACAGCCTAACACAACAATCCACATAACTGAACTTGAGAAAGTTCCATTCCAATCCAAGCTAAAAATCAGCTCAATGCCTCTTTTTTCTGGCTTTCAGTGTTGCCCTCTGATCACATCTCTAATTACCTTACCTTCCTTCTCAAACACATCTCTAATTACTTTACCCTCCTCAAACACATCAAAGTATGAGTCTTTCACAGTCAGTGCATCAAAGGAGAGAACGGGCTCCACAGCATCGAGCGCCGGACTGAAGATTGCAGCTTCAAAACGGGTGTTTGGGTGAAATCCAAGTATCTCGGTGTACTTTCAAAATCAACCTGAAAAAAAAAAAAGAAGAAGCAACAGAGACATTCAAATGTCCATACAGTTTGGTAATTCAGTTAAGTATTTTCATGTACTCAAACATCACCAATTTGAATTGTGCTATGTTAGCTATATTCTATTGTATGAAGAATAAATGATCTCTGCCACACTCTCTCCACATGTGCCAATGTGCATACAAGACATTCATCATGCAGGCCCCACCATGCATGTCATGCAGCCAAAGGATCAGGCTGGTCCAGTCATCAGTCGGGCCATGTGCACATTGAATGTGGGACTGACTACTTCCACTTAATTATCCATTTTCTATAAACATGGGTTCCCACCTATGACCGATTGGCCTTAACCACCTCAGTCAATACATGGTGGGACCCATTTTTTTGTGATTAAAGTGGATCGCACCATGTACTTTTGGGACCCACTCGATGAATGGTCAGTGTTTCATACTCCAAAATCTCACAAATTGGAATGTATAACACATCAGCTATACTCTATGGCATAACAGATAATCAGACCTGCTACCCACCACATGCCAATGCGTGCACAAGATCCCAATCATTCACCAAGTGTGTCCCACCATGCATGTTCTGTGGGCCCAAAAATCAGGCCAGTCTGCTCATTCATAAGCTGGGCTGTGTGTGTGCATCATCGAATGTGGATTGGTTGTGATTCCTTTTAATCATCCATTTTTCTGCACATGCACTACATGCATGGTGGGGCTCACTTGAGGAATGGCCAGTATCTCATAAGCTTGGCCTTCAAATTCATCAAAAAACAAAACAAAAGCTGGGCTGTGTGTGCGCATCATTGAATGTGGATTGGTTGTGATTCCTTTTAATCATCCATTTTTCTGCAAATGCGCTACATGCATGGTGGGGCTCACTTGAGGAATGGCCAGTATCTCATAAGCTTGGCCTTCAAATTCATAAAAAAACCAAACAAAATAAAAGAAGAGAAAAGCACACCTTTCCCTGGCTCGATGCAAGAGGAGTCTTCGGTGACCACAAATCCAGTTGAGAATCTGAATTATCAAAAGAAGAGAAGATAATATCACTAGAATCACAAAATAGATATGACTATAACAACACCCGCAGTCATCTTTTACTTACTGGCATCATCATCCACTCCCATTGTCTTCTGAAAGTAAATTGATGCAGCTGTTTGTATGTTCGTTGTGGCTGTTTGTAAGCTGATGCAGCTCTGATGGTTGTGTAGGCATTTTTCCTCTTCTATTATAGTTGGAACTCCAATGTTAGCACACTTTGTCGGTTTATTCTTTTTCGATGCCTTATGAGAAGACAGCTTCTCCGAGTTTGTGATGTTTGCTAAGGCTTTCCGAGTGCCGGGCCCCTTCTTCTGCAGAACTTTAGACCCGTGTACCCCAGCCGCACCACCTCCTAGACAGATATACGTGATCATTTCAGTAATTAGACCTTCGATCACTTAGTATATATTTACGACATTACAAAAATAGGAATTGTATTATTAGATCCTCAACTGCTTCAAAGTGGGGCTCAGTGGTTAGGAGATCCAGACCATTGATCTGATGTCACTATGATGGATGGTCATGCAGCAAAAACTCACCCCATTTGTGATCAGAAGTCTGGATCACACAGCAATGGTCCAGTCCACATTCAATGGATTAGGGCAGGATCCTTCCCCAAGTTGTTGCCCGTCAGATCAATAGTCTGGATCACTAGACAATGGGCCCCACATGTACAAGCCAGGAACTCAAGGATGGTATACTTATCCTCAGGTCATGGATCATATAATTCTTCTTCTTAAAAAGATAAAAGAGAATGCTGAATAAATACAAAAAAATAGAGCAATTGCTGATGTACCTTCATTGTGGATAAGAAGATTCTGATCTTGAATAAGTGGGCGGGATCTTGTAGCCATTGATGGTCTCGTGGACATCTATCTTACATCATTAACACACAAGAGGAGATATTGTTATTAGATGCAGAACAATATTATTATGTATGCATTTTTTTTTAATTTTTTATGATGCATGAGATTTTAAAAACACACCAATCACTCAAATGGTGAATGAAAAAAAAAAGAGAGGCTTATTTGAAAGTGGGATAACATCATCTTTTAAGACTCCTCTGAATCGAGTGTGACTCGGTACATCATTAACACACAAGAGGAGGAGATATTGTTATTAGATGCAGAACAATATTATTATCATGTATGCATTTTCTTTTATTCTTTTTTTTATGATGCAGAACAATATTATTATGTGTGCATTTTCTTTTTTCTTTTTTTTTTAATGATGCAGAACAATATTATTATGTATGCATTTTCTTTTTTCTTTTTTTTATGATGCATGAGATTTTAAAAACACACCAAATGGTGAATGAGAGAAAAAAAAAAAAAAGGCTTATTCGAAAGTGGGATAAACATCATCTTTTAAGACTACTCTGAATCGAGTGTGATTCGGACTCGGTGGGACCCACTCTGGTTCAACGCCATGAGTTACCCCCGACTCGGGCGAGTCGCGACTCAACTCAGGGCTGACCAAGTGAATCCGAGTTACTGAGTTTTTTAACCATGAATAACACGTTGATTTCAGACCTCGAGGTTCTTTATCTTCACTAGTAGTTGGTGCTCTTGTTGCCGCTGACACAAAATTTTGATATGAAATCTGCAGCAACACATCATCAAGATATCAAGAATCTCTTATGAAATGAAGTTGCAAGCAAGGGAGCAATTTAGGAGGAATTGTATGCTCTGGCAGTATATCGAGTTTTCAGTTTGTATGAGTGGTGGCACCCACGGGTCCAGCCTGTTGGTTAGTTTGCAGCCTACTATGGATGGGTGTTTTCCAAAAATCTCATCAGTAGGATAAATCAAATGCAATGACGGTCCACATTCCACTGAATCGCTCAATCTTAATAGGGCCCAAGATTGTCTTTTGGCGTAGGATCTTCCAACCTGGGAAAGCTTTTTTCAGCATGGGCCCAACAGACCTAATTGATCTCCATCATTGGAACTGCAGAACACACTTGCACAAACTGAAACCTGAGTACACTGCATATATCTTTGCTTGAGGATCCTAAACCTATCAATTTAGATTGCAAAAATAGCCAAAACAACAACACCTTCCAATCTGCAGAACGTAAAGCTTATAATCATGTTCTAATACTTCCTGACGAGAATACTAGACTAATCCACTGTCGGATTGGACATAAAAAAAATAATCCCGTCTACAATATTTGTCAAGTTCAAAATACCTTGCACAAGAACAAGAAAAGCATTAAAAAAGAAGAGCTGAAAGCATCTATCAGAAAATAATAATAATAATAATAATAATACACTTATAAAAAGAATGAAACATCCCTATAGATAGATAGTATGACTGTCGGGTGCTAATTGGCAAAAGAAGAAGAAGAAGATTGTTGTTGCAAATAGTTAACAGTCATGATGAATTTTTTTTTTTTTTTCCTTCTATTCTTAGGGAGCACTTGAGTATATAAGTAATCATTAAAATACGATTACATGTCAGATGTAGATCACAAAGTTCCCGTCTGATCCAGCACTTCTTACAAGTGAGGCCCACCTTAAGTGGTCCATACAATTCATATAACAGTACCCACTATGGACAGGCAATGATGCTGCAAAGGAACTCTCCATTTGTAAATCTTAGGGTCGTATGGATGTCTGTAAATGAGACAAGTTGTAAATGATTTACAGGTAAATCATTTAAATCATTTACGATGGTCACCTCGTGGTATAACCAAATGCCCCAAAAGGCAAATGTTTCTAAAATATTACTTCCATGGTCCTCTGACAGAAAAGTTGTAAAAAATGAGACGAAAATGCTGAGAGCGTTGGACGCCATGCCAGTCAAGCAATGAGTGCAGCAAAGATGCGGATATCTTTGCGCAAAGTTCCTATGCTAGGAAGCCAGTTGGGGCCCACCCTGATATTTGTGAGAAAGTCACCCTATCCATATGTTTTTTGAGCTCATTTTGGGACATGCGATCAAAAATGATCCGGATCCAAGACTTAAGTGGGCCATAAGAGAGTAAAAATTGGGTTAATGGTACAACATACACCCCCTAATGATTTTTGTATGCCTACACTGTTTGTACGGTCGGATATTCTCCATCTTTTATGCCCTAAGTTGTACGATTGTGATTATCATTCGTACGTTTTGTCATCTGTAAGGTGATTCACTCTTGGGTCTCATGTTGGAAGTCTTGTTGTAATAGTTGGAATTCCCATTCAGCACATACTAGACAGTGGTCCCCATAGTGTTAAGGGTTAGGATCAGGGTCAGGGTTAGGGTCAGCGTCCTTGAAACTTTCCTCAATTTCAACAGTAGGCATTTCTTTCCCCAGTTTTCCCTCTCGAATGGCCCACTTAAGTCTTGGATCCAGATTATTTTTTGTCGCATGTCCTAAAATGAACTAAAAAACATATGGACGGGTGGATTTCTCACAAATACCAAGGTGGGCCCCACCTAGGTTCCCAGCGCAATGTCCCTCTGCAAAGAAATTCGCATATTTTGCTGCATTCATTACTTGACTGGCGAGGCACTCAACGCATGGGCATTTTCGTCTTATTTTTTGCAACTTTTCTATTAGAAGACCATGGAAAGAATATTTTAGAAACATTTGCCTTTTGGGGCGTCTGGCCACACCACTAGGCCATTTTGGTCAAAATCCCAATGATTTACAGCTTTTTGCCCCTTCCCATTTATAGGCATTTTCATCTTTCTTTTTTTTTTTTTTGCAACTTATATGTTGCCCCTTCCCATTTATAGGCATTTTCATCTTTCTTTCTTTTTTTGGAACTTATATGTCAGAAGACCATGGAAGGAATATTTTAGAAACATTTGCCTTTCAGGGGGTTTGGCTACACCACTAAGGCCATTTTGGTCAAAATCCCAATGATTTACAACTTTTTACCGCTTCTCATTTGTAGGCAAAAACTCAAGATTTCATTTACACCAACCAAGTTACAGGTAAATCATTTACAACTTTTCAGACTCCAACAACTCTTTTTTTTTAATGAATTGCTATAAAGGAGAGATGCACCTCCCTCTCTCCTTTGTCTCTTAGAACTCTAACGTCTCTCTCTCTCTCTCTCTCTCTCTCTCTCTCCAACGGCAACAAATCTTGCTTCAGTTTTTTGGCCTTATAAAAGAGAATTTGAATTCGTGGGTCCACTTCTATGGTTCACCTAATGCTTGGTTTTCTGTAAGGATCAACACTAAGCTTTAGTGAGATGGGCTTAACCAAATAATCCACTTGAAATTTACTCTTATATACCATTTGAATATTTTTTAAGGAATTACTTCTCTAAACTATCTCGGGTGTGAATACCCAAGTACAAGATATGAGCAACTTACGGGCTATCTAAACACTATAAATGATTTACGAGCTATCCAAACACCTTAAAGCCAAACATATGGGTTGTAAATCATACCCAAGACAGGATACGAACCACTTACAGGCTATGTAAACACCGTAAATGATTTGCAAGCTATCCAAACACCTTAAAGCCAAACATATGGGTTGTAAATCATACCCAAGTACAGGATATGAACCACTTACAGGCTATGTAAACACTGTAAATGATTTGCAAGCTATCCAAACACCGTAAATGATTTGAGTCCGGATCCTCTGTTTGCTACAAACAAGAAATCCCCGTTTGTAGCTTTTTTTATTAGTTTGCGTCATCACATTGGTTTGCAACCACATCACACTGTTTAGACAACCACATCACATTGGTTCGCAACCTCATCACACTAACGTCATGTTGTGATGACGCGGACCAATAAAAAAGCTACAAACAGGGATTACCTGTTTGTAGCAAAACAGAGGATCTGGACTCAAATGATTTATCATTTACAGCTAAAAGCCAAACGGATGGGCTGTAAATCATTTACTGTGTAAATCATTGACAACTTAAACCATTTACAGGCATCCAAACGACCCCTTAGCCATCTGATTGTTGGCCTGAAAATGATCGTTATAAATATAACCAAGAATCCCTATGCTGATGGGAAAGAAGCCCACTGATCAGATGGCGTGACTCTCCAGCTAGGTTACTGAAAGTTGGGCCTCATCCATACCAAATGTTGGTCCGAAACAAAAATAGGAAAGACAGTCCCCCACCCCAAAGCATTCCATACCGTTCATCTGGCAGACACTACCATGAATGGGCAATGATGCTGAGGAGTTTCCCCCTTGATAATCCTAGCCAATATAGGCTACAATCCATATGAAAACAGAAAGAAGTGAATCCACCAGATGGCTGTGACTGTCCAAGAGAGGATATTCTCATCTGCCACCTGTCCGTGGCGGGTCCCACCAGATAAACAATCTGGCCAATGAAAGGTGGGTCCCACCTGTGTCAAATGCCCGTCCAGAACAAAGAACAGCATTGGTTTAGGCAGATCAACAATAATAAACGTCTCCACGTTCAAATACTGAAGAACCTACTAATGCACAAGTAGACAAGAAAACAATCGTAGAAATCCTAAAATCATGCAACAGAAAGAAAATCCCTTGATGGATTTTCTTCCAACAGTACTACCGAAATTCCATCCAAGAATAGAAAAGAAGAAAAAAAAAACCATTTCTCTCTTTTCCTGGTTCATCTCAAGTTCCTCTCTCCTCTGATATTCCTTCATTTTCTTGCATTTTTTTCGTTTTTTTTTTTCTATCATAAATCAAGGGAAAACAAGAACAATCCCTTGATGGGTTTTCTTCCAACGGCACAATCGAAACGCCATTAGAAAAAAAATAAGAAATACCCTTATCTCTCTTTTCCTGTTTCATTTCTTCAGATTTCTCCCTCCTCTGATATTCCTTCATTTTCTTGAATTTTTTTCTATAAAAAAACAAAGGGAAAAAAGAACAAGATCAACAATTAAAAGGGTTGGGACAGAAAACTCACAGATTTCTTGTGATTGTAGACGTTTTTCCTTCTGAAATTTCTAGTTTTCCTCTCTCTCGCTTCAAGAACGGCAGAATTTTGGGACTTTATCTTTCAATCGGGCATATATATATCTTCCACGGCTCCAACGGCTCTTTCTTTTCGAATTTCTTTATTTATTGGACGAAAATGCCCCATCGTAATTAACGTAATTAACGAGAAAATGCCCTGAGGAATGGAAAAGGATAAGAGAGGGTATGTTGGGAAGATGTCACACCATTAGGAAATCCTAACCGTCCAAAGCGTACGGACCGTTTCTTAACTCAATGGCTGCAATAAGATGGTTCAGATCATCCGACTAATGTGATTTTTGAGTTATGAACTGCTTGAAGTGGGGCCAACGGTTTACAGGGTTAGCGGTCTAAATTCAAAGGGTGAAATCAGATCATTAAGATCACTCGAATTAAGTCTTTTGGATGATTTAGACGGCTCAGATTGGTTTACGTAATGCCATGTGTATGGTGGACGCACGGCTGGCATCTTTGCATAGTACGCACGGTTTTTCAATTATGACAAGTGGGGCCATGGTTCGGCAATCCAGACCATCGGTCTCTTCAGTTTAACGGTAGATGTTCTCTGTCCAAGAATCTTCTTGATAGGGCAACCTCAACCTTTTGATATTTGGCCTACAGATAGACGGCCCTTTTGTTCTTCCCATTCCAGCATTCATTTGAGGACATTCTCGATCCACGTTGGTGCTCAACAGACCAACGGACGCGGATTGCGTCCTTCCACCGTGATGTATCTGACTATCCTACCCCTTCCATCCCTTTTTTAAGATCATTTTAGGCCATGATACCAAGAATGAGGCATGTCTAACGGTCATGTGGACCACATCAAATAGTGGGCTTTGTAGCATTAAATGCAAGAGTCATTTCTGGTGTGGTCCACCTGACAGTTGGACATGCCTCATTCCTGGTATCATGACCTAAAATAATCTTTAAAAAATGATGGAAGGCGTGGATAAGCATATACATCATGGTGGGCCCTCCGCTGATCAGTTTGGACGTAAAGCGTCCATACATCCCAGACCAACGGTCCGGATTACCAGAACGTGGAACCCACCGATGAAAAAAAAAAAAAAAAAAAAGTCGCTCCTCGATGTACATACAACGTAGGAACTAAGTCCAGGATCCTGAATTGAGTGTGCATCCAGATTCCCGCCCACAATGAATTGAATGGATGGATGGATGGATACATAATTGTACACCATCTCCTGTGTGCTGAGGGAGATTGATGGAAAATGGCCTGCCCTGGTGTAAGGCACTCCACTATCAAGTGGGCCTGATCAGAAACTTTGTTCAATGGTATGGATTTATCAGAATGTGAGCTGGACGACTTCAAAATGATAGGAATCATGAAACCGTGACTGAATCCTTGAGGGCTTGTTTGGAATGCGGAATTAAATGGTATTGAGTTTCTTTCAGTAGAATTGACACCATTATCACATAATGATTATATGTCTGTAAATATCATGATATTTTTACCGTCTAATCTTGTATTAAGTAAAACCTATGTTTGGTGGACCAACGGACTAGATTTTGCAACTAATGCTGTCGCATGTATACATATACAACTCAATGGTCACATGTAAAAGGCACATATGATAGGCGATGTGGATAAAGCACATGCATCAACGTGGGGCCTATTTATGTTTAAAAACCAAATTGATATCTTTTGCCCAATTGGACAAATTTTTACCTGATTTTTGGTAAATGGTGTAGGGCATGTTTGCATACTACCAAATAAGTTACTTTTTATACTTACAACAGTAGATAAGTAACTAGGATAAATTTAGTTTATGATTAATTATAAGTAGCTTTTTATGTAAGTTAATCACTTCAGATTAAGAAGTAGAAACCAAGATAAGCTACTTGAGGCATACGTAGCTTATCTTAAGTAACCTACGATCCATGCGCCCCATGATGTCTGATGCCAATGATTTTTCCATTGGTTACGCAGCACTTTGATTGAACTTGAATGAGGAAGTAAAATTAATTTGATCCCATGGTTATTATTTGAGATTTAAGCCCCTTCTTTTCAATGTTGTTTATTGCAACTTTTTTCACATTTTACTGTAATTTGTAGATTCTCTTTGCATTTCCACATTTTCTTTGTTTTTCTTCTTCTTTTCTATTTTTAAAGATTATTTGCATTTTGTGTAGATTGATGCAAGGGATTTTGCCATTTGAACTATATTCATTGTGCAACTTAGTAGAGATGTGAAAGTGAGATATGTTGTAGTGTTAAAGTCCTTTCATATACATTCATATGCCATCCTCTAATGGCTTGAGCTTTTAAACCAAGTGGTTGTTTGATCCGGAATTAGAGGAAGGTTTAAGTGTTCGAATCCTGAGAGTTATAAATATACTTACGTTAATATATTCTCCCACAGGGCCATTTATGGTGTGAGCTGAGTGTTCCTCCACCCTTATTCATATGCCATCCTCTAATGGCTCGAGCTTTTAGGTAAGTGGTTGTTTCACAAGATCATCTTGAAGTCAATTTCATTGAAATCGTGCATCGTAAGGTTTCTAGATTTCCACCAATGACACTTGAAACGAGCTAGTGGCAACTCAAATCCCTCTGGAAATTTAAAATCAGGCACTGCAAATCTAAGAGTGCCATCTCTACTACATTCATTATGTTTGTTGAGATTACTGAGAACCAGTCCGTCATCTTACCCACCAGCAGTTTTGTTGTTGATAATTCTCCATGCATGGGATCAGTAGCTGATTTTTCGAAGTAGCTCGAATTCAGTTCTAAATAAATTCCTCCATTCATTATGTTTGCTGAAATTACTGAGAACCAGTCCACCATCTCACCGCACCAGCAATTTTGTTGTTGATGAATGATGATTCTCCATGGATGAGAGCAGTAGCTGATTTATCAATTCCAGTTTATAATGGGGTGTTTGGATTGGAAGTTATTTTAGATAAGCTACTTATACCTTAAGTAGCTTGTCTTGGCTTCTATGGGCCTGTTTGGATACCACCAAATAAGTTATTTTTCTACTTACAACCATAGATAAGTAAGTTTGGTTTAAGATCAATTATAAGTAACTTCTTTACTTAAAACTACCGAGGGGGTGCTTAGATAAGTAAATTTGGTTTAAGATCAATTATAAGTAACTTTTTTTACTTAAACTACCAAGGGGGCGTTTGGATAGTAAGTTACTTAAGATAAGCTACGTATGCCTCAAGTAGCTTATCTTGATTTCTACTTGTTAAACTAATGTGATTAGGTAACTTTAAATAAAAAAGTTACTTAAAATTGATCATAAACCAAACTTATCTCAAATAAGTTACTTACCTATAGTTGTAAGTAGAAAGAAAAAAGTAACTTTTTTGGTGGTATCCAATCGGGCCCTTCATCACTTCAGCTTAACGAGTAGAAACCAAGATAAGCCACTTGAGGCATAAGCAGCTTAAGTAACTTACAATCCAAACGCCCTCTACTTACCAAGTCAATACGTGGTAAACAATGTACTTGTCGACTAAAAGTACAAAAGCATATTTTGTTTCCAACATCACACAAGTATTTATTCCTTGGGTTGTTTGGTCCACACTCATTTATTTTCCATCATGTGGGGCCGACTGGAGCATTCATCACTATGACACAGTCTGCAACTTCATATAGCATATCAGATCTTGTCATTTCTCATTTTAGTTCTAAAAGCTTGCATTTTGCATTATGAGTTTTGAGCTATTTATAGGAATCCGTGGTGTGCTGCCATTGGCGGTAGGCCTCGAATGAGCAAATCCATTCACCATACTGGAGACCTGTCTTTTGGACAATGAGGTATGTTGTCAAGGCAACCATTTGGAGTTGGAAAACCCCTAAATTCAAGGAAAGTAAACACTAGGGGCATGACACATGTTGTTGTTGAAGTTGGTTGTGCAATTGTGGTTATGGAGTTCTTGACATCATAGTTTTTGTGGTGGTGGATTGAAAAGAGTTTTGAGTATGGCTTGTTAAGAAGGAGAATGATGCATTGCTCCACTCAAATCTGATAGGTGGTGGATAGTGTATTTGCAAAGCATGGATGATGGTGCAGATGATTGAATCAACACTGATTTTAGAAAGATGCTCCACCCACAACAGGAGCCACAATTTGGATGATCTGGATGGCTGTGCATGAGCGCCACATTTATGGAGGATAAGACCACAACCATTTTTTTCTTCTTCTTTCTAAATGGTGTAAAAGCAACGTATGAGTCTAGTAGTATTTTCTTAGGACAGGTCATATGTCCATAAGCCCCATTTGCTCAGACAATGGACCTCATTTCAATGGGGGCCATTTACATTGGGGCCATTTACATTCAACACTTCCAATGGGGCCCTTATTTGACTGTCTCGGCTACCCATCGGTCCAATCGGACCATTGATCTTCAATTGTGAACTAATCACTGTTCATCTTTGACATCAGTCTAATCCATCTGTTCATCTTTAATATGGATCAAATCTGTCCTTTTAGCTTTGACATGAGCTCAATGGGGTTGTTGATTTTCAAAACTGGCTCAATAGGATTAGTCAATAACAGAGGCTAGGGCTACAAATCTAGTTGATTGGTACACAAGGATCACATAAACTACCAATGGCCCATCTCCATTTCCTCAGCCCAGCTTGAATTTTACAGGCAATTCCAGCTGTTTTGATTCGATTAGAATAAAAGAAAAATTACAAAAATTGACTGTTTTTGAATAACAATATTTTAATGTAACCAAACGGTCACTTACAAGGTCGGATAACATCACTCAACAAACATAAATTTTCATGAAACTTGGTGCAACCAACACCATTAATGATTATATAAAGTTGCTGGTTTTCCAACCATAGAAAACACAAAAAGCAAAAACCCACAACTCCGAAAAGAATAAAACTAACTGGATAGCGTGACCACGACACACAATATAAGCTCGCTGCAACAGTCTCTGAGCAACGGACAAAAAAGAAATAAACGAATAGCTAGATTACACAGATCTCTAAGACCACCCCAACCAAAGCAAAACTGGACCAAAGCACCTCATGAAACTGGCTTCTCCCAGCTCTTCCATGCACCGTCCGACTGCGAAGGTCCATGATGAGTCACTGGCCCACAAGAACGCATCGCATTCCACTGCGATGGGGCCAATGGACGCTTGTTAATGTCCGGCCGTTCATGAACAAAGCTAGCTCTCTTCCTCCCTCTAGAGCTCCTCCCACCGCTGTTCATTTGATAGTCATCGGCTTGAAACCTGTGAGTATTATTATGTCTGGACCCGAATCGGCCGCCCCCTTCTCTCTTCCTACCATTACTGTTCCATGTCCCCCATGGCCGATTTCTTCGGTTATCCGAATTCCTCGGCTCACTAGCATTACTCTGCCAATGTCCCCAACCCCATGAATTGCCACGGCCATTTTCACGGCCATTTTCCCATGAATTATCATCAGCAGCAGCTCTATTTTCCCAGCCGTTGCAATCCCACCCGTTACCCTCGTTAGCTCTTCTATCTTGACTTCCCCAACCATCATTATCCCACGCATTGCCGTTTTCAGCATTACCATCACAATTTCCCCCACCGGGCTCTGCAGAATCGTTGATGGGTGGGACTAGATTATCAGCGTCATCCCATCCAGTGCACACAACAGGCTGATTCAAGATGGAAGAATCCCAGCCATTACTTAAACTGAGTTTCCCATCTTTTTTCCCCTCATCAACAACAGGAGGTTGCAGGTCATCGCCCCATCCAGTGCATGGGATGGGCTGGTTCGAATCCCAGCCATTGCCCAACCAACTAAGCTTCCCATCCTTCTCCTCATCATCAACAACAGATGGTTGCCTTTCCAAATCTGCCACCAGCTCAGGGTCGATGATGCAGTTCCAGTCGACTTCGTCAATGTAGATGTCCGGGTCGGGCAGGGAGATATCGCATGGGAGGCCATTAATCATGGCCCAGAACCGGGCCTTAGCATTCTGCAATGCCTCTTCACCAGCTGAGTCATTCCACTCGACGATGTTTTTGTAGCAATACTCCATCATTTTCTTCGTCTCGCAGAGTTTCCGCCATGGAATTAAGCACACAGAGCTGCAGAATCTTTTCTCCCATGAAGGCACACTTGGAGGCACACTAGGATGCCATGGCCCTGAAAACCAACAATCCGAAATCATTGAGCAAAGTAGGGAAAAGAAAAATAAGAACAAAGACTCACTGAAAACCAAAAACAATATCATGTTACAAAATACTAAAAGAGCCAGTTTGGATGCTCTTCCTCAGAAGAGGATTTCCAAAAAGGAGGAGGAGGAGGAGAAAAAAACTACAAAGATTTGAAACAGCCCATATAACCAAAATTTCTATCTATGAAACAGATTTAAAAAAAAAAATCCTACCTACCCACAAACAAAAAGTTATTTATTAGATACTTAAATAACAAGACAGCTCAAAATATTTAAATCAACATTTGAGGCAGACCTTAACCTCACATGGCACATCCTATAAACAAAAACAATTTCTAAGAAGCAACACATCTCTGGCATTTAAAAGGAAAACAGGCACCCAATTGTGAAAGTTCAAGTGCAGCCCATGCAATCAAATCCTCGATTATAGATTTGCTTACTGAAGTCCCAAAAACAGAAAAGGTGACATATCATATGATAAACAATAAATAATTGAGCAATTCAAACAAATAAGATAATGATCTAAGACACCTCGCATCTTCATTTCTATAAACAAAAAAGCAATTTCTCAAACAACAATAGTAATATACAGTCAAGGTAACAACAAACAGTGGAAATGCAAAGGTTCAGAAATCTTCAATCACCAAACAGCCACTGACGAAGAAGGAACAAAAATTATAAATCTCTAGACTTTAAAAATGTATATTAACGAAAACTTGAAATGAAACCCCTTTTGTCTCAGTGCAGTTTTTCAAACACCCAAAAATAAAATAAAAAAGAAGCTAAAAAGAAAGAAAGTAAGACTACATTAGTATGATTTGCAATGTAACTCACAAAACCAGCTCCCTCATTCCATAAAAATCCACTACCTTCGCCAGTAAAAGGATAAATAGAACTCAGAGATATGATCACCGAACCCAACAATTCAAAAAGGAAATAAAGAAAATTGTCTCGAACTTCACAATTCAAAAGAGAAAAAGGAATGAGATTATTTACAGAAGAAAAAACTCAAACGAAAGGGTTGGGTGGGGTTCCCTCACTTAAATGGCACACGAAAAAATTTCTCAGAACTATTATAGAACTTTAAATCCTGAACCTTATAAACATGAAACAATTTCACAAACAACCATAGGAGTCTACAATTGAAAAGGAATCAGAGAACAATGAAATATTGATATTTTTATGCATCTTGCTGTGTCCTATATGACTATGTCCATATAAGTCCACTTCCTCACTGGATAAATTATAGAAACTAGGGTATGGGACATGTGAGTCCCGTTAGTGCAAGGGGATAGAGAAAAGAGGGAGAGTTTTGGAGGGAAATAGAGAGAAGGAAAGGTGTGGGACCAGAATCGTTTGCAACACCAGTTTTATTGCAGGGAATAAAACACCCAATCTGTGGGGCCCACCATATATGTGAAATCCACCACATCGATAAGGGACGAACCCTTATGTTCACTGTACATACAAAATATCATCCTGATAAAAAATCAGGATGGACAACACCCATGGGAACAGTGTAAAATTGTGCCTAAAACCTCTAAGTCCAAGCACTTGCTGCATGCTCGAGTATTGTATTAGGCTGATCCTTGATCTTCACTTCATCCTAGTGCCACCTGAGGTGTGAATATGTCTGAGCTTTTGCTGCAGGGCCTAGCATCGAGGAAAGCACCCGATGGATGGAGTAGATTTTACACAGGCAACACCCACAGAGCTATATCATTCAAAGCGCTGCATAAAACAGATTTATAGAGGATTCCAGTCCAAAGGTGCAGCATACACATTAAAAGTAGTCAAAGAAATGAGTGCAATCTCTGTCATCCATTGTATAGTAAAACTCAAAACATGCCTTGCCAACCAGCTGCATTTTGATGATGAATTTACTTACCCTCCCTCGACCAATGCTATGGGGACTAATTGCGAGTGCAAAAATGTCTATAGTTATTAGCATTATATATATTAGAGACACATATCTGGATAACTTTAATGTAGAAAACAGGCACCATTTTTCTACTCCTTACAACGCTCCCCCAAGCGGGCAAGTGGAAGGCCATGAACATGATCCTTCTCTGAATCCTTGAGTAGAATGTTAAACATTTAATGGATGCCTTCTATTGCACAACCGTAGCCCTATGGTATTGTGTTAGTTGATTTTACATAGTGTTAGTAACCTTAATGCCTCTTTACATTGTATGAAACGCTTCTACTCTCAGCGGAAACATTTTCACAACATAGGTGGGACTCTGCCTCAATTGATTTACATCCAAGCAAACCCTACACAGGATTTTCAAAACAAATTCTAACAACCATTCTCCAGCTCAGTCAGGATACAACCTTGAGCAAGGATTCATTTAGATGAACATCAGATACTAAGGACACCCACCTATATTATATACGGAGAAAGCAGAATTTTCCTTGTTTCCTCCACAGCTTCTAATGTGGCCAATCACCATGTGAAATCCAGGTTTAATTACATTAACCGCATCATCCAAACAACAATTACAAAGGCATAAACAGCACAACCATCACATAGCAAAGTAGCAATTCCAAATAATATGATAAACGAATTCCCAACAAAAAGGGCATGTTTAGATGAAATATCAATAATAAAATCCCAACTATATCAGGATATAGGTAAAACAGAATTCTGTTGGTTCTGGTGCTTTATTCTGTTGGACATTGAGCCATGGGGCCCACTTGTGGGAAACTACTAGTGAGTGGGTCCCATGCATGTGTCCCTCCTTTTCTGCAGTTTGAAGTTGAATTTCAAACTTTCGAAGTTTAATTCAAATTCAAACTTGAGATTGGGAAATGATGAGATTGGATAAGATTGGATAACTTCCACTGTCATCCAAACCCAGCCCCTTCTCTAAAAAAAGGGAGTTTCTTAATCCCATCCTAAAGTCGTCAGTTATCAGAGAGAGAAGGGATTGATAGAACACCCATATAGATTATATCCCTCCCTTGTACTATGTCATTGATCATAATCTGGGGCCTTAACAGTAGAATCAGAGTGGTGATTAGACCTCTCTGTTCCCGTAGTGGTTAGGCCTGACCACTGGACATGCACCAGCTTTGGAGAAGTTCCCAAGATCGTGTAAACCATCAGATCCTGCGGGCCGACCCATCCGGGCCATCTTTCATATTCAGCCAAACATAAATTGAACCCTGGAAGCTGGGATTAGGCTTGCAATTTTATCATGACATCGTTGTCATCCAAACAACACTTCCGAAACCAAAATAAAGACCTAAACAATCCTTAAGAACTAAACAATCAAAACGCCCAAAAAGGTTCCAAAATTCACTAAGATATCATTCTACAATCCCTAGCAAAACCCTAAAACAAAATTGTTTCTTCCAAAAACCCCCCACCCCAAAAAAGGAAAACTCAGAATCCAAACAAACCCTAGCTTATAATTCTATATCAGAAAACCCATTAATATTTAGAGAAAAAAAATCAATTAAAATAACTAAAAAATTCAACACCTACACAACTCTTCAGCCCCAAAAATAATAATAACAACAATAATAAACAGAAATCAACAGAAGAAGAAAGAGCATGAAATCTTCAGATACCTGAAGGGGGTCTTCTGTTCTTCGATCTCGAGGGTATTCTGGTAATTTCTTGCTGGGAATTCATCCCTTGATTTCCTCTCCAATAATCCGTCATCTACCTCAGAAGAGATAATCGGAAAGCAGTTTTTTTTTTTTTTTTGCGGGGGGGGGGGGGGGGGGGGGGGGGACGGAATAGAGGTTTCTTGCAGAAAACAGCTCGGCAGAAAGAGATTCGGATTTTCCGAGAAAGAAAAATCGAGAAATCGACCAAATAAAGGGAATCAATGAATTGGGTTTTTCGATCTGACTCTGAAAATCGATTTGGAATCGGGTTTTGGTTGCGGAATCGATCTAGAGAAGGGAAATTTCTCAGAGCAGATTGGCGGGTCTTGGAAGGTTGAAGTCTCTCTGAAGTCTCTATAAATAGAGGAAAATCTATGAAACTGCCCTCGGTTTTCGCAAACTGCTAGAATCCGACTTGGACTTGGATTTTATTACAGTTGTGCCATTTGAATTTCCTTTTTAAATCCGCGTGTGATTGGGCTGGGCCAAGTCCGCTTAATCCCCACACGCGCGTTTACACGAGGCCGCACGTGCCAATCACGTTTGGATTTTTATAAAATGTACACGTAGCATATAAATAAATCGAATTAAACCATCCAAAACGTGGGCCACAGTTCATGCTTCTTAGATTACTGGAGGGTTGAAGCGAAATCTATCCAATGGTCAGAATTCACTGGGCATTCATCCACCAATCAGAGATTATAATTGTTCAATAAATATTAATTTTATAATATAATCCTTTTATAACATATTTCGTTGTTTGGATGGTTTTGATCTGATTCAAAGAATGTGACGTGTACAATTCTGAGCGCCTGCGTATCAAGCATCACACTCTCGCAGAGTATGAAATTACTCCGTCAAGTCCGACTGTCCGGAGAGCGGACTAGGTGAGACCCCGGGCTCACCTAAGACGGTGCGGCCCTTACCATGGGATTAATGTGGGGCCCACCTTGATGTAAGTATTATCTATCCACTCCGTCCATCAGTTTTTCCATATTATCTTAGCTCATTATACCAAAAATAAAACATAGAAAATTATCGTGTGGACCATACCATAAGAAACAGTGGTGATTGACCATCCTACCATTAAAAACTTCTTAGGACTCACCTTTATGTTTTCGTTGTGTTTATTTACCATCCAATCTGTCTATAAAGTCACATGATCCAGGATTAAGGGAAAAAACAAATATCAACTTCATCCAAAACTTCTGTAGCCCATGAATGGTCAATCACCACTGTTTCCTATTTTATGGTTTACCAGATGATTGGATATGCTTCCTTTTCGGTATAAGCCCATAAAAGGATCTATAAAAATGGATGTACGGTGTGGATACATGATACATACATCAAGGTAGGCCCCACGGTAAGGGCCGCACCGTCTTGGGTAAGGTCGGGGTCTCACCCAATCCGCTCTCGATTATCGGAGTTGCAGTCGGATAACATTTCGAGAAAAACTTTGATACTCTGGAAGAGTGAAATTAATAATACACAGGCACTCAGAAATTAGAGAATAAAGCCTAAGATTAGCTTAAAGTAAACCGTCCATATTACCTAAATATTTCTAGATATAGTTTATTTAAATAATTTTAACTGTAAAATAATTTATTAAATTTTAAATTTAATAGTAATTAATGAACGGTTGATGTCAACAGTTCGAATTTAACAAACAAATTTTCGCACATCAGTGAATAAAATAATTTTATATTCTAATTACAGCTTTTAAAATGATTTGGACGGTTTGTTTTGAGTTATATTTATATGCCACGTGTACACGTGCAAATAAGTATCATCTGTAGTCTCTTATTTGTATCAAAATCATTACACCCACTGTTTCCTCGGGTGTGTTCCACGTGAGCATTGGATGGTACTTCAGTTTTGGGTCAGGGGAATCGGATTGCGTGCGGGGTAGGATCCGCTCGCTCTTATCGCGCGGAGTAAACTCAGCTGGCCCACTTAGAATGTATGTGCTTTATATATTCCGTCCATATGTTTTCCCAGCTCATTTTAATGGTTGAACCCAAAATTTAAGCATATCCAAATCTCAAGTGACCATGCCACGGAAAACAGTGGGAATAATGATTTCCACTGTTGAAACCTTCTTATGCCCCCACAGTGATGTTTATTTGTCATCCAACCGGGTCATAAGATCACATGGATATGGATGAAGGGAAAACACAAATATCAGGTTGAGCCAAAACTTCATTGTCCTCCGAGAATTTTTCAATGGTAGACATTCAGTTCACATTTCTTGTGGTGTGGTCCACTGTAGATTTTGATATGCTTCAGTTTTTGGCATCATGCCTAAAAATCTTCGTTAAGATGGATGGACGTAGTGGATAAAATACATAAATCACTGTGGGCCCCACAAAGTTTACTCCACATGAGAGTTACTCGGTACGCAATCCGCTTCCCATGCCAGGGGATAAAACGGATGGACGGCGTGGAGAAGACACATATATCAAGGTGGACCCCACAGGACTTTACTAAGTACCATGTGAGTGGGGGAGCCTATCAGGTTTTAGAGAAATTACCTTATGCAAATCTCAAGTTTGTTCGACCAGCCAAATTAGGCCTCCAGAAACTTTATTTTCTTATTCTAAACTTTAGTAATATGAACATGTTTTCTCATACAAAACTACACTTGAGCATTAGGTGAATTTCACTTGAGTGATCGGTGAATTGACATTGGATTCAGTAAATTTCAGCAAATTCTCAGTCAATTAACTGATCACTATGTGAAATTCACCAAGAGTACTTTGGTCCAAAAAAGCATGTCAGTAGTGCTAAAGTGTAGAATGGGAAAGTAAAATTTTTGAAAGTTTATTATGGCGAATTCGGATCCTCTATTGGATGCCAAACAGGAAATTTCTGTTTGGAGCTTTTTTATTAGTTCATATAATCACACAGGTCTACAAACTAGTCATATCTACGGTGCAACCTGGTCATCCCTCAGTGCGACCTGATAGTGTGATGCTTGTTTGGCGGTCTACAAGAATCCGGACTCTATTTTGGCTGGCCAGTCAAACCTACGTTTACAAGGGCAAACAGCTCATTAGGTGTTACCCTTACCGTGTGGCCCACATGGGTGATATTTTGTACATCCACACCGTCTATTTGTTTCTCCAGACCGTTGAAGGATGAGTTCCAAAAATTATGCAGACCCAAACCTCAGGTGGACCATGTCACTGGAAATGAAAACGGTGGTGATTGAGTGTCCCACCATTAAAAATCCAAAGAGCCCATTGTAAGGTTTCAATAATTTTTATGTTCAATCCAACCTATTTATAATGTCAAGAAGACATGGATGAAGAGAAAATATAAATATCAGATTAATCAAAATCTTTTGTAGCCCACAAAAAGGTTTTAATAGCCATTAATCACTATTTCTAGTGATATGGTCTACCTGAGATCTAGCTCTTCTTAGGATTTGGTATCACGTCCTAACATGAGATGGAAAAACAGATAGACGGTGTGGATATATAAAAAAAATACATTAAGATAGGCCCCACACGGTTAGTGTAACACCCACTAAGCTGTTCCCCGGTAACACTAAATCCGCTTCGGATTGCCTGCGAAAGCCTCTGGCAGGCATCTCCTGCGCTCGGAATCTAGGCATGCCCCACAGTAATTTTTTTGAGAAATCTACGCCGTCCAACTGTTTTGTGAGATCATTTTAGCCAGTGCGACCAAATATTAACTGGATCCAAGACTCAAGTGGGCCGCACTAAAGAAAAAGGTGGGTAGGGAAATTCCTACCGTTGAAACCTCTATGGGGTCCACAGTGATGTTTATATGGCATCCATACCGTTCATAATGTCATTACTACTGAGATGAACTGAAAACACAAACATTATCCTGATTCAAAACTTTTGTGGCCCCACGAATATTTCAACTGTGGAAGTCCAATTGTCGCGTTTTTGGCCTACTTGAGTCTTGAATCCGAGAGCGGATTAGGTGAGACCCCGGCCTCACCCAAGACGGTGCGGCCCTTACCGTGGGTTACTATGGGGCCCACCTTGATGTATGTATTATGTATCCACGTGGTCCATCCATTTTTTCATATCATTTTAGGGGATTATACCAGAAAGGAAGCAGATCCAATCATCACATGGACCATAAAATAGGAAATAGTGATTATTGACCATTAATGGCCCACAAAAGTTTTGGATGAAGCTGACATTTGTTTTTTTCCCTTAATTCCGGATCATGTGACCTTATCAACAGATTGGATGGTAAATAAACACTATGGAAACATGAAGGTACGTCCTAATAAGTTTTTAATGGTAGGATGGTCAATCACCACTGTTTCTTATATTATGGTCCACCTGATAATTGGATCTACTTCCTTTCTGCTATAATCCCATAAAATGATCTTTAAAAATGGATGGACGGAGTGGATACATAATACATACATCAAGATGGGCCCCAAGGTAAGGGCCGCACCGTCTTAGGTGAGGCCGGGGTCTCACCTAATCCCCTTGAATCCAGTTCATTTTTTTCATACTACTAAAATGAGCTCGCAAAACGGTTGGACGGCGTAGATTTCTCACAAACATCACGGTGGGCCCTACCTATTTCTCACCAACATCACGGTGGGCCTACCTAGATTCCGAGCGCAGGAGATGCCTGCGAAAGGCTTTCGCAGGCAATCCGCGTCCTGAGTTAGTAGAGAAATACTTTGATACTCTGGCAGTGTGGTGAATGATACGCAGGCACTTAGAAATTGTACAAATGGGCTAACAACTAGTCAAATTAAACCGTGCCAATTATGTTAATCAGTCTATATTTTTCATGAAAAGCTAATTAAGTTTAGTTTCTTATCAGAATATCAGATTTTTGGACATATATTGGACGGTTAGAAATGAAAAAAAATCCAACGGTCCTATTTGTCCACGAATCAAAGGTTAGGATTGTTCGACTAATCTGATCTTGAGAATATGATATGGAGACAGTGGTCTGCACGGTCTAGTCGGTTTTATTTGAATTAATGTATGATAGGTGTACAAGTTTCGAGTGCCTGCGTATCAAGCATCATAAGCAGCCTGAGTATCATATAAGGTATATGTCTTAAATCCACACCGTTCAACCATTTTGAAATCTCATTTTAAGGTATGGTCCCAAAATTGAAGTTGACTCAAATCTTAGGTGGACCACACCACAGAAACAGTCGTGATTGAATCTCTACCATTAAAATTTTCGTGGATTCCACCGGAATGTTTATTTTCCATCCAACCTGTTGATAAGGTAAAAAATACCTAGATGAAGAGACCACATAAATATCATCTTGATCCAAAGCTTTTGTGGCACACAGGAAGTTTTTAATGGTCAATCACCACTGTTTCATGTACTATAGCCTATCTGGGATTTGGAACTGCTTCATTTTTTGGATCATGCCTTAAAATGAACTTTCAATACGGATGGACGGCGTGGATGTAGTACATACATCACAGTGGCACCACAGTCAGCGTGGATGTAGTCACATGCTGCTCCGCATGAGTTTGCAAACGGATTTTCAATTGCACAAGTGGGCCCATGGTTCAGTGATCCGAACGTTGATGGAAGGGCCCACCGTGGATGGTTCACTTCATTAAAAAGTTATTATCTGTGGAACACTTAGTCGCTATGTGAATTGTTGATGTAATCGTCTACTGTCTGGACCGATCAGGTTTTTTCTATCTTGAAATTTTTTAACATGGGCTGGCCACAATGGGGTCCACAATATCAATGGTATGGATCAATGATCCATAGGCCCATACGCTGTCTAATACTCTGCACGGTGTGACAGCTGATACACAAGCATTAAAGTATTGTACAAAGCTGTACAAATGAGACAGAAAAAGCATCCCAATTGTGTTCCCGAATTTCGATGGATGATAAATCAAAAGTTTCACTGATTCAATTTTCAAACTGTAAGATCGTTGGACATTTAATGGATGGTTGTAATTAAAAAAAAATCAATGTTCCAAATTCAACAAATGATTGCCCGTCTAATTTTGGAGTGATGGCCTAACCTCCAAATAAACTCACTCCAAGGAAGGGATTGGTTTTTGGATCATTCAAGCATGAACATGGATCCTTTAAACTGGACATCTGCGTTAAATGGGAGTGGGTAACAACTCTCTTTTAGTCAACTAATCTATGTGTAACTATGGACGCCATCTGTGGACTCGACCCTCTTCCTAACAGTCTGTCACAAGGGGAGGGGGAGAAAGCTACGGGCGTGCCACTCTTAGTATTGTGCAAGGTGTTTATGATTGATTTGGCTATTCCTCATTTCCTTGGTTGTACAATTCCTTTGAAGGTGGTCAAGAAGGGGGTGTGTTTGAGTTTTTGGAGTAGCCACTAGTCGATCAAGTTTGATTGTGTCCACAATTAGCTAGGTTATATAGATCCACCTCAAGGTTGGGGGATCATGAAATCTCTTAACCTAAATGACTCCGATGATTGGCCTGCGATTGCAAGGTCTAAGTAAGGGCTTCAGTGATGAAAGAGGAAGGGGTTAAGCACCCTCTTTTGCCCACACAATGTGTGGTCCTTACTCAATGGAATGAATGGCTTTCAAGGAAATTTAATTATACACCAATATTATATACCTAGTCATGCTTTGCGTACTCTTTTAATAGGACCGGACATGTAAAAATAGAACAAATCATAGCCTTACAACGTAGAGTCAAGTGACCTCGAGCCAGTGAACAAGATAAATAAAAATGCATGAAAACATAATGGATTAGAATGCGAGTGATGATAAAGGGTATGGTGGGAATGTGTGGAATGGAATATGCCCTGAACTTAACTAAGATGTGAGAAAGAAAGAGAGAAATTAGACACCCTTCTTGTTTAAAAGGGATGGTCAGATGACGCTAATTCTGACCCTACTCATATGGTGGTTGACTTTTGGAATCAGCTGACATTTCCAAGTGTTTGGTGTTTGGAGTGGGAAGGGGTTCCTTATGTCTTACTACTCTTCTAATATTTCCTCTTTGTTTTTCTACTTCTTGAGATGTCCCCTCTCCACCCCTTGACTGCTAGGGGTTGAAGTTATAAAACAGAATCGTTGTAATGAGTTGATAGTGGACATTTGTCATTTTTTGACATCATAAGATCTGTAAGAGGGGATCTATATCTCTGGTAGGTGAAAAGAGTTCCAAGTGGCTATTAGTGTGCAGCGGGTCGATGGTTTATTTATCATAATTTACCAGTCCAACGGCTTCCTAATGCATCCCCTTTCATTCTTAGGTTTGTTTTTTGGCTAGGTTCATGTCCATGGGGGTATGCGGTCACGGTGACCTGAGCTGTTTATTATCCTTGGAGGAAAGTTTAGCCTAACTTCTCTTTTGTGGTTAGTTTCCAAAACTTTCTTTAGTAGATAGGTGAAACTTTATCAGAATATTACTTGGGTTATGGATTATAATAGGTGTCGATCATTGATTTTGATTAAGGGGCTAATAGTAGAAAATTTCTTATTTAGGTCTAGTAATTTTGTCTATGATGAGCAAAGGATTCTACCTCTCAACTTGGTCAAGCAACCAATGGTGATCGAGGGTTTTGAGTACAGTTTTATTGGGATATAGTTAGACAGCTCAAGAGTAGTACTTCGTGATTTAGGCGGAGTGTCTATAGTAACATTAACTCACTTTATGATACATCATCCTGGGCCATTCATCCTTGTCCTTAGCCCTTCAGGCTAATCTTAGAGGTCCAAGCCCTAGCCTTATGGGGTTAGGTCACACAAGTCAAGTTTAACTACTCGTAAAAGCTCTAGCTTGGCATAGCCATGGACGAATTTAGATTGAAAATGACTCTTGACTTATGGGGTTTCGTTGGGCCAGCTCGATCGAACGTGATATAAGATTTGCTTCTTTTTGTTGTGGTGTCATCTAACTCACCTATGAGTCCCATGCATAAATGGATTGGATTATAAAAATAAGGCTGACTCTAATATCGTCGACTTCATTTATGAGTCCCACGTTGATGCTTATGCAATTTAATCAAACACGAGGTGCACATGTTAACAAATGCCTATATTTGGTTAAGCATGTGCGGTTAGTTTAGTGAGGGCGTGCTAGAGTTGTACTCGACTTGAGTTCGATTGAACGGTGGTGACCCCCATGCTAAGATAACCGTTTAAGATCGAATCTGTGGGATTGGTCGCCTTTGTCAGCCATCGAGTATATCAATGATTAGGCAATTTAAGAAGGATAGCGACTAGTCCTTGGGGAATGAGGTTTTTTTTTTTGTTTTTGCCAGGAGTAAATGACTTTTTATTCCAACAATGATGGCAACCAAAGAGTTTCTCAAAAATATTTTAATGGAAAAGAATTAAAAACTAAAGGTTGTGATCATTGTTGTCGTAGGAATTTGAACAATGAATTTACATGGCTGGAATTAGCCATGTGGCCGTTCAATCCGCATGTAGGAACTCCCTTCACTCTTTGGACCTGCAAAGATTAAAAATAATAATAATAATAAAAGAGGTAGAGCAGAGGTGTCGTTGGGTGGTGGGGGACTCTTCGATGCCTAAGTCAGGTTCAGGGGTAAGGAGAGTAAGGGTTTAAATGTTAAGATGCTTCGTACCTCTGAGGTATGAATCCAAGCTATATTTATAGGGCTTGGAGGCGGTTCTGGAGAGTAGGATCCTGCTAGGATATGTTGGAAGAGTCCCTGTTTTAATAAGATTCTGCCTTCCGATCTCATCGAGGCGATGAAATAAGAATAAAAGGGAGGTATCCGGAGTATCCAGATGGGATCTCCCGATTTATGTATATAAGACCACCCTTGGGTGGTCGACTATAGCAGATGCCTTGATGATGTGGTCGGCAAACTCCTAGATAATTTAAGGTCTATGGGGAGAATCCTTAGGATTGGGAGCCCCCTGGGCTGAGGATTACCAATGTCCCGTGGTTGTCAGTTGTTAGTCGAGGACCAGGCTTTATCTTCGAGTGACGTGTGGGCCATGGAGCGGACTGTGGGACGGGCTTGCCTAAAATGAGCTTCCTCATATTCTTTAGGCCATGGCCCAACTCGAAATATCCCTATATCAATCATGATTTTATTGATTTTCAACGAAGATTATAATCAACAACAAAGAACTAAAAGCAAAAAAATAAAATACCTTTGATCACCTATGGAGACAATTGGAGGAGAAACATCAACAGGATATGATCAGGTGGTGATTGTCCAAGTATGAACTAGGTCGATTTGGGAACTTGCAATTTTAAGGACGAGGATGTTTAATCTACTCTTAGGCGTACTATGGTGATAGACAATAGAGATCTAAATTAAACTATGCTAAAACTCCAAATGTTCTGCAGCGTGGACAAAAGTGGGAGGTCCTAGGCTAATATGAAAGAAAAGATAAAGATAACGTTGTGCTATGTAAATAGATTGTGTTTGGTGTGGGTCTGAAGCTCTTCGTCGAATGTTACTTTTGAGGCTTAGAGAGACGGTGGCCTTATGTAAGATTTTGTATCATGAGAGATTTGGATAGTTGATTCTTTCCCACAAGCGTAGTTGAGTACGACCACATGTATAGGAGATCACATACAAATCTTGCCATTCCGGTCTTGCAACACACACATTGAAAGCATTGCTAGAATCTTGATTTGATTAGACTCTTACATAAGAAACCTTATTAGAGTCCTTACGTCATTGGGTTTGTCCCATATACGAGAGTCACTTTTAATAGGACTAGCATTTAATGCTTAATAGATGTCTGCTTTGATGAAATTTTTCGAATTTAATACTTGGAGAGAGATTTGTTTTAACGAGACTCTTACTTTGTAGAAAGATGCTTTTCGCATAACTTTAATATTTAATGCATCCATATGTATACATCTCTAATTTCTTCCTTTAAAGTTCATCTAGACCACCTATAGCATGATTGCCACGTGTCATCTTTTGGACTATTTGATCTAATTATGCTAGGTGAGGTGTAAACACACGTATAAATGTACTAGATCATAAAAATATGATTGACTCCAATATAAGCATATACTAACCTCGTATGTTGAACAAGATGTTAAGAAATGTCTTTAAATTGTCCATTCTCTCTATACAATATTGGCCCACTTGACAGTTAACCGGCCATCCATCATTGGCGTCGACCATTTGTCATTAGCATAGGCCTGGGCTTCGGGCCAAATATACCCAAGCTGTTGCCTTTATCATTGGCATGGGCCTAGCCCTTGGGCCGAGTTTAGGGACCCAAGCCGTCGCCTTTGTCATTGGCATGAACCTGGCCCTCTCGCTAAGTTTAGGGGCCCAAGCCCTGGCCTTTGTTATTAGCAATTTAACATGGACTTTGCATATGCATTACTAATATCTATTCATCATTGGTCTTGGCTCATTTTGTGCTGAACACCAAGCCTAGATTTCAAGGCCAAGCCCGACCAATCTCTTCTCTTAGCCAATTAAAAGGCTAGGGTGGTCCACAGACATGATGTGTCTGGACTTTTGAGAAGCACTACTATTCAAAGTACTAAATGAACGGTTCCGATCTCATTCATGCATCCACGTGTAAAAATCACGTGTAGACACAGGGAAAGTTCTAGGCTATCTATCCAACAACATGCATTACCAACTGTGGGATCCAAACATCAATGAGTTATCTTCCAAATTGGGGAAAATTTCAGCATCCACCACCCAAAATGACAATCAGCAAATGAACAACAATGGGCCCCACCTGTACCAAATTGCCCCACCAGAGCATGGACTTAGATGGATGCCATATTTCTTTCGCTAAGCTGCATATTTTTAAGAAACCAATCCAAGAGTTTCATCAAGGAATACTTTGGGCATACTTCGGCCACTGTGAGCCGTTGAGCATCAACACTCATGATCTTATACTTGCAGCACCCGAGATGTCTGATCCAGACCGTTGATTGAATGGGCTTCACATTCAACGCATGAGTTGCCAAAATTTTCCTGCATTGAAAGATCCTATCCATTGGATCAGTGACCTACAGTGAGAATAATAAGAAAATGTGACAATGGTGCACATGTAATGAAAATAGACCAACGATTGAAGGGTTAGGATCTTGTATAAGTGGGTCCTGTTTAGATGCCCTGGTCCAAAATCAGGCTGGTTCATTCATCAGATGGGTTGCTATGGACAAACAAAAGATCCTTAAAAACTCCTGTAGCCGTTAGTTTGTTGTGTAAACTGTGGCCCACCTGATGATTATACTTGCCTGATTCTTGGATCAGGGCATCTACACTGTGGAGCCCACCTGATGGACGACTTGGATCTTGTGCAAGTATACTCGATTATAGGCTGGAGGGATAAGATTTCTTTTGTATGCTGTTTACCAAACATACTTATTTTCTTAATAAGTAGAAACTTGTAGCATAAGTAACTTATCTTAAGCACTTATGATCCAAACGGGCCCTAAAAGTTTCTTGGGGGACGCAAAAGATTTAGATCAAGCTTTTATTTGTGTTTGCCCTTCATCCAGGTCTGTGTGAACCTTATCAACAGGTTAGGTGGAAAATAAACATTACAGTAATCCCTAGGAAGTTTTTAATGGTGGTCATTCAATGAACACTGTGGTGTGGTCCACCTGAAACTTGTATCTACTTCGCTTTTGGGACCATGCAATAAAACATCTGAAAAAATCGATGGACGGAATGGGTATACAAAAAATACATCTGGGTGGGCCCCACAATCAGGGCCGAACCTATCCGGGCTCGCACCTAATCCGCATTCTCCTTATGGCCCGTTTGGCACCATGGATTTGAGAAGTGAGGAGAAGTGGATTCCATGATATGAATTCTCATCAATTCCAGTTCTTACCAATTCCAGATTTTCTGTTTGGAGAGAAATCAAACATGAAGGAATCGACGGTGTAAATTTTAATCCACCGTATGCCCACCGTATGAGCCTCGATTTTTAAATCCATGCCATTCATCCATTTTTACAGATCATTTTATGCCAAGATCCAAAAAAATAAAGCAAATCCACATCTAAAGTGGACCATAAAACAAGAAAAAATGGAGAGTGAAACCTTTATGATGTACAAAAGTTTGGATTAAACTGAAATTTGTATGGTCCCTTCATCCAGGTCTTTGTGACCTTATCAACAAGTTGGATGGAAAATATACATCATGTTGGGTCCCATAGTTAGGGACACATTACGGTGGGTCCTACGTTGGAAAGGATTTCTCCTCTTGAAAAAGGGCTAAAAGTGCCTTTTTTGAGTTCTCCTAGATTCCTCTCAAATCCACTTCTCATCAAATCCACTGGTGCCAAACAGAATAAAGCAACCAGTTTCTCCTCCTTTCTCCTCAAATCCATGGTGCCAAACGGGCCATTAAAGAATTGCAATTTTTTTAACTCTTTCTCCATGTTTAAGCTAGCGTTTTCAGCGGGAGGATTGGAAATTATAGTCCGCAGGCCTCATCACCGTACAATCAGTCTTCCCTTGGCGATCTGGACCACTCATCTAGTGTGTTCCACTGTGGATGGATCACAATGTAAAGTATTTATCGGGATCTAGTTAAATAAGTTTTGCACAGAGAATGCGAACCGTCTGACTCAACTTTGGCCCAACCTACTGTCGTAACCAGTCAATTGGTACCTCCCCTGTTTATAGAAAACATCTATTCACTTAGTCCCCTGTTAACCATCAGTATGGAGAGACTGATTGCCAACCCTACAATCACAAAGAAGCTAAATTTAGATGAATTAAAGAACAAAATCATCTGATTTTGGGCTAAAAAGGCCCATTTCTCCATGAGGCTGGGTCTGGCAGTCCACATGCATTCGGTCTTAGATCATTCTTTGTGGGAGCCGGTAACCAATCTCTTTTCATCAACCATTCTTTACTAATAACATTGGCCCGCTTTATGATACATCAGGCTGAGTCATTCATCGTTGGCCTTAGCCCCTTTGGCCAATCTTAGAGGTCCAAGCCCTAGCCATATGGGTTGGGTCTTATAGGCCAGGTTGAGCTACCTGTGAAGCTCTAGCCTGGCCTAGCTATGGCCCTAATTGGGTTGAAAAGGTTCTTGACTTATGCAGTTGGGTCGGGGCGGCCCCGTAGAACATTATTTAAGATTTATTTATTTTTGTTTGGTATCATTCACTTGTTAATGAGTCTCACGTATGAATAGATTGGATCATCAAAACATGACCGACTCCAACATAAGTGTAAACTACCCATGTGTGTTGAACAAGAGCCGTTAATGTCTTTAAATTGACCTTACCCTATGAAAACTGTGGCCCACCTGATAATTGACTGGCCATTCATCATTAGCATGGCCTTGGTCCTTGGGCCAGGTTTTAAGGGTCGAAGCCCTGACCTTATATAGGGTATGGGTCGCCAAGGATGGGCAAGGCTTCCAAGCCCGTTACCACTAAAAAAACGACGTATTTTGCGACGGACATCGATCGTCGCCAAAATGCTTGGCATGACGTCGTCTGTCGAAATCGTAGAGGGATATGCGACGAATCAAGTCCGTCGTTGCGACGCCAAACGTTACAACTATCCATGCGAGGTACTAAATTTTTGGTATTACCCCTACCGTGCGGTCCACCTACGATTTATTTTACATCCACTCCGTCCATTTATTTTTCCAGTCCATTTTTGGAGGGGACACCAAAAATTGTTGAGATCCAAACCTAATGCGGACCACAACAAAGGAAACCGTGGTAATTGAGTGCTTCACCATTAAAATTTCGAAATGGCCCATCGTAGGATATTAGTAATTGTTATTTGCAATCCAAACTGTGCATAATGTCAAGAAAATCTGGATGAAGGGAAATGAGAAATATCATATTCATCCAAAACTTTTGTGGCTCGCAAAAGGTTTTCAGTGATTATTCATCACTTTTTCTATTGGTATGGCCCACATTTGATTTTTTTATTCACAGGATTTTGTTCGCTGTTCTAAAATGGGCTAGAGAAACAGATGGACGGTGTGGATGTACAGAAAATAGATCAAGGTGGGCCCAACACGTTTAGGGTAACACCCACTAGCCTCACTAGGGAGTAACCCGAGTAACAGCTTCAGTCAGGATCCTCTCTTGTAGAGAGACCTGATCGAACCTAATCTCTCTCCATAAATCTGAAACTCTAGAAGCCCTAATCCTCTCATCTCACTCGCCCCTGCCTACCTCTGAGAGCATCTCCTCGCTCACCCGGATTTGTTAAGAGATAGCAGCGAGATCCTCATTCGGTTTTCATCAGGTCTGGGAGGTGGGTTTTGATTTCTAGCTTCTTTTTCCTAATCGGGTTTCGATTTCTCGTTGGAAAATTGGGTTTTTGATTTCTAGCTTCTTTTCAATTGATTTTGGGGGTTTTTTTTTTTTTTTTTTTTTAGCTGGGTTTTTAATTTCTACCGGAAATACTAATTTCTTTTCTATTTAGATTTTTTATCTCTAATTTCTTTTCTGACTGGGTTTTTGGTTCTGTCATTTTTTTTCTTTTAGTTGGGTTTTTCTTATTTTGGTTCTAGCTTCTTCTCTGATTGGGAGTTTGATTTTTCTACAGAGAATGAGTTTTTTGGGTTTCTGAATTATTTATTGGGAGTTCTAGCTTCTTTCAAACCGGGTGTTTTACAGTTCTTTTTTTTTTTTTTTTGGGTTTCTGATCCATAGCTTGTTTTCTGTTTTCATTTTCTATAGTTGGGTTTTGATTTCTAGTTTCATGTCTAACTGGTTTTAAATGATCTAACAGACCATGAAAAAAGACACCCCCCCAAATCTGTTGATATGAAATCTATTGTTTCCTTTTTGTAAATTCTTTTATGCGAAGATAGATTTTGTTTCGGAAATTTACGGCATTCTATTAAGTTTCTGTAAGAAATCTGAAAATTCTCCTCCGGAACCCATGGCAGATAGCAGGCCAAAGCTACTTATAGTTATAGGCTCAGCAGAAGGGTACTCTGAGCATGTAGATGGGAAGCAAAGAGAAGCAAGGATGACAGAGGAAATATTTATGTTGCAAATACCATGAACATGGCAAATCAGCGACTCAGGTAAAGGCAACGGTCCCCTGATCTGAGGTATTATACAATGCTCGGTTGAGCCACCATCTTGTATACATGTGGGCCACCTTTCAGTGATCCGGCCTGGTGTATACCTGTTTCTCGCCAGTCGCCATGGATGGGCGATGGGCTCCTTGATCTAACAAATGCCAGTCATCTGATTAGTGGATCTTGTTCTCATTGTGTGTCGATTACTGTTAGCCATCCATTTTCAGGCTAGTTTTTGAATGTCTAGGATTGAAAACTTCTTTGCAGGGTCACCTATCCATGGGTGAGCCCAACAGATGAATGGTTGGATCAGTAAAATGTGGGCCTCTGGCCTGAACTGAAATGCCAATAGTTCTTGTTGAGCATTGTATATTGCCCCCATTGGTTCTGCTTTTGCCCCCTTCATATGCAATTTTTGATTTTTTATTGTTTGATTGCACAATAGCTGTGAGCTGTGTTAGGATTTATTTGACAGGTTTGCTTAAACCCACATGCATATATAATGCAGCTGGCAGCCATCTTGACGCCTCCAAGAATGCCAACATGGCATGTGGGTGCGAGATTGAAGCCATCCATCAGGTGGATCCTGTCATTTAGATGCCCTAGCCCAAGAACAGGGTGTAGTCATGGTGTTCGAAACAGGTGGATGGCTTAGAAAACCTTGGCCAAGTCATTCTCATCCACTTATTTTTTTGTAAACTGTTGACCATCTGATGAGTGGACTGGCCTGTTTTTTGGGCCTGGGCGTCTAAGGTGTGGGACCCACCTGTTGGATGGATTGGATCTCATGCCCACTTGCCATGCTGGGACATGTGGTGGACATAATTGGGTTGCCTATAAATGTGCATGGGGCCTATGGGCGTAAGCTTCGCCGCCTACACTGTGGCTTTATCTTTAGATGCTGCGGCATTTGCCTGCAGGATGAGATTTGAGGAGTCGCCTTCAAACAGTGAAAGATCATCGAGAGCTCTAGAAAATTCTTGAGACTCAAACCAAGGCTAAGCTTCTATCTCATTGCAGCTGCATTTTGTTTCTTTTCATATCCAATCAACACGCCCTTAGAATGGCTGTGATCATCCGATTAGGGTGATATTGGGGCTACATCCAATTCACAATGGGCCCCTCCAATGGTCCATCCTGATCATATGTGGGCTCACAAGGTTCCACATGTAAAGTCGCACTGATAAGTATGAAGAACTCGTACTTGATCAGATAGATCTGGAAGTGAATATTGATTTGGGCATTTTTAATAGATTCGGTCTTGATTCGGTCTTGATTCAATGTGCATCCGTCTCATCTTTCTGGTATTATAGTTTATGATGGTGTGGTTTGCCGGTTGCAGATGTGATGTTATGGACATAAAGAAATGTAACGGTGGGGGTACTTTTTGTAACTCTTGCTGCATGGTTGTTTTTTGAGAGATCTGGTTATACTCTGTTGTTAAATCCTCCTGCTCTTGATTGTTATTCTCTTCCTCTGGGCAAAATCTGCAGCAATTCTCAACAGTTAAATTCATGGCCTTGTTGAGCTTTGGTAAGAGCCAGAGGTATAAATTATTATTTTTTGTCTTTCTTTGATCCAAATGTTGTGCTGTTAGATTTCTGTAGACTAGTAAATGGGCTCCACAATCTGAAGTTTATATCAAACGAGTTCAGAAATTTGGTTAAATTATCTCCATGAATGGGAGAGCATGGATCTTAGCAATAAAAAGAAGTAGCTAGAAACTAATCTATTTCAGAAACAAAATTCTTGTTGTCAATCTTGAGATAAGTGATGCTTATCAATTTTGATGCAGTGCGGAGTGGGAATTGAGCCATATTGGAAAGAATTTTAATTTGAAGTAACTGTTGTGGAACTTCTCTCCAATAAGCTCCGCACGATAAGCAAAAGTTGAAATAAGGACTGTCGAGTGAACTTCAAATTGTCTTCTAGAGCATCCCACCCTTAGAAATGATAGAACAAAGGGTATCACACCACTAGAAATGATGAGGCTAAGGCATCACCCCACTAGAAGGATAGATTTCAGGGGAAGCTATCTAGGTGGAAAAGCAAACATTTGTCTTTTGGGGGTTGTATCACATTAGTCATGGCTGGTCCAGGTAGGGCCTACCTGAGAATCAGTTGGGATCTCAATCACATGTTCCCCATCTATGGAAAAAGAGTCACTGATAAGTAAACCAAAGCTAGCCATGTAAATGTGGTGTCCACATGCAACATCCGAACCACTTATCTAGTCATCCATACTGTGGATGGGCCGTAGCCTAAAATTTCATACCAAACATGCAATACAAACCTTTTGAAAGGAGCTGCCCTTTTTTATGAAGGAAAGAAAACACTAGGTAGTTAATGGAACATTTGGTTGACTTTCTTTCAGCTAATCCACCTACTTTTGATAGACACTGATCCTGGAACTTTTTCAGTTGAATGAGGACCATTACTGCATTTCTCTACTTAAAACCATCCATTTACTGATCACAAAATTGGAAGGGTAAAGAAAATCATACAAGTGAGTGGTTTTTTTCTCATAGAGAGGTCCATCCAATGTAGGTTCCAGCAAACCAATCGTTTGCATCATGGACTGATGGCTGCATGTTACATTCTCAGGTCAAGTAACATATTGAATAGGCTTCACAGAACCAGAAACCCTTCTACTTAAAAAAAGAAAAGAAAAAAAAGAAAACAAGGACAGAAAGGTTTGCCAACCTTGAGAATCATTACGTGCTAAGCTTACAGTGCTGCAGCGTTTTTTTTCCCATTCTGTTTGCTCTCATATTCTCCAAATAATTTACGGAAACTCTATGTTATGTATGTTTCATTAATAAGTCCAGTCCAGTTCAATGGTTAGACAGGGTCTATATCATGAGGATCAGATTGACTCTCTTGAGATATTTCTCAAACAGAATTTCAAAATCTATCTCATGTTTGTTGCAGATTCATTTGTGTTTCTATGTTTCTTAATTGAACTTTACAGTTGGCTTCTCATATCCAAGTTGTTTGTGTGTTATGCTTCTAAAATCCAATTGCTTATGGTCGGTTCTATTTCGGACTTTTTAACTGATAGATTTTTCTATCAGTTAAAACTTATGGGCTACTAAAATGATTTTGTAATTTTATGACACTTACATTGAATCATCGGGTTCATGGGCATGGAAACTAATTCAGTTTCTCACTTAGAAATTGGTTGAGTTCAAAAGTTCCTATTCCTTTCCTGTTTTTGTCAGGAGATGTTGTACTGATATTTTCAAGAATACTAACATTCCAGATTTTATCCTTGAATTTACCAGCTATATTTGTCCATATGAAGTGAAGTGAGGAGCATCTGTCTAACAGTCAAAGATTCAGTTATGCTGGAGGATCTTTTGGCTCCTTGAAGAAACAAGCTTTGATTTTTATCGGTGACACAGTAGGCATTTTACACTCTCCTTTTCTGTTATAGCTCTCTCTCTCTCTCTCTCTCTCTCTCTCTCTCTCTCTCTCACTGCTGATTAAACAAAATGTGACTGTCCATCTCCATGTCCTACTGACTAGCATCCTGAATTACTGGACACGCGTCAAAGTGTCAAATTCTGGAAATCTGGGCAAGCGGATACTTCTGTACACAGAAAAAGTAATACTTTTTTAAGGAAAGTAAAGATAATATAAAATAAAATAAAATGATGAAAACACTAGAACAAAGGAAATGAAGAAAGAGTTTAAGAATTAGAAATGAATTTTCGCTAACTCCCAAGAAAAAAACTAATTGCTAGTAATCTAAACTAACAAGTAATTGATAAACAAACATTGAAAATCATTTATAATCACCTCAAAAAATGGTAGTTTGTATGAAAATTACTAGATATCTTAAAAGAGTAGAAAACTGCAACAGAAAGAAAGGCAAAAAGAAGGACAAAGCCTGTGCTTTCTTTCTTCTTTTTTAGTTTTTGTTATATGGCTTATGGTTTCTACGGTGAATAATGAACTAATTTATAGAGAGAGCAAGTTTTTGTGAGTAGTTTCTTCAAGTAATTGATAGATAAACATTGAAAATCATTTATAATCACCTCAAAAAATGACAGTTTGCATGAAAATCATTAAAGTACCACAACAGATGGGAAGAAAAGCAAAATGAAGAATGAAGCTTGTGCTTTTTTTTTTTCTCATATGGCTCATGGTACCTATAGAGAAAGATGAGCTAAAATATAGAAAGTGACAGGAAGTTTTTGTGAGTATTTTTTCTTAACAAGGAAATGTTAGCAAGCTTGATGACCAGGAATGAGACATCTTTTGACTTGACAAAAGAAATTCACATTAAAATGGTAGTAGTTTGGAGCTTTTATTTTGAATGACAGGTTATATAAATAAGCTTATAGACGTCTTTTATGGAATATTTGCCTGTTTAAGATCGTCGGTAGCGATACCTTTCAGAAAAAATTGGCCGACTCATGAAATATAGGATAACTCTCTTATCAGTAATATCACTCTTGAAGTTAATTTTGCAAAGCATTATTTCAATCATAGGTCCCTGTTTTTTACTTCATCTCTATAAAATTTATACTTTTATCGCTTCATTTATATTCTTTCCAATTTGTATAAATTTTGTTAATAGTTGGTTGAATGATGATCAATGCACTCATGAATGTGAATGGAAATAAACAACTTATAATATGTGTGTTAATTCCTAAACAACTTATAATATGTATTAATACCACTTTGATGCAGGACGACTAACCACTTGCTCTAAAAGCTTGAATTGATAGAGCGTGGTGAATTAATCCCTTTATCTCATAGCTCAGGCTCCTGCTTCATATAGGTTAGGCCCTTAGCCAAACCCTCATTCGTGGGTCCCACATCACATGGGTTCGCATCACACTAGCCACCTGCATCGCACGGGTGGGGCCCGCATCGCACGAGCCACACACCCCGAGTGTGCCCCCGCATCCCATAGGTCGCCCCACTCGAGCCCGGTGTGAAAATGCCCCTGTATTAATCACCCCCAGTGAGGAGTCTCGAACATGAGACCTCCTCTGAGAATTCATTTTTTAGGGGAACATAATATTCTAGTAGCTTATAGTATGGTACCCCAATATTGGTTGTATGTAGTAGATAATACTAAATTACTTAGATTATACTCGAACACCAAAGCATGAAAAAAATAATTAATTGGAATCTAAGTTAAATGACAATGAACTATACTGGCATGATCTTATCATGATGATATGTATGCAGGCAACTCTCTTGTTAGCTACGGAGAGTCCGATCAAAACAAAAACTCGTCATGTAAATTGGATTCCATTTGATTCTCTATTCTTCATACTTTGGTGTATAGCTTAGCTAATAAATTTCTAACTGCGTCTTCTATTAGTGGATTGAATATGAACCAAACTACAAACAGATGACCTCCCCTCCCCCATGGAATTTGAAATCTATCAGCTGACTCTATATCAAAGCAGGAAGCAAATATAATCAAATGGAATCCAAGTAACATGATGATGAACTACACTGAACTGATCTTATCATGATGATAAGTATGTAGACAACTCTCTCATTAACTACAAAGAGTCCGGTTTAAAAGAAAAAAAAGAAAAAAAAACTCTTTATTTGGTTGTATAAATGCTAAATTGTCACTGCATCGCAAATGATGGTAGGGATTGAATTGCAAATTGTTTTGTAAACCCTAAGATTTTGTTACAATAGGAGATTTTCTATTTGTATAAATGCTGTTAATAGTTGGATGTCGAATTGTGCTTGTGATTTTAAATGGAAACAAACAACTATATATATATATATATATATATATATATATATGAGGATTAAGTTTTTAAGGGGACATGATATTTTTGTACCTTATGGTATGATGCCCCACTATTATTTGTATGTTACTTGTATGTAATTAATATTACTAGGTTAATTACTTAGATTCTACATGGTTAGATTTTGAAATGTGTTCCTTCAGTTTAAAACACCTTTCGATGTGTTGGCCAGATGATGAATGTTTATTGCGATTGAATATGAATTGTTTAAGTATAGGATAATCAATTATTTATTTGAGGATTTCTATATGGCCAGTCATAGATATGGTGTGCTCTTAGAGGCATAGAAATCCTCAAATTGTTCTAGTTTGGACAATTTAAGACTGGATAGATTGTAATGCTTTCATTTTATTGATTTAAATGCACATGCCTTTTCTACATGTCAACTTTCCGTTTTTCTCTAGATATATTTCTTATATTTATTTTCATTGTTAAATATTCTCACTTTGTGTGGATACTTGACGTGGGAATTAAATGCGAAATCAACATATTTGGAGAGATATGGGGAGATGATGCCGGAATTTCGGCGTGGGCATTTAAATTGAAAAATGATAGCATTACAATCTATCCAGTCTTGGATGAGTGGCTGATTTGGTTAGTTAGACATATTCGGGACTAGAGATGGCTTTGATGACCCCATGCAAGAATTGGACGATGACAGAAAGTTTGAGCCTTAAATACATCAAAGGTGTTGTAATTTTTCTAAAGTTCATGAAACGAAATTCAACTAGTGTTGATTAGCACAGTTGTCCTTGTACTACATGTCGTAATATACATGGGAAGATGACATTAGAAACAATTTTTGATCATTGGGTTTGCAATGACATAGATCAAACATATACGACATGGTTTCTTCATGGGGAACAATATCCCAATATAGGTGTGAGTACATCAGCCGATAATAGTGATGAACATATGTTGCTTAGAATGGTCCATTTGGTGAATGATGCTTTTGGTTGTTTTCAAACCAATGATTTAGAAGTATCTATGAATGAGGTTAACGATGAAGATTTTATTCAACTTTAGGATAACATAGGCGATGATTCTTGATACAAGAAATTAATGGAAGATGCGAAACAATATATATATATATATATATATATATATATCTATATATATATATATATATATATATATATATATATATGTCGTGTAAAAATATATACAAGAAGGGTCATATGTAAAAATGGAACCAAGTACCTCACATAATCGGAAGAGGACAAGAAATTGATAAGTTTCATATCAGGTTGGAAGTAAATTGAATTCCATTTACAATATGTGAGATTATGTTCTTTTTCATTTTTTACAAATTCAACCAAAACATAGGCGTGTGTATGGCGTTGTCTTCATGATATATAGCAGCATATTAATGCGTCTTTATGATATATAACAAGATATTAAATGACGAATATTTTTAAATTTTTTTGTAGGAAATATATCACATCCATGATCTTCGACTTCTGCCCCAGGAAGCAACACAAGGAAGCAAGTTCAAATCATTCATCTTAACCAGACTTTTAGAGAAAATGCAGATTCTTTCTCCTCATTTTTAGGGAATGTGGCCAAGACACAGTCTAGTTGAATGGTGCGTGGTACCTGGTGCAATTAATGATAATGTTTTGTCTGTTATTTTGGTAAGCATTGAAATATCTAAAGTTTACTTTCTAATTTTTTTTTTAAATATAATTACTGTTGACTGATTGCCCATAATGAAATATATAGGGCGCATATGACATTGACGAGAAACAAAGACAAAATACTTAAGAGAGTAAATAAAGTATGGAGGGATTGGAAGCATGAATTGCGACAGATTTACGATAAGTATGATCGGGTTGCAGAGAGAGAAATTGTGTCCCAAAGGTGTGAAGCAAGAAGAATGGGATAGATTTGTTGATTTGGAATCCATGGAACAGTTGAAGACTTGTCATGAAAAGGAAAAGGCTTTCAAAAAAGTGCCGAAGTACCCTCACATGATTGGTGGATGGAGATCTGCCAAGATGGAAGAGTTGAGGTAATTTGTAACATAGCTTCATTTTCTTTCAAATCAATTTAACAATATAGAATCATGTTAACATGATTTGCCTTTGCAAATTACAACAAAAGGAAAATTTAAATGCTGTCATCACCAGGACAGACTTGTTTATGGCCACCTATAATAGATCTTATGGGTCTTTTTGCACACAAGACTTGAGCGTCGCAACTAAAAAAATAAGAGCGATAATTGCCAGTGATCCAGCTAGTACATAGAGGGATTTAAAATATGATCCATTTACACACGTTTTTTATTCATCCACATCACTTTTGCATACACAGTCTTCTGTATCTTTTCTGTTATTAATATATATGCATCACTATTCATGACGGATTATCATATAAATTTGTGGTCGTGATAGTAACACATCTCTTTCTCTCACTACCACAAACTTATATGATAATTAGTCATAAATAGTAATGCATGTATATTAGTAATATAAATGGTATAGAAGACTGTGTATGTAAAAGTGATGAGGATGAATTAAAAACCTGTGCATCTGGTTGTGGTTTAAATTCCTCCGTATGCTAGTTTGGTCACTTGCAATTATCGCTCTTATTTTCTCAGTTGCGACGCTCAACTCTTTGTGTGGGGCGGCCACAAACAAGTATACCAAGGAATTTAAACCATGGGAAGTTCAACTCTGAGTAGCGAGTCTTTCTCAAAGAGGGTGCGCAGGAGGATATATATATATATATATATATATATATATATATATATATATATATATATATATATATATATATATATATATATATATATAGTACTATGTGGTCGACCTCATGGGAAGTTCCCATGAGGTCGAGTTGTGTGGACCCCACTGTGATGCGTGATGAGCATCTGTACCATCAGTCAGATGCACCATTCCGTGGTAGGCCGTGGGCCTAAAAATCAGTCCAATCCATGACTTTGGTGGGCCACACCATAGAAAACAGCTAAGAGTGATATCCACCCATTAAAACTTTTATGATCGTTTATAGGAACGACTGAGATGTGGTTGAAAAATCCAGCTCATCCATTGTGAGTGTCCCACTTAAGAAAAAGCTCACACCAATTTTCAACCGCATCCAAAACTCAGGTGGGCCCCAACAAGTGCTTTTAGATGTTGTAGGCATGACTTTACACTGTTTCAATTGGTATGGCCCACTTGCGATCTGGATACATCTGATTTTTGGGATATCCCATACCCAACAGGGGACCCACCAAATGCATGGTGTGGATGCTGATCACAGATCACAGTGGGGCCCACAAAGCTCGACCTCATGGGAACTTCCCATGAGGTCGACCGCATAGTACCTTTTCCCATATATATATATATATATATATATATATATATATATATATATATATATATATATATATTAGTTGCAAGCACAATTCAACGTCCAATCGACTATTAAAAGATATCTTATTGTTAGAGGTGGGCAACGATCCGGGCCGAGCCGAGTTAGCCCTAGTTTAGTTTGGTTTGTTTTCATACCACCACAGTTTGTGGATCGGTTTGGTTTGGGTTTCGGGCTGACCCATGCGGCTCGAGTTTGGTTTGCTCCAGAAAAATCTGGTTCGAGCCGGGATCGACTTGGTTGAAAATTTCTAACCGGGCCGGACCGAGTTCAAACGGACAGTGGCTCTTTTTTTCCTTATTCATTTAAATAGAAAATAATTTAAAAAGTTAGAAGAAAAAAGTACTAACATATCTTACTATATGATGTTTAACATCCTCCAAAAGAGTGCAAATTCAAAATAGACATGTAAGAGTATTTTCCAAACAAAAGTACGCAAGCATAATTTTACAAGTGCAAGGAAATAGTGTGCATTCATGGAAATGTATTGTGTATTATCCATACCATCATGTATATGTATTATTTATTATCCATGTCATCATGTATATGTATTATCCATGTTATCCATCTGTTTTACATATCATTTTAGGACATGATCCCAAAATGGAATCAGATCCAAAGCTCAAGTGGATCACACCACAAGAAACAATGTGCTTATAGTTTACGAGCCGAATCAAACCGAGCTGAATCAAATCGAGCTTCGAGCCGAACCGAGCCGGAACTGCCCTAGTTTGAGTTTGGTTTGTTTTTTCAAACAAGCTTGACTTGGTGGCTTGGTTTGGTTTGAACTTCCTTTTCGAACCAATCCAATCCGAGCTTTTTCGAACCAATCCGAGCCGAGCTTTCGAGCTGGCTTGGTTTGTGCCCACCTCTACTTATTGTAACAAAATTTTAGAGTTTACCTAACGAATTTTTATTCAATCCGCTTACATAACAATTTTTTATTCAATCTCTATGGTGATGATTTTGACCACTTTGTAATCAAACAACAAAACATGATTTTTTTTTTTTTTTTAGACCACTCTCTGTAACTAACAAGAGATTTACATACATACTTATCTTCATGATAAGATCATATTATGTAGTTCATTATCATGTAACTTGGATTCCATTTTATTCTATTTATTTTTTGCGTTGATCGATTTCCAATTGCATGGGGGAGGTCTTCTGTTAGTGGGTTGACAGAAGACCCTAAATAATGAGTTTTTAGTTTGACTGGACTCTTTGTATGTAATGAGAGAATTGCCTATATACTTATCATCATAATAAGATCAAGTCACAATAGTTCATTATCATTTAACTTATATTACAATTAATTATTTTCTTCATGCTTGGGTGTAGATTTTTGCACGAGTATAATTGAAATAATTAACCTAGTATTATCTACTATATACTAGTAAATATATAATCACATTTACAAGTACATTCATCATCCAACCAACTATTACCGACATTTAACAAATAAGAAAGAACATTTAACAAATAAGAAAGACTATAAATAAAGTGATAAAAATATAATTTAAAATCAATTAACAACATATAAGAGATAAAAATATAAAAGATATCCAGCCACATGACTGTTACACACGTAACTCAAATACAACCACATAAATGATATGCTACTTGTTTTTTAGTTTGATTAGTTGAAAAGGGCTTTAGTTTTTTTTTTGTCAAGAATGTAAACATGATGCACTTATGTATTACTACAGTGATCAAGTCAGTCTAAGGATGTATTTGGTAAGCTGAATTAAAAAAAAGTCTGAAATTAATTTAAGTATTGGATTGATTGTGAATTTTAAGTACTAATATGTGCTGGAATGCTTGTTTGGTAAACTGTCTGGAAAAAAAAGAAACCCTGAACATTGAAATTTAGTACAGGATAAAAAAAAAAAATTCAGCTTGGCAAAAAATGTCTGACATTTGGCAATTTTACGTAGTGAGCCCATATCCAAATATGATATGGGAAAATGGATGTGGATGGACTGAGTGAATTTCTCACAAACATCACAGTGGACCCCACCTAACTTGCTGCTAAAGGCTTTTGCTGGCGATCTGTATCCCATTAGGGGTTACAGAAACATGTCAATGGGTGTTTCCCTAATCGCGGGGCCCACATTGATGTGTGTTGTACATTCACGGCATCAATTAGTTTTTACAACTCATTTTTATGCCATGGTCTGAAAATGATGTAGATACAAATCCCAACTGGACCAAACTATAGGGATTGAAGCCCACCATTAAAAAAAATTGTGGGCCACAAGTTTTCGAATCAAGCTGATATTTTTTATTTTCC
Source organism: Liriodendron chinense (assembly GCA_003013855.2). NCBI lineage: Eukaryota > Viridiplantae > Streptophyta > Magnoliopsida > Magnoliales > Magnoliaceae > Liriodendron > Liriodendron chinense. Next base: position 628,240 of record PVNU02001323.1, on the reverse strand, counting down.
TTCATCCAGTTCTGCGTGACCTTATCAACACATTGGATGATGAATAAACATTATATTTATGTTGGGCCGTAGGAATTTTTTAATGGTGGGCGTTCGATGACCACTGTTTTTTGTGGTGTGGTACGCTTGAATTTGGATCTGCTTTATCTGTTGGACTAATGCCTAAAATGAGCTTAAAAAACACATGTTGTATGGATATACAAGACATACATCAAGGTAGGCGTCATGGTCATGGCAACATCCTCCACCTCAGCCTACAGTTTTGGGGACCTAGATTGCGCAAAGGAGAACACAATTGCTGCGTGTTGACGTGGCAAATCTTTATAGCACTATCATGATATATATGTTATATCTACACCATCCATCCATTACATCATATCATTTTAGGGCATGAGTAAAAAATGAGGCAGATCTCAAGTCAAGTGGACCACCACAAAAAACAGTGTGGATTGAACACCTACCATTAAAAAATTATTGGGGGCCATAAAAGCTTTGGATCAAGTTGATATTTGTGTTTTCCCTTCATCCTTATGAATAGGTTGGATGGCAAGTAAACATCATGGTGGGCTCAATCAGGCAATGCCCACTCACGTGTAAGTTGTAACGCGGGATTGCTCCCTGTCAAAGTGGAATACCGCATGGCGTGTAACACCAAACCTTTGCATGTTGGCATGGCAAGGTTGTGGTCCCCAACAATATGATGCATGTGTTTAATCTAAACCGTCCATCCGTTTTTCATATTACTTTTTAAGTTATGAGACAAAAAACGAGTTAGATCCAAAGCTCAAGTGGACCACACAATATAAACAAGTCGGTATTGAATGCCTATAATTGAAAACTTCTTGAACAGGTATTTGTGTTTTCCCTTCATCCAGGTCTGTGTGACCTTATGAACAGGTTAGATGGCAAAAAAATCATGGCGGGCATTAAGAAGATTTCAATGTTAAGCGTCATTGTCCCCACTACTTTCTGTGATGTGGTCCACTTGAGTTTTGGTTCTGCCACTTTTTTTGGGTCATGCCCTAAATTGATGTGGCAAAATAGATGAACGGGATGGATATACCACATATATCATGATAGAGGTCCAATGAAATTTGTCAAGTCAAGCAGTGCCAATGCAAATTAGCCCGGGCAGAGTTGTCATTTTTGAAAAAGAAAGGATTAAAGTAAGTGCTCTTACTCTTCACTGACAGCATTCCGCTCAAACTCCACTCCCAAATTAAATCCGTGAATAATCACCATTAAGTACTGTTTTTAAGTATGCCCTAACAAACACCCAAAATGGCATGTCCAGTGGATGAAATCTTATTTTCGGATTTTAGAGGCGTATTAAGTGGTTAACAAACAGCCTCTAACTTAGATTAGACTGTTCATTGCATAGACCTAATCATAGACCCGTGGTGCGAAAATCACACTGATTACATGATTCAGTGGGTCCCACTAGGGTCTGCAAACCAACAGTTAAAACTGAATGCCAGTGATTCACATTCCAAATGCGATTTCCTTTCACTGAATGGGCATAAGTGTCTGACTTTTGTACCTTAGGCTGTCTACAACTATACCGACCACATGAATTCTTCCCTCACCGAAGGGTGGGCCATGTATGGTGGTGGGTCCCACAGACTACTAATCACATCTCCTTCACAGTTTTAACAAGAAAAGACTGACAATTTTGGAAATTTTCAATGTACACTATTTGTATACTTGCTACTAGAAAACAAAATTTTTTAATTTTCTTTTTGCCATTTCTGATCAGCACACAAAGTAGACTGGACCTGTGGTAGTGAAAACAAGGTAAAAGCTGCAACTCATTAGCTTTCTATTAGAAATTTGAGCCTTTTGCAGACTGTGGGTGTACGCTCTTAACTGTCTGGCTGCCCCTGTTCAAACCATTCGTGGTTCCGATCTATGGTTGCCTATTTAAATGAGGACAGTTGGTGGACCACTGTCCGTCTTGTTTGGAACAATTTGCTTCCTGACTATCTGAATGTATGGTTGATATTGTTGGAATGTGATGTTTGGGCCATTGCCCATCCTTGGTGGGGCATATTGAATGGACAGACCAAGGCATAGAAATAGCACGAATGCCAACTGAAGCTTTGATATGGTGCGACTGTAGTGCATAGACTATTAGGTAATGACCTCAAGAAGGGGGACCTGGATATGGCAGGCTTATTTTTTCCTTCAATTTCTGCCCCAAATCTCAGCAATCTTCTCACATCATCACATCTCGTCCAAGGATTAAAATTTGCAAAAGCCCAAATCCCTGCATGCTGATACACGAACACAGATGCAAATATGAGGCCTGAGCTTTCCATCAGGCAGGTTCTGCCATGTGGATCTTCATGTTCTGGCTCAAGAACCCAGCAAAAAAAATGGTTGTAATGGTTCATTCAGTAACTGTGGCCCACCTAAGGAATCAAGTAGTCTAATTTTAAGGTCAGAAGATCCACCTAGTATGGCTCACCTGATGGAAAGCCTGGCTGTCACACCTGTGATGCATTGGCATGTGAAACGCCTGTTGGCTTAGTAGACCTAGGTTTAAAAATGGTTTTATGACAAATGGAGGTTACATTGCCTGACTGCCGCTACCATTTTGTAAATGGAGTTAGCCATGCCAGCAGTGCCAGCCCAAAAAATTGTGTTATAAATCATAGTCCAGGGTTAATGTAATGATCAAGTCAGTTTAACTTAGGCATGATGGGTTTCTTGAACTAAAGACTTCTCTCATGCTAAACCAGATGGACGGCGTGGTTGGCCCCATGATAGGGGCAACACCCACTAAGCTCTTACTTGAGTAACACCTACGTACCTACAGCAGTTGGCGATGGTTTCATTAATATAATTTTGAATTTTCCCTTTTATTTTTTGTGGATTCAAGAATTTCCTTAAATAAATTAATGAATCCTTTTCTTACCGGATTGGAGCGATTTAGGGGTCATGATGGGCATGGTTGCATTTTGTCCTGACCTGGCCCAGATCCTCAAGCCCTAATGGGCTAAAAAGGGCCCGACCCTAGCCTTCGCTCTAGTGAACAGGGCTAGAAGAGGGTTAGTCTGAGACATGATGTATTCCTTAGATCCACACCTTTCATCGATCTTTTTCATGACAGTCCAGGCTCAATCATGAATTTCGGGCCCAATCATCAAATGGGCCAGGAATCTGTTACTAAATTTGAAAGTATTTAACAAGAAGGTGAATGCTATAAGGGCATTTGAGTGAGTGCACATTTTTTTTTTTTTTTTTTTTGCACCAGATTTGACATTTTGGAATTTTTTATCCCTTCGATATGTTAAAGCCACTCACTAGGTGGCCCCTACATGTGCACATGTGTAGAATGAAGGTGATGTGCATCTACTAAATAAATGGACGGTTAGGAAAAACTGACCAACCATCCAATATATACATGTGGCCCATGTCGTGATCTCATATAATTGTTCTTTTAGAAAAGGCAACTACGAAGTGGTGGTCCCACCACGAAGTTGGTCGTGTGTGTGTGCGCGCGTGTGAGAAGGCGGACGGTCGCACCCTAAGCTTTATTAGTCAAAAAGAAAAAAAGTACAAAGGATGGGAGGGGGGCAAAGAACCTGACCTCCAAAACAAAGAACAACAACACACGTCGAATAAGGCAATCAATATCTGATAAACAGCTTTTGTTTATTAGCAAATAACAAAAGCTTTTATAGATTGATTGACAATAAAAAAAATTAAAAAAAAAATGAATAAAAAAGTAGAGGAGTTACAGGGAGAAGCAACAGTACAATTGCTAGAAACAAAAGCAAAAGAAAATCCTATCCACCTCCTGTTTATTAAATGCCAAATTTGATGCGAGGGATGTGAGCAATCTTGTCCCGATCTTCTCCTCCTTCTCCGTAGCGCTCTTTTAAGAGTGGACAGTTCCAGATGTTCAATTCTTGAAGCATGGTGAGCTGTTGCAACCCCTCTTCAGGTAGAGACCTCAACTCCGGACAACACACGATCTCCAGAGTTCTGAGGGATTTGAGTTTTCCCAACCAACCACCAGGTATCGATGTCAGCTCATCACTCCACCAAATCAGCAAATGGTGAAGGTTGGGGAGGACGGGTAAGGGCCCTCCCGATAGCAACCCATCATTACTTATGTCTATACTCAGCTTCTGGAGGATCGGTGGAAGGTTGCTCGGCAACTCCTTCAGCTTTGGGCATTCTTCTATTCTTAATTCGAGGAGAGATGGCATAACCTCTCCATCTCCACCTCTCAATTCCCACTCCTCCCAATTTTCCATGTCATAGAAAGTGAGGGTCTCTAGCTTTGGGAATGAGACACCAGCACCACTTCCGTCATTGTTATCATCCCCACTGAATTCACCACCCACATATCTCACCTCTTTCATTCCCCAAATCCAAAGGTATTTAAGGAATGGTAGTTTCCCAAGACCTGGCAATTGTTTACACTTGTCACATCTCTTGAGTTCCACCTTAACTAGATTGGAGAACACTGGATCCTCTATCCACTTGGGAAGCTTCGAACCTTTGTAATTCTCTATAGAAAACTCTTTCAAGCTTGTGCAAGGATGGAGGACTTCAAGCACGGCCTCAATTTTCTTCACCTCATCATCCAACAGCTCAGGATAAAAAACTTCATACTCCAACGTTAGAGCATGAAGGTTCCGCTTATACAGTTCTGCCTCCCTAGCTTCGGCCACACTCCTGACATTTTGCAAGCCGGTAATACAAAGCTTTCCTTGAAGATGATTGAGGTATTTCAGCTCTATACATTTACATCCCTCGTCGCCACCCCCCACAATGAACTTTGTTAACGTCCGAAGCCCAGTTAGTCTGACTATACCCCGTGGTAAGTACATCAGCCTTAAGGTGTGGTCTAATTCTAGATGTCTCAGGCTAATCATTTTTCCCATCCCTCTAGGAAGTTTTTTTAGCTCATCACAAAAATTGAGCATCAAGGTCTGTAAATTTCCACAATTGGTCACCACCTCCGGCAATACCTCTATTCCTGTGGAAGATAAATCAAGGTATCTCAAATGTTTCAACTGTCCCACCGTTTCAGGCAATTCCTTTATTTTTGTGTGAGATAAATCAAGGTATCTCAAATGTTTCAACTGTCCCACCGTTTCAGGCAATTTCTCAATATCAGCATAACTCAAGTCCAACGCCCTAACGCATCTCAAATGCTGAAATAAATTTTGTGGCACCCTGTGCCGGCCCCACGACTTTCTTGACTTGATTAGCAATGTCCTCAAGTTCTGGGCCTTATGCGAGGTGGCCAAAATGGAAGCAATTTCATCAGCTTCATTTATATCACCAGCTTCATTACTGACAATTAAAAAAGAATGGCGGACAATATCGTGGACATTGTTTCGGTTCAACGAGGCTTGCTTTCCAACCTCAACCTCCACCACTGAACACTCACTTCCTGCAACAGATTGCGCAAGATCATGAACTAAATCATGCATCTTGCACGAACGCACGTTCTTGTAATCGTCCAGTACTGCATCCTGGAGCAAGGAACGGCTTAGTAAATTATCAAAATACAGTCCACCAATTTCCTCCATGTCTTCATCACTTCCCTCGGAGCGGATGAAACCTTGTGCCACCCATAACTTGACTATCATACCCTTCTTTATCTCCCAATCTTTCGGGAAAATAGAGCAATACGCGAAGCACGGTTTGAGAGCGAGAGGTAAGTCATGGTAGCTTAACAACAAAGCTGGTAATACATCACCAGCTGACTTCCACATCTCGCTTCTCAAGACAAGCTCCCACTGACTTTTTGTCCTTCTCGAACACATGGCACTCCCTATGGTCTTTGCTGCGAGGGGCAACCCTTTGCACCTCTTTACAATCTCCTTTCCAATCTCTTGTAACTCCGAACACTCTTCAGCACTCCGATGCTCGAGTGCTCTACAGCTGAACAATAACCAGCAATCTTCATCGGATAAGACTGTCGGTTGGTATATGTGAGCACTTCTCGCCACCAATGCAACATTTTCACTACGAGTGGTTACGATGATTCGACTCCCTACTGCACCAGCTAGGAAGGGTACTCTAAGTATTTCCCACCTCTTACTGTCTTCACTCCAAATGTCATCAAGCACAAGCAAGAATCGCTTTGCTCGCAACATTTCCTCGAGGTGACATTGCAGCCGATCCAAGTTTGATTTTTCACTATTAAACTTAGTGTCTGCAGATTTTATAATTGATTCTGTAATTCGTTTTACATCAAAATCTTCAGAAACGCACTCCCACATTCTCATGTCGAAATGCCCCATCACTTTCTCATCGTTGTAGACAAGCTGAGCAAGGGTGGTCTTCCCCAACCCCCCCATTCCAACGATAGAAATGACGATGGGCACCTCATTTACATTTCCACTACTCTCCCCCAGTAACAAGTCTAGGACTTTATTTTTTTCACGCTCTCTACCTACCATTGATGATTGGTCGATAAGGGACCCTATCTCTCGCTCTTTGATAACACTCCGCCTAACTTCACTATCCACTCTCTCCCTCTCTCCATTATCTACTCTAAGACCCAATTGACTCTTCTCTTTTTCGATATCATCTAATCTACCCCTCACCTCCTTTATCCTACTCCCAATCCTGTGGCGTAACTTGACGTGATTGAAGCAAGTAACAGGACAGAGGAAGCTTCTTACCTTCTTTTTGCTGAAACAGGACCTATCACCTTCATTGTGTGCTTGTGATCTGAGAGCTTCCATCGTCCATTCATCTAGTATGTCGTCTATATCGTAGGCCACGTCTTTGACATTCTCCAGCCAGGTCTTCACAGCGTTGTCCTTCACTCGCCGAGTTTCAGCATCTTTAAGCACAGCTTGGATCAAGATGAAAGTACGAGAAAGCTTTTCGATCTCGTTGGTGACACCCATCAACAAAGTGACCTCATCTTTAGCAACTTTGGCCAATTTCTCTATTGAAAGAGAGACCAGAGAATCAACAAGCGAATCATTCATGTTTTCTGCTTTTGGAATTGATGGGAAGAAGTTAAGAATTTGAGTTCAGAGGGGTGTAGAAACAAGAAATGGGAAGGACTTTGAGGATATGAGAGAGTTAAGAATTTGAGTTCAAAGGGGTGTAGAAAGAAGAAATGGGAAGCACACACACACACACACAGCGAGAGAGAGAGAGAGAGAGAGAGAGAGAGAGAGAGAGATGCAAATGTAGAGAAGGAAAGAACAGAGAACGAAGGAAAGGAGAGAATGGTGAGGTCCAAATGGTGAAGATGGTTAAGAAAAGGAGTATACTCATGTTTAAATAGGGTCGGTTGCATTGGACAGAAGAGGTATATATCCAATGGCACAGGACAGCGGACGGGGGATTCCGTGGATTGCTAGGTGGTTCCGAGACTGTGGTGCCCACTGTGATCTGTGCCGTCTCAGGCGAGGATCCAAATGAGGCTTTTTTTTTTTTTTTTTTTTATTTAAAATGATATACTACCGTTGTTGGAGAAGATTTTTTCCTAAATATGTTGGATGAGTACACGTATACAAAAACCGGTAGGGATTTTATATAGGAATTTAAAATATCAAGCTTGATTTTATTTTTGTTGGAGTTTTTTAACCGGAAACAAACTCCCTAAAATAAAATGAAATATTAGAACAAAATAATGACAATAAAGATATTCATAATGAAAGTCAAATAGCACCCTATGTGATAACCACCGTGATTTGCAAATATTTTTCCATCCATATAGCACGACATGCAATCACGATTTCTTATATGGATTAGTTGCGGCCTGACCATGGGCCCGCCTTGATGTATGTATGGTATATCCATGCCATCCATCGGTTTTTCCAAATCATTTTAGAGCATGAGCCCAAAATTGAAGCAGATCCAAATTTAAGATGGACCATGCTAGAGGAAACAATGGTTATTGAACACCCACCACTAAAAATCTTTTTGCGGTCTATAAAAGTTTTGGATCAAGCTGATATTTATTTCTTCCCTTCATCCAGGTCCGTGTGTCCTTATTAATAGGTTTGATCACAAATAAACTAATGGTGGGCATTATAGTGAGCCCTATAAATTTTTTAATGGAGGTCATTCAATCGGCACTATCTGATCCACCTGAGTTGTGGATGTGCTTAATTTTTGGATTCATGCCCTAAAAGGAGTCAGACCAAGGGATGGAGGTCCTGGATATGCAATACATGCATCAAGGTGGGCTCATGGTCTGGATCACAGTGCTTTGGGTGAGGCCAGGCCCACCTAATTTGAAAATCCTTTAACCTGTCGCAAAGATACTGCCGAACGCAGATTACATACGGTGATCTGTGGGCCCTACCATGATTTATGTGTTTTATCCATGTCATACATCCATTTTTCCATATCATCTTAGGGCATGAGCCAAAGTATGAGGCAGATTCAAACTCAGGTGGACAATACCATAATAAACAGTGGTGTTTAACGCCCGCTATAAAATCTTGGAGGCCACCAAAATTTTGGATGAAGCTGATACCTGTTTCTTCCCTTCATCCAGGTTTGTGTTACTTAATCAAAGGTTGGATGAAAATAAACATCGTGCTGGACATTAAGGTGGCTCTAGGAAGTTTTTAACGGTTGGCATTCAATCACAACTGTTTCCTATGGTGTGGTCCAACTGAGATTGATCTTCCTCATGTTTGGACTCTTGCCCTTAAATTACATGAAGAAATGGATGAACGGCGTGGATAAAAAGTATACATCATGGTGGGGCCCATAGAGCAGCGACCAACAACCAGTCCCAACAATGCAATCCGCGTCCGGAGGAAAACAGTTGGATTTTTTTTTCTTTTGTAAAATTCCCTAAAAAATAGGAGGCCTTACTCGAACAGAGGCCCTAGGCGATTGCCTAAGCTGATGTTGAGGGTGTGGTTGACCTCTACGTGATGAAGATGGACCAAAAGAAGGATCAGTGGAAGACCACCAAGCACGAGCTCAAGACCACAAAGGCATCTCAGAAAATGCACCAGCCGACCGGTCAGACTCACATGGAAAAATAGTCCAAACTCACTGGACTGTTTTTAGCCAAAACCGGTCGGTCGGACACACTGACCAACCTACCTTGACCGGTTGGATGATCGGTTGGCCCCCTCTCTAAAGAGTACTAAACTCTCTGGACTAATTTGGCCCAAATCCGACTAGCCAGACCCCCCTGTCCGATCAGCCTGCCAGCGTCCAGGAATGTCACGAGCTTGTTATTTTTAAAATTTCATTTCTCATTTTTTGCGTTGATTTTCCTTCCTTTTGCAAGTAGGACACCTAGGCTACGAAGCTTAGGGTTTACTTAGTATAAATATTGTTTGTTTTTCGTTGTTAAACATTATTTCATAATTTTAATAAAAATTTCCAGAGTTCTCTCTCTTTTGGCTCGTGTTCTTCGAGTTGCCCCTTGAGAAATCAAGGAAGATCAGATTGCTTTGTTCGATAGGTCCGTGGATTTGGATCGGTTATCCTACGAGAGAGACGGTGCTCGATCTCATCCCGCCTACAGATGCGCCAAGTTAGTATTAGAGTGAGGCTTTTCCTCGGGTGATGGCTTCTAGTGACAATCGAGGCTACAATCCCACTGGCGGTGATCAGGGGATTTAGTTTCTAGCAGAGAGGATGGAACTCCTCCAAAGATTGGTTAATACATCGATGCAAGGAGTGCGTGAGTCTCTCGATCAAGTTGTCGCGGCTTTAAAACTACTGCGAGTTCCGATGGGTGTTTCTCCACATGCAGTTGAAGCTTAGGAAAATTTAATGATCCACCCGGCCCTTCTGGCTACGAACTAACGACAGGATCATGTCAATTCAGATGATAGTGATGACAATGTTGAAAATATCCTTACACGACCTCAGGCGTGTGTTAGGGTACAAAAAGGTACGCGCATGCACATGTGTAGGAGGAGAAATGAAGGCACAAAAATTGAGACAAAATGGAGTCCAGCGCATGCACATGCGCAGGCCCCGAACCCACCAACCCAGTACATTAAAAAATGAAATATCCTAAAGAGGAAAAGTGACTGACATGTAGACACATGCATGGTCCCACGAGTCCAGCGCATGCAGCCACATCAGTAAAGGACACCTACAAATGGCCAAAATAAGAAAGGGGCTCATTGTAAGGTCCTGCGTATGACCATGCACGGGCATTTTCTGACCAAAATTTAAGTTCGAACAAAACCCCAGCGCATGACCATGCACGTCAAGGAAAGTCCTTGCGCATGACCATGCACAGACCCCATTGAACAGTCCAAAATTACATGTCGAAGGCCCCACTTTGCTTCGCGTCATGACATCCGCTGGACACAGAAGTCCTGCACACGATCGTGCACTGGACCAGAGTGCGTGCATCAAACAGAACTAAGAAAATTTTTGCGCATGACCATGCGCAGGACCCTTTTACTAAATTATCATGCGTTGGACCCGAATTATCATGCGTTGGACCTTTTTTGCTAAATTATCATGCATTGGACCCAATTAGGCATGTGCTGGACCCTTTGGCTCAAAATTTTATCTATAAATAGCCCAACTCACTTCAATTGTAAGGATCCCAACTTCCAGAAGAGAACCCTGAGAGATTTTTAGAAAAATCCCGAAACGTTGTCAGATCATTCTTAGGTTGATAGAGGATCCGATTAAGTTCCTATCTCATACTAATATAGGTGCAATTTACTCCACCCCTCGGAAGTGCGCCTCAAATCCAGTTTTAGAGCTACGTCTCTAAACTTTGTCCTTAAGGGCAAGTATGAGACTTAGTCTTTGAATATCATTGTATATTACAGATTGATCAAAGATCCTTTTAGGAAAACATACCAAACATCGATGTAAACAGCAAAAGGAAAAAAAAATAGTCGCTGGACTATGAATCGAAGGATGTTACTACAAAGTTACTATCTGCCGATAATTGATGTACTACTCATTAGAATCGATCTTCGTTGGTCGGACTACTTGAGTTCACGGTCACAGTTCGACTTTCCCGCGGTCCCTGTCTCTATGACAGAAGCAGGCCCAGTGTTATCACTCGACCATTGCTTAATAGTCTCTCAGCTTAAACTCGAGATTATATGAGACATAAGCATATGATCTACCAACAACACAATTTTACTCACATAAATTGATAAACTCATCCTCTATGATCCAAAATACACATACAACAAACACATACTCTTACAAGATAGTTTTTGTTTTTCAATAAAGGGTTATTGATGATTCAATGTAATTAAGGGCTTGTGCCAGATCACAGCCTGAAATGTACAAGATCTCAGAATCTTTGAAAATAATAAAGATTCTCTTTATGCCTTGTCTCTTGTGTACTTGTTTGTATTGTTTATGAATGCCTATGAATCCCCCGAATCCCCCAAAATAAGCAACTACCAAACAAATTTCGCATTATCGTCGAAATTCAGTTTTAATAGCGCGTGATAATGATCGTTGGGATCGTAACGATTACTGATACAGAAGCAAGGGAGAACTCCCTACTTTTCATGACATGCTTAGAATTGAAAATTTTCTACATTGGCTAACAAAAGTAAAGATTTTTTTTTTTAATTATATGGAACTCCCAGATGATCAAAGGGTTAAACTTGTTGCGTGCAAGTTGAAGTCAGGTGCTTCGGCATGGGGGGGGGGGGGGGGGGGGGGGGGGGGGGGGGGGGGGGGGGGGGGGGGGGGGGGGGGGGGGGGGGGGGGGGGGGGGGGGGGGAATTACAACTCTCCCGCACCCCGGCAGAACAAATTGCCCATCCGGCCGATCATGGCCTCGGATGCGACAACTCATTCGATCGCGCTTCCTTCCCCTGTAATTACGAGCAAGTCCTATTCCAAAAGTATCAAAATTGTTGTCAAGGCAATCAAACCGTTGAAGAATATGCCGCTGTGTTCCATCGGCTAGCCACTCGTAACGATTTAGCCGAAATGGAAGCGAAGAATTACCGCGAAGTTTGTTAGCAGTTTAAGGCTCAACATCTAGGATCAAGTACAAATGCAACAGGTATGAATGGTAGAGGATGCACTATAGTCTGTTAATCGTGTCGAAACTCGACTTACAAGAGTTCTTGCGCGATCATGTCTCCCACCTCATGCATCTCCTACCACAGCGGAGCAGGAAGTTCCCCAGGCCAAGGGAAATGAACCCGTTGAAGGGCGAATCCAACCTCCTCCCACGACCACAACTTGGGGAGCGGGGATCGGACCTTCCAGGCCGTAACACAATCTGTCACTCATGGTTGGGCCGAGTCAAGCTCCAAACCCTTATGCACGACCCTAACCAAATCATTATTGGAGCTGTGGTCAGCTGGGTCACTTGTCCAATGCATGCCTGAATCACCGAGCTGCTAATTTGGCCACGAATGAAGGGGTTGTTGAAGGAAAATTCGCTGAAGGGGAACTCGAAGAGGGTGAGTATCACCAAGCCAATGAAGATTACGGTGAAGAAGCTGATGTAATAGAGCAAGACCATGGTGAGTCTTTAATTGTGAGGCGTCTGTGCTACACTCTAAGGGTAGAAGCCCATCCACAATGCCATAACATTAGGATTGAAAGTCGGGCGGGTTGGGTCGGGTTGGTGCTTAACCCTAACCCAACCCAAGGTTCCTATTCCTCAACTCTAACCCAACCCAACCCAACCCAACCCAACCTCGGGTTGGGAATTCTCAACCCAAGCCCAACCCAAGCGGGCTCGGTCGGGTTGATCGGGTTGGTCGGGTTGATAAATGCTAATATCTTCATTATTATATTAGCCTATTATGTTTCAATACACGTCTTATTTTTCGTACATATGACTTTATTAATTATGTATGTATTTATTTATTATGAAGAACTTCACTTTTTTCCAAACAAATTAGCTAGGATAACTACTCCCTCAATACTAAAAGTATATCAAATTACAAACGTTATAAGTTTACTTACTAAAGTAATATAAACCAATGAGTTTACTTAAGTATAATAAAATTATAAGTAACTTGTATATAGATCGGGTTCGGGTTAGGTCGGGCGACCCAAGACCTCAACCCAAGCCCGACCCAAGCTTTATCGGGTTGGTGTTTGCATAGCCCAAGCTCGAGATCGGGTTCGATATTTCTTGCCCAAGCCTAACCCAATGTCGGGTCGGTCACGGGTCGGTCGGGTTGAACCCGCCCAACTTTCAGCCCTACATAACATCTTCCACACTCGATGCATATCAATGAGAAGATTTACGATGTTACCATTGATAGTGGGAGCAGCAAAAATATAGTGTCTAGAGAAGTGGTGGACAAACTCAAGTTGCCGACGATAAAGCACCCCACTCCGTACTCTATCAGCTGGATCAAGAAAGTAAACGACACCAATGTAACAGAACAATGGTTAATCTCGTTTTTCATTCGTAGAGGCTATAAAGATGAGGTATTATGTGATATCATTGATATAGAGGCATGTCACATTCTCCTTAGTCATCCACGGCAAATGGATCAAGACGTTACTCATTGTGGGCGTAATAACATCTACATGTTTGTGAAAGATGGGAGGAAACATATCTTCACCCCTATGTCACTTGAGAGCGCTCTCAAGACTTCCATAATAAAGGGGAGCTCTCTCCTTACCATGAGGAAATTTGAGGAAGAAGCCAATGAGACGGGTCAAATCTACGCCATGGGATTAAAAGGGGAAGACTTCGAGGAACATGTTATTCCCTCGAGCCTCCGTCCTTTACTCGATGAATTCAATGATACCTAGCCTGAAGATCCTCCACAAGGATTACCCCCAATGAGAGACATACAACATCACATTGATTTCATTCCAGGAGTGAGTTTGCCTAACCAACCACACTATTGGTTAAGTCCCAAGGAGAGTGAAATCCTCCAAAGCTAAGTAGATGATCTACTAAAGAAGGGGATGTTGAAAGAGAGTATGAGTCCCTGCGCCCTACCGGCCCAATTAACTCCCAAGAAGGATGAGAGTTGGTGGATGTGTGTGGACAGCCAAGTGATCAATAAAATTACTGTAAAATATAGATTTTCGATTCCTTGACTAGACGACATGTTGGAGATGTTAGAGGGTTCCAAAATATTTTCCAAGCTAGACTTAAGGAGCAGGTATCATCAAATTTGGATTCACCCGGGTGATGAATGGAAAACAGCCTTTAAGACTAAGGATGGTCTATATAAATGGCTTGTCATGCCATTTGGGTTATCAAATGCGTCGATTACCTTCATGTGACTTATGAATCAAGTGTTGAAGCTGTTTATTGGCCGTTTTGTGGTGGTTTACTTCGATGATATTTTGATTTACAACCAAGACAAGACATCTCATGTGGCACACCTCAAAGAAGTACTCTAAGTACTCCAGGACAACAAGCTTTACCTGAATATGAAGAAATGAGATTTCTTGACGGATCACTTATTATTTCTGGATTTCGTCATGTCATCCATGGGTATCTGAGTGGACAACGACAAGGTGAAGGCCATATGTGAGTGGCCTACCCCAACCAACATACATGAGGTGCGTAGTTTTCATGGGTTAGCCGCCTTCTACCGTCATTTCATCAGGAATTTCAGCATGATAGTCGCACCTCTCACAGATTTCATGAAAAAGGGACCCTTTCAATGGACTGAGGAAGCCAATCGTAGTTTTATTGAGATTACGTACAAGCTATCCTCTACCCCAGTCCTTGTGTTGCCTAATTCTGACAAAGTCTTTGAGGTGGACCGTGATGCGTCCTATGTGGGAATTGGAGCTGTATTATCCTAGGAAGGTTAACCTATAGCCTTCTATAGTAAAAAGCTCAGCGATGTTAGAAAGAAGTGGTCCACGTACGAGATAGAGTTGTACGCCGTGGTACAAGCTCTCCAACATTGGCGACACTACCTCATTCAGAAGGAGTTCATTCTAAACACCAACCACCAAGCTTTAAAGTTTATAAATAGTTAGACTAATATCAGTCTTGTGCATGCTAGGTGGGTTGCATTTTTGCAGGAGTTCACTTTTGTATTGAAACACAAGTCTGGGCAACATAATAAGGTAGCAAATGCTTTAAGCCGCCGACCCGCTCTCCTTGTCACATTATCCAGCGAGGTGATTGGGTTTGATTACCTCAAAGAGTTGTATGCGGAGGATGAAGACTTCAAAGAACAATGAGCACGAAGTAAGGACAACCATCCAGGTGACTTTCATATTCAGGACAGGTTCCTATTCTACGGAAACTGATTATCCATCCCGCAATGTTCTTTATGTGACAAGATAATGCTTGAACTCCATGGTGGTGGACTTGGAGATCACTTGGGCCTCGACAAGACTAAATTATTGGTGGAGGAGTGTTGTTACTAGCCTCACCTAGGCCGAGATGTGGGAAAGATGGTTGCAAATTAATGTCACATTTGTCAAGTCTCCAAAGGAACTTCTCAGAATACGGGTCTTTATACTTCATTGCATGTACCAGAAAGCCCATGGGAAGATATCTCTATGGACTTCATCTTGGGTCTCTCACACACAAACGCAGCGTGGACTCTGTGTTTGTGGTGGTAGACAGATTTTCAAATATAATCCACTTCATCCCGTGCAAGAAGACGTTCGACGCCTCAAATGTGGCCAAATTGTTTTTTAGAGAGATTGTGCGACTGCATGTTATTCCTAAAACTATTACATCTGATCGAGATACGAAGTTTGTCAGCCATTTTTGGCGAACTTTGTAGGGCAGATTCGATACCCAACTTCAATTCAGTAGTGCGTATCACTTGCAGACAGACGGTCAGACTGAGGTGGTCAATAGAACGTTGGGTAATCTCATCTGAAGCATTTCTAGGGATAAACCGAAGCAATGAGACTTGGCTCTGCCTCAAGCTGAGTTTGCCTTCAACAATACGGTGAACAGATCAACGGGGAGACTCCATTCCAAGTTGTGTATGGACGGACTCCTCGCCATACACTCGACTTAGTACCTTTACCCATAATACAAGGGAAAAGCATGGCAGGGACAACATGACAGAAAGACTCAAGGAAGTGCATGCGGAAATCCGAGACAAGTTGTCAAAATTGAATCAGAAATACAAACAGGACGCTGACAAACATCACCGTGAGAAGATCTTCGAAGTCGATGATCAAGTTATGGTTACAACAAACTCAAATATAAGAAGATTGGCTTGGTATCGATCATCCGAAAGATCAACGACAATGCTTATGTAGTTGATCTTCCAAAGGAGTTTGAGATCTCCCTTAAGTTCAACATCGTCGACTTGTCTGAGTACCATGAGCCAGAAGACACCACGAACTCGAGGTCGAGTTCTTTTCAGGTAGGGGAGACTGGTGTAGTGGGTGTGGCTGACCTCTATATGATGAAGATGGACCAAAAGAAGGATTAGTGGAAGACCACCAAGCACGAGCTCAAGACCACAAAGGCATCTCAGAAAATGCACCAGCCAACCGATCGGACCCACAAGGGAAAATAGTCCAAATTCTTGAACTATTTTTAGCAAAAACTAGCTGGCCGGACACTCTGACCGACCGACCTTGACTGGTCGGCCCCCTCTCCAAAGAGTGCTGAACTCTCTGGACTGATTTGGCCCAAATCTGACCGGCCGAACCCCCCTGTCTGACCGGCTGGCTAGTGTCCAGGAATGCCACGAAATTGCTAATTTTTAAATTTTCTTTCTTGTTTTTGTGTTGGTTTTTGCAAGTAGGACACCTAAGCTATGAAGTTTAGGGTTTAGTTGGTATAAATATTGTTTATATTTCATTATTAAGCATTATCGCATAATTTTAATAGAAATTTCCAGAGTTCTCTCTGTTTTGGCTCGTGTTCTTTGAGTTTCCCCTTGAGAAATCAAGGAAGATCGGATTGCTTTGTTCGATAGGTCCGTGAATTCAGATTGGTTATCCTACAAGAGAGACGGTGCTCGATCTCGATCATCCCACCTCCTGCTGCGCCACTAGCGGTTGAGCCGGGCCTGATTGTGATGTATGTGTTTTATATCCACTTAGACATATACTATGGTAACGAATTCCGTGAGCCAGGAAGAGAGAGAATGGAGAAAAAAAAAAAAAGAATACCGGGTGAGAGAGATGCAAATGTAGACAATGATGGAAGAAGAGAAAGAATGGTGAGTTCCAAATGGTGCAGATGGTTAAGCAATTCGTTACGGAGTGTTAAATGCATTTCAGCAATGCAAAAGAGTTCGGGTCTCGGTGACTCAACAGACCAACGGTCTGGGATAGCAAACTATGGCCCATTTTGACGAATGTATTTTATATCCTGCCGTCCATCCATTTTTTCATCTCGTTTAAGGGTATTATACAGAGACCGAAGCAGATCCATATCTCAAGTTGACCGCACTACAGGAAATAGTGGTGATTGAACGCCAACCATGAAAAATCCCTAGGGTTCACCGTAATGTTTATTTGCCATCCAACCTGTTGATAAGATCACACATATATACTTAATGAAGAAGGGAAAACACAAGCTTGATCCAAAACGTTTTTAATGGTAGGCGTTCAATCACCACTATTTCCTGTTGTGGGGTCCACTTGGGGACCATAATGTATCTTCTTTGTATCCACCCCGTACATCTGTTTTTCCATATCATTTTATTGCATGAACCCGAAAAACAAAAGCAGATCCACATCTCAGGTGGACCACACCACAGGAAACAATGGTGATTTAACGACAACCATTGAAAACTCCCTTAGACCCACTGTGGTGTTTATTTGGCATCCAAACTGTTGATAAGGTCACACAGGCCTGAATGAAGGGAAAACCCAAATATCAGCTTTATCCAAAACTCTATGGTCTCAAGAAGCTTTTAGTGGTGGGCGTTCTATCACCACTTTCTCCTGAGGTGTGGTTCACTTGAGATTTGGATCTGCTTCGTCTTTTTGGATCAGTCCGTCAACCAGGCCGAAAAACAAATGGACGGCGTGGATATAAGATACATACATCACAGTGGGCCCCACAGTCCCGTAACGACCGACGAGATCCACCAAAGCTAGCGACGTGACCGAAGAGGTATGCACCGGCGCATTGGACGGCTACCTTTTTCCAAAGTGGTATCTTGTTGCACATGGACGGCTACTTATTTTTTTACAAATAGCGGAATCTCGTAACTAACGCAGTTATAAAAAATTAAATGGATGCATAGTCTCTTTAAAAAATCACCACGGTCGTTTCGAGGCATATGGACACACTATAAGAAAAATGTACTTTACCGGCAACCATAAGCGCCGGTAAAAGTCCCAAAAAGCGCCGGTGAAATGTTTCCTGGTGCTTTGACGAGTGCCGATAAAAGTGCCGTCGGGAAATGATTTGCCGGCGGCAACCACACTTTCCTGGCGTATTTGCTAAGCGCCATGAACGAGTAGGCTTTCCTGGCGCCAGTTTGTGCTTTTGCTGGCACTTCAGCTGGCCACCGGGAAAAACTAAAAAGCGCAGGTAAAAGTCTACTTAAGCGCCGGTAATAGTCTACAAAAAGCACCAGTTAGAGGTTTGAGAAGCACCAGTAAAAAACGCGCAACAACCGGGTTAGAACCCGTTTTTTTTTTTTTTTTTTTAAAACCTAATGGATGTTACAATACAGTTAATAATGAATATTAAAGAAAAATTGTATTACTTTACAAAAAAAAAAAAATATAATATATATTTTACAATAAAAATTGAATATTGTCTGAATATATAAAAATTCTTGATGTCCACTCCTAGCTTGGCCCCACTTCATGCATGTACTTATCTAGGAACACGGATGGCACCGTTTGGCTGATCGTCTTTGCGGTCCATATCTCCGCAATCCACTGTTGGGATGCATCCAAACGCTCCCTAGGCATGACAGAAGCACTAGAAAATTTTAGCCCATACAATTCAATGATTATGATATTCATTAGTATCCATGCTAGAAAGAGGCTGCCGTGATAATAGAGATGGACAATTTAATATCAAAATAGGCGGCTGAATAGATCTAATGTAAATATATGGGTAAAGCTGAAGACATTTGAGCACCCAATCATGCAGTAGTGGGAGAACAGAACAGAGACCTAGGAGCAATTAATGTCAACTGAAACCAACTCAAAAACGTGTGTTCGGCTGCTCCAAATTGTGCATGTACCATTGTGGTGCATGTGCATGTAATGTTGCTGCAGCATGTGGTGTGTGGCTCTGCAAGTGGCTTTTGCACTAACGAGCTCTTGCTTTGTCAGCTTTCATGATTTCACTTTGGTGTTATGACCAAATACCTATCAGCCACCCATTTTGTAAATAGATAAATGAGTAAACGAATTTGTAAATCAAAATCAACATTTCATTAAAGAGTAAAAGTTCTACTTCTAACTTTGAAAGGTGCATAAACTATGATGTCAGAGTAGCTGGATATTGACCACAGTGGTCCCACCTAATATTGATCATGCATAGTGACACCATAGCATGATATGCTCTACATTTCTGAGAGAAGCATGGGTAACGAAAGAGAAAGCCTTGTGCAAATACTTGTGCATATTTGCATATTTCAATTCGAAGCCGGAACAAATACTTGTGCAAAAGCCTATTGTGCTCTCAATTCGAAGCCGCTCATCTTCACTCTCGGGGCGGTGGACCTTGTGAGTGCATTCGCTTTGCCATTCCTACTCAAAACCACTCTACAATCACCCATATTAGCTACATGCAACTCCTAATCCTACAGAAACACAGTGGTTGTGCAAACTCCACTATTCACGCCCTGTTAACAAAACCTAATCAATGTAAATAGCATTAATCTTTCAATAACCAGCAAGTAAATCTATCCATCTTAACAATGTCCCTTGAATTATGCTAGGGAGTGTCAGCTTGATCCAAAACTTCCATGGCGCCAAGAAGTTTTTAATGGTGGGCACTCAATCCCCACTGTTTTGTGTGGTCCACAAACAATGCCTTTGTGACATTATTCATTGGATTTGCAAACTGGTAGAAAGGGTTGGAGCCCAAAAACTAGGCAGATCCAAAGCTTGGGTGGGCAACCACACACACAACAATGGCCGGTTGTATTTTAAATGGTTTGCATTCAATCCTATGTCTCCTGTGATGTGGCCCACCTAAGTTTTGGATCTGACTAATTTTTTGCCCTTACATCCTTCCATGAGCACTCACTAAAGGATAAATGGAGTGGATGTCACATGAACATTACCATTGGCCCTACCAAACTTGCCTGTACAAACGGTTTTCCTCTCATTCCACCAATGCCTATGGTCAACTCCACCAAAAAGTGTCATGCACTGCTGCATGTTGCAAAAGGTAAATGCTATAAAATGGTGATTACTCTAACAATAATAAAAGACTTGATGACTAATGGTCTAATTGAAGTTATAGCCTTTAACAGAAAGTGGAACAACTTTTAAAAAAAAATAAAAAAACAAAGAGTGGAACAACAAAACAGGATTTATGTAGCCGAACCCAATTACTTAGCATAGCTCCTTCCCCCACCCTCCATTCTTCTAATCTACCCAATCTTATTTATAAAACTTGCATGAAACATGAATAACAAAAGAAAAAATTGTTCAAAGACCTCCACACTCTCTCCTCATAAGTCATAACATAAACAAGTCATGAAAATCATAAAAGAAGTGAATTCAACCCACCATCACTGACTTCATGATGCTGATACAATCATAACAAATCACAGTAGCAATCTGTGTAGATTAGTCAAACAAAAGCACCAAACAGAGTTTAAAGAAAAATCTGGTCATGAAAGGATGAGGAATTGAATAAAAAACCAGTTATGTAAAATAAATAGGGAGGCAAAGGTGATTTTATGAGAAGAAAGGTAATGGATAACAGTTTTAACAAGAAAGACATGAAGAAGAAAATCCCTTGAACAACAAGTGAATGTCCTCAAAAATAATAAATGGATTAAAGAAGAGGTAACTAAATCACAGATAAGTAATACTTACCACATAAATTACAAATGAAATGCTTTCCTTGATCTATAAATTTCATGTAAAAATTTTGCTGCCTCTTGGAAGAGAAGGAGAACCTTCTAAGCACTTGCTTCTTAGCATCCCAATTCATAGCTTCAATGGTCTTCTCAATACCAGCTAGCATTCTTAAAGCTACAGAAAATGCATGAAGACCTTTTTGTGTTCAGCTAGTGAAGACAAGATGGTTAACTATGAAGGGCAATAGGCAATAAGATCACAGGGTTACTAAAATTGAACCTCCTAGATAACTAACAATATTGAAATCTGTCACAACAGCTGGAATATCATGAAAGGATCCATCAAAACATTTCTCTATACGAGGCAACCAATCAAGGAAGTTTTCTAGCTATGTATCTCTATACAATTCAAGCATCTAAACAAACTCAGGTCCAGATCAAAGGTGGGCCCCACAAGATGGATGGTGGACATTAGATTTCATATTTATTCCATTTACATGGATTTCAATTTGTCAAAACCATCAAAATAATCAAACAGAAATTTCAAAAATAGAGTGCCAACATCAACAGCCACATCTTCAGAGATGAGAATGAATGCGAATACACAGAATTGCAGGAAAGCTTGAACAAACCTGATCAATGCCTGCGGTAGTCTAACTGTAGTTCGATAAGCAACTCTACTTCCAGGAGTTGTATCACCTCTACGAAGA
Organism: Liriodendron chinense; assembly: GCA_003013855.2. Classification (NCBI taxonomy): domain Eukaryota; kingdom Viridiplantae; phylum Streptophyta; class Magnoliopsida; order Magnoliales; family Magnoliaceae; genus Liriodendron; species Liriodendron chinense. The sequence continues at coordinate 606,690 of PVNU02001323.1, read as the reverse complement.
GTTACATATGAATCCACAAGCAGTTTTCTAGCTTCTGAGCTTAGCTACATGAATCAGATATCTGTTAGCAGGTAGATGGAAAAACATAATCAAGCTTGTCTCAGGAAAACAAAGCTTATTTGAAGGGAAACCAAACAAACCTTGTGTCACGCCCTGAAATTCGGAACTCGAGTACAATAACCCAAAGCCTGAGTTCCAGGGTGTGAATTTAAAATTCGAGCATAGATTCCTTGAAATTCCATTCCACACATCGCATGACTAAAATAAATCCCAAATATAAAGTTTCTCTTCCACTAATGTCTTGTTACATTGAATTTTACAAAACTAAAACAAATCGATTACATTCAACGCTCGTGTGATATGTGACCCTCTGAGTAATTTGCTCCGTCTATGTTTTTTTTCTTCCTGTGAACCTGCAAGAACTGTGGTGATTTTGGTGAGCTAAAAGCCCAGTGAGGTCATTTCCATCACAGGTAATATTTCAGTTAATAAGAGATAGGAGATGAATCATCAACGGATAGAATCGTATGAAATATACAAGGATAAGGTTATGATTGATACACTTTATGATTTATTATAAATGTCATATAATGATCATGATGTCATGTATGTTATGATAGGTGCGAGAGCAATAAACGTCTAGGAACTCGTTGTCACTGAACATTAGGAACCTGTCGCAAATCAACCATGCTCACCTAACCGGTACAACGAGGCGGCAAATCAACCATGCACGCCAGTGGGCAAATCAACCATGCACCACTGATCCAACCGAGCAAATCAACCATGCTCAATAAGTGAAACGACCAGAACTCGCTGCCACTGAACATTAGGAACCTGTCGCAAATCAACAATGCTCACCTAACCGGTACAGCGAGGCGGCAAATCAACCATGCACGCCAGGAGTCAAATCAACCATGCTCCTGTTCTGTCGTTGTGTATAAGAATGCATATGAATGTCATGAATCATGGAAACATATCTTCAAGCATACAATGCATCTCAACTCAATTCCAATCACACCATGCATGTGTCATCTGTAATTAAATAATTATTCGCTTGATTTTTCATCATACATTGAAAGGGTTGTTAACGAAGTAAGTCACATAACGTGTTGTAACTACAACAATGTATCGTGCATCTATGTTTCGTTTAACTAGGGTTTTTATATTTGAAACCTAGGAAGCGAATCTGAAGGGAGTACGTTCAACCTATGTTTAACCTCTAGGTAGGGTTACGTAGGAAAGATGAACGAGATCTACAAGAAAAGTAAATAATATAAACATGAATTTGGAGAACACGACAAGCGGTGGAATCCCTTACCTCGGATCAATTTAAGGACTTGAGGATAACTTAGAAATTGCATAACTCAAACCAAAATTCAATAGATAGTTAAGAGAAATTATATGGAAGAAATTAACGGAACAACCATGCGAAGAATCACTCACCTTAATGAACTATACGCTCTATGCAAGCCCAAACCTGGGTACAAGTTGGCTCAGCGAGTCGCTCAGCGAGTCGACTCAGTTCGGATGTCTAGAAGGTCCTTCTTCTCTCTTCTTTCTTTCTTCTTCTTTTCTTTTCTTTTCTTTTCTTCTTCTTTTCTTTTCTTTTCCTTTCTTCTTCTTTTTCTTTTCTTTTCTTTTCTCCTTCTTTTCTTCCTCTTTTCCTTCTTCTTCTTCTTTCTTTTCTTCTTCCTCTTCTTCTCCTCCCTGGCCGAGACTAGGGTGCTGCCCCAGCAATAGCAGCTGCGTGGGAGCCGCCCTCTCTCTCTCTAGCACGTTTTCTCTCTCTCTCTCTCTCTCTCTCTCTCTCTCTCTCGTTTCTCTCTCTCTATCTCTTTCTACGTCTCTCTTCCATTAAAACTACACTAGGGGGGGGGGGGGGGGGGGGGGGGGGGTTTATACAACACCCTATCTGAGTTTGAAGTGTCCAAGACGGACTTGGATAGCTGGCGCTTGCGGCAAAACGACCGAACCGGTGATCATAGAATTTGAGTTGGAGAAGGATCCCATGTTCGTTTCTTGCAGAAAAAGCTTCAGGTGAACCGTTGGAGACCTAGGTGGGGTCCACACGACTCTAATGGAGCAGCCCCCAAGCTACCATGCAGAGTGACGGTCAGCATCTATGCCTCTTTCGATTCGGACGGTGACTTGAAGTGGGTCCCACAAAGGACGTACAGTCACAGGACTTGGACGGATTGAGTTTAGGTAGGGTCCGATTCTAATGATAGGACTGGATATGAAATATGGGCCCAAGAGATGGACGGTTGGAACCACCCGGTCGGACAGCGTCGGACGCTGTAACAGCGTCCGCTGTTTCAGCGCAGAGAAGACGCGGCCGCTGCTCTTTCCTTTCCTTTTTTTTTATTTATAACTTGCGTTGCACGTTAGGCCTCTGCAAGCTGTCCCGACGTGGGGTCCACCCGTGATGGTCCCACAATGGACGGCGTGGATAATGCAGGCGGATAGCGCCGTTCGCTGCCGTTGCGGACGGAAGGAAACGAAGAAGAAGACGTGGTGAGGGTGGGTTCTTTTCCACTCTCGCCACGTGCGGTGCACGTACACCCACCCTGGGTTCCACTTTCATGTGGGGCCCACCTGCAGTGGACCCAAACAGACGGCGTGGATGAACCAGCGGACCACGTCCGCTCGCAGCAGTGCTGCAACGAAGGAGAAGGAGTCCTTCAAACTCGTGGTCAACGCGGGTTGACCGCGCAGTTGTGGTGCACGCGATGCACGTGGGCCCCACCATGATGTACATGCAACATCCACTCCAATCATCAGGTAGGCCACATCATTTTAGGTAATGACATTAAAAATGAGACGATTCCGAAGTCAGATGGCCCACTTATGGCCCGATTTCTGATTAGGGCGTTTGTAGGATGATCGGAGGGTTGAAATTTGACATGTACGGTTGGATCGTGTCCTAGAACTAGTACATAAGGTTTTGCGTGGAAATGATTTTCAGAAATCATAAAACTTGCAATAGGTCCCATAACTTAAGTTTAACTAATGGTATTTTCCTAATACTTACAGATTTATGAGTTTTGCGAAATCTACCACTTCCATGCTATCCTAGGGTTCATGTTGAGCAATTTTTATGAAGGAGCCATGCTATAATTTCTTACAGATTATTTAATATTAATTTATCTATATTAAATTTATTTAATTTCTTAAATAATTAACTAATTTATAATTGAGATTATTCTAAAATCCTAGGGTGTTACAAACACACCCGAGTAGGTTCATAGGACTAAGAAATCGCTGGTCTAAGGATATACCTTGTGATGGACACGATGTACGGTTCTTAATTATGGACATACATGTGTACAGGATAATGTTCGGCGGTTGATCGCGTAATTCGAATTCGGAGTGGACGGTGAAATCTTCTAGTCTAGTAACGACAGATTATCCTAACGGTCGGTCTATCGACTTAACTGGGTACTCTAAGTTTTTCAGAGGCCTGATAAGTTGTCTGGGCACGTATAAACTGTATACATGTGTGTATGTGTGTGAACAATACAGTTTAGAATTTAATTTCTCACATGTGAACACGCACTCGTGTACCTACTCGTGCGCCCAAGTTTTTGGGGTATTACACCTTGGGTTTCAGAGTCTTACCATATGCAAAGTTTGCAACAAGATGTAGCAGTTCTATTATAGGGAAATGAGTGAGGAAGAAAATAAAAGTCAATGCACAAGAACTTGCTCTGATATCAAATAATGTGAATCCAAAGTAGAGCTCTCTCCTCCAGCATTAAAGTGAGAGAGAGGGAGACGAACCTCCGATATAAGAGTGGAGTGAGAAAGATGATGGTCGTTTGGGAGAGATGAGGAAACGGTGCAGGAAACCTCATTACCGAATAGATAGATTAGTTATATTGCGAAGCCCTTCCCTATTATATGTGCAAGCAACAACCAGGAAACCAAATGAGTTCCCTAGCAGTCTTATTTCCCACTCTAGGTAACATCCATTTGCTTCCCCTACAGTTCAAACTGTGCACATTCAAGTTCACAATAAACACTCCAATGATGAATGACTAAAATCACCTGATTAGGGAGATTTTGGATCTTGGGTCATCCAATCTATGACATGACAAACAGTTTTAACCACCAAAACATTCCTTGTTCAGCCATTTTATCAAACAGTAAGCATGCATGAAATACAGGAGGTATTGCACAATGGGGTTTTTAGTTTTTATGGCCGTAATGGACTTCATGGCCATAAAGACTTTGGAAAACATCTTAAAAACCTCTTCCAATTCCACCCCACGAAATCTCTGCTCGTCCTTCTTGAGAATTTCAAAACCCTTTTGAAAAAACCCACCTCGCATGGCAAAACCAGGCCCCCAGAAGTATGGAATCCGAACACCTCTTCCGCTTTCTTTAGCACGTTTGGAATCCGAACTTCAGTGCCAATCAGATCTAACTCTAAACACCTATAAAAAAAATCTGAAAACGAAACTTTCCGCAAAATGTAATTTCTGCAGGAAACCCTTCGCCAAATGCTTCGACTTCAACTAGATCTGCTCCAAGCCGCATCCAAAACCCTAAAAACCAGAGAGGGGGGAGAGGCTAAAGGAAACTCAAACTAGATCTTTTCCAAGCCGTAGACAGAGAGGGAAAGGTAATGGGGGTGGAGGGCGCTGGCCGTAGACAGAGAGGGAAAGGGAATGGGGGCGGAGGGAGCTGGAAGAGAGAGAGAGAGAGAGAGAGAGAGAGAGACTCGTACCCTTATTTGCCCTCCGTACGCTTAATTTTTCGGTGCCGGTACGTCCCGGACGGATCAGATTAGCGAGCATTGATCGCGACCCTGTTTTAGTACCGCATCGACCCGAGACTTATACCCTGGCGACCACGTAGGCGCTGCGATTCCAACGCCGCGCGGCACGCCCCATTGCGATACCCGGTGTGAAAGTTATGATCAATCGCATAATCCGAGGTGGGCCGCACAACGTGCGTGTGTCGTGGGCCCCACTTGCACAAATTCCAAGACCATGTCACATCAATCAAACCCATGCCCTACTCTACACACCCCATACCCCTACTCCACACACACCATACCCCCCATCCCTCTCTCTCCTCCAAAGTCAACCCTCACACCATACCCCCCATCCCTCTCTCCCATGCTACCCATCACCACCCTCATGATTCACTTTCTCTCTCTCCCCCCATACAATACCATACGTAGGGGGAGAGGAGGCTTCCTCACTTCCCATTTTGCAAGTTCAAGAGATTTGAGAGAGAGAGGAGAGAGAGAGATTTGAGAGGAGAGAGAAAGAGAAAGATTTGAGAGAAGAGTAAGATTTGAGAGAAGTAGAGAGAGATTAGAGAGATTGAGGGTGTAGATCCAAGCTTGGAGGGCCCCAACCATCATCCGGACCGTCCGGATCATCCGATCATCAACCCGATTCAATCCAACCGTCCAACCATCCATCAAGGTGAGTGCAAGGGACATAAACCTCCCCATTTCCTTCTTTCCTTTCATTTTCCTTTTCTTTTGGGCCCACCTGGTGGTGGACAACCTGATGGATGGGCTGGATCATCCATGAATGGGCCCCACAACTATAATAATATATATATATATATATATATATATATATATATATATATATATATATATATATATATATATATATATATATATATAAGAAAAAAAAAAGGAGAGAAAGACAACGCGTTGGACAGCCAGCGTCCTCTGGACGCTGCTGCCCAGCAGGGGCAGCCGGTTGGGTGTGGAACAGGCCCACTCGTGGGACCCACCTTGATGCATGTAATTGATCCACGCCGTCCAGCTGTTTCTCCATCCCATTTCAGGGTAGGTAGCCAAAAATGAAGAAGATCCAGATCTCAGGTGGACCACACCATTGAAAACAGTGAGGCTAGTGAAGCCTACTGTCGAGGCTTCTTGGGCTCACCGTGATGTTTGTGGACCACATTACCTGCCCAATCTTGGGCTTGTTAGGTCCCCAATGAGCTGAGGAACATGATGAATGGGGTGGATTGTCCATAAGTGGGCCCCACATGAAATGACCACAAGAAAACAAAAAAAAAAAATAAAACAAAAAAAAAGGTATGCTACTGACGCTGGAACGTCCAGCGTCTGGACGTTCCCACGCTGGAACGTCCAGCGTCATTTGTACGGAGAACGGGGTCCCCACTCGTGGGACCCACCTTGATGTTTGTGTTCCATCCACGCCGTACATTTGTTCGCCCAGATTATTTTAGGGCCAGGCTCCGAATTTGAAACCGATCCAAATCTTAAGTGGACCGCACCGCATAAAACAATGGAAACCATGATTTCTACTGTCAGAAATCATTTGGCCCACTTTTATGTTTCTAGACCGATTTGCATACCAAATATTGGGCTCATTAGGCTCACAATGAGATGGCCCAGCTGATAGACGGAGTGGATCACTCTTATGTGGGCCCCACTCGATGAAAACTTTGGAAAAACAAAAAAAAAAAAGGAAAAGAAGAAGAAAACGAAGGAAGGAGGCAGAGCCTCTGACGCTGGGCGCACTGCCAGCTGGTGGCCCACTTGTGGGTCCCACCATGATGTATGTGCTGTATCCACACCGTCCATCCAGTTGGGGAGATCATTTTAGGGCATGACCCCAAGAATGAGTCAGATAAAAGTCTCAAGGGGGCCCCACCACAGAAAACAGTAGGGACAGTGGCCCTACCGTTGAAACCTTCTTATGGCCCACCATGATGTTTATTTGAGATCCAACCTGTTCATAAGTTCACACATACATGGAGGAAGGAAAAACAAAAATATCAGCCTGATCGGGAACTTCTGTGGGCCCCGCTTGTAATAAAAAACAAAAAAAAAAAGAAAAAAAGAAAAAAGAAAATGGGGTCGCTGGACAGACAGCGTCCAGGGGACGCTGCTGCCCAGCAACCTTGTGGCCGCCACCCTATGGGCCCCATTCATTGGGCCCACCTAGAATGTATGGGCCTTACCTATTCTGTCCATATGTTTTCCCCGCTCATTTTAGTGGCTGAGCCCAAATTTAAGCATATCCAAAATGGCAAGTGGGCCATGCCACGGGACAACAATGGGGATAATGATCTCCACCATTTAAACCTTCCTAGACCTGCGATGATGTTTATTTGTCACCCAATCTATTCATAAGTGGCTGAGCCCAAAATTTAAGCATATCCTAATGTCAAGTGGACCATGCCACAGTGGGGATGATGATTTCAAATGTCGAAACCCTTTCAGGTTCTACAGTGATGTTTATATTGCCATCCAATCTGTTCATAAGATCACATGGACATGGACGAAGGAGAAAACACAAATATCTGTTTTATTCATGATGCCTGTTTATTTTTCTATATTATTTTAGATACGGCCCCAAAAATGAGGCAAATTCAGGTGTTAGATGGACCACACCCGTAGGGAATAGTGGTCATTGATGTCCACCATGGTTTCTTCTTGATGTATATGTTTTATCCATGCCGTACACGTATTTTGGCGGCCTATCTTGTATGTGCAGGCCCAAGTATGGGGCCGATGTAGTCTCAAGTGGGCTATGCCACAAAGACCTTTATATTTCCAATGGGACCCACAGTCCGGGTCCCACTCTCTATGTATATATTGGGCCTTTTAAGGCCAGTGTTACATGATATGTTGGTAACATGCTAGTATGATTAGCTTGATATGTCACACTGATAACATGCTTAGTATAATGAATACCATGCTCATTCCTATGCCCATACGCATCATTTGTATGCCTGTTATGGATCATGATTAACCATAGCATATGCTAGTTGGCTTGTTATACTTAGGAGACCCGTGTGAGACAGGGTCGCCCCACATGATTGCGCAGTATGCGTAAGTTTGTTGCATGACTTGGATTGTATGACTCATGCATTTCGCATTATGTATGTCACGATCGCTTTCACACCCTAGCAGCATCAGGGTGGTGGCCACCATAGTCACATCGTAGTTGGCAGTATTGGACACCGGAAACTTGTTCTAGTACGTGGGCGCTATGGATGTCCTTGGGTGAAAGTCCCTAAACCCTGTGGTACCAGTAGGATGCTTCAGCGTCGAGACCGAGTGGATAACATGAGCGCCCGTGTGCCAAATACCAGTAGGCCGCGTCTCCCACTGTGTCGAGGTCGGTTGGAAAGGGGTGTGACCTTATCCGCCCGGGTGAAGTGGGCTGTAAGCTAGGTCGAGTCTGACCAGCTCATGGAATGGGTCCGTTATCGGCGAGCCGGGTGGGCATTGGCATACCACTGACGAGGCGGATAGTGAGGTCTTTTTTACTCGCTTGGTTATGCGCACGATGTGCGGCGGCCAATATTAGAGTATACTAGACCCCGATGATGTCCCAGATGAGAACTATTTTGATATGTGGATTAGTTGAGGATTGACATGTTTGCATTGCATCTCTAGCATGTAACACTCGGCCATGTAGGCCCTTGCATTGCATAGCCTTGGGATGGCTGATAGCATTCATGAACTTAGTAACTTAGCCCTCTACTACTTTCTCTTACTCTGTTATCTGTATACTTGTCATATGCATCACACGCGCACACACGCACTCTACTGGGCTTCGTAGGTAGCTCATGCGCGTTTGTTTACACTGCAGGTACTAGAGCCTATCAGCAGCGTTGAGCGCGGTTTATGTACCTGATATTTTGGACTGCTGATTCATGTTGTATTTCCCTTTCCAGTACTGTACTCAACAAACTTATTAGTGGATATTTGATGATGTTTTATGGCTTTGATTATGCTCCTATACAAAAAAAAATTCACCCTGAAAATCCTCCTGGTAGGTTCCCAGGATCGGAACCTGGCACATGAGAGCTAGGAGCCGAGAATGGGGTACTACGGAGGCTGTTGGCACCAAGGTCGGCGATCGGGAATTTAGTGAGCCCGGTCCCCGGGTTTGGGGCGTGAGAGAGAGAGAGAGAGAGAGAGAGAGAGAGAGAATGGTTGAATAAAAGGGGGCTAGGGTTTCTATCATTTGAAGCATACGATTCCCCCAAACGGCCGAGATGCTTATGAGTTATGAGGGCACTCGATCCCTGGCGACCACGTGTAGCGCCATTGATCCCTATATACGCTAGCGCTCTGTATTGGCCGCCAGAAAACATACGCCGATAATGTGGCTTTTTCTTGTAGTGACATTTCTCTTTCTAAAACTTGGGTCTCTAGACTCGAAATAGGAGGTTCATCTACCTGAAAGTAATTAATTAATATTTTTAAGACTTTTAGGCAAAAATTATCTAAATTAATATATAATTTATATTTTGGTATCTTCTTCAAAAAAAATTTACTTTATTAATCTAATTGAGTGGTCCACCTTGATGTTTATGTTTATGTTAGGCCTGTAGAGAAAATCAGCCATATCGGTGATTTAGATGGATCACGTGGTTGGAAATAATGTACAGGAAAATACTCACCCTCTAAATTGCCACACTAAACTTTAGGTATGTAGCCTAAAAATCAATTTCATATGTGATTCAGGTGGGCCACATTAAGGGAAATAATTTGAAGGATGTGTGTTGCCTTGAACACTGGTTCATGTAATCACGGATCAGGCTGACGTTTGGGCCTTAAACTTAGAATGGGACGACGTACGTGGTAGTTGGGATTGATTTTACATAAACATAGCAGCCGTGACCTAGTTGGGATAGATTTTACATAAACATAACAGCCGTGACATATTTGCTCGCAGGGACAACCTAAGCAGCTGTTAAGAAATCTTGCCAAAGTAGTGGAAGGATATGTTGGAACTCCAGTCAGCAGAAGCAACAAAGAACATCAAACAATCAACAAGAAGCCATACAAGCACACAACACAAAAGCACATGAATTTTACGTGGAAAACCCTTGCGGGAAAAAACCACGACACAAAGCGACAACACTACTATGAAACAGATGATTACAGAGCTAGAACTACCCAAGTAGAACCCCAAAGATGAACAAAGCTCTCAAACCTCTCCCCCAAAACCCTAATCTCTTGAAAGAGCACCTAAGTATTGCTTGGAATACACCTAACATGATTAGGAATCGTTTTTATAGAAGAAAATCCGAAAATAGAAACTTTCGACGTGAAATCGCGCACTACATTCAAATCCCGCAGGTCGGTTGATTGGTCAGCCGATTGATCGCCGACCGACCAAATTCGTCCAGAGAGTTTTGCATAAAATCTGCCTGCTGCCAACATAATTCGACCGATCGAGGTCTCCCACAGACCGGTTGTCCGACTAGTCTAAGACCCTTTAGAGTCCAGTTGAAACCTGCTGTGCTTTTCTGGCCACTGGCCGATCGGTCGGTGGACTATCAGATTATACAGTTTTGAGGCTTTCACAACAAACTCCACCAAGGCATCAAAAAACATCGAACTACCTTCTCTACTCTTCAAAATAGCTCATCATTAATCATAGTTGTCGCTTCTCATGCATCATTGCGTCTTTGTTAAGCCTTTGCCAATCCTAGAGAAGTTACACAGAACTTGAACTTCTCTGCAGGGACCACCTTGGTCAGCATATCCGCCGGATTCACGCTAGTGTGAATCTTGTCCAGAGTCATGTCTCCTTCATCAAGCACCTGTCGAATAAAATGGTGTCGCACATCAATGTGTTTAGTACGTGAATGATAAACATAATTTTTAGCCAAATTGATAGAACTAGAGTTGTCACAATTAACCGGCACGACTTCTTGCTGAAGCCCCAACTGATTTATCATTCCTTTCAACCAAACAGCTTCCTTGAAAGCTTCTGTCACCGTCATATACTCAACTTCAGTAGTGGAAAGAGCCACCATAGACCGAAGCTTAGACATCCAACTGATCGCTCCACCCACTAATACAAACGAGTACCCTAAAGTCAACCTCCTACTGTCCACACTACCTGCATAATCAAAATCGACATAACTAACCAACTTGTCCTTAGACTTTTCAAACTTTAAGATGTAGTCCTGCGTACCCCGAATATATCGAAGTAGCTGTTAATGTCAGATTTTGTAACGAGATCCTCCGGCTTTTCTCCTTCGCTCCAGGAGGGATTTCCACCACCAGACCTGAAGCAAGACAGCGAATAAGGGTGGCTGGGGACCAGCCGTTAGCCCTCCGACGCTTAAGTTAGGCCACAGAAGAGAAGCCAAACAAAACGGGACCAAGATTGAATGATGAGTACGTACCTCCTATTCAAGGGAGCCATCCCCTTATATAGATCTGAAACAATCCAATCTGTTACGTGAGATGTCGAAATCCCGTTGATGTCGCATACGATACTGAGAATCCGCTGATTTCATGGGATAAGATCCTATCTTTTTAGTCAGATCCAACCCAATGATATATTCCAACAATCACGCCCCTAGATGGTAATCCCTTGAAATCCGACTGGATCCGGCCGGAAGCCATAGTTGGAGTCATAGCCTCCGAAAAGGAAGGAGACGCCCGTAGCTGGGAGTCATGGCCTCCGAAAAGGAAGGAGACGCCCGTAGCTGGGAGTCACGGCCTCCGAAAAGGAAGGAGACGCTCGTAGTAAAGCTGCTCGCAGGTTAAAATGTGGTCGCGAGTCCAAGTACATATTTTGGGTGTAATGTCTTTCAACGACTTGTGAGAAGGTCTGCTCGCGGATCGAGCTTTGCTGTATTTGACTATCGGTTATGAAGACTCGGGACTTGCGAATAGCTGCTCCGTATTTTTCAATCTATGACTCTTGATCAGGTGATCTCGAGAGTCGAATGGACGTCCCGTGCCTATCAAACATTCGACTCTCGATCAACTAATCTCGAGAGTCGAATGGACGTCTCGTACCTATCCGACATTCGACTCTCGATCAGATAATCTCGAGAGTCGAATGGACGTTTTGGGCATTTCCGTGTGAAATCTTATCTCCATCATTTTGCCTATAACAGATGCCCCCCAAGTCCTTGCCGCCAAGAATTCTTAAGGAAAGGACTTAGCTCACTATCACACGAAACCGCTCGCTACCTTCATCGAGAATGACACCCCTCATGATGGGCTGAAATTAATGAGGGCCAGCTTTTCGCAGCCTTTTCGCTGATGGAAAATGAAGGGGCGCTCGCCACGTGTTTGAGGAGTTAATGGGCGTGCCTGCTCGAGCGCTGTGTCCAACGAGGGACTGCCACGTGCCATCAGATACGGCGGAATGATTGCCTATAAATATACGGAGTCCGCCATTTCTTTGATTTTCTACAGAAGTTTTTCGAAAGAATCCTGCAACCCTTTCTTTCCATTCTTCTTCCTCTTCCGGTGCTTAATCTTTCTTTTTCTCGGTATACTTCCTTTTTCGTCTTCTTTTATTTTCATCTCCCCATGGCTGGGAACTCTGACGAGACTACTGTCCCCCTTGGCGATGCCACTCCGGAGTCCTCTGCCTCCAGCAGTGCAAGGGTTTCGGCGGGGAGATACACAGCAGCCGGATATCCTTCCGTTTTATCGGAGGACCGGCTGGCTGAGCTACGGGAGAGATACCAAATCCCTGACTCTGTAACTCTCCGCTTGCCCGGAGGTGGAGAAACACCCGACTCCCCCCCCCCCCCCCCCCAGGATGCGTAGCATTTTACGAGTACCAGCTCATCTTGGGGGTACGCCTTCCCCTCCATCCCTTTGTTCGCGATGTATTACGATGTTACAAGATTGCCCCTGGGCAACTCATTGTGAACGGGTGGAGGGTGGTGTTGGGCTCCTTTGCCCTTTGGGCTCAGGCTGGCAACGGGGAACTCACGGCGGAGGAGTTCCTCCGTATGTTCCGCCTGAAGAAAGCTCCATCCAGCGAAGGCTGGTATTATTTATGTTACTGGCACCGGGATAACTTCGTGTTGGGTAAACCCTCCTCGAACTATCCCGGCTGGAGGAAGCGGTGGTTCTATGCTTCCGGGAGCTGGGAGTCTGCCTCCTCCAGGGGTCCAGGAGTGACCCGGTTTTTCTGTGAAGGTAGACACAATCCCGTATTGTGCAGTTTCCTTAGAATAATTTTTAGGGTTTTGCTTCGTTTGACCATTATTTGTGCTCGCAGGTATCCCGGCATTGCGGAAACCGAATTTGAAGGGTGGGATCAACGAGAAGATCGTCAGAGTGTATAAGGTGCCTGTCGGAGATAGGCATATCGAGGCTTGCTTATCTCCTTCGCGACTTGCAGCAGCAGGCCTCATATCCAGGAGAGAAGTCGAAATGACGAAGGATGGAGAGAAGAGAGGCCTACTGCCCCGTCTGAAGGGCACAGGTTCCAAAAGGCAGAAGAGAACCCCTGCCGAACCGTCTCAATCTTCCATCCGCGCGGGCAGCGATCAGCCTGCCCTTCCCGCGAGCATGGCGGGGGCCCCAGCTGGGCCTACTATCCCTTCACTGGTGGTCGCACCTGGGCCACCAGTGATCAACATTGCAGACAATTCCCCAGATGGGGTGGGGTCCAGCTGCCCCCCAGCTGAAGAGGCTCGAGAGCAGGTAGAGCCTCAAGAGCCAACTCCTGCTCGGGAACTGGTCCCAGCTGCCGAGCAGGGACCTGCTCGCGAGTCCATGCCTCCGCCTCGCGAGCAGACCGGTTTGGTCGTTGCCCAACCGTCTGGGAGCGGGACGTACTCGATTCCACGCCACCTCCACCCTGTATGTAAGTTCTTGTTCGAGAACGTCCCGCCTCACGCCTTCGGCTCTCTCCCCGAGCCAAGCCCTGAGAACCTTATCCTTGAAGCGGGGATGAGGATGGTTCAGGTAAGAGTTTGTCAAGATCTGTTTCGACCTGTTGATACGTTCCAGAAATCTTATATTTTTCATCTCTTTGCAGGGTTTAGATCTGATTCTGCGAACGAGGCGTGATATCGTTGCCGCCCGTCGCACGATAGAGGAGGCTGAGGGAAAGAGGACTGCCTTGGAAAAGGCAGTTCAAGGAAGAGATCAACTGCTCAAGGCTCGTGAGGCAGTGATCTCGAAGAGAGATGAGGAGAAAAAGATCCTCATTGAGAAGATCCAAGTCCTGACCGACAGGTATCAGGCCTTGGACTCAGACTACGCGAAGCTCACGGGTCTGAAGGAGAAGGCAGAGAGAGAGAGGGAGATCTTCCGACAGGACAAGATCTCATTAGAGGAGTAATTCGCGGGAGCCAGGTCGCAGCTCAAGGAGGCCTACGACAACCTGACTAGGGAGCGCACCGCTCTTGCGCAGCTTAAGGACGACTCGATCCACTGGGACGAGGAGAGAGTCGCCCTTGTAAAAATGCTCTCGGAGGAAGGTACTCGGGCAGTTTCCGAGTTCCGGACTTCGCAGCTGTATGACGATGAACGATATGAGTCATACGATGCTGGTCGAGACTTTGCACTGAGAGTAGTGCAACGAATGATCCCATCCTTCGATATGGGGGAATTCGGTCGAGTCGCGACCATCATAGCTGCAGAAGAGCAAGCTGCTGCCGAGAACGAGGTGACCGAAGCCACGCAGGCTGGAGGGGCTCCTGAAATGGGCCTTGAAGTCGAGAGCGTGGCTCCTCCTAGCGATTGATTTCCTTTTATTTTCTTTTATACAAATGTATATGTAATCATCTGATTATTAATGAAAAGATGTTTTTGGAAGTGTCGCTGTTTCACTGCTGTTCTCCCTTCATCTTTTATTTTTTGCTTGTTAATCTTGAATGGATTCGTCAGAGATGTGACCCTTTAATTCGAGCATGAGCTAAGCTGCTCGCGATCAGGATGTGACCCCGTTCGCGGCCCTAATTTGGGCGCGAGCTGTGGTGCTCGCATTTTGGAGTGCGATTCCTCCTCTCACCAACCGCGAGTAACTAACTCATGAAAAAATGAATTAGACTCAATCCGGGGGTCGTGAGACCATGTCCGCGTTGAGATAGACTGATCTATCGATTGAGGTTTTGATTCTACCAAGGGTAGAAGGTTGGTCAAGAGATGGTATTCATTCTCTTCGGGGCTGTTCAGGTCCATGAGAATGGAGAAGCGACCAACTAGTAATGATTTCAATCCTACCAAAGGTAGGCAATTGGCCAAGAGGACGTGTAAGCACTCTTCAGGGCTATTCCGATCCATATAAATGGAGTAGCGGCCAAAAGATATCTTTCACTTTATTCATAAGATGTTATGATAAACTACATCGAATCTAGGGGTAGTATCTTAGCAAATGCTCCACGTGCCAAGGGCGACGTACAGGCTTCCCTTGCATGTCTTCAAGATAATAAGTACCGGGTTGCACAACCCTAATAACCCGATACGGGCCTTCCCAATTCGGATCCAATGAACGAACAGGAATTCCAAGATTTCGCCTTAGAACCAAATCTCCGAACTGGAAAGATCTAGGTCGAACCTTTGCATTCCGATAACGAGCAATACGTTGTTGATATGCCGCCACTCGTACTTGGGAAGCATTTCTTCGCTCTTCCAAGAGATCGAGATGAAGTCGGATATTTTCCTGATTGCTCGCGGGATCATACTGTTCGATCCGATATGAGGGCACTTGAATTTCCACTGGTACCACTGCGTCAACACCAAATGCTAAGGAGAAAGGAGTTTCACCTGTCGATGTACAAGCCGTGGTTCTATAGGCCCATAACACTTCTGGCAGAAGTTCTGGCCACACCCCTTTACATTCACTTAGCTTGGTCTTTAAATGATGCTTTATAATTTTATTCACTGCCTCGACCTGCCCATTCGCCTGTGGATGATATGGAGAAGTGCGGAGATTACGTATCCTCCATTTGTCGCAAAATTCATCAAAGGCTGCGTTGTCGAACTGCGTTCCGTTATCGGTAATTATGGTATGAGGAAGTCCGAAGCGACATATAATATTTCTCCACATAAACTTAGTAGTTTGTTTTTCAGTAATTTTGGCTAATGGTTCTGCCTCGGCCCATTTGGTGAAATAATCAACCGCCACAATCGCGAACCTATTCTGTCCCTTTCCCATAGGTAAGGGGCCGATGATATCGATCCCCCACTGAGCAAAAGGCTAAGGGCTGTCGACTGGGGTCATCCGCTCAGACGGTACACGAGGTATAGGTTGATATCTTTGACACTTGTCACATTTTTTAGAAAATTCTATGGCGTCTGCTTTCATAGTAGGCCAATAATATCCTTGCCTTATCGCTTTATATGCTAGAGATCGGCCCCTGTGATGATTACCACATGCCCCCTGGTGTACTTCATCTAGAACACGATGTGCTTCTTCTGGGTGAAGACACCTCAAATAAGGCAAGGAGAAGCTTTTTCGCAACAAGATTCCATCTTGTAAGGTGTACCTGGCAGCTCGAAGCTGAATTTGTCTTGCAGCTTTCTTATTTTCTGGTAGGTATCCATCTCTGAGATAAAGGATGATAGGATCCATCCAGCATGGAGACGATTGTACCGATATAACTTGCTCGGGAGTCACTTGATCGATACTCAAATGTTGACGGTGCTCGATGGGGATCGAATGCGATAGTTCTGATTCTGGTGCAGACGCGAGTTTTGCCAAGGAATCGGCCAGTTGGTTCTGCTCGCGAGGGATATGGAATATTTTGTAAGTCTTCAGTTTGGCGAGCAGGATGAGGACACGAGATTTGTATAAGGCCATTCTTTCTTCTTTGGTTTCGAATTCGCCAAGAACTTGGTTGACAATGAGCTGGGAGTCGCTATGAATTATCAAATTCTGGACGGCGAGGACAACAGCTAGCTCGAGGCCAACAATAAGGGCCTCATATTCTGCTTCATTATTGGAGACACGTGATTCAAAACGCAGAGCGTATTGAAAATGCGACCCGTCTGGAGCCACTAAAATCAGGCCCGCCCCACTGCCACTGGCCCGTGACGACCCGTCCACAAAGAGCGACCAAGAAGTTTGGTCGCTTGTCATGACGCTATCTTCAGAAGAATATGTAAATTCGGCGATGAAGTCAGCCACGGCCTGGCCCTTGACTGCGGTCCTAGGACAGAATGAAATATCATGCTCGCTGATCTCGACCGCCCATTTAGTTAAGCGCCCGGAAGCCTCAGGCTTTTGAAGGACTTGACGTAGTGGATGATTTGTTGGTACTAAAATAGCATGGGCTTGAAAGTATGGTCGCAGTTTTCGAGCTGCCGTGATTAAGGCTAGAGCCAGTTTCTCCAAATCAGAATACCTAGTTTCTGCATCAACCATTGCTCGACTGATATAATAAACGGGCCTTTGCACCCCGGAATCTTCTCTTATTAAAGCGGCACTAACGGCCGTGGAAGACACAGATAAATAAAGAATGAGTTGCTCATGTGCCACAGGTTTAGATAAAATGGGGGGAGCGCTCATATATTGCTTTAGTTGTTGAAAAGCTTCTTCACATTGAGGTGTCCACTTCCAATCAAACTTGGCCGTTGCACGAAGGAGTTTGAAGAAGGGCAGGCACTTGTCGGATGCTCGCGAGATGAACCTGTTCAATGATGCGATGCGACCAGCTAGACGCTGAACGTCCTTCAGAGTCACTGGGGATTTCATCTCTATCAATGCTTTAATCTTTTCGGGATTCGCCTCAATTCCACGTTGGCCAACCATGAACCCAAGAAATTTCCCTGCAGATACTCCAAACGCACATTTTTCTGGATTTAATTTCATCTGATACTTCCTCATCAGATCAAAGGCTTCTCGAAGATCAGGAATGTGGTCATCTTCATCGATGCTTTTCACAAGCATATCGTCAACATAAACTTCCATGTTCCTACCGATTTGAGCAGCGAATATTTTGTTGACAAGACGCTGATAAGTGGCCCCTGCATTTTTTAGTCCAAACGGCATTACCTGGTAGCAATATAGTCCTCGATCTGTGATGAAGGCAGTATGTTGGCCATCAGGTGGATGCATCATAATCTGGTTGTAACCAGAGTAAGCATCCATAAAACTGAGGAGGGCGTGTCCAGCTGTCGAGTCGACCAACTGGTCGATTCGTGGTGTCGAGAAGCTATCTTTGGGACATGCTTTGTTTAAGTCTGAATAATCGACGCACATCCTCCATTTGCCATTAGCTTTCCGGACGAGAACTACGTTGGCGACCCACTGCGGGTAGTCAACTTCTTTTATGAAATTTGCCGCGAGCAGCTTCTCAACTTCAGTTTTGATCGCCATTTGTCTTTCTGCAGTGAAAGCACGTCGACGCTGATGTACGGGTTTATGCTTTGGGTCAATGTTGAGACGATGTACGATGACATTAGGATCGATGCCCGGCATATCTTTATGAGACCAAGCAAACACGTCCTGGTATTCAGTGAGGAAACGGATCAGATCTTCGCGGTGGATACTGTTTAAGGAGGAACCGATGTACACGATCTTAGACTGGTCGTCTTCGGTCAAGCGGATCGCCACTGTTTCCTCCCCTGGAGTTCCTGATTTCAGAGCACTTTCTCTTGGATCCAACGCGGGTGGCGAGAACGTCGGATGATCCTTGAACTATTTCCATGACAGGTGCCGCTTGAGCTTTCTTTCGATCTTGGAGGGCTATCTGGTAACAGGATCGTGCCTCCTGCTGACTTCCTCGCACGACTCCTATGCCATTTGGGGTTGGAAATTTAACGCATAAATATGAAGGGTGCAAGGCCGCTCCAACCTTAGTTAGAGACGGTCTCCCTAAGATGGCGTTATATGCTGATTTTCGATCCACGACGAGGAAGCTTACGAAGACGGTGGTCTTCGCTGGACTCTCCCCAAAGGTGACTGGGAGATCGATACTTCCTTCAGGTGTCACCACTTCTCCTCCAAAGCCGACAAGAGGGGTCGATACTGGCTTGAGGAGGTTTCTGGCAAGTGCCATCTTGTCGAAAGCCTCCAAATACAGAATATCGGCCGAGCTACCTGTATCCACCATAATTCGATGAGTCAGATAATTTGATACCTTCAGTGTGACTACGATGGAATCTTCATGAGGGAAATGAATTCCCGCTGCATCTTCGAGGGTGAAAGAAATTGGGGGAGGGCTAGCCTTCGAAGAGTTGGACGTTTGTTCCAGCCAATAGATCTGCTGGGGTTCTTTGGACGCCTTTCGGGCGTATGCCTTTCTTGAAGCTTGAGAGTCACCCCCGCAAGCTGGACCCCCGACGATAGTGCGAATTTCTCCTGTGGGCTCAGCATCCTCTTGGTCGGTTTGATGATGAGACGGTTCCTTTTGGCGAGATGAGGTCTTCGCCCTTTCTGGTGACCTATTTTTACGAGTAACATAATCCTGGAGATGGCCTTTTCGAATAAGAGCTTCGATATGGTCTCGTAGGGAGATACAGTCCTGGGTCCTATGCCCGTGATCTTTGTGAAAGTAACAGAACTTACTCTTATCTCTCTTCTCGGGATCGGATTTAATCTTTGCAGGCCACTTCACATATGGCTTGTGTTTTATCTCCATTAGAACCTTTTCAGGAGACCGATTAAGAGGAGTGTAATTATGATATTTACCAGAGTAAGGCTTCCTGGGAGAGCGATCGCGCTGATCGCGATGGTATTTTTTATCTGTAGAAGTTCCTTCTGGCTTGCGTTTCTTACTTTGTACTCCATGACGTGTCAATGCGACTTCTTCTGCATTGATATATTTCTGAGCTTTGGCTTGGAATTCCGCCATAGTTTTCGGCGGGCTCTTATCTAAGGCAAACCTAAATTTCTCGCTCGTTATTCCGGCAATGAGGGCTGTGAGACCCTTTTCTTCAGTGTAACCCTCGGTTTGAACGGCTTCGGCAGTGAACCGTACTGTGAACTCTTTTATTGTCTCCCCATGTTGCTGTTTCAGATTCATCAGATGGGAGGCTGGCTTTTTAATGCGAATACTTCCCATGAATTGAGAAAGAAATATCTCCGACAATTGGGAAAAGGAACTGATGGAAAGTGGCTTTAACCCCCGAAACCACGTACGAGCCGCTTCCTTCAATGTAAGGGGAAAAGCCCTACACATGATTTCTGAACCATGTCCCTCCAACTCCATGAGGGACCTATATGTTTCCAGATGTTCCAGAGGATCGCCAATGCCTGTATACGGAGCGATAACAGGCGTTCGATACTTTCTGGGCAACGGGGCTTCCATGACCTCGCTTGTGAAGGGAGATTCAGATTGATGTATTGCCGCCATGACAGCAGATGGCCGATTTGCCTGGTATCTCTGCTCCATGACATCAAAACGGTCTTGGATTCTTTTGAGATCTCCTTCCCATGGCAAGGTATAGCTAGACGTTTCGGCGGTGGAGCCTTGCGGTTGAGGTTGTCGAGACGAACTGGAATGTATAGAATGTGGAGACGGCACAGGGGGATGGCCGCCAAGTGGTGGGACCTGTGGTTCATCCATAGAATGCCTGGAAGCAACTGGTATGGGTGGCGGTGGTAACCCTTCGGAGGGTTGTCTTTGCGGTTCAGGGAAGTGCTGATCAAGTCGATTTGACAGTGCCTGAACTCCGGCGTTTAGAGTTAGGAGAGTGTTCCCGAGGAATCGTAGGACATCATCCTGATTTCCAGAAGCCTCCAATAATGGATTTGTTGATTGCATATTTGGGGCTCCTTGAGGGATATCCGTCGGAACAGGTGGGAGGGCAGGTGCGGATTCCGTCTCACTGGGTGGAGGTGGTGCCTGCCTCGAAGTTGAAGGATGAACTGTCTTTTTAGGAGGCATCACCAAAGGATTTTGATTGGTGGTTAACACGATTGATTTTAATGATCAAGCCGTTCCCACAGACGGCGCCAAACTGTTAATGTCAGATTTTGTAACGAGATCCTCCGGCTTTTCTCCTTCGCTCCAGGAGGGATTTCCACCACCAGACCTGAAGCAAGACAGCGAATAAGGGTGGCTGGGGACCAGCCGTTAGCCCTCCGACGCTTAAGTTAGGCCACAGAAGAGAAGCCAAACAAAACGGGACCAAGATTGAATGATGAGTACGTACCTCCTATTCAAGGGAGCCATCCCCTTATATAGATCTGAAACAATCCAATCTGTTACGTGAGATGTCGAAATCCCGTTGATGTCGCATACGATACTGAGAATCCGCTGATTTCATGGGATAAGATCCTATCTTTTTAGTCAGATCCAACCCAATGATATATTCCAACAATCACGCCCCTAGATGGTAATCCCTTGAAATCCGACTGGATCCGGCCGGAAGCCATAGTTGGAGTCATAGCCTCTGAAAAGGAAGGAGACGCCCGTAGCTGGGAGTCATGGCCTCCGAAAAGGAAGGAGACGCCCGTAGCTGGGAGTCACGGCCTCCGAAAAGGAAGGAGACGCCCGTAGTAAAGCTGCTCACAGGTTAAAATGTGGTCGCGAGTCCAAGTACATATTTTGGGTGTAATGTCTTTCAACGACTTGTGAGAAGGTCTGCTCGCGGATCGAGCTTTGCCGTATTTGACTATCGGTTATGAAGACTCGGGACTTGCGAATAGCTGCTCCGTATTTTTCAATCTATGACTCTTGATCAGGTGATCTCGAGAGTCGAATGGACGTCCCGTGCCTATCAAACATTCGACTCTCGATTAGCTAATCTCGAGAGTCGAATGGACGTCTCGTACCTATCCGACATTCGACTCTCGATCAGATAATCTCGAGAGTCGAATGGACGTTTTGGGCATTTCCGCGTGAAATCTTATCTCCATCATTTTGCCTATAACAGTAGCCATTTCACAACTTCCCAATGTTGCTTGCCGGGTTCGACATGAATCGGCTAACAACACCCATAGCCTGTGAAATATCTAGTCTCGTATAGACCATGGCATACATCAAACTGTCCACTACACTAGAATAGGGCACATGAGACATAACATACTTTTTTTCATCTGTCTTGAGACATTGTTAAGAAGAAAGCTTGAAGTGAGCGCGCGTGAGGAACACTGACCGGTTTGGACTTGTCCATCTCATACCTCTTCAATACATTCTCAAGGTATTCTTCATGAGATAATCATAACCTAT
Source organism: Liriodendron chinense (assembly GCA_003013855.2). NCBI lineage: Eukaryota > Viridiplantae > Streptophyta > Magnoliopsida > Magnoliales > Magnoliaceae > Liriodendron > Liriodendron chinense. Next base: position 584,832 of record PVNU02001323.1, on the reverse strand, counting down.
TCCTCTTCTTGTCTCTATAAATATCAATACAAAGAACCCTCTTTGCAGTCCTCAAATCATTTATCTCGAATGTCCCTAAAAGCTAAGTCTTCAACACATCGATATCAGACATGCTATGACTGACAATGAGCATGTCATCAACATACAATACTAATATGAAGAACTTCTCATCATTCAGTGTCTTGAAATAGACACAATAATCGTACTTGCTCCTGAAAAAGCCCTGACCCATCATGAATGAATGTAATTTCTTGTACCACTGCCTAAGCGACTGTTTGAGAACATACAATGATCTTCTCAACCTGTAAACCTTGTTCTCGGCCCCTTGCACTGTATAACCTTCTGATTGCTTCATGTAAATCTGCTCTTTCGATTCCCAATGCAAGAAAGCAGTCTTTACATCTATCTGTTCCAGCTCAAGGTCGTATTAGGCAACCAACACCAACACGAACCTGATAGATACTTGCTTCACAACCGGCGTAAAAATCTCACTGAAGTCCACGCCTTCACGCTGAACATACCCTTTTTCCACCAACCTTGCCTTGTATCTATTCTATTTCTTCAAAAAATCCACTTATACCCTATCGCTTTTCGGCCCATTGCAAGCACCACAAGCTGCCAAGTCTCATTCTTGTACAAGGAGTCCATCTCGTCTTGCATTGCCGTCTTCCACTTTTCAGCATCTATATCCTGTAGTGCCTCATCAAAGTTAGACGAATCCCCCTCATCTGTAATGAGAGCGAATGTAATATTCGAGTTATTCATGTACCTAGCCGGTAACCTGCGATCCCTGAGTGGATTTTTTCGCACAGGTGGCTGCTCCACCTGATCCTGTACCTCTGTCTATGCTTTAATATCGGCTCGTGTCATGTCTCTGTCATAATAAGTGTCAACAATCTCTGATGATTCCGGTTCCTTTGTAGCATCCTTACGGAACAAAGAATCATCATCAAACTAAATATCACGCCTTGGGGTGATCTTCTGTGTGACAGGATCATATATACGATAACCCTTCACACCATCACCATAGCCCACAAAGATCCCTTTTCTGGCCCTATGGTCTAGCTTATCTCTATCAACTGACGGTACATGAGAGTAAGCCTCACAACCAAAGACCCGCAGACTTGAGTAGTCTAATGTACGACCACTCCACACTTCTTCAGGGATTTTACATTCAATTGCTATAGAAGGTGACCGATTTATCAAGTAACAAGCCGTTTTAACGGCCTCAGTCCATAGCTCTTTGCCCCACCTAGCATTACTTAACATGGATTGAGCTCTATCTAAGAAAGTCTAATTCATCCGTTCTGCCACACCATTCTGCTCTGGCATGTGGCGCACTGTGTTGTGCCCCATGATCCCCTCTTCCTTACAATATATATTAAAATCCCTGGAAATGAACTCACCTTCATTGTCAGTTCTCAAAATTTTCAATTTCTGCCTTAACTAATTCTCCACAATCGCCTTCAAATACTTGAAGGTCATGAAGACATCGGATTTACTTTTCAGAAAATAAACCCAAACCTTCTTGCTGTAGTCATCGATAAATGACACGAACCACGATGACCTCCCAACAAAAATAACGGGCGACGGCCCCCATAGATCGGAATGGACATAATCAAGTACACTTTTACATATATGTTTTCCCCCTTTAAATGACAATCTAGACTGTTTTCCATAAATACAATGCTCACATATACTAAAGTCTACAGATTTAAAAGAAGGAATCAAAGATCGTTCAGAGAGTACCTTCATTCCCCGCTCGCTCATGTGGCCCAAGCGTGCATGCCACATACATGCAAACATGGAATTCGCTACAACCGTTGTAGCTCCACCTACTGAAATGCTCCCGATCAGTTTGTAAATGTTTCCGTGCCTCTATCCCTTCATAATTACAAGTTTCCGTGCCTTTATTCCGGCTCTCCACCTGTCTCCCCAGCATCCTGGTGGGGGTAGTACCAAATCCGAGCCCTAAAAAATTAACGGGATGCATTGGAGCCGAATAGGTGCAGCCCTGGCTTCACCTAAAATGGTGCTGCCCTTACTATGGGGGCCACCTTGATTTTTGTATTCCATATCCATGCCGCTCATCCATTTTTCTAAATTATTTTAGTGCATGAGCCCTAAAATGAAGAAGAGACAAATCCCATGTGGACCATATTATGAAGAAGATTCGGGCCATACTATCGGGAACCATGGTGATCAAAGGCCTTACTGTTAAAAACTTGGTAATGCTTATTTGCCATCCAACCTCTTGATAAGGTTAAACAACTTGTCTGAAGGAAAAAAACAAATACCAGCTTGTTTTTAAACTTTCATGGCTCATCCATGGTCAATCAACCCTGTTTCCTATAGTTTGGTACACCCGAGAATTACATCTTCTTCATTTTTGGCTCATGCTCTAAAATGATTTAGCAAAATGAATAGACAACATGGATATAGAATACATACATCATGGTAGGCCCCATGTTAAGGTCCGCACCGTTTTGGATGTGGTTGGGGTGGCACCTAATATGCTCTCTTAAAAAATCACCCGTTCGGTTGAAACACCTGTCAACATTTCCCATTTTTAAACTTGGATACCTCAGGTCCAAAATAGAAATCAAACCTAACAATAATTAAATAGAGCTCGACCTAATAACCATTAGTCTTTTAAAGAATTAGACAAAAAAAAACTACGTAATTGATATATAATTTATATTTTGGTTCACTTTCAAATAAAAAAAATAAACAAGCTACCTCATTAGTTTAATTAAGTGGCCCCACTGTGATGTTATGTTAAATTCAACACAACAACCAGGCTCGTCACCCCATTTTTTGCCTTGAGAAAAAATCAGCCTCACCCATGACTTAGGTGCTCTACATAATTATTGGAAATAGTGAAGAGGCAATACCCACCCTCCAAATTATTTCTCTTAGGGCTAGTTTGGCATCTCTACTCTAATCCAATAAGAGCTACTTCAATAAGTCCTTTTTGTTCTAGCTTTATTTTAAATAAGCTCGTTTGGTAAAATCTCTAAAAAAATGCTCTTATTTAAAATAAACATGTTTGGTAAAACTTTCAAATAAGAGCTTTTTTTAAGGGTATATAGTTACGTAATTTTTAAAGATTACAACAACTTTAATATAAGAGCAATCCAAATGGTTGTTTTGGTGGACCGTCCATCATGTGGGGCCCAACATCATTCTTAATTGTTTTTTATGTGGGGCCCCTCAATCTCCACTACCCATCACCCATTACATCACGTGGATTCCACATTTGACGTGTCCATAGTGTGGGCCCTACCTTTGAAGTGGGTTGTCCATCATGTGGGGCCCACTTTTGATATCCACCATTCATCATTTGGGGTGCACCTTCTATGTGGATCATCCATCATACGACCCACTTTGGATATGGGTCATCCATCATGAGAGACCTTGGATGTGGACTGTCCATTAGGTGGGGCCCACTTGATGTGAATTGTTCATTATGAGGGGCCATACTTTTATGTGGGCCATCCATCATATGAAGACCACTCGGTCCATTATGTGCGCCCACCTTGAGGTGGACCATTCATTGTGTGGGGCCCCACCTTCATTATGTGTCATTCATCATGTGGGCCCATCTTTGATATCAATTGACCATCATGTGGGCCCACCTTCAATGACCATCATCCATCACGTGGGTCCCACCTTTGATGTGGACTATCCATCAAATGGGACTCACTTGATGCCCATGTTTCGTCATATTGGGCCACACTTTGATGCGGACCATCTATCATGTGGGGCCCGCCTTCGACGTGAACCTTTCATTACATGGGCCCACCTTAATATGGGCCCCACTTTAATATGAGTCATTCATCATGAGGGCCCCAACTTTGATGTCCACCATCCATCACGTGGGTCCCACCTTTGTTGTGGACCACTATCATGTGGGGCCCACTTGATGTGGATAGTCCATCATGTGGGACTCACCTTTGATGTCCACCATCCATCATGTAGGTCCCACCTTGGCTGTGGACCGTCCATCATGTGGGGCCCAACCTTTAATATGGGTCATTCATCATGTAGGCCCACCTTTAATGTCAACCTTCCATCATGTGGTCTCACATTCAATGGCCACCATCCATCACATGGGTCTTACCTTTGACATGGAACATCCATCACTTGGGTCCCATATTTGTTGTGGACCATCTATCATGTGAGGCCCACTTGATGTGAATAGTCCATCATGTGGGACCCACCTTTGATGTCCACCATCCATCATGTAGGTCCCACCTTTCCTATGGACCGCCCATCATGTGGGGCTCAACCTTCAATATGGGTCATTCATCATATGGGCCCCCCTTTAATGTCAATCTTCCATCATATGGTCCCACATTCAATGTCCACCATCCATCATGTGGGTCTCACCTTTGATGTGGACCATCATCAAATAAGACTTGCTTGATGTAGATCATTCATCATGCAGGGCCACACTTTGAAGTAGGCCATCCATCATGTGGGGCTCACTTTTGATGTCACCGTGCATTATGGCCCACCTTTGATATAGGTCATTCATCATGTGGGGCCCACCTTCACTATGGGTCGTTCATCATGTAGGCCTTTCTTGAAGAAATTGTAAAGAGAAGATAGGAGGGTAAGATGGAAATTACTTGAAAAGTTTAAGGGTAAACTTGTCCAAAAATTAGTCCAAAAATGTCTACCTGCTTAGGCTAAATAAGTTCCGTTTCAAAAAGTAACCCCTCCCCTACTTATTAAATTGGAGCTTATTTGCTACTTTCTAAAAAAATAAGCACTTCATGAGACTTTTACCAAACGGTCTAAAAGCTTCTTTTTTTTTTTTAAAATAAGCCAATAAACTCTTATTTATAGAGATGCCAAACACCCCCTTAGTGTAGCTCACTTGAATTTTTTAAAAAAATAAGCCAATAAACTCTTATTTATAGAGATGCCAAACACCCCCTTAGTGTAGCTCACTTGAATCATGGTTAGTCTTTATTTTCTTGGCCAGGGTTAAATTTAGGTGTGGCATCATCGTGGTGGCCTTGTAAAAATCAGGGGTGGATGGTAAAATTCAAAGGTGGATGTCTCTTTCTGACCTATTTTCTTTGGAGTAGTCGCCCACTTGAATGATAGGTCAGCTTGACGTTTTGTCTCTAGCCTAACATGGGATTATATATCTAATAGTCGGATTGAATTTTATGTGCACATCATAATTAGCCATCTAAAATTAAAGGTGGGCGTCATGTAATAATTCATTTTTTAAACCATTTTAGGAGGGATGCAAGCCCTTGATTTTAGTTGGGGCCCACCATAATGTGTATGTAAAATCCACTCCAACCATTAGATGTGAAATCCAATGTTGGGTCAGGGCCAAAGAAAGGCTTACTTGTGATTCTGATGGCCCACATGCAGCAAGGGAAACAACTAAGAGAGAGACATCCACCCTCAATTTTTGAAGGGACCACTATGATAATTGTATAAATTCCACTTACTCTGTTAAATGCCACTCCAAAATTTTAGGCATGTGGCCTAAAAATCAGTTCCAGGCGTCATTTAGGTGGGTCACATGAAATAGTTTGGAAGATAGGTGTTGCCTTATATAATCACGTATGGGGCCAATGTTTAAATTAACGTACATAACAGTGGGGCCAACCCAGGCCCTCAACCCATTTGCTCGCAGACAACCTCCGCTGCCATTAAAAAATCTTACAGAAGGCAGTGGAAGGATACTCCGAACCCTTTGATTGCAAGCTAACTATGCATATGCTTAAGAAAAGGGCATAGCAATGGTTGAAAGTCTTGTGATCAGTCTACCACCGAAGGCATGAGTAAGGAACAAAAAATGTCCGTTGCATTTGAACAATAGGAAAGAAGGTAGGTCGTGGTCCACCCATAGCATCACACAACAAACCAATGGTCTGGAATAGCAAACAATGGACCCTACATGTTAGAACCAACGGTCAGGCCACCTGGACAGATCAATCCATCAGCTTGCTATGGGTTATCAATAAAAAATCAGACAATTCCAGGCATCCCATTAGTACCTTATAAAATGGGCGGTTGAGATTATTTGTACTGAAACATGTCCAATTTACAATCTGAGCCATCCATTTACCAACACTATCATGCATAGCTTATTGTTTTAAAGCAATCCTTTTATTAGTCAATCCTACCCATTCCGTCCACTGCTTAGAAAACAAACAGCATGTGTAAGCTATGTAAGAGAAGGAAAACTTATGGAACGCTTCAACCATCCTCGCTATGTGAGAGAAGGAAAACTTATGAAATGCTTCAACCATCCTCTCATTCTCAATTTTAATAGTATCCCTTGAAAGCTATGTCCCCGATCTCAGTGAACAGTTCAGATTGGAACAAATGGAATCTCCAAATATCTCAATTCCAACTATCACGAACACATCATTTTAGGTATCCAATGGCACGGACGCCAATTGAGAAACTCTGTGGGGCCCTCCATGATGTATGTGTTGTATCCACTCAGACGCAGTCCATATTTTTTTTTTCTAGAGCGACCATTTTAAGATATGAGCCCAAAATTGAAGCATATCCAAAACTCAAGTGAACCACACCACAGGAAATAGTGGAGATAATAACATCCACAGTTAAAACCTTTCAAGGGCCCGGAGTGATGTTTATTTGTCATCCAACCTGCTCATAAGTTCATATAGATATAGATGGAAGGAAAACACAAATATCAGCTTAATCCAAAACTTTCATGGCCCCAAAGAAGTTTTCAACTGTGAGCATTCAATTCTCACTGTTTTCTGTTGTGTCATGTGTGGTCTACTTGAGTTTTGGATATGCTACAATTTTAGGATCATGCTATAAATGGAGCTGGAAAAATGGAAGAATGGCTTGGATAAGACACATACATCATAGTGGGCCCACAGAGTTTATTCGGTATTGAGTTAGTCAATATGCAATCCGTGTCTCAGTGGGACATGGGCGGCTACATTTTTCTGAAGTCGTTAGAGGAGACTGAAGCAGCACTAAAATATTAACTTTAACTGGGTATTGACGGTTTAAAAAATCACATGGTCCATGGATACGGACATAAGCATTTCTGGTTTAAAACACTATCCAAGCTGTTCATAAGGTCACATAGACCTAGACGAAGGGAAAGCACAAATATCAGTTTGATCAAAACTTCCGTGGATGCCAAAAAGTTTTTAATGGTGAGTATTCGATCTCCACTATGTGGTCCACTTGAGACTTGGATCTGTCTCATTTTGGGCTCATACCCTAAAATGACCTAGCAAAATGGATTGATATAAAATCTATACATCATGGTGGGCCCAACAAAGCTACTGCCTGGCTGAGTCCGTCCGGATGTAATTCACTTCAGCAAAAATCAAGGGTGGACATCTCTCTTCCAAGTGTTTTTTGTAAAGCACCCTACCTGAGTTATAGGACAACCTAACATTTTCTCTCGGTTTAACATGGGATTCCATATCTAATGGCTACAATAGAATTTCACATACACATCACAGTGGTCCTATAAAAAAATCAAGGGGTAGGCATCCTGTGAAAATCCCTTTTTATTTTATCTCTCTTGTTTTTTTAACAATTAGAGCAGGACGCACAACCTTGATTTTTGGTGGGGTCCGCCATGAAATCCAATCCAACCATTAGATGCGAATAATCCTGTGTTAGCCCAAGGGCAAAAAAGAAAAAGAAAAAGGAAAAAGAGAAAAAAAAAAGTTTGAATGTTTGACTTGTGATTTCAGTGGGCCGGACTAAAGGAAATGGCTAGGAAGAAACATCCACTAAAAAATCAACTCAATATTGACCCTCTGGCGTAGCATGGATGTGCCTTGTCACAAGGGTTGGTATCTGATGAGTGATCAGGTTGGCCCACCAAGGCCTGAAAATGGGAAACGGATTGTGGGTGTGGTGTGCTGACGTCACCAAGTTCTCTGGGTCCCACTAAGATGTATGTGTTATATCTACACTGTCCATCCATTTTATGAGAACATTTTAAGGCATGCGTCCAAAAATAAGGCGCATCCAAAGCTCAAGTGGACCACACCACAGAAAGTAGTGGGGATTGAACGTTTACCATTGAAAGTTTCTTAGAGTCCATTGAAGTTTTGGATAAATCTGATATTTGTTTATTTTTTCCCTTCATCCAGGCAATACCACGAGCAAAGTCCTCAAGATCAAGCTCACCATGGCCCACCATATTCCGAGCTAAGTGCTTTCCTTGTAATGAATGCAAGTGAGAGTATGGCCCACTAACTTTCCTAGATGATTATAGGATCACTCAGATTGCAAATGGAAGTATGGTTTTAAGACTCGGACGAGTCTAATGTGACTTGTCTGACTCAACTCGGACTTGGTTGGACCTGATCCAATTTGATACAGCGAGAGTCACCCCGAGCGAGTGAGTTGGGCCAATTCAGCCCTGACTTGGGCAAGTAGCGATTCAGGGCTGAAAGAATCGAATCGAATCAAATCACTGAGTGTTTAAACCATGAATGGAAGCATGTCCGGGGTGGGCCCATGAACTGGAGATGTGTGTGGACTCCCATCAGGTCAGCCCCATCCGTTAGCTAATGTATCTGGGTCAAACTACTGGGCCCAACAGTGTTGATAAGCGGGCCCAACTGGGATTTAATATTTTCTGGGCCTTTTAGATAGATTAATTCCCAAACGTGGACTCAGGTATTTATGGGCCCATGCTGGATAATCGGACGCGAATTTCCTACAACAATAGTTGTAAGGAGACTGAGCAACAGAAAGCTCTCTCTGACCTATTTTCTTTGGAGTGGTTAATCAAGTGAGTTTTGTCCCGTATCGTTTTTAACATTGTAGTGCAAACTGTATTATTATTTTCTTAAATTTTATTATTATGAAGATGATTGGTTTTGTTACTTTGCAAGTTGACGTTGGAATTGTATTTCATGATCTAGATGGTTACAATTTAGATTTTTATATTTTATTTTGCTAGAAATTTTGATACTATTTTCGGATTGTGAATTTGTTTCATGGATGAATACATCTTGGATGATTTTTTAAAAATTACATGGAACTATAATTTATTTTTATTTTTTATTGAATGATCGATATAATTAGGTTCCATGATGGACCATTAGATTTGAACTATAAAGGACTAGATCATTTAATTGGTGAATGAGAATTATGAATTAGATTTAAATTACAGCAGATGACGATTAATATCTTAATGTCGGTTATTAATAAACGTAAAAAAAAAAAAGAGTATAAAATCCTAGTATATTGTTAAGATTAGAATTGTGTATATTTATCCCTAATTTCATGCTTATATTATATAAAACAATGTGTTTAAAGACTAACTTTATTGTGTTTTTATGATTATAGGAACAAGAGAAAGATTTAAATGAAAGGACCTTAAAAGAAAATATTTACTCAAGATGGGAAATCAACTTGGAAGCAAGAAAAGAAAAAAGAAAGAAAGAATCCAAGTGAAAGAAAGTTCAGAGTTCAAAATCAACAAGTGCAGAAACATACATTTTTGATTGATAATTCGATTGGTTCCACCATATGTCAGTTCCGCCAGCTCATGCTAAGGGTCTGATTCCAAATAATCAGGCTAATCCAGAACTACACCATAGAAACAGTGGGGATGGGACGCCCACCCACTAAATCGTCCTGGGCCCACTTGGCAGTTTACTTGATGGGCCTCATCTTAAGGCCTAGATCCAACCAGTATGGTGAGCACGTGCTGACAATGAAGAGTGAGAGGCCCACTGGGCCATCAGTATGAGCAAACCCATTGCCAGACCTACGTTCACAAAGAAGTTGCATTAAGATGACTTAGACAACAGATCCACCTAAGCTGCATCAGGACTGAAGAGGTATCCAATGGACAGCGACCTTTTTACAAGGATGCCAACCTGGTATTGGGTCACCAACGAATAACTAAAAAATTGAGCTTGGATTAGGTACTACCCCCACCAGGACGCTGAGAAGACGGATGGGGTGCATGTCACCTCATCACTGGTGGAGAGCTGGTCGGGCCAGCACTGATGTGATGTTGGTGCGCTGAAAGACCCATCACATTGGTGTGGGCCCCACTGCTCTCCACCAGTGATGAGGTCACACGCACCCGTCAGTCTCCTCAGTGTCCTGGTGGGGGGTAGTACCAAATCCGATCCCTAAAAAATTAATGGGATGCATTGGCCCTCTTGAAAAAGGAAGCTGAATAGGTGTAGCCTTGGCTTCACCCAAAATGGTGTCGCCCTTACTATAGGGGCCACCTTAATTTTTGTATTCCATATTCATGGCGTTCATCCATTTTTCCCATATCATTTTAGTGCATGAGCCCTAAAATGAAGAAGATACAAATCCTAGGTGGACCATATTATGAAGAAGATTCGGGCCATACTATCGGAAACCATGGTGATCAAAGGCCTTACCGTTAAAATCTTGGTAATGTTTATTTGCCATCCAACCTCTTGATAAGGTTAAAGAATTTGCATAAAGGGGAAAAAAACAAATACCAGCTTGTTCTTAAACTTTGTGGCTCATCAATGGTCAATCAACACTGTTTCCTATAGTTTGGTACACCTGAGAATTAGATCTTCTTCATTTTTGGCTCATACTCTAAAATGATTTAGCAAAACGAATGGACAACATAGATATAGAATACATACATCATGGTAGGCCCCATGGTAAGGTCCGCACCATTTTGGATGTGGTTGGGGTGGCACCTAATCTGCTCTCTTAAAAAATCACTTGATCGGTTGAAATGCTTGTCAACATTTCTCATTTTTAAACTTGGATACCTCATGTCCAAAATAGAAATCAAACCTAACAATAATTAAATAGAGCTGGACCTAATAACAATTAGTCTTTTAAAGAATTAGACAAAAAAACTACCTAATTGATATATAATTTATATTTTGGTTCACTTTCAAATAAAAAAAAAAAAACAAGCTACCTCATTATTTTAATTAAGTGGCCCCACTGTGATGTTACGTTAAATTCAACACAACAACCAGGCACGTCACCCCATTTTTGGCCTTGAGAAAAAATCAGCCTCACCCATGACCCAGGTGCTCTACATAATTATTGTAAATAGTGAAGAGGCTGGCAATACCCACCCTCCAAATTACTTCTCTTAGTGTCACTCACTTGAATCATGCATGGTTGGTCTTTATTTTCTTAGCCAGGGTTAAATTTAGGTGTGGCATCATCACAGTTGCCTTGTAAAAATCAGGAGTGCGTGGATGGTAAAATTCAAAGGTGGATGTCTCTCTCTGACCTATTTTCTTTGGAGTGGTGGCCCACTTGAATGATAGGTCAGCTTGATGTTTTGTCTCTAGCCTAACATGGGATTGTATGTCTAATAGTTGGATTGAATTTTACATACACATCATAATAGGCCATCTAAAATTAAAGGTGGGCGTTATGTAATAATTCATTTTTTAAACCATTCTAGGAGGGATGCAAGCCCTTGATTTTAGTTAGAGCCCACCATAATGTGTATGTAAAATCCACTCCAACCATTAGAAGTGAAATCCAATGTTGGGTCAGGGCCAAAGATAGGCTAAATTGTGATTCCGATGGCCCACATGCTGCAAGGGAAACAACTAAGAGAGAGACATCCACCCTCAATTTTTGAAGGGACCACTATGATAATTATATAAAATCCACTTACTCTGTTAAATGTCACTCCAAAATTTAGGCATGTGGCCTAAAAATCAGTTCTAGGAGTGATTTAGGTGGGCCACATGAAATAGTTTGGAAGATGGGTATTGCCTTTTTTTTATTTTTATTTTTATTTTTTTTACCACAAGAGACCTCAATTGAAAAAGTATTAAAATGCGACAATCAAGAAGCATGTCCCATTGGCTTTCCCAAATGTCTTTTCACAGGCGACCAGATAAAACAGAGGTTGTCTCAGAAAAGTACAAGAAAATGCAAACCCATTCACCAACTAGCAAAATTTCAACTAAGTACCATACTTTTTCCTTGTCATCCAAGCATTCCAATCTGTCAAAAAACACTTGCATGAACCCGGAAAGCTTACCAAATTTAGCTGCACTGATGCTAACTCAGTGGGACTCCACATACTCCTGAACAATATGAAGACCCTCTTATTCTTCTCCATAATCCTTCACCACGACACAGGAACAACCAACAACCTTCCTTGCCCTTCCCTCTGAGTCAATCTTGCAGAGACCAGCCCACTCGCCAAGGGTTTTAGCACTTGGGACCGATATTAAGCTCACGATGTGGTCACAACAGAGAGCCCTGACCAGTTTCACATAATCTGGCTGGTTGCAGTCCTCGGCCAGCACACAGAGCTGTGCAGCATGCTTCCCGATTACCTTGGCACCTTCATGAAGACCACGGGCAAGACCATCATGGGCCATTGATTTCTTCAACACGAGCTGGAGAGCCATTATGATGTCCATGGGCTCACCAAGAGCTGGGGCGGATGTCTCCGCAGGGGCAGCAACACTGGTACCCTCATCAGCAGACATGTTTGTAGATTGAAATCGGACCGGGCACCGCCTTTCTGACACTCTCTCTCGCTGTAGGAGGGGTGGAAGAAGATGGGTGTTGCCTTATATAATCACGTATGGGGCCAATGTTTGCGCCCTAGGCTTAGAACAGGGTGATGAAAGTCATGTAACTGGTGGTCAGGTAGATTTTACATTAACGTACATAATAGTGGGGCCAACCCAGGCCCTCGACCCATTTGCTCGTCCAGACAACCTCCGCTGCCGTTAAAAAATCTTAGGGAAGGCAGTGGAAGGATATTCCCAACCCTTTGATTGCAAGCTAATGATGCATATGCTTAAGAAAAAGGCCATAGCAATGGTTGAAAGTCTTGTGATCAGTCTGCCACCAAGGCATGAGTAAGGAAAAAAAAAATGTCCGTTGCATTTGAACAATAAAAAAGAGGGTAGGTCGTGGTCCAACCATAGCATCACTCAACAAACCAATGGTCTGGAATAGCAAACAATGGACCCTACATGTTAGAACCAACAGTCAGGCCACCTAGGCAGATCAGTCCATCAGCTCGCTATCGGTTACCAAGCAAAAATCAGACAATTCCAGGCATCCCATTAGTACCTTATAAAATGGGCGGTTGAGATTATTTGCACTGAAACACGTCCAATTTACAATTTGAGCCATCCATTTGCCATACACTTTCATGCATAGCTTATTGTTTTAAAGCAATCCTTTTATTAGTTAATCCTACCCATTCCGTCCACTGCTTAGAAAACAAACAGCATGTGTAAGCTACGTAAGAGAAGGAAAACTTATGAAATGCTTCAACCATCCTCGCTATGTAAGAGAAGGAAAACTTATGGAATGCTTCAACCATCCTCTCAATCTCATTTTAATAGTATCCTTTAAAAGGTATGTCCCAGATCTCAGTGAACGGTTCAGATTGGAACGAATGGAATCTCCAAATATCCCAACTCCAACGATCACAAGCACATCACTTTAGGTATACAATGGCACGGATGCCAATTGAGAAACTCTGTGGGCACTCCATGATATATGTGTGGTATCCACGCAGACGCAGTCCATATTTTTTTCTAGAGCCATCATTTGAGGATATGAGCCCAAAATTGAAGCATATCCAAAACTCAAGTGAACCACACCACAGGAAATAGTGGAGATAATAACATCCACAGTTAAAACCTTTCAAGGTACTGGAGTGATGTTTATTTGTCATCCAACCTGCTCATAAAGTCGTATAGATACAGATGGAATGAAAACACAAATATCAGCTTGATCCAAAACTTATCATGGCCCCAAAAAAGTTTTCAGCTGTGAGCATTCAATTCTCACTGTTTACTGTTGTGTGGTCTACTTGAGTCTTGGATACGCTATAATTTTAGGATCATGCATTCATGCTATAAATGTAGCTGGAAAAATGGAAGAACAGCCTGGATAAGACACATACATCATGGTGGGACCACAGAGTTTACTCAACACATTGTATGGTATTGAGTTAGTCAATATGCAATCCGTGTCCCAGTGGGACATGGGCGGCTACATTTTTCTGATGTCGTTAGAGGAGACTGACGAAGCACTAAAAAATTAACTTTAACTGGGAATATTGATGGTTTAAAAAATCACATGGTCCATGGATACGGACATAAGCATTTCTCGTTTAAAACACCATCCAAGCTGTTCATAAGGTTACATAGACCTAGATGAAGGGAAAGCACAAATATCAGTTTGATCAAAACTTCCGTGGATGCCAAAAAGTTTTTAGTGGTGAGTATTCGATCTCCACTATATGGTCCACTTGAGACTTGGATCTGTCTCGTTTTGGGCTCTTACCCTAAAATGACCTAGCAAAATGGATTGATATAAAATCTATACATCATGGTGGGCCCAACAAAGCTACTGCCTGACCGAGTCCAGTCAGGATGGAATTCACTTAGTAAAAATCAAGGGTGGACATCTCTCTTCCAAGTGTTTTCTGTACAACACCCTACCTGAGTTATAGGACAACCTAACGTTTTCTCTGGGGTTTAACATGGGATTCCATATCTAATGGCCAAAATAGAATTTCACATACACATCACAGTGGGTCCTATAAAAAAAATCAAGGGGTAGGCATCCTATGAAAATCCCTTTTTATTTTATCTCTCTTGTTTGTTTTAACAATTAGAGCAGGACGCACAACCTTGATTTTTGGTGGGGTCTGCCATAATATGCATGTGAAATCCAATCCAACCATTAGATGCGTATAATCCTGTGTTAGCCCCCCCCCCCCCCCCCCCCCCCCCAAAAAAAAAAAAAATTGTTTGACTTGTGATTTCAGTGGGCCAGACTAAAGGAAATGGCTACGAAGAAACATCCACTAAAAAATCAACTCAATATTGACCCTCTGGCGTAGCATGGATGTGCCTTGTCACAAGGGTTGGTATCTGATGAGTGACCAGGTTGGCCCACCAAGGCCTGAAAATGGGAAACGGATTGTGGGGTGTGGTGTGTTGACGTCACCAAGTTCTCTGGGTCCCACCAAGATGTATGTGTTATATCTACACTGTCCATCCATTTTTTGAGAACATTTTAAGGCATGGGTCCAAAAATAAGGCGCATCCGAAGCTCAAGTGGACCACATCCCAGAGAGCAACGGGGATTGAACGTTTACATTGAAAATTTCTTAGGGCCCACAGAAGTTTTGGACAAATCTGATATTTGTTTTTTTCCCCCTTCATCCAGGCAATACCACGAGCAAAGTCCTCAAGATCAAGCCCACCATGGCCCACCATATTCCGAGCTAAGTGCTTTCCTTGTAATGAATGCAAGTGAGAGTATGGCCCACTAACTTTCCTAGATGATCATAGGATCACTCAGATTGCAAATGGAAGTATGATTTTAAGACTCAGACAAGTCTAATGTGACTTGTCTGAGTCAACTCGGACTTGGTTGGACCTGATCCAATTTGATACAGCGAGAGCCAATTCAGCCCTGACTCGGGCAAGTAGCGATTGAGGGCTGAAAGAATCGAATCGATTCAAATCACTGAGTGTTTAAACCATGAATGGAAGCATGTCCGGGGTGGGCCCATGAACTGGAGATGCGTTTGGACTCCCATCAGGTCAGCCCCGTCCGTTAGCTAATGTATCTGTGTCAAACTACTGGTCCCAACAGTGTTGATAAACGGACCATACTGGGATTTAATATTTTCTGGGCCTTTTAGATAGATTCATTCCCAAACGTGGACTCAGGTATTTATGGGCCCATGCTGGATAATCGGACGCGAATTTCCTACAACAATAGCTGTAAGGAGACTGAGCAACAGAAAGCTCTGTAGGGCCCACTGTGATGTGTGTGTCCAGTCCGTCTGTCAGTTTCACCAACTCATAAAAGGACTTGAGCCAAAGAAATCAGGCCAATCCAGAACTACAGCACGGGAGACGGTGTGGATGGGACGCCCACCATCTAAATTTTCCTGGGGCCCACTTGCCGTTTACTTAATGAGCCTCATCATCAGGCCCAACCCAATCAGTATATCAGAACCCGCATGCAACAAAGAGTGAGAGGCCCACTGGGCCATCATATGGCCAGAACGATTGCCAGCCCTTCATTCACAAAGAAGCTGAATTTAGATTAAAAAAAAAAAAAAAAAAAGAGAGAACAAAACCATCTGATTTTGGGCCCTTTTCAGGTTTTCTGGCTCCATGGAGCCACCTGTCCGTACGTGTTAACTTGCCAACTGTGTGGATATCTAAGTTGTGTCTATGGTGGCCCACACAGTACCATACACCTCCAGTGGGCCTCATGAACTGAATGCAGACCCACCTGTTGAGCAGAGGCCTTGTCAGGCCCGAAATTCGGAACCCGAGTACAGTGACCCAAATACCGTCACTACTCGGGTTCTGAATTTCAGGGCATGACATAGGGCTCTCAATGGGTCAGATCTGGATCGGATCCAGTTGGATCCAGCTCCAAGTCCATATATCTGTAGACGGATTCGGATCCAACTCGGATCCAAAAGGTGATATCCATATCCGATCCATTTATAAATTGTTAGATCCATTTCCGATCCAAAATCCATATAACCATCGGATTCGGGTCGGATCTAGGTCCGAATCCACCCCCATTACAAATCTAAAAAAATATATGATATAAAATATATATAATATAATATATTTAATTTAGTGGAAAAATGATGCAAATCTCACTATTTACTATGGTATGGTCGACATGGCCTAAAATAATTTGTAAAACGGATGGCTAGCATGAATATAACATATACAGTAAGGTGACAATGAGTTGAATCTTAATCAGATTTGGATCGAACTCGGATATGTTCCTGTGAATCCATATCCGCTCCATTTAAGTAATCAGACCTATTTTAAGATCCAAATCCGGTCCATTTAACTAATCGGACCTATTTTAAGATCCAAATCCCCATTATACAGATTCAGAGCGAATCGGATCTCGGATCTGACCCGCTCCATTGAGAGCCCTAGCGTGACAGGCCTGATTCTAGGACCAGGGCATCTAGACATTATGGCCCACCTAATGGACCCCTTGGATCTCCTACTTTCTGCTATGAGTCCTGGGATATAAGCACATGTGGGGTTGGCTTAACGGCTAGTATATCTCTAGCATGTGGCTAGATGGAGCACATAAGGACACATGTTCGGATGGTCTATCTGGTGGACACATTCCATCATCTGATCGTGCAGCAGCATGGGCCCATCCAGCCACAAGTGCTGGACAAGCACTATGGTAGGCCTTCGTTTCAACACCCGCGTCCACAGCTCAAGCGGCAGAGTAGCTAAAGATAGCCTCATTTCAACACTGAGGTCATGGTATCGATTCCCACAGGGCGCGGGGGAATCAAGGTGGGGCCTACAGTGATGGTTTTTGATGAATCAACCCCGTTCATCCGTTTCGGGAGCTCATTTTTGAATGTGAGAACAAAAATGAACGGGGTTGATTCACAGTTGGGTAGGTAAATTACTAACTCCCTAGGGTCCACAGTGATGTTTATATGACATCCATTATGACATCCATACCGTTCTTGAGTCTTGGATCCGGTTCATTTTTGTTCTCACGTCCTAAAATGAGTTCCCAAAACGGATGAATTTTTGTTCTCACGTCCTAAAATGAGTTCCCAAAACGGATGAACGGGGTGGATTCATAAAAACAATCACTGTGGGCCCCACCTTGGTTCCCAGCGCAGGAACTTCCTGCGCAAGGCTTTTCGCAGGAAATCCGCGCCCCAGTGTGTGGCTTGGTGGCTAACATTGTAACCTGACTAGCAGGGGTGGGTGCGTGTACTAACAATGGGATATGTGAAATAACCCATAATAATAATAATAATAATAATAATAATAATAATAATAATAACAACACTCTACACCGTAGACCACATCTCGTCATGGATGGCATATACTTTAGAAATCACACATATTAGACAATTTCCAGCCATCACTTTGCGTCACCCATGGACAGTCCTGATTAATGCACCACCCTGCCATGGTATAGGACAGGCCTTGTAATGAACAGATTTAAATATATCTACATGTAGTTTATTTAAATATTTTAATGTAAAATAGTTTATTAAATTTACGATTAATTAGTAATTAGTTAACGGTTGATACGAAAACCAATCGATAGTTCGAATTCAACAAATGAATTCTCACACATAAGTGATTAAAATCATTTTATAACCAACCTACATCTTTTAAAATGATTTAGAAGGTTTTTTTTTGAGTTACATTTATAAACCACACGTGTACACATGCAAGTGCCTGTGTATCATCTGTCATGCTGGCAGCTGTATCAAATAACTCGCTATTATTTTTTTAGAGCGGGATTGTATTAACTCATTAGGCAACAGCCTACTAGCTAAACTCTACAGCGCCACCGTGATTTGTCTCTTATCCACGCCGGATCTATACATTTTTCCAAGATCATTTTATGGCACTGGATCGAACTTGAAGTATTTCCAACGCTCAAGTGGGCCACACTACAGGAAACAGTGGAAATTGAAAATTGAGCGCCTACCATTAAAAACTTCTTTGGAGCCACAAAAGGTTTGGATCAAGTTGATATTTTTGTTTTCCCTTCATCCATGTCTGTATGACCTTATGAACACATTGGGTGACAAATAAACATCATTGTGGGCCTTAGGAAGGTTTCAACAGTGGACTTCTCTATACGACTGTTTCCCATAGCATATTTCACTTGACCTTTGGATATGCTTCAATTTTGGGCTCATGCTCTCAAATAAGCTGGTAAAACGTATGGACGGCATGGATAAGACACATACGTCTAGCCTTATAGAGTTTACTCAGTACGCAATTTGTGTCAAGGTGTTTATGGGGCCATGACCCTGATGTATTGTCAGTGGCCTGTCCTTTCTCAACCTAAGTATTTTTTTAAGCCTTGAAACCACTTTTTACTTTTCAGTAGATGAAAATGCTCATTTGCCATAGTTGTCCCTTGAATGGGGAGCTCTTGTCTTTGGAGGAGAGCCTTTTTTTTTTTTTTTCTAAGGGTAGAAGGGTTTTTATTATTTTTTGAGCTCTAAAAAAAAAAAAAAGATTTAGCCCACCCCTTAGCCGATATTATCCTTTTCATTTTAATCAGACAACCGTGAACTTACAGAAGGGTTTTTATTATTTTATATTTGAAACTCTCTATGGCCCACAACTACATTAATGATATGCGTTAATTTTGAACTATTTCCTCCCTTGCATTTCATTTGTGATGAGTTTTGCCCTCAAACTTTAGCTGATAACATAAAATTAAAATCCTTACATATAGAAGGGATGAATTTGCTTCAAGACAACATAGTGGACTCCACATAAGATGTAAATGGGTTCAAAACATGAGGCCCACGCCACACGATGCCAAAGTCATTTCAGTTTTCTTTTTTCTTCTCCTTTGTTGTTGTTTTTTTTTTTTTTTTTTTGGTCACTTCTTAGGACGACATGAAGCCGAAACTTCCTCGACAGTTGGTAAATGTACGACGGGGCTCCGCAGACTCTAGGCGACGATAAAAAATTCCAACAAGCTCTGGACCAAAAACTTCAGTTGGTAGTTTCACTTTTAGTTTCACTTTTCTGAAGTTTTCCAGCTACCATCTCCAAAGTAGAAGCTATAATGAGTAGAGGTAAGTTTTTTGTATTTTTTTTTTCTTTCTTTCGGTGGGTGTGAATGGTAGAAGTTTGTGAAAGAAAAGAGGCTGTATGAATTCTTTTTTTTTTTTTTCCAGTATGAATGGTGGAACCACATGGATCACAGATATTCTCTGAGGACCGCGGATATTAGTAGAAGATTGTGGATATTTTCTAAGGACTGCAGATATTCACTGAGACTGCGGATATTCACTAAGAATCGTGGATATTCCACTGTCCGCGATCCTCAATGAATATCCACGGTCCTTAGTAAATATCCGCGGTCCTCAGTTAAAAACATCCTCAGTGAATATCCGTGATCCTCAGTGAATATCTTGTACTAAATTATTGTATTCCTGAATTTATGAAAATTATATTACCTCTATCATGGAGAGATATATGTGACAAATTGCTTTTGCTAATACATTAATGATATTTGAGTATTCATTATTTGCATGACACTTCATGCTAGGGCTGTAAATGGTCAGGTTCAGGGCGGGTTTAGCCAAAACCAGACCCGTCCATTTACTAAAAGGGTCTGGGTTTGGACCCAAACCCTTTTACTAAATGGGCGAGTCCGAGTCAACCCATCAGACCCATTTATAAATGGGTCCGAGTCTGGTAGAGGGAGATCCACCCAGACCCATTTATAAATGGGTCAAGTCTAATGGGTCGGGGTCTATATCAAATATGTAAGCATTTTTACACGCCTTAAAACCGAGTCTGGACGGGTCCCTTGAAACATAGACTAAACCCGCTCACTTACTAAATGGGTTCGGGTCGGGTCGGGCCTGAAATAAAGGAAACCAGACCTAGACCCGTTTAGCAACTGGGTTTATTTTGGACCCAGACCCGTACCATTTAACAAATGGGTCGAGTTTGGGTCGGGTCTAAATGGGTTGGGTCCGGGTACCCCATCGGGTCTGCTGACCCATTTACAGCCCTACTTCATGCTAATTCCTAGAGGCCTACTCAAGATGATATAGCATGCACACTTTGTGTCGAGTTCCTATGGAACCATCCCTAGATGCGTACTATACGTAGAAGCTTGCACAAGGGACGGTTGTTGGCCTTGCCCATGCTTACCCAATTCAGTAGAGTGTAGATGTGGGTTGACGGTCATTCAACCCAAGCAAGTGGACAATTTTCCCACTTGATGCATCATTTACAACATTCAAGGATTGCATTGCACAACATCGTTGAATTCATACATATTCAAGCATTTCTGTACTTTATTGGTTATCTTGTATATCGTTGTACTATTTTAATTTTACCGTGCATGAACAATGTTGAGTTCTCTCACTAGGCTTGCCAACTTATGTTTGTGGATGAATAACCGCATAGATGTGATCGAGAATGAACCCTTGGCACAACCTGAGCCAGTGAATGATCCACATGAAATGTGTCCCTATTTAACTGAAGATGAACTTGCTTCGTTAGAATAATTAGATTGATTAATTAGAACACGTGTTACTTAGGATCTTCACTATCTATCTCAAATTATTTTCTTACTCAAAATTTGGTGTTGCTTATGTTTTTAGTAAATTTTGCTGGGTATGAACTATTATATAGTTAGGGTTAGAAATTATTAAATAAGGTCCTAAATGGGTGGACCCAAGTTGATTCAATGAATGGTATAATTTTGGGGATGAAGTTAAGTTGTTTGCAAACATTGGAGATGTATGGTTGTGAATGTTGGAAATGTGTGGATATGGATCTTAAATGTTTGTGTGTCAATGTTAAATAGATGGGTTTAAATGGAATTACTTAAATAATATATAATCCACACCTCCAAATAAACTGTATAATTGATTGTTTTAAGTACACTTTGTGTACAAGTCATGATCTATAACTCGAGTATGAAGGTGCACACTCTATATCAAAATTTTGGGAAGTGATAGATAAGCCACTCCAAAAGGGCCAGTGTCAACATATGCCCAAATCTTCTAAATTCATGTGGTGTGGCTCATTTGAGTTTTTGGAATGGCCTGAATTTTGATGTGTCACTTAAATATTGTGGGATGCACCATATCAACGGTTGGATGCCCTACATGCGACAAGGTGGGATCATATTAAATAATATGTACCAAAGGTTATATTGGTGGACATCCCCATCCTCAAATGTTCCTTGCGGTGTGACCCATTGAAGTTTTGAATCTACCTCACATTTTGCCACTGCTAACATCCAACCGCCCAAAAACCATGCAGTTTCAAGATTAAGCGGGCCACACTAAAGGGAATAGTGTAAAATCATGCATAAAACCTCTAATCAAATTCACTTAGTGTGGTCCACCAGAATTTTGGATCGGGTTGATTTTTTGCCTTGCTTCAGTTGAACAAGTCCTGAGATGACAAATAAATGGGTGGAAAGGTGTGTGTGGGTTCGGCATACTTTAAATGATTTTGGTAGAAATCTTAGCCTGTTTAGTTAGCGGGTCCAGCTTATGACGAGCCAGACCCAACCCATTGCCGCCCCCATTTTTTTTTTCTCAGTTTTAATTATCCATTTTTCAGGCCATGCATGTCAACTCTAACCACTGAACTGATCTGATTTTGGAAGCATTGGCCATCCATATTATGGAACTTAGTATGAATGGTCCCGATTATGGAACTTGTGTCCCAAATATGGAGGCTCCAAAACTATTCATGTCAAGATGCATGATCAAGATGTCTGGGATCAGGCCATGAGTTGAAGATGCGAGTTCATACACCCATTCCGTCACCCTGTCTGATAGCTAATGAATCTGGGTCGGACTAGACTGGGCCCAAAACGTCAATTAAGCAGGCCAAAGTGGGCTTTTATTATGTCGTGGGCCTTTTAGATAATATTCATTCCTAAACTTAGCCTAATCAAGTAGTAGGTCTGAAACTCAGGTATAGGTCAACATTGGGTCATCGGATGCAAATTTCCTCCAGCAATGGTTGCAAGGAGACCAAGTAACAAAAACTCTGTGGGCCCACTGTGACGTGCATGGGACATCTAGTACTCTGTCTGTTAGTTTCACCAGCTCATGCTGGGATCGGAGCACAAAAATCAGGCCAATCCAGAACTATGCCACAGGAATCAGTGGAGATAGAGACGCCCACCATCTAAATCTTCCTGCGGCCACTTGGCAATTTATAACTAGGCCTTGTCAACAGGCCTAGATCCAATTAGAATGTAGTGCAGCCGTGGGTGGGGTGAGATCAATCAATGTCTCTCTAACGTGATAACTATTCCAAATCCATGGAACTATTTGGAATCCTCAACCAATTTTCCTTGATTTCTCAAGAGCACTTGAAGAACATGAGTAAACAGAGTAAAAACTCAATTTTTATTGATAATAAGTAATATAATCTTAAAATCAAATTTTAACAAACTTATATAACCCTAAACAAACTCTAATTTGTACTTACTAAAAATAATAAGTTTTTCGAAATAAAAAGTTACTAAAAATTCTAAAATTCTAATTAAAGACTACTACTAAGTAGACTCTTTTTAAAACTCATTATTTAATAAAAATAGAAACTTCTAAATAACCAAAAATTCTAAAAAGAAGAAAATAAACTAAAATTTGAAATTATTAAAAATAACAGATTTTCCTGAAATCCCGTTTTTTCATTGTAACCGCGTGTTTTTTGGAGAAGCGGATGGACATAGAGGGTTGGTTCACCCCAAAAAGGAATTTTAGTAGAATTCTATATGCTGCGCATCCCGTAACTTCTCTTGAATCAAAAGTTATAAGCGATTTACAGTCCTCCTTTTGGTCTATCCATGCAAAAATTGTCGTTTTTCTCCACTTTTCCTTAATCGTTTTCCGATCCATGTATGATAGGAATGTGGGTGATTCTCACCCTTGATCAGGGGGTCCTCTCCCTACAATGAAGAGTTCGAGGCCCACTAGACAATTGGTTTGGAGAGACTGATTGCCAGCACTACATTCACAAAGAAGTTGAATTTAGATGAATTAGCGGACAAAGGTATGGGGTTGAAAAGGCCCAGTTCTCCGTGCATAAGGTTTTGAGTCATCCAAGCATGAACATAAATCGAATGTCTTTTGCATTAAATGGGAGTGACAAATTAAGTCTCTTTTAGTCTACCATTCTTTATGAATACCTTCGGCCTACTTTATGGTACATCGGGCTTGTCCTTTCAATACATTAGCCCTAGCCTCGCGAGTCAGTCTTAGAGGTCCAAGCCCTAGCTGGCTAGCCCTATGAGTTGGGCTGCCTTAGGCTAGATCGAGCTACCTATAAAGCTCTAGCTTGGCTTAGCCATGGCCTTAATTGGGCCGAAAGGCTCTTAAGTTATGGGGTTGGGTAAGGCTGGCCCATTTAAATGTGATTTAAGAATTGCTTCTTTTTGTTTTGGTATCATATTCAATTGGTTTATGAGTCCCACGTCTAAATGGATTGGATCACAAAAACATGACCGACTCAAACGTAAAAGTAAATTATCCATATATGCTGAACAGGATGTGTTAATTAACTAGTGTTTTAAAATTGACCATTCTCTATGTAAATGGTGGCCCACTTGATAATCAAACCATAAACATGGCAAATGTGTTTGATGATCTGAACCATTTATTCAGTGGTCAGTTTTGGAGGCTACCAACCAAATTTGCTTTGATTGGACTATCTTAAACTATTAATAAATGAATCATTTTCTTAACAAATTGGAGCCATTTAGGGGTCGTAATGGGCTGGGCCTTGGTTGGCCTCAACCTATCTCTAGAGCCCTAATGGGCTAAAGCAGCCCCAACGCCAATATTCATTTATGAATAATCGTGCTTTTCCATCATATCAATGTTTTTCTGCCATACACTTGTGCTAAGATCATTCATGGGCCAAAAGAATGCCTCACCAAATCATCCACCATATGCATGGATTTAGATGAGTGCATTAATGTACACTCATCTAACTTTGATGTAGGACAAGAACTCTCTAATACTTATAAAGGGTGTGGATCAAGCATATTCCTATCGCACATGGATTGGACAAAGATCAAGGAAAACTTGCCAAAATCGTCAATTTTCACATGGATGGACCAAAAGAAGGTGGACTGTAAATCGGCCATAACTTTTTATCCGGGAGGAGTTACAAGCGCACAACATATGGATTCCTACTTAAATTCAGTTTCGTGGTGAACCGATCTAGTTTCGTGGTGAACCGATCCACATTAGCATCAGTCCATTTTGCCTGAAAACGCATAGTTACAACAAAAAAAAGAAGAGATTTTAGGAAAAAAATTTGTTATTTATAGTAATTCCGATTTTTAATGTGTTTCCTACTTTTTTAGAGTTTTTGTTTATTTAAGAGTTTTTATTTTTATTGAGGAATGAGTTTTAGAAAGAGTTTACTTAGTAGTATTATTTAATTATGATTTTACTATTTTTAGTACTTTCTATTTTGAAAATCTTATTATTTTTAATAAGTACAAATTAGAGTTTACATAGGGATATATAAGGATGTTAAATTCATTTTTAATATTAACTTTCATATTATTATTCAATAAAATTATGATTTTTACTAATTTTCTCTTGTGGATTTGAGATTTTTCCTCGTGGAATCGAGGAAGCCCCATTGAGGAGTCCAAAGAACCTTGTTGATTCAAGGTAGTTATCCTATGAGGAAGATGGTGATCGACCTCACCGCGTCCTCCCTGCGTCAGTGGTATTAAAGCGAGGAGTTCCCCTAGGTCGATGTCTCTTTCCAAAGGTATGAATAGAATCCTCACTAATGCTGATCAATGAATTCATTATCTTTCAGAGGGAATGAAAACCCTCCATCGGGAGAGACGGAAGATGATATAAGGGTTGCACGCTTCCCTCGACTGTTTTATGGATGTGTCGATTCTGCCACATAATCAGGTACAATGGGAGGTTGATCAAGCCATGCAAGGGTTGCCGGCCGGATTCGATCGAATAAATAAGAAACTAGATCGACCTCTTGTTCATCATGGAATTTCAATTCTGAGATCTACTGGATTCTCTAATCGGGTTGATCAGAAGGATCGATAGATATCCCTAACTTCAATTGCCTAAGTCGCATCGACGAATAGATCTTTGAAGTCGAACGCTTCTTCGACTATAAGCAATTCCCATATGAGAATAAGGTTCCGTTTATAATATATGCATTGAGAGGTGATGCTTCCACATGGTGGGAGCAACTTCATCACGAGCGAAGGAGACAGTTGAAGGCGCCAATTCGTTCATGGCCACATATGAAATGACTGTTGATGTCACGTTTTCTATATAACGATGAAGATCTGGTTGAGACGGAGTCATAATAGATCACCAGTCCCGTAAGCCATACATATGTCATTCATGCAGACACGAGAGACCTTCTCGAAGCTTTTCAAGTGGAGGGACAATCTTCTATTCCTGGTCAAAATCCTATCGATGAATCTAACGGGGTGAGTGAGATTCCTAGCTTAGAAAAGGAACGTGACATATAGCCCACTATCGTCTTAGAAATTGTTCAAAATTCTGAGAAGGTGGAAGAGATTGTTACCCCAGATGTGATGAATGAGGAGGATGGTCCTATAACCATTTCAGAAATTATGGAGCCCATTTTATAGGAATCCATTAACATCTCAGACGCTGCCACACCAACAAAGCAGGAACTCTAAGGTGATTGTGGTCGCCAAACTTTCTGATGATTTGACCCCTATGCGGGAGATTGATCTTTCTCAGGTTGAGCCTATCCTCACCAACATGACAAATCCATCTATCAACCAGTCCCAACCTGAGAAGGAATTAGATACTTTTATTGTCGTGTACCAGGAAGAGATCAAGGACACGAATCGCAAACCAAGCCCATTGAACAATTTATATACGTATTGTAAATCATGTCTGTTAAAGAGCTTCAACATGATTTAAGACCCAAGTTCAATGCATAACTCGATGACAAGTTATTTTGAAGTGGAGGGATTTGATGTAGGACAAGAACCCCCTGATAAAGGGCGTGGATCAAGCATATTCCTATCACACATGGACCAGACAAAGATCAAGGAAAACTTGCCAAAATCGTCAATTTTCGCATGGATGGACTAAAAGAAGGTGGATCGTAAATCGGCCATAACTTTTGATCCAGGAGGAGTTATGGGACGCACAACATATGGATTCCTACTGAAATTTTGTTTCGTGGTGAACTGACCCACATTAGCGTCCATCCGTTTCGCTAGAAAATGTGTGGTTACAGCAGAAAAATAAGATTTTAGAAAAAAAAACTATTATTTTCAGTAATTTCGATTTTTAGTGTGTTTCCTTCTTTTTTAGAGTTTTTGTTTATTTAGGAATTTCTATTTTTATTGAGAAATGAGTTTTAGAAAGAGTATACTTAGTAATAATGTTTAATTATAATTTTACTATTTTTAGTAACTTTCTATTTCGAAAAATTTACTATTTTTAGTAAAAATGAATTAGGGTTTATTTAAGGATATATAAGAATGTTAAATTCATTTTTAATATTAAATTTTATATTATTATTCAATAAAATTTTAATTTTTACTAATTTTTTCTCGTGGATTCGAGGAAAACCCTATTGAGGAGTTCAGAGAGCCTTGTTGATTCAAGGTAGCTATGCTGTGAGGAACGACCTCACCACGTCCTCCCTGCATCAAAATTGGGGTCCACAATTTTAGTGGCTTAGTAAGTCTTTGGTGGATCATCCACCACGCTCTACCTAAGTACCAAAGTTTTTCATATTATTGTGTTTGGCAATTAATTCATGGAGTTGGCCATGCCACTAAAATCAAGGGCTGAAAACTATGTTTGACAGCACATGAAATAAAACCTTAAATATTATTGGAGTCATGTACACACATCTATAAATGTGTCACACACACACACACACACACACCTTACATGTGCATCTAGGGATTGAACCGAAGTCCAAAAAAATCCAAACAAGAGATATAAATCATGGGCCTCATGGGAGAATCTTAACCATACAACTAATAGTGGTTTCATGCACATAAGCATGTTATAGTGAACACCTAAGAATATAAATCATGTACATGGCTTGTGTGATGAGTGAATGAACCTAATCTTATTTCCAATTATTATAAAGGAATAGAGCCAAATTATCAAAACAATGAAAGATTCTAATCTAAGCTAGCTATTTTAGCTATCAACCATTAAGATGGTCCATTAAACAAACGACTCGGATCATTGAAAGATAACCCCAAATCCATTAAAAGATAAAGGTTTAGATGTATACTATTGCAATTAGCACAAAATTTCTTTTAGCAGACCTTTGCCCAAAAAATTAATAGGCAGGTCTACTCACCAGGTGGGACCTACTTACAATTTAAATGCCTAGGACTTGCAACGCACAAATTTTACTAAAGTAAAAGTATTAGTACATGAAAAAGGCATGAAAACCAACATCTATAATCTTTGAATCCAAAAGATTTTTTGGGGTACCCTCCAATCACCATGGTCCTACTTTGTCCACACTGCGTGCCCCATAACACTTTTCACCTATCAGTCTTGCCTCATAATGACTGTTAATGATCAAAGAAAGGCCTGTTAGGCTACCAGGAGAGCATCCAGGATCTTTCATGGTCGTTATACTGGGCTGAGGCAAGGCCCATTTGTGCATACGGTCTAGGCTCAATCATGAATTTCGGGTCCAATCATCAAATGGGCCAGGAATCTGCTACTAAATTTAAAAGTATTTAACAAGAAAGTGAATGCTATAAGGGGCATTTGAGTGAGTGCACATTTATTTTTTGCACCAGATTTGACATGTTTGAATTTTTCATCCTTTGAAATGTAAAAGCCACTCACCAGATATGATCTTTAGTGTGTGTGTGTGTGTGTGTGTGTGTGTGTGTGAGAAGGCAGACGGTCGCACCATAAGCTTTACTACTAAAATGAAAAAGTACATAAGATGGGAGGGGGCAAAGAACCTGACCTCCTAAATAATGAACAACATAATACGTGGACAAGGCAATCAACATCTCGTAAACAGCTTAAACAGAAAAAAAAGAAAAAAAGAAAAAACAGAGAGAATGAATAAAAATGTAGAGTTACAGGGAGAAGCAAGTAGCAACAGTAAAATTCCTAGAAATAAAAGCAAAAGAAAATCCTATCTAACTCTTATCCAATAATTATGATATTTGGGATGTGAGCAATCTTGTCTCGATCTTCTCCTCCATCTTCGTAGCGCTCTTTTAAGAGTGGACACTCCACGATCCTCAATTCACGAAGCATGGTGAGCTGTTGCAACTCCTCTGGTAGAGACCCCAACTTATTAGAACCCCATATCTCCAGAGTTTGGAGGGCTTTGATTTGTCCCAACCAACCACCAGGGATCGATGTCAGCTCATCTTGACTACGGAAAATCTTCAAATGCTTAAGGCTGGGGAGGATTGGTAAGGGCCCTCCTGATGACATCCCTTCATTACTTATGTTTAAACTCAGCTTCTCGAGGAGTGGTGGAAGGTTGCTGGGCAACGCCTTTAGCTTTGGGCATTTACTTACGCTTAATTCAAGGAGAGATGGCATAACCTCTCCATCTCCACCTCTTAATTCCCACTCCTCCCAATTTGGCATGTCTCGGAAGCTGAGGGTCTCCAGCTTTGGGAATGAGACAGCACCACCACCACCACTTCCATCATTGTTATCAACCCCACTAAACTCACCACCCACATATATCACCTCTTTCATTTCCTCAATACGAAGGTATTTAAGAGACGGTAGTTTTCCAAGACCTGGCAATTGTTTACACTTGTAACATTCCGAGAGTTCCACTTTGATCAGATGAGAGAACACCGGATCCTCTATCCACTTGGGAAGCTTCGAACCTCTGTAATTCTCTATATGAAACTCTTTCAAGTTTGTGTGAGGATGGAGGACTTCAAGCACGGCCTCAATTTTCTTCACCTCATCATCCAACAGTTCAGCATCATCATCATTGTACTTCAAGTCTAGAGCATGAAGGTTCTGCTTGTTATACAGTTCTGCCTCGCTAGCTTCGTCCCTGCTCCTCACATTTTGCAAGCCGGTAATACAAAGACTTTCTTGAAGATGATTGAGGTGTTTCAGTTCTCCCAAATTACATCCCTCATCGCCAACCCCCACAATGAACTTTGTCAACGTCCTAAGGCCAGTTAGTCTCCCCATACCCTGTGGTAAGTACATGAGCTTGAATGTGCTTTCTAGTTCTAAATGTCTCAAGCAAATCATTTTCCTCATCCCTCTAGGCAGTTTTCTTAGCTTCAGGCAGACATTGAGTCTCAAGGTCTGTAAATTTCCACAATTGCTCACTGCCTCCGGCAATTCCTCTATGCTTGTGCGAGATAAATCAAGGTATCTCAAATGTTTCAACTGTCCCACCGTTTCTGGCAATTTCTCAATGCCAGCATCACTCAGGTCCAATGCCCTAACACATCTCAAATTCTGAAATAAATTTTGTGGCACCCTGGAGATTCTTGACCTGATTAACAACGTCCGTAACTTGTGGGCCTTATGGAAGGTGGCCAAAATCGAAGCCATTTTAACTGCTTCATCACCAGCTTCATTACTGACAGTTAAAAAAGAATGGTGGACATTGTTTAGGTTTGATGAGGCTTCCTTTTTTATCTCCACCAGTGAACAGTCACTTCCCGCAACAGACTGTGCAAGATCATGAACTAAATCATGCATCTTGTACTTGATGCTGCCATATTTAAGTTCTGCCTCCTGAAGTAATGAGCGTCTTAGTAAATCATCGAAATACAACCCACCTATTTCCTCCATGGCTTCAGTTTTCCTCCAGTAAATGAAACCTTGTGCCACCCATAACTTTACTATCGTATCCTTCTCTATCTCCCAATCTTTTGGGAAAATAGAGCAATACTGCTTCAGAGCAGGAGGTAAATCATGGTAGCTTAGTAACAAAGCCGGTAAAATACCTCCCAGGACATCACCTGAGTTCCATATCTCACTTCTCAAGACCAGTTCCCACTCTCTTCTCGTCTTTCTTGAGCACATGGCACTCCCAATAGTCTTTGCTGCAAGAGGCACCCCTCCACACTTGTTTACAATTTCCCTCCCAATCCCTTCCAACTCTGAACACTCTTCTGCACTCCGATGCTCAAGCGCTCTACGGCTGAACAGTGACCAGCAATCATCATCAGATAAGACCGCCAATTTGAGTTTGTGAGCGCTTCGCATCGCCAATGCAACATTTTCACTACGAGTGGTTATTACGATTCGACTCCCTAAAGCACCAGCTTGGAAGGGAAGTCTCAGTTTTTCCCACTTCCCAGTGTCTTCACTCCAAATGTCATCAAGCACAAGCAAGAATTGCTTTGCTCGCAACATTTCCTGGAGGTGAAGTTGCAGCTGATCCAAGTTTAATTTCTCACACTTAAACTCAGTGTCTGCAGATTTTATAATTGATTCTGTAATTCGTTTCACATCAAAATCTTCAGAAACACATACCCACATTCTTATGTCAAAATGCCCCTTCACTTTCTCATCGTTGTAGACAAGTTGAACAAGGGTGGTCTTCCCCAACCCCCCCATTCCAACGATAGAAATGACGATGGCCACCTCATTTACATTTCCACTACTCTCCCCCAGTAACAAGTCTAGGGCTCCATTTTTTTCATCTTCTCTCCCGACAATTAACTGTCTGTCGAGTAGGGAGCTTGTCTCTCGGTCTCTGATCTCACCCTGCCTAACTTCACTATCCACTCTCTCCCTCTCTCCATTATCTACTCTAAGACCCAATTGACTCTTCTCTTTTTCGATATCATCTAATCTACCCCTCACCTCCTTTATCCTACTCCCAATTTTGTGCCGTAACTTGATGTGATTGAAGCAAGTAACAGGAGAGAGGATGCTTCTTACCCTCTTCTGGCTGAAACAGGACCCATCACCTTCATTGGGTGCTTGTGATCTGAGAGCTTCCATCGTCCACTCATCTAGTATGTCGTCTATATCATAGGCCACGTCTTTGACATTCTCTAGCCAGATCTTCACGGCTTCGTCCTTCACTCGCCTAGTTTCAGCATCTTTAAGCACAGCTTGGATCAAGATGAAAGTACGAGAAAGCTTTTTGATCTCGTTGGTGACACCCATCAACAAAGTGACCTCATCTTCAGCGACTTTGGCCAATTTCTCTATTGTAAGCGAGACCAGAGAATCAACCATGTTTTCTGCTTTTGGTGTTAATGGGAAGAAGTTAAGAATTTGAGTTCAAAGGGGTGTAGAAACAAAAAATGGGAAGGACTTTGAAGATATGAGAGAACTAAGAATTTGAGTTCAAAGGGGTGTAGAAACAAAAAATGGGAAGGACTTTGAAGATA
Organism: Liriodendron chinense; assembly: GCA_003013855.2. Lineage (NCBI taxonomy): Eukaryota > Viridiplantae > Streptophyta > Magnoliopsida > Magnoliales > Magnoliaceae > Liriodendron > Liriodendron chinense. Next base: position 552,945 of record PVNU02001323.1, on the reverse strand, counting down.
TGAGAGAGTTTAGAATTTGAGTTCAAAGGGGGTGTAGAAACAAGAAATGGGAGAGAGCGAGAGATGCAAACGTAGAGAAGGAAAGAAGAGGAGATAAGAATGGTGAGGTCCAAATGTTGTGGTATACCTGAGATTTGAATATGCCTAAAATTAGGATCATCAACCATGCCCTAAGATGATTTCACAAAATGTTAGAACCGTGTGGTATACACAACGCATACATTAAGATGGACCATGGTCAGGACCTCAGAGTCAGTCAAGGAAGAGGTGATAAATGGCAAGTGGACGGCTACTTAAATCTCGTTGGTTACACGTACGGCACTAAAAAGTTGTTCATGACTTTGGTGGACGCGGATTTGCTAGTGACCCCAACCCCAACACCAGCCCCGGGGCTGGTGTCAAAGCTGTGTGGGCCCCACCATAATGTATATGTTTTATCGACGCTGTCTTTCCATTTTTCCACCTCATTTTAGGGCATGGGCCCAAAAATGAGGCAGATCCAAATCTCAGGTGGACCACACCACAGAAAACAGTGTTGATTGAACGTCCACCCTTAAAAACTTCCTAGGGCCTACCGTGATGTTTATTTGCCATCGAACCTGTTGATAAGGTCACACAGACCTGGATGAAGTAAAAAAACAAATATCAGCTTGATCCAAAACTTCTGTGACCACCAAGAAATTTTCAACGGTTAGAATTTAATTCCCACTGTTTCCTGCGGTGTGGTCCACCTGAGATTTTGATCTGCCTTGGCCCATGCACTAAAATGATGTGGAAAAATGGATGGACAGCGTGGATAAAACACATACATCATGGTGGGGCCCACACAGCTTTGACATCAGCCCCGGGGCTGGTGTTGGGGTCACTAGCCAATCCGCGTCCGACTTTGGTGGATCCTGATTTTGGGGCCACCGTAATGTATGTGCCTTACATCCCTGCCGTCCATCTGTTTTGACAGCTCATTTTAAGGTAAGATTCTCAAAATGAAGTAGATCCAAGTCTAAGATGGACCACGTACACCACAGGAAGCGGTGATATAAAGAAACCATGGCCCCGTATGGTAGAACCAACGGTTGGGCCACTTGCACAATTCAATCGATCAGCCTGGGCTTTGGGTTAGCTCTAAAGGCATGTTATTGGTTACCAGGCAAAAAATTACACTCATCAGACAATTCCTGTCGTCCAATCAGTACCTTATAAAATGGGTGGTTGAGATTGTTCACACAGAAATAAGTTCCATCAACAATCTGAGCCATCCATTTGTTAGCAGTCATCATGATTCACCTTTTGTATTAAATCATCCCTTTTGTCATGCAATCCTATCCAGTCCATACACCGCTGAAAAAACAAACGGCTACTTAAGATGATAAAATAAAAAATTACAGAATGCTTCAAACATCCCTTAAAAACTATGTTCCAGATCTAAGGAACGGTTCAAATTGGCCAATTGGAATCTCTAAATATCCCAATTCTAATAATCGTAAGTTCCCATGGGAGAGCCGCCGGTAATGGTGATTAAATGCAGCGGGGCCCACCAAAGGAAAAAGATGCCTGTGTGATGTGATAAAAGAAGCATCCCATGCAACATTTTTCCAAAGATATCAGACAAACGGAATCTCGTGACGCACACAGCACACAAAAATCAGGGCGCGGCTTTCCTGCAAAAGCCTTGCGCAGGACGTTCCTGCGCTGGGAACCAAGGTGGGGGCAAAGTGATTTTTGTTATTTTATAAATCCACCCCGTCCATCCGATTTGGGAGCTTATAAATCCACCCCATCCATCCGTTTTGGGAGCTCATTTTAGGACACGAGAATAAAAATGAACCGGATCCAAGACTCAAGTGGGCCGAACTAAAGGAAAAGGTGGGTAGGTAAATTACTACCGTTGAAACCTCCCTAGGGTCCACAATAATGTTTATATGACATCCCTACCGTTCATAACGTCACTACTGCTGGGATGAACTGGAAACACAAATATTATGCTGATTCGAAACTTCTATGGGTCCACAAATATTTCAACTGTGGACGTTCAATCCTCATATTTTCATTTTTGTTCTCATGTCCTAAATTGAGCTCCCAAAACATATGGACAGGGTGGATTTATCAGAAAACATAACTTTGGCCCCACCACCCCACCCTACCAGCACAGGAACTCCCCGCGCAAGGCTTTCACAGGAAATCCACGCTAAAAAATCAGGACGCGGGATTGCCCACGAGAGCCTTTCACAGGCATATCCGACACTTGGAATCTAGGTGAAACCATTTAGTGAGATCATTTTAGGCGTTGTGACAAAAAATGAACGGGATCCAAGACTCAAGTGGGCCGAAAATGTGATGATTGAACTTCCACAATTGAAATATTCATGGGGCCATAGAAGTTTTGAATCATGATAATATTTGTGTTTTCAGCTCATCTCAGTAGGAATGACATTATGAACGTCATGGATGGCATATAAACATCACTGTGTACCCCATAGAGGTTTCAACAGTACGAATTTCCTTACCCACCTTTCGATTTAGTGCGGCCCACTTGAGTCTTGGATCCCGTTCATTTTTTGTCGCAACGCCTAAAATGATCTCAAAAAATGGTTGGGCGGTGTAGATTTCTCACAAACATTACGGTGGGCGCCACGTAGATTCCGAGCACAGGAGATGCCCACGAAAGGGTTACACAGGCAATCCGCGTCCCAAAAATCAACTTTGATGCATTCACACCGGTGGGCCCACCATTGACGTGCTCTTGAGGTGGGCCCACCATTGACGTGCTCACTCAAGAGACGGGGATTGCTTATTGACTCTACAGGTAGCAAGTAGCTACTTGACAGTGCTCCATGGCCCCACCATAATGTATATGTTTTATAAACACTGTACATTCATTTTTCCCAGTCCGCTCAGTGCATGAGTTTAGAAATGAGGCAGATCCAAATCTCATGGGACCACATCACAAGAATAAGTGGTGATTGTTGGGGGCACAAGTTTTGAATGAAAGTTGACATTTATCTTTTCCGTTCATCCGTTACCTAATTAACCGGTTTACTGTTAAATAAACATTACGGTAGTTCACAGGTGTTGCTCGCTATTCTTCGGCCATGCATGTGAAATGTGTATGAGCATGCTAGAACTGATTGCGGGGCTTGATTCCAATCAAACAATGTGTGTGTGTGTGTGTGTGTGTGTAGATTGGCCGCCTATTTAGCCACTCGCTCGGTTGTTTAAAGTAAATCAGGCGATACTTGGCGGGTTGGGTTCGTCTTTCAAAGATGGGTTGCACTCTTGCCTTCCATGAAAAGACTTCTCAATATAAAAATGGGTCAACGTAAATCAAATAACAAAAGAGAATAATTACAATCAGTCACTTGGAACAAACTATAGTTCACCTTTCGGGACTGAATATATTATTAGGCTAAGTCCAGCGTATGAATGCAGACTTTTGTTATAATTACCACTATTTCTTACTGGATTCTAGCTATTGATTAATGCTATGGAATACAATCCTAAAGTGAGAAAAAGACTATACTAAAGAAAACAAAGATAGATCACACTAAGAAACGCAAATAACATGATAAAAGGATAAAAGAAAACATAATAAATTGAGATATTTGATTTGATTTGTTTCGTATTGGACCTTCTTCTGTCAACTTTATCTCCTATTTTTAGATTTCTGCTGCATAGCTTATTCTTTTAGATATTTCTATCATTACTCCAGTGGTTATGGCAATTGAATCGTTGCCACGTTGATCATCTGGATCCTTTTTTCGGTCTGTTCCTTTTCCTCAATGCTTCTAACCTCTCCTGATGTAGGATGACCTAATTATGATACATGCATATGATCATGGATAATTCAACGGAATAACAAAAACAATAGTAGTAAAATATTCAGCAATCACCATAATAATCTAAGAAAACTAAAAGGACACATGCAATAATGTGGGCATCATCACAACCATGTAGTAAGAATTTCAAGTATTGCGTGGATTGGATCCAGTGCGGGAGGAAACCTCTCGATCTTGCATAATTATGATTCAAATGTGCAATGAGATTCACTAGTCCGAGGAATCAAAAGATTTCTTGGATTAGAGGATTAAAATCTAAGAATCAGGGTTTTGAGGCAAAATCTCAGATTTTAGGGTTGTAGATAATGAGAGAAAGTAAGTATAGAAGAAAGAAGGGAAAATACTAAATTACCTTGAAGAAAGTTGGAAGGAGGAGAAGAAAGAAGAAGATGATTAGGGAAGAAGATGAAGATCCACAGAGAGAATGAGAGGAGGAAGATGAGCCACCAAGCTTTTCTTAATCAATAACCAACTGAAATTCGTATGTAGGGCTTAACTTTCTTAAATAAGTATTAACTAAAAAAGGAAAAGACAAAATTACCCCCAATACTTAAGTAAAACGGAACTAAAAAAAATTATGCGGTCATCAAGCGCCTGAAGACAATACAAAACGTCCAGAGACGTTCGGGCGCTAGATGGACAACGGTCGGGCTGCCGACGATAAACTGGTGGGTCTTCTTCTTTTGCTCATCTTCAACTCATGCTCCATACTCTTCTTGGGTTCTTCCTACGCATGTGTCTTCCCAGGGCCCACCGTAATGTTTATTTTCCATCCAACTTGTTGATAAGGTCACACAGACCTGAATGAAGTGAAAACACAAATATCAGCTTCATCAAAAACTTTTGTGGCCTCCAAGAAGTTTTCAACAATGGACGTTCAATTCCCACTGTTTTCCTATGGTGTGGTCCACATGAGATTTGGATCTGCCTCATTTTTGGGCCCATGAGCTAAAATGAGGTGGAAAAATGGATGGACAGCTTGGATAAAACACATACATCATGGTGGGGCCCACACAGCTTTGACACCAGCCCCTTGGCTGGTGTTGGGTCACTAGCCAATCCGCATCCCAAAACTAGGACGTGGATTGCCTGCCAAAGCCTTTCACAAGCATCTCCTGCGCTCGGAATCTAGGTGGGGCCCACCATGATGTTTGTGAGAAATCTATGCCGTCCAACCATTTTGTGAGATCATTTTAGGCGTTGCGACAAAAAAATAAACGGGATCCAAGACTCAAGTGGGCCGAAAATGTGACGATTAAACTTCCACAGTTGAAATATTCATGGGGCCACAGAAGTTTCGAATCACGATAATACTTGTGTTTTCAGTTCATCTCAGTAGGACTGACATTATGAACGGTATGGATGGTATATAAACATCACTGAGTACCCCATAGAGGTTTCAACAATATGAATTTCCCCACCCACCTTTTGATTTGGTGCGGCCCACTTGAGTCTTGGATCCCGTTCATTTTTTTGTCGCAACGCCTAAAACGATCTCAAAAAATGGTTGGACGGTGTAGATTTCTCACAAACATCACGGTGGGCTCCACCTAGATTCCGAGCACAGGAGATGCCTGCGAAAGGCTTACGCAGGCAATCCAGTCCAACTTCCTTCTTGTCTAATCAACCCCACTGCCTTGGTAGAAAACCAAATCATCCAACCATTGTCTAATGAACCCCACTGCCTTATGGTCCAACTTCCAATCATCATCAGTCATATCTTTCGTCTTGGCTGATATGCCTAAGATCGAAGTATATAAGTCCTTGCAATAGAGCAAGTTCTCCATCTTTGCCTTCTATATGGGCTAGTTAGACCCATTGAGGTTGATTATTCTTGATGAATCACCTTCCATAATTCACACCGATCCCACTGTTCGAATATCAAATATAGACGCTTTGATACCACTTTTGTTGGGTGCGTTGCACAAAACTTTAGGATCACGCCCCTCAAACTCCGTTAATTATGTGATATGATTATGCAATAAACAAAATCAAATCAACAACCACACGATACAAGAGATTTTTACATGGAAACCCCTCAAAGAGGTAAAAACCATGGGACCTCGTCTAGAGAAACAATCTACTCTGAATAGAGAACCGTTTACAACTGATCAACAACCCGCTTGGATCTAACCTTCTTCACCCACATAGGGATGGATAACAATGAGAGGAATAAGAAACTGAGAGATCTCACCGAGCATGAGAACGTAGAAGAGCTGAAATGACGATTGCACCGTGAATCACTTTCACAAGCAAATCTCCTCTGCAAACAAGCTTCATCTCTCTCTCTCTCTCTCTCTCTCTTTCTCTGTCACCTTGGATATGTAGAACACTTAATTGTAATAGTTAATTTCGAATTGGAAGCCAATATATTGCTCCATGCAAGAGATAGAGCCCAAATAGAAAACTGTGTATAGCAGTACGCGCGCACTGTCGACCGGTCGGAAATGCCGAAAAACAGTCCAAATAGTTTTATAGAGAAAATCTGATTTTTCGACCTGTTTGTCAATCGGTCGGCCAGGACCGCAGACCGGTCGATGAACGATTTGAACAGGACAAAATATGTCCAGTGTGTAGGGCCTCCCCCAGCTGATTTTCAAACTGGTCGACTGGTCGGAGGACCCAAAACTGCACCTCTCCTCCGCAACCTGGGGAGGAAAACTCCATCATCAAAGTAGGCCGAAAACCTATAAATTCTTGTGGTGTGGTCCATTTGAGATTAGGAAAGGCCTGAATTTTTGTGTGTCCCTTCAGCATTGTGGGTTGCACCATATCCACGGTTGGATGCAACATATGCAATACGGTGAGCCCACAAACTATATGGACGGTTTTAGTGGTGGGCGTCCCCATCCTCAGCTATTCCTGGTGGTGTGGCCCACCAATGTTTTGAATCTAGCTGACATTTGGCTCCCTGGCTAGCGTTGAACAGCCAAAAATCATCCCTCGAAACTTAAGCTAGACACACCAAAAGAAAGTGTAAAATCGTGCATAAAACCTATACATTCGGTTAGTGTGGCCCACCTGAGTTTTTAATTGACCTGATTTTTGGGCCTTGGGTCAATTGAAACAGTCCTGATGTCAATTAAACGGGTGGGTCAAGGTATGCTTGTGTTCAGTAAACTTTAAGTGGTTTGGGCCAGAATTCTTGACCCGTTTAGTAAGCAGGTTGGGCTTATGATGGCCCAGACCTGACCCATCGCCACCCTTATTTTTTCAGTTTTAATTATCCATTTTTCAGGCCATGTCAACCGTAACTATTGAACTAGTCTTATTTTGGAAGCACTGGCCATCCATATCATGGCACCTACGATGAACGGTCTCGATCATAGAACATGTGCCCCAATTATATGTGGAGGGTCCAAACCTATTCATAACCAGGCAATACCACCAGCAAATTCTTCAAGATCAAGCCCACGATGGCCCACCAAACTGCGAGCTAAGTGCTTCTTTTGTATTGAGTGCAAGTGAGAGAGTATGACCCACTAACTTTCCTAGATGATCATAGGATCACTCCAATGAATGGTCTTCCCACGTTGCAAATGGAAGCATGGTTTTAAGACTCGGACAAGTCTAATGAGACTTGTCTGAGTCAACCCGGACCCAGTTTAATACCATGATCAGTCACCCCGATGCAAGCAGGTCGGGCTGATTCAGCCCTGACTTAGCTGATTCGTGACTCGACTTAGGGCTGAAAGAGTTGAGTTGAATTGCTGAATCTTTTAACCATGGACGAAATCATGGCTGGGGTGGGCCCTTGAGCTGAAGATGCATGTGGACGCCCATCTGGGCTGTCTGGTCTGCTAGCTAATCGGGGTCAAAGTAGACTGGGCCCAACAGTGTCAAAAAGTCAGGCCAAAATCTGCTCTTATACTTTTATAGGCCTTTTAGATATATTCATGATTACTAAACCTGGTTTTGAGTATATAACTCGACTATCAATCCACACTGGATCATTTGAGGTGAATTTCCTACAATAGGAAAATGCTCTGTGGGGTGAATTTCCTGCAATAGGAAAATGCTCTGTGAGGCCCACTATGATGTGTGTATGATATCCAGTATGTTTTTCAGTTTCACTGACTCATGCTAGGACCTGAGCCCAGAAATAGGACCGTTAAGATGTACACAAGGAGCAGCAGGGATATATGGGATGCCCACCATCTAAATCTTCCTGGGGCCAGCAGTTTACATAATAGGCCTCATCATCAGGCCCAAATCCATCGGTATGGCCAACACGTGCTGACAACAAAGAGTGCGAGTCTCACTGGGCCATTAGTATGGCCAGACCAATTACTAGCCCTACATTCACAAAGCAGCAGAATTTAATCTGCAGCAATCAACCAAAGTCCATACTACAGGTTCAAGGTAACAGCTATGGACCAAGTGGTTTCAGTTCGTAGCTATTTATATTTGCTACGAATATAGTCCGTAGCTATAAATTTTAAAGGTTTTGGCTACGGTAGCAGTAGCTACGAACCGGTTAGTAAATCTACAAATTACCAATCCTAGGACTGCTTTCGGGGCATGGCATTCTCATGGCTTAATATGCTGCACCATAAACATAGCAAAGGTGTTTGATGATTCGAACCATTAATCCAACAGTCAAGGTGGCTACTAACCAAATTTTCTTTGATTGGACTATATTAACCGATTAATAAGTGAACCCGTTCATACAGGATTGGAGCCATTTAGGGTCACAATGGGCTTGGTCGTGGTAAGCCTTGACCTGGCCTAGAGCCCCAAGCACTAATGGGCTAAAGAGGCCCCGACCCTAGCCTTCACCCTAGAGGGGCGGGGATAGATGAGGGTCCTCTTTGTCCACATTATAAGTTAAAGATACGTCACATAAATGCTATATGTGCCATTGATTTACGATTGGTTAGGGCGTGTTTATGAATCATCATGCTTTTCCGTCATATCAAAGTTTCTGTAGAACACTTGTATCAAGTAAGAGCATTCATCGGCCAAGAGTTTGCCCCACTCATACACCATATGCATGGAATTGGATGAGTGCATTAATGTATTCTTATCATCTAATTTAGGGTCCACAATTTGGACAATTTACCAAGTCATTCGTGGATCATCTACCATTCTAGCAGAGTACCAAAGCTTTTCATATTAGCATGTGTGTGAGAGGTTTTATGAGGTTGAGCTTTGTGGGCCCCATTATTATAATTTGCCAGACATCTACCCCATCAATTAGATGCACTCTTCCATGGTAGCCATGAGCTTAAAGATCAAGCCAATCCATGACTAAGGTGGGTCACACCAAAGGCAACAATTGAGAGTGGATGCCCACCCCTTGCAACTTTCTCAATTGATTGTAGGGCCCACTAAGATGTGGTTCAAACATCCAACCCATCCATCATATGTATGTGTTCCACTTGGACAAGGGGTCACACCAAATCGACTATAGCACCATAAACTTTATTACTAAAAAGAAAAATTACATAAGATGGAGGGGGGCAAAGAACCTGACCTCCAAAAAAAAGAAAGATAATGAATAAAAAAGTACAGCAGTTGCACAGAGAAGCAAAACAATTCCTCAAAAAAAAAAAAAAAAAAAGACACAAAGGAAGAAGAAGCTGCCATTGATTTCCTCTCTACCTCTTCTTATTGGTCTGGATCATTCAAATCATTTAATGCTGATACAAGGGATATGGGCAATCTTGTCCCAATCTTCTCCGCCATCTCGGCAGTGCTCTTCTAAGAGTGGACAGTCCAATATCATCAATTCTTGAAGCATGGTGAGCTTTTGCAATTCCTCAGGTAGAGACCCCAAACGTCGACAGGACTCAATTTTCAGAGTTTGGAGGGCTTTGAGATTTCCCAACCAATTACAAGGGAGAGATGTCAGCTAATAACTGTACCAATGATCCCCCATAACCACCAAATGCTTAAGGTTGGGGAGGATGGGTAAGGGCCGTCCCGATGGCATCCCTTCGTTACTCATATTTAAACTCAGCTTCTGGAGGAGCAGTGGAAGGTTGCTGGGCAAATCCTTCAGCTTTGGGCAGTCCCCAATTTGCAATTCGAGGAGTGATGGCATAATCTCTCCATCTCCACCTCTCAATTCCCACTCCTCCCAATTTGGCATGTTGGAGAAGAAGAGGGTCTCCAGCTTGGGGAATGAGACAACCACCGCCACTTCCCTTATTGTCATCATCTCCACTAAACTCACCACCCACCTTTCTCACCTCTTTCATTCCATTAATACGAAGGTATTTAAGGGCTGGTAGTTTTCCAAGACCTGGCAATTGTTTACACTTGTAACATTCCCAGAGTTCTATCTTCACTAGATTGGAGAACACCGGATCCTCTATCCACTTGGGAAGCTTGGAACCTTGGTAATTCCATATTATAAACTCTTTCAAGTTTGTGTGAGGCTGTAGGAGTTCAAGCACGTCCTCAATTCTCTTCACCTCATCATCCAACGGTTCAGCATGTTTGTGCCTTTTAATTCTAGATGTCTCAGGCTAAGCATTTTCCTCATCCCTCTAGGCAGTTTTCTTAGCTTCAGGCAGACATTTCTCAAGGTCTGTAAATTTCCACAATATCCCTCTAGGCAGTTTTCTTAGCTTCAGGCAGACATTGAGTCTCAAGGTCTGTAAATTTCCACAATTGCTCATCACCTCCGGCAACTCCTCTACGCTTGTCCAAGACAAATCAAGATATCTCAACTGTTTCAACTGTCCCACTGTTCTAGGCAATTTCTTAATGCTAGAATAACTCAAGTCCAGTGCCCTAAGGCGTCTCAAATGATGAAACAAATCATGTGGCACCCTGGAAATACTTGAGTGGACTAGCCATGTCATTCTTGACTTGATTAGCAATGTCCGCAACTTGTGGGCCTTATGCACGGTGGCCCAAATGGAAGCCACTTCATCAGCTTCATCATCAGTTTCCTCATCAGTTTCATCACCAGCATCATCACTGATATGTATAAAAGAATGGCGGACAGTTTTTAGATTCAACAATGCTTGCTTTCCAATATCTACCAGTGAACTGTCACTCCCCACAACAGATTGTGCAAGATCATGAACTAAATCATGCATCTTGCTACCGACTATGTTCTTGTGGTAGTCGAGTTCTGCGTCTTGGAGCAATGACTGTCTTAGTAGATCATCAAAATACAGCCCACCAATTTCCTCCATATCTTCACTTCCCTTGGAGCGAATGAAACCTTGTGCCACCCATAACTTGACTATCACATCCTTCTCTATCATCCAATCTTTCTACAAAATAGAGCAATACGCAAAGCACTGCTTCAGAGCTGGAGGTAAATCATGGTAGCTTAGCAAGAAAGGCGGTAAAATGCCTCCCAAGACATCACCGGACTTCCATATCTCGCTATCTAAGACAAGCTCCCATTCCCTTCTCATCCTTCTCGAGCACATGGCACTTCCTATTGTCTTGGCTGCAAGAGGCACCCCTCCTGTTTACAATTTTCCTTCCAATCTCTTCCAACTCCAAACACTCTTCTGCATTCCGATGCTCCAGCGCTCTACAGCTGAACAATAACCAGCAATTGTCATCGGATAAGACCCCCAGTTTGTATATGTGAGACCTTTCCATTGCCAGTGCTACCTTTTCGCTACGAGTGGTTATGACGACTCCCTAATGCACCAGCTTGGAAGGGAACTCTCAGTTTGTCCCACTTCTCACTATCTTCACTCCAAATGTCATCAAGCACAAGCAAGAATCGCTTTGCATCTAACATTTCATGGAGGCGATTTTGCAACAGGTCCAGGTCTAGATGCTCACAACTAGACCCAGTTCCAGATTCTATGATTGATTTGGTAATCTGTTTCAGATCAAAATCTTCGGAAACACTCACCCACATTCTCAGGTCGAAATGACCCTTGACTTTCTCATCATTGTAAGCAAGCTGAGCAAGGGTGGTCTTGCCCAAGCCCCCCATTCCAACTATAGAAATGACAAAGGGCACCTTAGTTACCTCCAGCAACAGCAAGTCTAGGACTTCATTTTTTTCACCTTCTCTACCTACCATCGATGATTGGTCAATTAGGGAGCCTATCTCTCGCTCTCTGATCTCAGCCTGCCTCACTTCACCATGCACTCTCTCCCGCTCTCCACTATCTACTCTAAAACCCAACTGGCTTGTCTCTTTGGTGATATCATCTAATCTACCCCTCACCTCTTTTATCCTACTCCCTATTTTGTGGCGTAACATGACATGATTGAAGCAAGTAACAGGAGAGAGGAAGCTTCTTACTTTCTTCTTGCTGAAACGGGACCCATCACCTTCATCGGGTGATTGTGATTTGAGTGCTTCCGTCCTCCACTCATCGAGTATGTCGTCCACATCATAGGCCATGTCTTTGACATTCTGCAACCAGATCTTCACCACTTCGTCCTTCACTCGCTGAGTTTCAGCATCTTTAAGCACAGCTTGGATCAAGATGAAAGTACGAGAAAGCTTTCCGATCTCGTTGGTGACACCCACCAACAAAGCCACCTCATCTTCAACAACTTTGGCCAATTTCTCTATTGCAAGCGAGACCAGAGAATCAACAAGCGAATCAACCATGTTTTCTCCTTCTGGTATTGATGGGAAAAAGGAAGGAATTTGAGTTCAAAGGGGTGTAGAAACAGGAAATGGGAAGGACTTTAAAGATATGAGAGAGATGCAAACGCAGAGAAGGATGGAAGAGGAGAAAGAATTGTCAGGTCCAAATGGTGCAGATGGTTAAGAAGGGCCGTTGGTTGCATTGGAAAGGATTCCAATTGCCTACTGCTTACTGGTTGGTGCTCTATGGACCCCACCATGATGTTAGCGTTTTATCCACACCATTCATCCATTTTTCCGTATCATTTTAGGGTATTATCCCAAAAATTTGTCAGATTCAAATCTCAGGTGGGCCACGCCAAAAGAAAACAGTGGTGATTGAAAGCCCCCCATTAAAAAAAACTTTGTAATGCCCGCTGTAACGTTTATTTGCCATCCAACCTATTTATTAGGTCACAAAGACATGGTTGAGGGGAAAACACAAATATCAGCTTGATACAAAACTTTTGTGCCCCAAAAAGTTTTTAATGGTGACCATTCAATCACTACTGTTTCCTGTATTGCGGTCCACTCGGATATTTAGATCTGACTCAATTTTAAGATAACGTGTTAAAATGATCTGTAAAAATAGATGGACAGTGTGGATTAAACATATAAATCATTGTGTGGCCCACAGAGCACTGACTAGTAGCCACTCGCACGGTGCATCAGTTGGTCATCCCCGTTCCATTGTGAGAATATAAAAGAGTTTGGTCATGGTTCGCCCACGACTGAACCGACCAACGGTCTGGGGAAGCAAACCATGGACCCACTCTGATGTATGGGTTTTATATCCACGCCGTTTATCTGTTTTTTCTTATGGTTCTAAGACATGAGCTAAAAAGTGAAGCAGGTTCAGAAGATCTCAGAACCACACCAAAGAAAACAGTGGTGATTGAATGATAACCATTAAAAACTCCATACAGCCTACCATAATGCTTATTTACCATCCAACCTTTTGATAAGATCAGATAGACCTGGATGAAGGAGAACACAAATATCAGCTTATCCAAAACTTTTGTGCCCCAGTAAGTTTATAATGGTAGGCATTCAATTGACACTCTTTCTTATGGTGTGGTCCACCTAAAGTTTGGATCTAATTCATTTTTTGAATCATGTCCTAAAATAAAGGGAGAAAACTAATGGATGGCATAAATATAAAATAAACACATCAAGGTGGGCTCCACAGATACACCCAAGCTGCATCAGCACGGTTTTCAAGCACATGGACGGCTACTTTTTATCCAAAGCCAATGCGGAATCGCGCCACTCCCGCAACACTAAAAAAATTAATGGGATGCATTGACCCCGTAACAAAAGGAGTGCTCGCCGGCCTCACCCAAAATGGTGTTGCCCTTACCGTAGGGTCCACTTTGATCTTTGTATTCTATATCCACACTATCCATTCATTTTGCCAGATCCTTTTATGGCAGGAGCCTCAAAATGAAGAAGATCCAAATCCTAGGTGGACCATGATATAGGAAACAGTGGTGATTGAAGGCCTTACTGTTAAAAACCACCTAGGGTCCACTATTATGTTTATTTGTGATCCAACCTATTAATAAGGTCACACAACCTGAATAAAGGGCAAAATAAAAAATAAAAAATATCAGCTTGATCCAAAACTTCTGTGGTTCATTAATGGCCAATTACCATTGTTGCCCATGGTATAGTCCACCTAAGAATTGGATCTTCTTCATTTTTGGGTTCATAAACTAAAAGGATTTAGTAAAACAAATGGACAATGTGGATATAGAATACCTACATCATGGTGGGCCCCATGGTAAGGTTCGCATAGACTTGGATGACGCCGGGCCTGCATCAATCTGCTCCCTTAAAAAATCACCCGGTCTGTTGAAATGCCTATCCATATTTCTCTTTTTTAAAACTTGAATATCTCGGGTCCAAAATAGAATGGGGTATCGACCTAACTGTAATAAGTATTTTAAAGAATATGATAATAAAAAAAATGTACCTTATTGATTTATATTTATATCGATATTTCAAAACCTGCTTACTTTTAAGTTATAATTCACTGTTTTAAAAAAGCAGTGAGAAAGCCACTTCGTTAACCCTGACTAATGGTCGTGGACAAAAGAGCATCATCAAGGTTCCAAAATGATCATTTTATCCATATAAGCACTCATTTTCACAAAACTACGCCATTACTTAGGGATAGCTTGAAGAGTTCATGGGCCCATCTTTATATATACGGCTGATCGAAAGAGTTCACGGTCCATTCATTCTGTACGCTTATTTTTGGCAAAAAAAATATGTGTTGCAAGTGGACTCTAGAAAGTTTCAACTGTGGACAATGTTGGAACCTTAAAATATATTTTACTAGTGTTGTCCACTTGAGTATTGGTTTACCTCAATTTTGGGGTCTTACACTAAAATGATATGGAAAAATGGATGGACAGTGGATTTTTCACAAACGATATGTTGGGCCTCACCTTGCTTATGGTGCGGGCGGAATGTGGTGAGATCGACCAACATCTCTCTCACAGGGATAACTGATCCGAATCTAAGATCTACAAGGACTCCTCGACCTATCTTCGTCGAATCCACGATGGGATATTCGAATCTACGAGCCTATCTTCGAATCCACAAAGAAAAAACAGAGTGTAAACTCAATTTCATTAAGAAAATTATCAAAAGCTTACTACAAAATGTGTTTAAGCAACTATAAATAGAGAAAACTAACCCTAAAACCTAACTTGCAAGGGAAGAAAGAATCCTAGACGAAATAGAAAAGTAATCACAAAAATTCGAAGAAAATTCACAAAACAGCAGAGGTCTTTGGACGCCTACTCGCCGACCAGCCATGGGGCTCCAATCGGTTGGAGTTGAGGGCTGATCGGTTTGTGGACTTCAAAATAGTCCAGCGAGTTTAGCCATTTCCTGGGCAAGGGTCCGACCGGTCGTTAGGGGGGTCCAACCAGCCGGCCGACTAGTCGGTAGGGGTCTTTTGCCTCCGTTTTCCTTGGCTTGATCTCCCTTCCCTTGGTTCAATCTTGGATTCTTCCGGACCCACTCCTGGGTCCTCTTCCTGGCTCTAGCCTTGCCCCGATCGAAGGGTTGCCTCACTACATCAGTCACCCTCTCTTGAAAGAAACTCGACCTCGAGTTTCACTTTCATCCACGTGGCCTTGCTGCATTGTTGCATGAGACAAGGAGAGATTGCTCATCTCATTTGGTTCCTTGATTTTCAAGCGGTATTATTGGAGTGAGGTTGACCTTCTTCCCATCTTTGAAGAATGTGATAGTGTTTTCACGACCTTTCACTAGGTGAAAATTACAAATTTACAACAGACATCAAACAGCTTGATTTAACGACAGACAAGGTCCGTCGCTAATTGAAATGGTGCGTCGCAACTCGTGCAATTTTGGTGCTGGTCCAGGTGGGATTTTGAGACGGACCATTTTCGTCGATTAAATTAAATCTGCAACGAATCTAGTCCGTTGTAAAAGTACGACGGACCAAATTCGTCGCATATCGATTACGGGACACCGTTGACCGAAGAAATAATTTAGTGACGGACCTTTACTGTTAGCGACGAACGTAGTCCGTCGTTAAATCAAGCTTTTTATAAGATCTAGAAAGATTTGAGATCTTATAAAAACACAATGAGATTTTGACGAAAATTTGACATTTCGAAAAAGAAAATTGAATAGCTAAAAATTTTAATTTAAAATTTTTCAAAATTTTGAAGAAAAAATTTACAATTTTTGATAAATTTTGAGATTTAAAAAATTCCGAAAAAAATGACATTTTGAAAAAGAAATTAACTTTTTCAAAAAAATTGAGAACTTTGAATAAATTTAATTTTGAACAAAATTGAGATTTTTATAAAGTATTTGGTATTTGTGATTTTGTATTTTGAAATAAATTAAGAAGTTTAATAATAATAATAATAAAATTTTTAACAAGATTGCAATTTAAAAAAAAAATTTGAGATTTCAAAAAACTCGAGATTTTGAAAAAAAAATTTGACGTTTTGTATAAGAAAATTTAGAACTTAAAAAAAAAGTGTGGTTTTGAAAAAATTGACAATGTTTGAGAAAAATTGAAATTTAAAAAAAAAAATGAGAGTTCGAAAAGTATCGACATTAAAAAAAATAATTGGCACTTTGAAAAAATTTATAAGTTTGAAAAAGAGTAGATATTGAAACAAATTTGAGATTTTAAAAAAGAAATTGAAATGTTGTAAAAAAAAATTTAAGAAGTTCGAAAAAAATTAACATTTTGAAAAAAAAAAATGGAGAAGTTCAAAAAGAAATGAAATTTTTAAAAAAAAAAATGAGATTTTGAAAAAACATGTGTAATTTTGAAAGGGAAAATTGAGAAGTAAAAAAAAAAATTTGTGATTTTGAAAACAAAAAAGTTTAGTTCTGAAAAAAAAAAAAAAATTAACAATGTTCGAGAAAAAAAATGAGATTTTGAAAAAAAAATATTAAAATTTAAAGAAACACCAAGATTTGGACAGAAAAAAAGTAACACTTTGAATATGAAATTTGAGAAATTTAAAAAATTGTGATTTTGAAAAAAAAAAAATGTTCAAAAGTTCGGGAAAAAAAATCGACAATGTTTTATTTTCAGTACTTGTATGTGTGTAGAGGCGTCTACCCTAAAAAGTGTGGAGGCCCACTGCTCCATTACACATTCCAATAGTTAGTATTGCTTACTATTATGAGGTGTGGCCCATTTAAACTATAACATTTTTAATTACACAAGAACGGCCCACCACATTATCATAAGTTAATGCATAAGCCACACATTGCATTTTTCATTTTCAAGTGAATCTTACACATACATTTTGGTAGGGTCCACCTTCCTTCCCTCTCTTCTCTTTCTTTTCTTTCACTGCATGTGGGGCCCATTTAGTTGCCCAACGTGGCAGCGTGTGGGCCCACCGTTTTGCCTCTAAGCACGGTGTAGACCTTATATAGAGGTGGGGTGTAAATCCCCAAGGTAATGTATATTTCTCTATTAAAAGTTTAAAAGAGAGATTTGGGTACGGTGTAGACTGGTGTATACAAACACCGACCCATTGCACCCCTATTTTTTTCAGTTTTGATATCCATGTTTTAAGCCATGTCAACCCTAACCATTGAACTAGTCTGATTTGTGGAAGCACTGGCTTTCCATATCATGGCACTTTGGATGAACGGTCCTGATTATAGAACCTGTGTCCCAAATATAGAGGGTCCAAAACTATTCATATCTAGGCAATACCACGAGCAAAGTCCTCAAGATCAAGCCCACCATGGCCCACCATATCCCGAGCTAAGTGCTTTCTTTGTAGTCAGTGCAAGTGAGAGTATGGCCCACTAACTTTCCTAGATTATCATAGGATCACTCCCATAAATGGTGTTCTTAGGTTGCAAATGGAAACATGGTTTTAGGACCCGGACGGATCAATGTGACTTGTCTGAGTCAACTCGGACTCGGTTGGACCTGATCCAGTTTGATACAGCGAGTCACCACTGAAGTGAGCGAATTGGGCCAATTCAGCCTCGACTCGGGCACGTAGCGACTCAGGGCTAAGAGAATCGAGTCGAGTTGCTGAGTCTTTTAATCATCAATGGAAGCATGTCCAGGGTAGACCAATGAGCTGAAGATGTGTGGACGCCCATCGGGTCAGCCCCGTCCACTGGTTAATGTATCTGGGTCAAACCAGACGGCCCAACAGTGTCAAATTAGCGGGCCTAACTGGGCTTTTATATTTCTAGGCCTTTTAGAAATATTCATTCCCAAACCTGGCCTAATCAAGTACTGAGTTTCAGACCCAGGTATGGGCCCACATTGGGTCATTGGACGCGAATTTTCTGCAACAATGGTTGTAAGGAGATGGAGCAACAAAAAGCTCTGTGGGGTCCACTGTGATGCGTGTGTGACATCCAGTCCATCCATCAGTTTCACCAGCTCATGCTAGGATCTGAGCCCAAAAATCAGGCTGGTCCAGAATTACACCACAGGGAACAGTAGGGAAAGGACGCCCACTATCTAAATCTTCCTAGGCCAACTTGGTAGTTTACTTGATGCACCTCATCTTCAGGCCCAGATCCATTCAGTATGGTTAGCACGTTCTGACAATGAAGAGTGAGAGGCCCACTGAACCATTGACGCAGGGAGGACGTGGTAGGTCGATCATCGTCTCCCTATCCGAGAGTTTCTCGAATCCACAAGAAGAAATAAAAGGATAATAAAAAAGGAAATTAATTCCGAATAATGTTTTTGATAATTGAATGAATAATAAACGGAATTACAATGCATATAAATAGGAAACTAAACCCTAGGTAAAGTATCAGACTCCAACTCCAACTCAAACTCCTAGAAAACGCAACTTACTGTAAATAGTAAACTTATTATTTATAGAAGTCGTACAATCCTACTAGAACTCTTGGTTTTCGGCAAAAAATAGGAAGTTATCAAACGGCCTCAACCATGTTGTTCTACTAAATATTCTAATCACTTTTCATGTTGGGCACTAACTCTAAAGCCTTACAGATCCAAAGTTATGATCGAATTAAAACTTACTATAAATAGTAAAACTGAAAATAAACTAGCCTAATGACCGTCGATACGGTCGAATCTCGCGATTCGGGCATCAGCAACCCGACATAGCGGGGTTGGTTGGCTAAAGTAGCTCGAGCTACCCAAATTGATATATTATATGTCTCGAAACTCATTCTGGATTGCGAGATACGGCTGGTTTATGGTTCTGACGGTCTGGATCACTTTCAACTCCGACCGGTCTTCTCTTGATTCATCTGGGCCATGAAATAATCAGTGACCCGTTCTACATCAACCATCAGTATGGCCAGGGAAATTGCCAGCCCTACATTCCCAAAGAAGCTGAATTTAGATGAATTAGAGAGCAAAACCATCTGATTTTGGGCCCTTTCCAAGTTTTCTAGCTCCACGGATCCACCTGGCCCACGCAGTACCTTGCACCTCCAGTGGGCCTCATGTACTGAATGTGGACCCATCTGTTGAGCAGAGGCCTGATTCTAGGATCAGGGTAGCATCGTGGCCCACCTAATGGGTGGCTTGGATCCCCTACTTTGTGCTCTGAGTGCTGGGATCGATATAAGTTGTTGTGGGTTGGCTCAATGGCTAGTTCTTCTCCAGCATGGTGCTGGATGGACACGCATGAACCCATATTCGTATGATTCAGATGGTACATTTGGTAGACCACCTTGTAGATGGTCAGGGCAAGAAATATTTCCATCGTTGATCTTGACCGTCCTCTTGGAGGCATTCAAAACGGACGGCCGAAATAAAAACAGTTTTAGGAACTGTGTCCGATCCACAGGTTGGTCCAACCAGAAGGAAGGTTTCCATCATCTGATCATGCAACAAAATCGGCCCCATCCAGCGATGAGTGCTGGACAAAGCATTAGTGGTGGGCCTTGCGGCCCATACAAAAAAATCCCACATCTTACAGATTTCAACCCTACATAACATGGCATGGATCTTGCTTTTTAGCTGGGCCCACACTATAGACCAGACCTCGGACATCATCATCAAACAATGCTGAGGACACCATCTATGGCTGCAAACGAGCTAGCGTGGCCCTACCATTTGAATGGCCCAACACACATCTATTTTGGACAGCACATCGGGCCATTTGGGCTGGGCCAAAGCCAAGTCCAGTCATACTTATGCCTGTTGCGACAAACCTAATGCTAGAATTTCGTTAACGTGAGGTGGGCCATCGCCTGATCTGTGGCATAAAAAATTGACGGGCTCGATCTTTAATGGGACAGCCCAAATCTAGCCCAAGGAGAAAGAACGAATATGGTTGAAATTCGTTAGGAAGTAGCATGGTAGAGCCATCTTATCACAAACCACATTACAGGTGGGACCCTGATGCACCAATCAGAGCCATCCATCTAGTGGTATCAGCTATGGATGGCCTATACTTTAGAAATCACACATATTAGACAATTCTAGCCGTCATTTTAGTCTCACCCTCCCACATTAAATGGTAACCGTAAGCTAATACAGTGATCATAAAAAATGGTGATTGAACGCCCACCATAAAAATTTTCCCGAAGTCCACTACAATCTTTATTTATTATCCAACATATTGATAAGGCCACACAGATATAGACGAAGGGAAAACACAAATATCAGCTTAATCCAAAATTTGTATGGCCACCAGTAAGTTTTCAATGGTAGGCATTTAATGACCACTGTTTTCTGTAGTGTGGTCCACCTAAGATTTGGTTCTGCTTCATTTTTGGGCTCATGTCCTAAAATGATCCAGAAAAATGAATGGACAAATACATCATGGTAGGTTCCCACACGGCCTCAGCGATCCATGGATCCATCCACTAAATCAGCATCCATCATTAGGGGCCCTCAACTTCAACAACCAACATTTGCCAGGTCATCTATTGTGTACGCCCCGCCTAGATGAGTTTCGCATGCACACAGACTGCCTACTTACTACTTTGTGGGGCCCACCATGATGTATGTCTTATCTATACCGTCCATCTGTTTTTAAAACCTAAGCCTAAAATTGAAGATACCCAAAGCTGAAGTAGACAACACCACAGGGAAACAGTGGGAATTGAACTCCTACTGCAGAAATCTTCCTAGGGGCTACAGAAGTTTTGGATGAAGCTGATATTAGTGTTTTTGCTTCATTCATGTCTGTGTGACCTCATGAATAGAACATCACTGTGAGCCCGAGGAAGGTTTCGATGGTGGATGTCATTACCCCCACTGTTTCTCGTGGTGTGCTTCACTTGATTTGCTTTAATTTTGGGCTCATGCCCTAAATGATCTGAAAAATTGGATGGATGGAGTGGATAAGACACATACATCACGGTTGGCCCCCCTGAGTTTACTCAGCACGCTAGAGTTACTCAGTATGCAATCCGCGTCCGTTTCACATGGCCTATCAACAGGCAACAACTAAAGAATGAAAACAACCAATGCTGGCTGAATTCATGACTCGTCTCTTTCAATCCGGTTTTCGATGGCCCCGCTCATCAGCTGCACCAACAGATCTGCATTGAATCTGGACCGTTGGCAAGTTTTCCTAACTGTCCATTGTTTTCACACACGGATTGGTCTCGCCTGATGAGCGGTCTGGATTAATTTTGAGTCAGATTATCTGCAAGAAGGGCTTCACCTAATTATACATGGCTAAGATGTTCCAGACACATGCTACGTCCAGACCTCTTGAAATGTGAAGTTCTTGGCCGTGCTCATGCATGCAGTATCCTGACAGTTCATACAAGTGGGCCACGTTGACTGATGATCCTGCCTCTTGATCTGATGGACCCAATCATGGATCGGGCCAATTATCTCCCAGATTGTAACATCCAAACCCTTCGATCCACGAGCGTGCAGTTATGAATGAATATAAAAGTGGCCTAAAAGTTACAATGATTTGATGGACAGGATCTTCTAATCTTGTTGTCTTCTGGGATGTTTACCGTTCACAACAGAGGCAACCAGATCAATGGTTTGGATCACCCAATCATGTACCCATTTTTGAGTATTCTACCCCATTACACCATTCACATCATGTTGGATCACGATTCTGTTGTATCGAAGGGGTGTTTGGTTAAATGAGAGGGAGAGAGCTTGGTTAAATGACTCCGCAACTTGGGTTGACTCGCTTAGCCCTGATGAATCAGGACTTGCACAAGTCGGAGCTGAATTGCCTGGAGAGAATGACTCAGTCACTCGGTGAACCAGCTCGATTCATGCAGCCTTGAGTTGAGTCAGAGGGAAAGAGCTTTAATTTGTTAAATGACTCGCCAACTCAGGTTGACTCGTTCAGCCCTGATGAATTTTGGTAGCCTATTCCAGAGCCATTAAACATGCCGTGGCATGTGTAAACATTGACTAGAAGGAAGTAGGAAGTGAAGCTGAATTCTATTGTTTAGTATTAGTTACACTTCTTATGCTTGTTGTGTTTAGACTTGAGAAGGCCTAGAGTCTTAATGGGGATTTTGATTACTTTTGGGTCATTAATATATGAGCCTCTTAGGTGGATTCTCATGAGTTAAGCGATCAATTACATTTATATAGAGATTACAATCTCAACAAAAGATCTATGATCCTTTCGAGTTTAGTCAAACTTATGTTATAAATAGTTTTGATTAAATAAGTAATTTTGGTATCACAATATGCATTGTTTTGTAAAATCGATAATTTTATATATATATATATATATATATATATATATAAAGTAATCAATCATGACTACAGAATATTAAGGGTTTAGAATAATGGCCCTTAAGGTAGTGCATAGAAGGATATGTTATGATAACATGAGATAACGTGATTATGGACATTGTGTCCGCCTACTAGCCCAACTAGAAGACACTTTGGCATTTCAACAGCAAGTCTCAGGTTCGAATGCTAAGGAGACACACTAATTTGTACCGGTGGGTGCATCGTGTGACTAACAGTGTGGGTGCGTTTTGAAGCTAACAGAGTAGGAGCATTGCATGAGTAACCAAAAAAGAAAAAGAGGTGATTATGGACATTAGTATGATGCGCACATGGCAACATTCTAATTATAAAGCATTTGACTTGGCCAAAGTCCCTAAAAGAATATTACAGGTGTTGCTTGCCAATTAACAAGGGAAGGTAAGTGGCATAGACTATTAAGTATATAAAAAAGTTAGTAGTTTGGGAAACCCTACAAAGTTCTAGGCTTCAGGAAACTTTCTTGGGGATGAATAGAAACCCTGAGGTGCATGCACTTCATGAGAAGGTTAAAGAAAGAGAGCACCAATTGTCACAGTCTTCTTACATCAAAGGTACAGTTTTAAGTTCCATTTTAAATCATGTAAACCTAGAAGTAGATCTTGTTGGAGGAGTCTTCAAACCAACCATGTGCAAGTGCAGATCGGTCGGAGGGCTCAGATCAGTCACCAAACAGGTCTAAGTTGAAGCAGCAAGCATGTTTTTTTGGAGTAAACTCTCTAGACAGATTTTACGCTACGGTCTGACCGGTCGTCAGATGTACGATGTAATGTATGTTTATGCTGTTTCATATTGCTCCCATTTTCGTATTGCTCAACCCTGGCCGTGATTATAGGGTTTATGTGCGCATGTGGGGCTAGCAAATTCTCTGGTTTCAGATCTACACTGTTGATGCAGGCTGCCAAAATCGGACGGTTGTAGGTTCACCACAATTCCCTTCAATCCAGACCGTCAAAATCAGGGGCACCATCGTGGATGGAGCATAGCCTGAAATCAGACTGATCAAGAAGGTCCTTATTGTCCACTTAGCAGCTCTTAAATGTACGGTTAAAAGGAAAATGGTCAATGGAAACGGGTGAAATGAGATGGGCATGGTTGTCCAGTCAATCTTTCCATTGCCTCAAGGCTCTCAATGAGCTAGAGTCGGGTTGAGTCAACCAAGGCCCAGCACTGAATTTCTGCACGAGCTGGACCTCAATTAGGGCCGCAGATGGGTTGGGCGGACCACGGGCCAACTAACCAGCCTTAAAATCTGGGCTTGGGCTGAGGTTATCAGCTTGTCTTGGGCTCATATTAGAAAGTGTGGCCCATTTAATGAATGGGCCGATCTCAGGCTGGGCTTCGTAGTAAAGGAATACCTACAGTAACTGTGTTTGATTTAGTGGAAGGGATGTGTTTAGTCAATGGACCACGAAGCCAAAGTAACATCGGGCATGGTGGTGGCTCGAAAACTGGTCAAACTGAACAGGCCGAGCCGATACATTTATCATTGGCCCTTGGGCCATGTGTAGGGATTGAAGCCCTGGCCCTACATCTCTAGACTGGGCATCCCGGGCCATTGCCAACCAATTTAAACGGACCCACTGAATGGACTTGAGAAGATTTTTAGTCTGGCTCCTTTTTATTTATTTATTATTATTTAAAGCTGAGGTTGGTTCAAGTCCACTATTTTGGAGCTGGTTAAAAATTGGGTCTAGTCAGGTTGGTGTTGGGTCCACCATTTTGGAATAGTTTAAATATAGACAGGTTGGGTTCAATTAACCTTATTAGTAAAGATCAAAAGCGTCTAAGGCAGCAACGGCCACAATTAATTTAGATGCACCAAAAAAATCCCCCACCGTTGATCATCTGGTCACCATCAGCATCACCACGAGCAGCCCTACACAAACAAGTATGAAGGAATGCCTGAATCTGGCCTTATCTGTACCAGGCTAACAGCCACTCCATCGGGTCCAGTGAGTGGACGGTTTCAGATTTAAATGAATTTTTTAGTTAAATACTACCGTTGAAACAATGGGGCCCATCTTGCTCGGCCGGATCTCATGATCTGAAGACCTCAAACCAACAATGTTGTGTAGGCTGGGCCAGGCCCACTTATGAAGTGGTTAGGCAGGATAAAAGCCCAGATCTGGACCGTTCAATAATTGAGCTTAAACCTCCCAGACGGATAGACACATCCATCTGTACAGTATTGTGATGAATAAACCATAATGGATCAATAATGCTGACCCCAGGCTTTGAGAAAGTTGGACCCAATGATCAGTAATCCAGACCGTCAATCAGTTGCATCATAGCATGGACAGACCATGCCCAAAACTCTTGCCAGGATGACAGATCTGTACCACCAATCTTGAGTTGTTGCATTTCTATTTCAACAGTATATATGCTTGGTAGCCAAAGGGACCGGATTGAGTACTGCCCCCACTTAGATCCCTCCAACCCTACCGTGGCAGAATTTAATTGGACAGCGCACCACCGGCAGAGATGGGACCGGTCGAGTGCCAGAGGTAAACTGGGTACCGCCCCACTTGGACGGAATCGGATTGCATGCGGAGTAACTCCGCACGCTCTTATCGTGCAGAGTAAACTCAGTTGGGCCCACTTAAAATGTATGTGCTTTATCTATTCCGTCCATATGTTTTTCCAGCTCATTTTAGTGGTTGAGCCCAAAATTTAAGCATATCCAACTCTCAAGTGGACCATGCCATTGGAAACAGTGGGAATAATGATTTTCACCATTGAAACCTTCCCAACCTGTCCATGTAGTGTGGTTTTCTATATGCAAATAAAGGTTTTCTTGACTTTGTTTAGAGTATTTAAACTCATTTAATTTCCTCATTATATATTTGTCTTTGATTTTCTTCCCTCACGTAGATTTCAAGAACTCATTTGTATCGTACATTCGAAATAGTCTGGTTGAAGATCATCAAAGCTCCATGAATTCGTAATAGTTATCCCGTAAGGGAGACATTGATCGACCTTAACACATGGCCTGCATCAACTTCGCCCATACATGAAGAAAAAGTTGTGACCAGCCATTAAAAATTTCTTCTGGGCCACGAAAGTTTGAGATCAAACTAGTGTGGTCCCTTCATCTAGGTCTTTATGACCTTATCAACAAGTTTGATGGCAAAAAAGCATTCCAGTGGCCCAGGAAAATTTTAATGGTGGGTATTCAATCACCACTATTTCATGTAGCGTGGTCCACCTTAGATTTGGATCTACTTCAATTTTGGGATCATGCCCTAAAATGAGCTGTCAAAACGGATGGACACCATGGATGTAAGGCAGGTACATCACTACATATAGGCCCCACAGCGATCCACCAAAGCCGCGTCCCTAATGAGGGATCTGGTTAGCCGATCAAATGCTTGAAACTAAGATGGATAGCCGGTCCACTGGATTATCCAATGTGTTAATTTGATCACTCTGCATGCACAGCTTTTTCGATGAATGCCCCAGTTTGCCTAGAGGCGTTAGAGCGGTCACCTTGCTAGTATTTTGATAGAGAATAGAACCTTTTTGCCATGAAGCATTCCAAAATTATCGATCTAGACCGTCCATCAAGTTCTCAGCATATAGTCTCCCATGAAAATTCACAACCATCAAGGCAGCCTTATCTTTTTAATCGATGACATTCGAAATGGACGATTAAGATCATGTATAAACAAATTAGAAAGTCCAGCATTCTATATAAATATAATCAATTCAACAGTACTACTTTAGCTAAAGGCGAATGCTCCCAGTATTATGGTGTGGCCCACTTGAGTTTTTGAATCAGGATTTACAAGTGGATACATGACAGGATATACATGATAGTATGGATTGGATGCCATGAAAACATTATGGTGGGCCACACGCATCTCATTGCAGGTTGACCTACAATTTGGGTTGAGTTCCAGTTACTTTTAGAATCCCGATCCTCTGTTAGCTGCCAAACAGAAAAACTGTGTTTGGAGTCTTTTAATTGGCCCACATCATCACATAAGTTTGCAACCAATCGCATCTTCAGTGCAACCTGATCACATTGACGTCATACAGTGAGATTTTTTTATTTATTTATTTTTTTTTTGTTTTCTTCTATTTAGCAGCTGGACTCTTACTCTTTTTACGGCCGTTGACTGTTTATCTGTGCCCGTGTATCACCCATCACACTCCACATTATTAAAGTTTCTCTTATTTGTTGTTTGGAAGGCTGTTTTAACTTTTGCTTGGTTTTACACCCGTTCCATGTCCTAGCTGATAGTGTATGCTCTCTGGACATAAAGTATGACTCGGTGTTGGGTGTTACCAATCGGGTTTGCTAGGCAATGGGCCACACCCATTATAAGGTGTGCTCCACCCACAGCTAGAACAGTCATGATACCAATTTTTTTCTCCTTAAAATGATTAATTAAGATCGTTTGAGTGGATAGATTGGGACATTTTATGGACCCTATTCAGTTTTGAACTGCTTCCTTTCTAAGTTAGCCAGGGTGGCTAGCATAGTCAACTGGTTTTTCATGGTGGGCCATCAACCTGCTGGCCCTTCAAGGAACTCCCTGTAAACTCGTGGAGTGCTAGCTACTTAGAGAGAGACAGGGAGAAGTACACTTAAAAATGATTTCAACAATGGATGATCCATCCCTATTTTTTTCCCTAGTTTTATGGCTTTTCTAGTTCCATGGCCCACCTTTTTCTTTTATATCTACCTCATTTTTTCATATGATGTCTTAACATTAGTGAGCATAATAAATGTACTGAAAGGGTGTTAATGAGTGTTACCTAATTATCAGTCCGGAATCTTTATTGTACGTGTTCTTATTATGGTGTTGTTCGTTGAGCTACACAGTAGAGATATGTATTGTCCGCCACACACAAAGAGGGTTCTAACCCATAGCCCAGTGCAGTCCAGTTTCATATTTTATTAATATTTAACTAATAATCATGCATTAATTTTTTAAATCACCCTTAAAACTATTTTCTGATGAAGAGAGCCTATGGAGGAGGATTCAGCAAGTCAGGCATGAAACCCCCATTGTATAAGGGTGTGTTTGGATCATGTCAAATTACGTGGTGCAATGTGTAGGAAAAATGTAATAACGACCTTTACTATCATATTCGAAAGTAAAATTGAGTACTGACTGTATTGCATACTCTTCTTCCTTCTTCGAAACTGACCTGGATGTAATTCCATCCATATGTATTATATCCACACCATTCATCCATTTTACAATATATCGCTTTAGGGCCTGTCCTAAAAAATGAGGAAGATCCAACACTTCTTTAGACCTCAAGAAGTTTTCAATGTCATACTCCAATCCCTACTACTAGTTGTGGTGTGGTCCATTTAGATTTATATTTACCTTATTCTTTGTCTCATTGCATAAAATAATCACAGAAGATGGACGAATCTTGTGGATATAACACATACATCATGGTGGAGCCCACAAAACTATGCCACATCAACCCACCTCCATCTATTCGTGTCATTAGGTGATTCCAAAGGATTCTAGTGATTTGACTATTGGCAACATCCAATCGAAACAAAGAAGTAATGATGTGAGTTTTACTCCACATTTAGTGTAGTATCCAGTGATCCAAACAAGCCCTAGTTGATCTCTGTCTATTTAGTTTATTTCCTCATTAATCTTAAGTCATCTATTCGTCATTATTATTATTGTTATCCCTTGGAATCGAAGGAACATTGCTATGAGTGTATCTATGAGTCAAAACGGATCACGCTAGAGCTCGATTCAGTCTATCGCAGTCCAACACAGAAGACATTATCCACAACATCTAATGTCTAATGGGTGCACATGCTACACTATGAAGCTTGAGATTACATCAGACCACCCTAGCAATGTCGTCCAATGTCCAAATTAGCAACCTGTCTGTCTAATGCCCAAACTAGAACCTTTCTTCAAATCTAGAGAGAATAAAGCCCCTTTGAAATCGTTATAGTCATTGCATCTTTTCATCTTAATTTTCATTATTTGTCACTAAATCCAAATTTTAATCTCTTAATCACCAAGAATTCAAGTCACTACACATAGCTAGCTGTGTTGCAGTCGGCAGAATCCCACACATCCGCACCTGTTCGCAAGTTGCACATAATCACCTTTGCTCAAATCAAAGGCTAGCAATCACTAAAAAGAGCCACCCTTAATCGGTTCAACTGTTCTAGGCATATCTTTATTTTTTTTTTTCATGGGCATCCAAGTGTTTTTTGGGACTGGAAAATCCATGTTGTATAATCTACAGGCCCATGATCTTGAGCATAGTTATAAAATTCACCGAGTCAACACAAAACTTGACCGAGTCAACTCGACTTGGGACACTCTTAAACAGCTCATCAATTGCGATGTTGCTCTTTTGGTTTTCATTTTACGTTACTTATATAAAAATACGTACTTGAAATGTTTATGAGCTTTCTTAATATCTTTCATTTATAATAATTTAATTATTGAGTCGATGGAGTCCAGTCAAGTCTTTGAGTCAACCCGACCCAACTGAACATCAACTTGATTCGAGTTTTCAGGTTTTTGAACTATGATCTTGGGTATCTCCCATCAACAGTGGGGACCATTTTGTGAATGATCTGGATCATTGAAATGCATGTAGACCCAAAATAAAAATGCATTGGTAACATTGCAACCCATAAATATGGGTAGTAATATCCCATCTAGAAAAGATACATTCCATTTTCAAACCAAGCGTTCTAAACTTCAAATCCATCAGAGTTTATTCAACAAGGAAACTTAAGCTATATGCCTTCCTTTCTCCCAACTTCATGCCTTTGTAACAGTATAACCTGACATTTCAAAAAAAAAAAAAAGAGGGTAAACGGGAAATGATCAGATACAACAGTTGCATAGATGTTTTGATACATCAACTATGGTTGAATGTACCAATACTACGTACTGACCATAACCCTCAAGGCTCAGCCCAAACCAGGCTCAAAGAAGGCTGGACTTAGGCCTGACTGGCCAGCCCAGCTTAGTTGCATCCCTAGTTTAGAGGGAAGAGAGGCTTGCTATTCTCACACCTGTTTACAAGCAGGCCACTCCACACTCTGGCATAGCCGTGCAAGATCATAGCAGCCCATCAGGTGGGCCCCACTGCCTGAGGTCCAGAAACCAGGCCGGTCCACTCATCACGTGGGCTACATAAACAAATGGACTTCATCTAGTGTGGTCCACCTGATGAATGGATTGCTTTTTTACGCCCCATGTCTATATGTTGAATACAACATGATGGACAACATCAATGCCAGAGTCATGGAGCTCGGATTAGGTACTATCTCCACCAAGACGCAGCCGGAGACGGATGGGTACATGGCACCTCGGTATTGGTGGAGAGTAGGGGGCCGCACCTCCATATTTTGATGTGACAGGTCTGTCAAATCAAAGGCTAGCAATCACTAAAAAGAGCCACCCTTAATCGGTTCAACTGTTCTAGTCATAGCTTGATTTTTTTTTCGTGGGCATCCAAGGCATCTAAGTGTTTTTTCGGACTGGAAAATCCATGTTGTATAATCTACGTATAGTCTACAGGCCCATGATCTTGAGCATAGTTCTAAAATTCACTGAGTCAACACAAAATTAGACCAAGTCAACTTGATTTGGGGCACTCTTAAACAGCTCATCAATTGCTATATTACTCTTTTGGTTTTCATTTTATGTTACTTATATAAAAATAGTACTTGAAATGTTTATGAGCTTTCTTAATATCTTTCATTTATAATAATTTAATTATTGAGTCGATGGAGTCCTGTCGAGTCTTTGAGTCAACCCGACCCAACTGAACATTAACTTGATTCGAGTTTACAGGTTTTTGAACTATGATCTTGAGTATCTCCCATCAACAGTGGGGACCATTTTGTGAATGATCTGGATCATTGAAATGCATGTAGGACCCATAATAAAAATTCACTGGGAACATTGCAACCCATAAATATGGGTAGTAATATCCCATCTAGAAAAGATACATTCCCTTATCATACCAAGCGTTCTAAACTTCAAATCCATCAAAGTTTATTCAACAAGGAAACTTCAGCTATATGCCTTCCTTTCTCCCAACTTCATGCCTTTCCATTCTCTCAACTTCATGCCTTTGTAACGGTATAACCTGACATTTCAAAAAAAAAAAAAAAAAAAAAAAAAAAAGGTAAACGAGAAATGATTAGATACAACAGTTGCATAGATGTTTTGATACATCAACTATGGTTGAATGTACCAATACTACGTACTGACCATAACCCTCAAGGCTCAGCCCAAACCAGGCTCAAAGAAGGCTGGACTTAGGCCTGGCTAGCCAGCCCAGCTTAGTTGCA
This sequence comes from Liriodendron chinense, assembly GCA_003013855.2. Taxonomy (NCBI): domain Eukaryota; kingdom Viridiplantae; phylum Streptophyta; class Magnoliopsida; order Magnoliales; family Magnoliaceae; genus Liriodendron; species Liriodendron chinense. The sequence goes on along the minus strand of PVNU02001323.1, from coordinate 521,992 downwards.
TCCCTAGTTTAGAGGGAAGAGAGGCTTGCTATTCTCACACCTGTTTACAAGCAGGCCACTCCACACTCTGGCATAGCCGTGCAAGATCATAGCAGCCCATCAGGTGGGCCCCACTGCCTGAGGTCCAGAAACCAGGCCGGTCCACTCATCACGTGGGCTACATAAACAAATGGACTTCATCTAGTGTGGTCCACCTGATGAATGGATTGCTTTTTTACGCCCCATGTCTATATGTTGGATCCAACATGATGGACAACATCAATGCCAGGGTCATGGAGCTCGGATTAGGTACTATCTCCACCAGGACGCAGTCGAAGACGAACGCATACTTGGCACCTCGGTATTGGTGGAGAATAGGGGCCGCACCTCCATATTTTGATGTGACAGGTCTGTCAACACTCCACTAATACCGAGGTGCTAGCCTTGCTCTCCACGGGGTGCAACGTACTCGTTCGGCTGCATCCGGGTGGGGGTATTACCTAATCTGAGCTCAGAGTCATGGCCTCAAGGTGACGCCTCTCATATAGACATTCTGCATGCTCTTCCGCGCTATATGCAGCGCCAAAGAGGTGCTAGCTTGGCACTTGTGGTGGCATGTATACACACATGTGGAATTCGCACGACTCTTTAAAAAAAATTCAAGAAATCGAACATGGAACGGAGGAGAACTATGGCGAGAGAGCTTCCTTACTTCCACATTTGGTGCCAGAGGGGATCAGACGGTTACAATATTTTGCGATGTAGACAACTTTCTCCATACTAATTATTTTCTCGACTTCCTTAGTCACATACTTGCACACACATGGCACGTCGACATGGCGCAACACATCGCAACATTCCTGAGAAGGTGGGACCGGCGGGCCGGATTTTTTAACATAGTTCCCACATATTTGAATAATGTCAGTCAAATCGCCTTGGCAGCCGCTACTGTCTGCCAAGGCTTGCTTGTGGCCGGAAAGTAAGATTCCGGCGACAGTAAAGACTATGAGCAAGAGATGCATGTTAGAAACAGCCATTTTTGTACTCTTATTCCTTGCGCTAGAACAAATCTGACTTTTACCAAGGAAATATTTCCTGGGTAAATGTCAGAATTTCCTGGGTAAAAGTTACTACTGACGAAAATGTTCGTCGCCGTTTTCGTCGAAATTTCCGTCGGGAAAAACAATTTCCTTCGAAATTTAATTTTTCGTGGGTAAATAGTTAATATTTACCGACAAAATTCGTTGGTAAAAGTCAACAATTTCGTGGCAATTGTTTAATTCGTCGGTAATTATTGGACTACTACCGAGGAAAACCTTCCTTGGAAAACGTAGTAGAATCACCGAGGTAATATTACCAATGAAATAATTTCCCTACCAAAAATATATTACCAACAAAACTTTTCCTTGCAACAGGTAGTAAAATTACCGACGAAATATTTCCTTGGAAAAGGTACTATTACCTGTGAAAATTCCCATCGAAATGGTAGCAGTTTCCAACTATATATTTGCTTCTAAAGGTATTATTCATCAACAAATATGATTCTTCTATAAATATCATAATAACCTCATAAAACATGCAATTCACAACCACCGATAAAGCATTCAATATCCCAACAAATGATAAAACATTTAATTCCTGTTTATCTCGGTTACACAAACCGAGGCTACAAGTCCATGTGGACTACACCTTTGATCCGTAATGGTACTATTGGATCATAGATGCACTCCTAGATTTATAGTCATGAATTTCATTAAAATTTCAATTCCAACACAACTCATGCTTTGTGTTGAAAAAGCATAAACTTGGAGCCTACTCTTAAAAGGTTCTGGTTTCGAGTGAGAATCGCTTTAGGACCCTAAATCTCTAAGAAGAATCAAATGAGTAAGCAACTCAAAATTCTGTAATCCAATGTCAGCTCAAAAAGAAGTAGCACTAATGTCAGGGAACAAACTACAGCTAATGTAGCAGCCATCCCAACTAGTATAAAAAGAGGTCGAGAAATATAAATCCATATGGGCATACTCGTACCAACGAATGACGAATCGTATGGATGAATGTATGTTTGGAGTCGACCCAAACAGCATCTAGAAAATATTACTAGAGCACATAACATACCCAAGATGAGGTATAAAGGTAGCTCTACAACACAAAAAAGACCAATATTAAAAGAAGAGAAAAGAAGTATATATAGACATGCATTAAGCCATCAATTGATTGTGTCATGCATTCACAAACCAAACAGCTTGACAAAGATCCTTCTTTTTTTTCTTCTCTTTTCTTTTTCCTTTCCTTTTTGTGTGTGAAGCAGCCATTGAAGCAACCGGCAACTACTGCATTAAGAAGGATGTTTTATATCTCTCCCATATAGAGGTTTTATGTTTCTTTCTTGCACTTCAGAAGGCAGGATATATTTCTACATACCTTAGGAGTAAAAATAAGCATGGATTTAAGTGTTAATTCTTGAAGAAAAGCAGAAGTATCAGAGAAACCAGTGGCAACATGGGGGAAAACCTAATTGAAAAATCACACAGACAATTTAGGATGTCAGTCAGAGGAAAGGACCTGAATATATCTTACCCTAACTTTGTAGTGTCAACCTTGCAAATCAAGAATTCCAATGCAGTATGCATGATAGACTTAAATAGAAAAAATAAAATGTATGGAAGTGTATAACCTTGACCGTGAATTCATCCACTGAAAGCCAAGAACCCATTTTCAATAATGCAGTCAAGGCAGGAGCAGCAGCTGAACCAAATTCTAGCACAAATGCTAATAATGGATGTAGCTTTGATAACTAAAAGATCATAATATGAGTGCAATTGACAAAATAAAAATAGGAAGGCAGTGAATAAAGATCACCTTCACTTTCATCCCAGATGTGCCCTGGTTTAAGAGAGGCTTCTCCATGGCAACCAGATGAAGAACCTACAATAGCATCCAATATAATCTTCTAAGCTTAAATTCAAGTTCCACATCATTAAAGTTCAAAAACTTGAGGCTATTCAGAATCAGCCTTCAGATTTCCAAGTTAAACCCATCCAAACTAATGGAAATTCACCAATTTCCTAAAAACAGTGAAGTGATTCAAGGAGAATGAAAGCTTTGACTAGTCACTTAGAGCTAAAAGGCTAAATCAAGTCAATTTCGCAGAGTTTCACGTCAATTAACAGGAGCTCCCACATTGTTCATCACAATTCAAATGCTAAATAAATATATCATGAAAATGATAAAATAAAAAAATAAAAGCAAGAAAGCAACGCTTTCTCATAGCAACAAGTCAACGAAACAAGGATGATGTATGGTCCAAATCAATTGCGATTTTTTAAAGAATCGAAGTTTTGACCAGTCACTCAAACTAGGCCAAATAAAGTCAATTTGGCCAAGTTCACCAATCAATAAAAGCTTGAATATTCATCACAACTCAAATATAAACAAGTATATCATGAAATTAATACAAAACAAAAGATAGATTAGCTTTCTCACAACAGCAAGGCAGAGAAAAAAAAGGGTGATATGTGACTGCATCAGTGGTGCAAAAAAAAAAAAAAAAAAGAAGATTTTAGCCCCAAATACACTGTTCAAATTGGTTGATACAAGGATTCTCCAAAAACATTGGAACACCCATCTTAACCTGAGAAAAAAAAAAAAAAAAATCTCAATGGGCAGATTTTGGTGGTTAGATAAGCTGTCCAAAATAAACAGATTTTAGCCCCAAATACACTGTTCAAATTGGCTGGATTAATGACCCAAAAAATGATGTTCATTTGGACAAATTTGTACTCCAAATTGGACAGTTCTAAGGTCCAATATGCCGTTCACATTTGGATGTACAACTAAGTTGATTGCAACAGCTAAATCCAGAAATGAGTAAATGACCAAATAGTTGGTTTTAATAAAAATCATGCCGCCCAACTTTGGTCATTTCTATAATGTTTCAAAGGAATTGATTTAGTTCGATTGAGTGCCCAAACAAACCCAAAATTTATATCTAAGGAAATAGCCTTATAACTATTTAAGAATGGAGCTTAACCAATCAGGAACAGCCTTCCAAACAAAAGAATGGAGCTACAATATGAGACAAATATTTTTATCGGTACCAATAATTTGTTAAGAAAGGAAAGCAATGAGACATTCTGGTTCTGTCTGACAAGACCTTATTTTGCTATGATGACACTGGTTACAGTAACAATGTGAGTGGATCCAATTAGAAGAAATTTCAAAGGCAATCAATTAATAAGCTACAAAATTGGCCAAAAAATAAGCCACAACATTTTTGGTAAGCCTAGAAAAACTAAATGTGTCAATGCTCATTCAGTTGCCACGAGCTACTATCACAATTTAAAGCACAAAATTGAAGACTACCTGAGCTGCATCTATACTGTCATGATGGAATTGGCATAATTTCCCCAGAGCTGAGACAGCATTGTCATATTGGCCCATATCAGAATGCTAACAAAAAGCATATTCCAAGGTCAATCCCTCAGGAGTAATTCAAAGAATGGGGACAGTACATTTAGTCAAAGCTACCATTTTCCTGGATGTTGTTCCAGTGGACAATACTGTTGGAAAGGAAACTGGAAAATAGCCCAAAAAATCATGTTTAGAAGTATAATGATACAACGGACTACACATTTTTAACCAAGTCACTAAATAAGTAGGCCAAGTCATGTTTTGTATAGCTATTAGATAAAAAAAAGTTATGAAAGAAAAAGGAAAAAGAGAAAAATAATAATAATAATAAAAGAATACCTTATTGTCAATTGGACCCTGTGCAAGGTATGGTTTTTCATCTCGAAAATGGTGGAACCCATAAGCAACTTAAACATCCATCCCTGTATGAAAAGAAAGAAATAACTAAGAATGTGCAGAAAAAGATCTACGAGGCATAAAAGGAAATAAACATTCAGACAGGGAAATGCCTTTGTGGTTATGGCCCAAGTGTTGCAACATTGAAGTTTCTGGATCAATCCCACTTCCCCTGCCAAAATGAAAAAACAAAAAAAAAGAAAAAAAAATGGGAAGATTTGAAAGAATAGTGAACAGATATAAGAGCATCCCAATTATGCCATACAAATTGTGCCATGATCACTCACTCCAGTCCATTGTTCCATGTCAACCATTTACCAATAGATACAGCCTACACGTGGAGCACTATCAGGACAATTAGAATCAATAAGGTGGAGGACCACTACAATAATGGGATATAAACCAAAATTCAACATGATTGGTAAAGTGGTAATTGTCCAGCATGGAAAGGTCTTAGGCCAGATTTCTGAACTGCTAGCTTTTGGGCCTCTTGCTTAGATCAACCTATTCAAATTATGTCTTTTGCTCAACCTGAGCCTGTTGTGTTGCCGACATTGTGATTGGAGCCGAAACATGGATGGCTTATAAAAAGTTGAGCCAAAAAAACAAAGCGCAATGGTCCACATTCAATGATCGAAACTACAACGATCAGATCACTATGGTTGCTAAACGATTGTGGTTCTTGGACAATGGCCAGTACATGTACCAACCCAGTAGACAAATGTGTTTCCGCATGTACGATGTGGATATGGCAGAGAAGAGAACCTCCATCTAAAAACAAGCCTCTATTAACATTTCTAATAAATTAATATCCACAAAACGCTAAGAACACCAGCATTGTAACCAAGTCTCGACATTCCAACATTCAATGCAAAATCAAAACATATCAATCGAATACAAAAACTTGCAAATAAAAACAAAAATCAGAAATCCTCCGAATACGAGCTTAAACCTACCATCTCGAACTGATTCATCAAATACCGCGAAAAATCCAAACCAACCAAAACCCTTGCCGTTCCAACCAAAGATCCAAAACAAAGAAATGCAAAAATAAATAAGTAATCTCGAAGAACAGGAAACTGACCGCTCTTAATGGATGTAACGCGAAGGCCGCATGCTTTCAGAACGACTCCGATGCTGCTCGCCGTCATTCCTTTCCCAAGCCTGCTCACGACACCTCCCATTCGGAGGAATTAGGGTTTTTTATTCGATTAGGGCTTAGAAATCCTTATTCCTCATCACCAAAGCTTCAATCCCGTGAATATCTACTTTCTAGGGTTTGCAGATCGATTCGTAACGCTGTTTCCTTGTAATCGAGATCGAAATATCGAAGGGGATAGGTTTCTGATGGATTCAAGCAGAAGAGATGTAGAATCTCAGATGATTGATGGCGTAACAGAAGATAAAATAACAAATTTCTATCAGAGCATTAGGTTTTTCATAGGGTTTGGGGATTTATTAGGGTTTTTGAGCAGTATATTGGATTTGGGGATTTTGTTTCGGCGGGCAAGCGGTTTGGCTAATGACGCTGGTTGATTTGGTTAATGACGCAGTTTCGGCCACACCAACATGTACGTATTTTATCCACACCGTACAGACATTTTTACGGATAATTTTAGTGCTTGATCTTAAAAATGAGGCAATTCTAAATCTCAGGTGGACCACACCAAGGACAAACAGTAGTAATTGAATGTCCACCATTAAAATCCTCCAAAGGCCCATTGTAATGTTTATTCAATATCCAACCTGACCTGGATGAAGGGGAAAAAAACAGAGGTTGAAAAAACTGATGACAGCAGTGTGTGTGTATAAAGGTGGGTCTTAAGTTGGAGAAATGATCTCAGTGGCCCACATATCTGGATCGGTACAATTTTTAACAGTTAGAAATGCTCTATGTGGTCCACCTTATATATGGATCTATATAATTTTTTGTATCTTGTCTTAAAATGGGATAGACAGCATGGATGTCATATAAACATGAACGTGGAGCCCTGGAAGGTTATAATTATAGGAATTCCTTACCATTTTTCCCTCTTGTATGGCTCACGTGAGACTTGGATTCATCTCATTTTTGTGTTATAACTTAAAATGAGCTCGAAAGATGGATGGATGGGATGAATTTCTCACTAACGTCATAGTGGGCCCCACCTAGGTTACTTGTGCAGAAACTTCCGGGGAGGAAAATCCAAAAATCTCTGAAAAATTGGAAGTAACCTTTTACCCAGGAAAAACTTCCTCGGTAAATGTAAGGATTAGTAACAAAGTCTAATTGTGACATTTTACCAAGGAAGTATTTCCTCGGTAAAAGTAAGTTTTTTTTATCTCCACTATCAGCCATGAAATAACCCCCCTTTTATCCATGAAATTTCAATGTTGTTAGCATATGTCAGTTTTGCCAAGGAAATTTTTCCTTGGTAAAAGCGAAGTAATATTTACCCAAGGAAATTTAAATTTCTTCGGGAAAAGTGTATTACTACCCAGGAAATTTGTTTCCTCGGTAAAACTTTCTTAGGTAAAGGTCCTTTTTCTTGTAGTGTTGCTCTTGTTGTATGGTGTGGAGGGAGTGGGCAGTGGGCCCCGTTTATAAAGAGGTGTTTGTGGGGCCCACCTCCTTATTGGCTCCCATGACCATGAAAATTTCATGGTTGAATTACATTTTAGCTCACTTGCAATGCAAATTGCATGAGAAACATGAGGTGGATGTTTTAGAGCTTTGATAATTCTACACACACACAAGCACACGTGAGATCAATATCGAGTAAGTGTGCGAGATATGAGCGGTCCATCTAGTTGGAAATGATAGTTAGAAACATGTAAATTGGTGTTTCCCTAATCGTGGGGCCCACATTGATATGTGTGTTGTACATTCACGGCATTAATTAGTTTTTACAACTCATTTTTATGCCATGGTCTGAACATGATGTAGATACAAATCTCAACTGGACCAAACTATAGGGATTGAAGCCCACCATTAAAAAAAACTGTGGGCCACAAGTTTTGAATCAAGCTGACATTTTTTTATTTCCCTCCATCCAGGTCTGTGTGACCTTATCAACACATTGGATGACGAATAAACATTATGTTTATGTTGGGCGTAGGAATTTTTTAATGGTGGGCGCAATGACCACTGTTTTTTGTGTTGTGGTCCACTTGAATTTGGATCTGCTTTATCTTTTGGACTGTGGCCTAGAATGAGCTTCAAAAGCACACGTATGGATATACAAGACATGCATCAAGGTGGGCCTCATGGTCATGGCAACACCGTTCACTTCAACCTACAGTTTTGGGGACTTAGATTGCGCAAGGAGAACATAATTGCTGCGTGTTGACGTGGCAAATCTTTATAGGCACTATCATGATATATATGTTATATCTACACCATCCATTCATTACATCATATCATTTTAGGGCATGAGCCAAAAATGAGGCAGATCTCAAGTCAAGTGGACCACCACAAAAAAGTGTGGATTGAACACCTACCATTAAAAAATTCTTGGGGGCCATAAAAGCTTTAGATCAAGCTGATTTTTGTGTTTTCCCTTCATCCTTGTGAATAGGTTGGATGGCAAGTAAACATCATGGCGGGCTCAATCAGGCAACGCCCACTCACGTGGCTGTAACGCCAAACTCTTGCGTGTTGGCATGGCAAGGTTGTGGGCCCAACAATATGATGCATGTGTTTGATCTAAACCGGCCATCCATTTTTTCAGATTACTTTTAAGTTATGAGACAAAAAATGAGGTAGATCCAAAGCTCAAGTGGACCACACAACATAAACAAGAAAATAATGAATGCCTACAATTAAAAAGTTCTTGAAAGCTAAGAAAATTTTGGATCAAGCAGATATTTGTGTTTTCCCTTCATCCAGGTCTGTGTGACCTTACGCCAAAATCGCATTTTTGCGACGGATTTTGCGACGGATATTGACCGTCGCAAAAATTGCTTGGTTTAACGACGGACCTAATCCGTCGTATTTGAAAATATTCCGTCGCTTTTGCGAAATTAAGGCGGGATTTCGTCGCGGGATTTACCGACGAACATAGTCCGTCGCAAAATTTTAATTTCCGACGGACTTAGTTCGTCGCTATTTAACGACGAATTTGGCCCGTCGCTAATCCCAGCCCGAAAAGATGCCCCCAAATAAGGTCCGTCAGAAAATAAAATTTAAGAAAAATGAGATATTGAAAAAAACTGATATTTTTTAAAAATTAAAAAATTTGATATTTAAAACAACAGATTTAGTAATTTGAAAGAAAATGTTAAGAGATTTTAAAAACAAAATTGAGAAATTTGAATAAAATTATTATGTTTGAAATTTCTTTTCAAATTTTCACAAAATTAAACATTTTGAAAAAGAAAATTGTGAAGTTAAAAAGGAAATTTGTGATTTTCAAACAAAAAAAGTTGAGAGGTTTGAAAATAAATTAACAATTTTTTAGTAAAATTGAGATTTAGAAAAATAATAAGATTCAAAAAATTGAGATTAAAAAAAAAATGACCATTTGAAAAAAGTTGAGAAGTTCGAATAAAATTGATAAGTTCGTAAAAAAATTGAAATTTTTATAAAGAAATTAAGATTTTGTATTTCGAAAAAATTAAGAAGTTTGATTAAAAAAATGATATTTTCAAAAGAAATAAAAGTTGAGATATTTGATAAAAAAAAAAAAAGAGATTTTATCGGTTTTGAAAAAAAATGTTGGAAAAAAATTGTGGTTTAAATAAAAGCGAGAAATTTGAAATGAGTGGGCCAAATTTATTGGTGGACATTTATTGGATAGTTGAAAATGAAAAATTACACTCATTCAATTAACTGGTTATCAGATTGGTTTATGCATACATACATGTTCATTGGTGCAAAAAATGAAGGCCCTAATATAATGATGTTAATTAATTGCAAGGAAAATTTATAATGATGAGATTGATCAAATTCTATGATCAAGTCATCCTAAACTTGATCTGAATGGTCAGATATGTTTAGAACGTGGTAATTATTATTGAAAACAAAATTAAGCCCGAATCATATCCGTATAAAAGACTCTTTAAATGTGTACAATCAATTTGTCTAGAGCTAGACAAATTTTGGACAATCTGATTGGTCCAAATTGAAAAGTAAATGACTTTAGATGTTTAGATTAAATTTCACTCAAATCTAATGGTTAGGTTACAAGATATGGCCCATCATTGATCAATTTTATCTATTTAGTATCTTTCTCATCTTAAACTTGATCAGGGCAAGTGACCAGTCAAATCAAAGTTATTGATGAATATAATAGAGTGAATGGATTAGATTTCCAAATTAGGCCAAATTTTTAGGTCCAAATTGAGCTGTAACTTGTTGACCTCATGAAAACCTAATAAATGTATAGTCATTGGACCCCAAACTCTAATCTAGCCATTGAGAATTTGATCTTTTCTAATATTTTCTATTGCATCTTAAAATGATATAAAAGAACAGATGGATGGATTAGATATACATAAAATATATCAGATGGATTGGTTAGTGACAGGGTCACCAGTCAATGCCAAGTGATCGGTGCTCTGTGGGCCCCACCATGATGAATGTGTTTCATCCACTCTATCCATACATTTTCGTAGATCATTTTATGGTATGAGCCCAAATTTGAGGTAGATCCAAATCTCAAGTGGACCACATCACAAGAAACAACTTTAATTGAACACCCACTGTTAAAACTTATTGAGGGCCACGGAAGTTTTGGAACAAGCTGATATTTGTTTTTTACCTACATCCAGGTCTGTATGACCTAATTAAGAGGTTGGATGTCAAATAATTAATATAGTGGGCCCTACGAGGTTTTTAATGGTGGACATTCAATCAATACTATTTTCCTGTGGTGTGGTCCACCTGAGATTTAGATTTGACTCATTTATTGGATCAAGCACTAAAACAATCTTTAGAAATGGCTCGACAGTGTGGATAAAACACATACGTCATGGAGGGGCCCACAAAGCACCGGCCAGTGGCCCCATAGCCAAGGGGTGCGAATTAGGTATTACCCCAGGAACAGCTTAGTGGGTGTTACCCTAACCGTGTGGGGCCCATCTTGTTGTAGTTTTTATATATCAACACCGTCTATCTCTTTTTTCATATCATTTTAGGATGTGATCCAAAATCCTAAGAAGATCCAAATCTTAGGTGGACCATATCACTAGAAACAGTGATGTATAACCATTAAAAACGTTTTGTGGGCCACAAAAGTTTTAGATCAATCTGATCTTTATATTTTCCCTTCATCAAGACTTTATTGACATTATCAAGAGCTTGGATTGCAAATAAACATTACAAAAACCTTACGATGGGCTCTTTGGAATTTTTAATGGTGGGGCACTCAATCACACTATTTCTAGTGTTATGGTCCACTTGAAATTTGGATCTACATAATTTTTGGAAAATCGTCCTAAAATGGGCCGTAGAAACAGATGGACGGCATGGATATACAAAATATCATCCATGTGGGCCATACGCTGGGGTAACACCCACTCAACTGTTCCCGTGTAACACCTAATTCACGCCTCTGGCGCATCAGGCCTCTGGCGCAGATTGCGTCAGTACTCTGTGGGGCTCACCGTGCTGAGTAAACTCTGTGGGGCCCACCGTGATTTATGTATTTTATCCACTCTGTTCATCCATCTTAACAGATAATTTTAGGTATGGTGCCAAAAAACGAAGCATATCAAAATCTAAAGTGGACCACACCACAGGGAAAGTGTGAACTGAATATATACCATTGAAAAATTATAGGGGGACACAGAAGTTTTGGATCAAGCTGATATTTGTGTTTTTCCCTTCATCCATGTTCATGTGATCTTATGAACAGGTTGGATGACAAATAAACATCAATGTGGGGCCACTTGAGGTTTGGATATGCTTAAATCATTATTCCCACTGTTTCCCATGGCATGGTCCACTTGAGGTTTGGATATGCTTAAATTTTGGGTTCAACCACTAAAATGAACTGGAAAAACATATGGACGGAATAGATAAAGCACATGCATTCTAGGTGGGCCCAACTGAGTTTACTCCGCACTGTAAGACCGTGCAATCTGATTAACCCATCCCCTTACCCTAAAAAAATCCCAAAATCCTCATTCCCTCCTCTCAATCGTCTCCCGCCCCTCCTCTCTCTCTCTCTCTCTCTCTCTCTCTCTCTCTCTCTCTCTCCCCAAAAATCGCCATTGCAGCTTCCAAGCTTCGACGCCTCCCATCCCCGCTCCCGTTGCAGCTTCCAAGCTTCGACGCCATTGCAGTTGGTATGGAATCTCTCTCTCTCTCTCTCTCTCTCTCTCTCTCTCTCTCTCCAACATTGAATGTTGAAACCCTAATACGGATCAAGACCTTTCAATCAGTGCGATTTTTGATCTGTGCCACATCGCAGTGGGCCCCATACGTGGATCTTCTACTCCGTTTGCAGCAGGGATATATGGGTGTGTGGGCAGAGCGAACCTCTTACTTCCGACCATCTATCATTAGATTCACTACGTATACAAACATATGGCCTTTTTCAATGAACTCACAGCTCTGCGAGTTGCTTGTTGTCAGTTGTGTAATAGTTTCTTCCTCCTTTCAGGTACCACACAGAGCATGAGCTGCTCAGATACATTCATAGGCTACAGTCAAAAGATCTCTCCTTGTGCCACAGCATGATTCCTCTGGGATCTTGCACAATGAAATTGAATGCAACAGTGGAGATGATGCCTGTTACTTGGCCTGAATTTGCAAACATTCACCCCTTCGCACCTACTGAACAAGCTATGGGTTATCAGGTAGTTGCAGTCTTCTGTGTGAAATTTCTGATCTAATTGGATTTTCTTGTTCAGGAATGATCCTGATCTTGATTACTATGGTTTTTTCTTTTTTACTCAAGGAAATGTTCAAAGACTTGGGTGACCTCTTGTGTACCGTCACTGGTTTCGACTCGTTCTCCTTGCAACCCAATGCAGGTGCTGCTGGTGAGTATGCTGGGCTGATGGTTATTCGTGCATACCATATGGTAGGTGATCCAGACTCACTTGCAATTGAATTGTGTATTATTGTCCTGGAGAATGGAGGCTTTGAATATGCATGGCTTATCCCACTGCCAGATCAGGATATTTATTATCTGATTTTGGTGAAACTGTAGGCACGAGGAGACACTCATCGCAACGTTTGCATTATACCTGTCTCAGCGCATGGGACCAATCCTGCTAGTGCGGCTATGTGTGGAATGAAAATTGTTGCTGTTGGAACTGATGAAAAGGAAAACATCAACATTGAGGAGCTAAGGAAAGCTGCTGAAGCAAATAGGGACAATCTATCTGCTCTCATGGTACAAACTCTGCATTCTAAGAATTGGCTGTGGATTCTGCACTGAATCTGAGACTGGAAATCCCTTGAACAGTATTTTTTTATAAAAAATATCAATTTATGCTTTGCACTGATGTGCTCTATGTCACATGGGTGGGCACAGTCCAGCTGGAGACCTATCTATGACAGACACATGCCAGATAATTGCGGTGGAATGGGGGACAACTAGGTTGCACTGCCCAGGCGTGGCCCTTGTCCAGCCTGTCCTAGGACGGGTTTGGGCTGAGCCTCGAGGTCTGTGCGCTGGACCCATGCCTGAGTTTTAGGCCAATAAATAATTGGGTTTGATCTGTTTGCTTGTCTGAAGTCCTGAAGTAGGTCAGTTCAGACTGATTTATTAACATTGGTGTGATGAGTATTTACTAGTGGATGGGAACCAACCTGACCCTTACTTTTTAGTTCACAGGCTGGCAGGCCAGGCCTGGACTCAGGTCTTCATCTTATGGGCTGGGCTTGACATTTCTTCCAGCCCAGTTGCAAAGCTAGGGATAAATTCCACCACATTTATGGGCACCTCAACATGCACCAGAATTATGGCCATTGTTTTTTTTTTTTTCAGACTACTATTTCTTGGAGTGGTTCCTTGATCAATAGGAAATTTTTAGTAAAGATGTGCATACTAGTGCTGCTGTTACCAACTCAACCTTGAATTTTCTGTTTTGCCACACTACACCTGTGGTACCAGGCACCCATATCCATAGCTGTATTCTAGTTCTGCCATGAAGTAATCACTCAAATTGAAAGGGGGATAGCTATAAGATGTGATGATTTATAGGACAGAATGTTGGGCAGTTATGGAACAACATATTATAGGATGAGTGTAGCTGAAATGATGATGTTCAGATGGACGAGTGGCAAGACAAGAAAGGAGAGAATTAGAAACGAATCCATTCGAGGGAACTTAGGAGTGGTTCCAATAGGTAATAAGATGAGGGAAAGTAGACTTAGATGGTTTGGTCATGTGCAATGGAGACCAAGAATGGGGTGTGGGTTAGAAGAAGTGAGTTGGTACAAGTCAAAGGCTCTTAAAGGGCAAGGGGAAGGCTCAAAAGGATGTGTGTGGAGGTAATAAGAAAGGACTTGATTACCTATGGTTTTAACGATAGTTATATGGCCTTGATAGAGTGGAATTAACAGGATTCCTATAGCCAGCCCCAATTAATTGGGATGAGGCTTCGAGGATGATGATGGAGTGAGTAATCCTTAATCATGTTACACATCAAATTTACTGAAACTGCTAAGAATATACTATGAACAATCACCGGCAATTTCGAAGTATTGATTTATAACCCTTTTTTCAGGTCACATATCCTTCAACCCATGGAGTCTATGAAGAAGGCATTGATGTGATATGCAAGATAATTCATGATAATGGGGGGCAAGTCTATATGGATGGGGCTAACATGAATGCACAGGTTCGTATCTTCATCCATGTTCCTAAAATTTCTCTAATAACATATGTAGAAGTTACATTCTGCATGCATGTTTTATGGCTCCTGTTTGCTGAAACCACTCTGTTATGGGCTTTGCAAAGAAATATTAAATACATGTGGTGACTCATCCTCCTTAGATATGATGCTGATGTATGGTTATCCAGACCATCCAAACTGTGGGTCTCATTGCGGATGGAGCATATATCTAAATCGTATTGATCATGCAATCCTAACCATCCAATTAATGGCTATGAAATAGATGGTTAAAAGTAAAATAGTGGTGGGGGGGAGGTCCAAATTTGTAGTGAAAATAAGATGGTTAATGTTGTCTTCTCAGTGCAATTTTTATTTATTTATGCTCCATTCACAGTTGGGTCAACGTTTTGCAAGGTCCGGATTAGCTGTTCAACTATCCCATGTACATTGGAAGAATTGCTACCATTTTCTAAATGGTGCATAAGTAACATAGGAGTGTAGCCCATAATTGATATAGGTGGGGAATCTTGTCTGATAACTCTGTTTTGCTGTTTCTGCTTGGTGATTCTACATAACGAGAACTGCTCACACACAACTAGTTGTACATCCAACTATTTAGTATGTGGGCCCACTGGTGTTTGTATACTTCATGAATCAGGGATGGTCTAAATCGATCATCAACCAAGAATCACTAAAAATTAGGACTTCCTAATTTTCATGCTTTAACATCAAAGAGGTCAAAGTAGAAAAGAAAAAAGAAAAAAAGTGACAGGTTGATAGACAACATTTTTACGAAAGAATGGTTGATACTTAATTGAACACATGCCAAACACGCACGCACGCACGCACGCAATTGAGCCACCATCAAGACTCAGCTTTTGTGACCCAACAGGCAGGGGATGCAACCTATAGTTGCTTGGATGGAAAAAAAAAAGTTCTAGAAACAAATGTAAACAATTATAAACTGAGAGAATCGGAGATGATTTTCTAAAACTAAAATTACGAAGCTTTGTCTCATAATGTAATGATGCTTATAGTTGCATATGTTTAAGACCATAGCATAAACAACATTTCATTCGAAATGGCCCTTACCTAGAATGTCCTAGATTAGAATCTGAGAAAAGAATTGTGTTTGATTATCTGGAATGTTGAATGAAGACATGTTAAAAGGGAGATCTGCTTTCCTTGTTTGTTGGGTGCTCTGTCCATGTGGTAAGTTTTTTTTTTTTTTTCCTTAATCATTTATTGTCTATCAAGGGCTTCATTTTCCAAGTTCTTCCATTTCATTCCATCTCCCACTTGAAACTGAGATTAGGTTAAGATTCTGTTTGATACAAGCTGCGTGCGTGCAAGTGTATCTCTTTGTATGCTTAGGTCACCCACAGCTGAGATATACTTCTGGTCTAAGGCAGAACAGAAGTTGAAAAGAAGCACTTCTAGCATGAAGTACTGGTTTTCCATAGCTGTTTTGGTGGAGAGGCCTACATGAAAAACAACATGAAGGACTAGTTTTCCATGGCTGTTTTGGTAGAGGCCTGTTTGGAGAAGTTGGATTGGTTTTTTTTTTTTTATTGAATAAATAGCAATGATATTTTCGGCCATTTTGCTGGAAACTTGCCTATTCAACTATCCACCTGCTCATATTTGCTCTGTAGCAATGAACTGGTTTTTACTCATGCTATACACTTCGTAGTCCACCTTGCCTATTCAACTATCCAGCTGCTCATATGACCTTTTCTTTTTATTAATGGCCTATCATGAATGCCATGGGAATCCCTACATTGAATCTGTAAGATCACTTGAAATGTCTACACAATTCAATATTGTTGTACTGCCATTCGCCATCTTTTTCAAGTAGTCTATTTAAACTTTCTATAAACTAAAACCAGATAGAGTTCCCAAACAGAAAGATGCATAGGATGGTAGATTCACATTGGTTAGGAAGTACCCCATCATGGATGAACGTAACAAAAAACTTGATCCAAACCATTAAATCTTGATATTTTTTCTTGAATGTGAGACTGCTGGTGTATTTCCTAACCAATCTATTTTGCATGTAGAAAGGTTAGACTCAACCAAAAGAATAAATATTTACAAAATTGCAGTCAATTGTGACTCAATTGTGCATAAACAATCAACCTACATCTAAAAAAGCATCAGTAATCACATCAGGCTCCCAACCTTGTAACTTTGTCTGTCAAATCAAGTAAACTGTAAACCTACATTCCAAAAAAGATAAATAAAAACAAACAAATCCAATAACCCAAATATCTCCAAATGCCCTCCTAAATCCTAACTAAAACCATTATAATTTGCTGTTTGGATGGACAGATTGTGAAGGTAGGAATCACCTATGAGCTTTAGGAAGAAGATTTAAATGAGTGATTCCCATGATCTGGCCCATTCCTTAAATGGGTCCCTCCATGAACTTTCCATGGCCTGAAAAAATAGACTAGTTCGCTAATCAGGTGGGCCACAAGTGCATCAATCAAACTCGCATTCCATGGCCTTCATGGTGAGTGGATGGACTGATATTTTGGGCCGTGACATATTTAGTGTAGACCCCACCTAATTAATGGCGCAGATGGTGTGAGTGAATAATTTATCCAATCTTGACTTAGGGGAATCTGTAATAACATGTCTCTAAAGATCGAATGCGTGAAGAATCTTATGTTTTATACTCTCTCTCTCTCTGAAAGAATCAAAACTTGTATAAAATAGCTGCAAGTTTCTCTCTCTCTCTCTCTCTCTCAAAGCTTACGTTAAAATAGCTGCAACTTAAATATTTCTTAATTGTGATGAAATATTTAAAATATGAGGATTTGATGATTCTCAACCATGTCATCTTGGTGTATTTTTTACCAATGTGAACAAGTCACGTGATATCTTCTGTTACAGATACGATTTGGAGTTTGATAAGATGGCCAACTTAGTGAATGGCCCAGATATCTGGTGTAGATGCTGCATAGGCTTTGTGGTGGCTTTCAAGGCACGAATCGTATTCGGTTCAGCAAGAGCTCAATAGTTATAATTTGCTGTTTGGATGTTAGCATCTGATTTTTTATTTAATGAAAAGATTGCTACTCAAACCATAGCAGAAAATGCTATTTGTACTGTTGTGGATCAGGGTATGCAAAGAGCTAGCAAAAGTTACGGTAAAGGGTCCTGCTCTTGAAAGAGATGTAGCATTTCGAGCTATTCATAGAAGCCGTATACTATTAAGTTTCAGTTATAATTAATGATTTAATACAACTGAAGGCTTTAACCATCTACTTTCCTAGCAATTAGTCAGATGGCTAGGATCAATAGTTATAATGTCATGGGCCAAAATTTAGGCAGGCCCATACTTCAAGCGTTTCACTTAGTGAATGGCTCAGATCTCTCGAGTATGATTGCCTCTTATCTGGTAAAGGTATCTTCAGTGAAAAAAAAAAAGGAAACAAGATCAGCCCCGTTCAGTGGATGCCTATTATTAAGTTCATCTTATTTTAGTTAATATTAATCTTCTCTGGTATATAATTAGCGTTAACATGATCTAAGATTTTTAATTCAAAATTGTTGTTAACCTTTTTTTTAAATTATTATTTGTTAACTTGTTAATGGTTTTCATGGGAAATAAAATGCTAGGAACAAAATTCCAAGCAACCATAGAGAGAGGAATGTGTGGTTCAACTTTGGCAATCTGATGATCAAGGAAAAACTCCATTTGATTGCTATCTACACCATCGGATTTGTGGATTTCAATTAATTCCTTGTAGAGAAGTGAACACCTATTGCGAGCTGCATTCTAACCTGTCATGTCATCTACTCTTTCCCATCGGGCTCTTCAGCAGAAGCATAACAAAATTTGTCAGTTAAAAATTTTTAAGAATGAAATTTCTTCAAATACAAATTTATGATTATCTTTTTCACTACACGGAGATCAAGGAAAGCCCGATTAAGATTTTGATTCTTAATCACATATGTGAAGAAAACATTATGTATGTTTAATATAACTTTTGTTCTTACATTATAATACTGATACTCTTTATGTTTTATATTCTGGATTTTGCAGGTGGACCAGTTGATGGATTTGCTAACGTATGAGGTGGAAGTAGCTACAAAGGAAAGATTAGAAATGAAGGCTAGCTTCACGTATGGTCAAGAGATTGGTTTCAATATTGGGAACAAAATAAAGCCTAGTTGCTCATTCTATGGAGAATGGTTCACTTCAATGTGTAGATTTGTAACAAATATTAATATTATTTTTCACTAGAAGTGTAAGGACTTTAAGTTTCATATATGATATAATTATGATTTGTTAGGTTTTAATTTTTTTTTTGTTTTAAATAATTTGGATGACTATCAGGTGCAATAGATTCAAAAATAAATTCAAACGTAATAGGTGTGTTCAGAAAATTTAGCGACGGACCAAACCCGTCGCTAAAATTCCTAAATAAATGTCGCCCATAAATTTAACGACGGACCAATTTACGTGGCAACAATTTTGTACGACGGACCGATGTCCGTCGCAACAATATTGTACCACGGACCGATGTCCGTCGCTAAGTCCGTCGCTTTACATAATTTAGCGACGAACGTAATCCGTCGTTTAAAAGCGACGGACATAATTCGTCGCTTAAAATTTGCCACGGCCCATGCGACGAACCAAGTCCGTCGCTAATACAGAATTGCGACGGACTTCGTCCGTCGCAAAAATGCGATTTTGGCGTAGGAACAGGTTAGATGACCAAAAAATCATGGCTAGCATTAAGAAAGTTTTAATGGTGAGCGTCATTGTCCCCACAACTTTCACATTCTGTGGTGTGGTCCACTTGAGTTTTGGGTCTGCCACATTTTTTTGGGTCATGCTCTGAATTGATGTGGCAAAATAGATGAACGGGATGGATATACCACATATATCCTGATAGGGGTCCAATGAAATTTGTCAATGCGAATTAGCATTCCCTAAAGTACTGACAGCATTCCGCTCAAACACCAATCCCAAATTAAATCCGTGAATAATCTCCACTAAGTATTGCTTTTAAGTATGCCTAACAAACACCCAAAATGGCATGTCCAGTGGATGAAATCTGATTTTCAGATTTTAGGGGCGTATTAAGTGGTTAACAAAAAGCCTCCATCTTAGATTAGACTGTTCATTGCACAGACCTAATAATAGAGCCGTGGTGCCAAAATCACAATGATTGCATGATTCAGTGGGTCCCACTAGGGTCTGCATACCAACAGTTAAAACTGAATGCCAGTGATTCACATTCCAAATGCAATTTCCTTTCACTGAATGGGCATAAGTGTCTGACTTTTGTACCTTAGGCTGTTTACAACTGTACCGACCACATGAATTCTTCCCTCACCAAAGGGTGGGCCATGTATGGTGGTGGGTTCCACAGACTAGTAAGCACATCTCCTTCACAGTTTTAACAAGAAAAGACTGACAATTTTGGAAAATTTCAATGTACACTATTTGTACACTTGCTACTAGAAAACAAATTTTGTAATTTTCTTTTTGCCATTTCTGATCAGCACACAAAGTAGACTGGACCTGTGGTAGTGAAAACAAGGTAAAAGCTGCAACTCATTAGCTTTCTAATTAGAAATTTGGGCCTTTTGCAGACTGTGGGTGTACGCTCTTAACTGTCTGGCTGTCCCTGTTCAAACCATTCGTGGTTCGATCTATGGTTGCCTATTTAAATGAGGACAGTTAGTGGACCACTGTCCCTCTTGTTTGGAACAATTTGCTTGCTGACTATCTGAATGTATGGTTGATATTATTGGAGTGTGATGTTTGGGCCATTGCCCATCCTTGGTGGGGCATATTGAATGGACAGACCAAGGCATAGAAATAGCAAGCATGCCAACTGAACCTATGATATGGTGCGACTGTAGTGCATAGACTATTAGGTAATGACCTCAAGAAGGGATGGACCTGGATATGGCAGGCTTTTTTTTCCTTCAATTTCTGCCCCAAATCTCAGCGATCTTCTCACATCATCACATCTCGTCCAAGGATTAAAGTTTGCAAAAGCCCAAATGCATGCAGGGATCTGCGTGCCAATACACGAGCACAGATGCAAATATGAGGCCTGAGCTTCCCATCAGGCAGGTTTTGCCATGTGGATCTTCATGTTCTGGCTCAAGAACCCAGCAAAAAAATGGTTGTAATGGTTCATTCAGTAACTGTGGCCCACCTAAGGAATCAAGTAGTCTAATTTTAAGGAAAGAAGATCCACCTAGTATGGCTCACCTGATGGAAAGCCTGGCTATCACACCTGTGATGCATTGGCATGTGAAACGGCTGTTGGCTTAGTAGACCTAGGTTTAAAAATGGTTTTATGACAAATGGAGGTTACATTGCCCGACTGCCGCTACCATTTTGTAAATGGAGTTAGCTATGCCAGCAGTGCCAGCCCAAAAAATGGTGTTATAAATCATAGTCCAGGGTTAATGTAATGATCAAGTCAGTTTAACTTAGGCATGATGGGTTTCTCGAACTAAAGACTTCTCTCATGCTAAACCAGATGGATGGCGTGGTCGGCCCCACGATAGGGGCAACACCCGCTAAGCTCTTACTTGAGTAACACCTACGTACCTACAGCAGTTGACGACAGTTTCATTAATATAATTTTAAATTTTCCTTTATATTTCTTGTGGATTGAAGAATTTCCTTGTGCATTCAAGGTCTTTTAATCACTTGAAGTAGATGGTGATCTTCTTTGCATTATCCATGCCCTTCCTTGTTTGTGGGGTTGGCCCGGCCCTATCAAACTTGATTTAAGATTTGCTTCCTGTTGTATTGGTGTCATTCGCTTGGTTTTTGAGTCCCACATGATCTTATAAACATGACCAACTCCAACAATAGTTTAAACTAGGGATCTATGTTGAACAATATTATATGTTAACAAGTGTCTTTAAATTGACCATTCTCTATGTACGATGGTGGTCCACTTGATAATTGACCGGCCACTCATCATTGGCATGGGCCATTTGTCACCGGCATCGCCCTAGCCCTAGGCCAAGTTTTGGGCGCCAAGAGTTAGCTATATGGGGTTGAACCGCTAAGGTTAGGGCAGGCTTCCTGGCCCATTGCCAATCCTAGGATGCCTTCAGGCTTCAAGGCATGGGATTCTCATGGTTCCATATGGTGCACCATAAAAACGTGGTAAATGTGTTTCATGATCTGAACCATTCATCCAATGCCTGGCCATTGTTTATGGCTACTAACTAAATTTTCTTTGATTGGACTATCTTAGCCTATTAATAAATTAATGAACCCTTTTCTTACCGGATTGGAGCGATTTAGGGGTCATGATGGGTATGGTTGCATTTTGTCCTGACCTGGCCCAGATCCTCAAGCCCTAATGGGCTAAAAAGGGCCCGACCCTAGCCTTCACTCTAGTGAACAGGGCTAGAAGAGAGTTAGTCTGAGACATGATGTATTCCTTAGATCCACACCTTTCATCGATTTTTTTCATGACAGTCCAGGCTCAATCATGAATTTCGGGCCCAATCATCAAATGGGCCAGGAATCTGGTACTAAATTTGAAAGTATTTAACAAGAAGGTGAATGCTATAAGGGCATTTGAGTGAGTGCACATTTTTTTTTTTTTTTTTGCACCAGATTTGACATTTTGGAATTTTTTATCCCTTCGGTATGTTAAAGCCACTCACTAGGTGGCCCCTACATGTGCACATGTGTAGAATGAAGGTGACGTGCAGTACTAAATAAATGGACGGTTAGGAAAAACTGACCAACCATCCAGTATATACATGTGGCCCATGTCGTGATCTCATATAATTGTTCTTTTAGAAAAGGCAACTACGAAGTGGTGGTCCCACCACGAAGTTGGTCGTGTGTGTGTGCGTGCGTGTGAGAAGGCGGACGGTCGCACCCTAAGCTTTATTAGTCAAAAAGAAAAAAAGTACAAAGGATGGGAGGGGGGCAAAGAACCTGACCTCCAAAACAATGGACAACATAACACGTCGAAAAAAGGCAATCAATATCTGATAAACAGCTTTTGTTTATTAGCAAAAAAACAAAAGCTTTTATAGATTGATTGACAATAAAAAATTAAAAAAAAAAAGAATAAAAAAGTAGAGTTACAGGGAGAATCAACAGTACAATTGCTAGAAACAAAAAGCAAGAGAAAATCCCATCCACCTCTTATTCAATAAATGTGATGCGAGGGATGTGAGCAATCTTGTCCCGATCTTCTCCTCCTCCTCCGTAGAGCTCTTCTAAGAGTGGACAGCCGATGATCATCAATTCTTGAAGCATGGTGAGCTGTTGCAACTCCTCTTCAGGTAGAGACCTCAACTCTCGACAAAACCAGATCTCCAGAGTTTTGAGGGATTTGAGTTGTCCCAACCAACCACCAGGGATCGATGTCAGCTCATCACTATCCCTAATCACCAAATGGTGAAGGTTGGGGAGGACGGGTAAGGGCCCTCCCGATGGCAACCCATCATTACTTATGTATATACTCAGCTTCTGGAGGATCGGTGGAAGGTTGCTCGGCAACTCCTTCAGCTTTCGGCATCCTTCTATTTCTAATTCGAGGAGAGATGGCATAACCTCTCCATCTCCACCTCTCAATTCCCACTCCTCCCAATTTTCCATGAAGGAGAAAATGAGGGTCTCTAGCTTTGGGAATGAGACACCAGCACCACTTCCGTCATTGTTATCATCCCCACTGAATTCACCACCCACATATCTCACCTCTTTCATTCCCTCAATCCAAAGGTATTTAAGGAATGGTAGTTTCCCAAGACCTGGCAATTGTTTACACTTGTCACATCTCTCCAGTTCCACCTTAACTAGATTGGAGAACACTGGATCCTCTATCCACTTGGGAAGCTTCGAACCTTTGTAATCCCTTATATGAAACGTTTTCAAGCTTGTGCAAGGATGGAGGACTTCAAGCACGGCCTCAATTTTCTTCACCTCATCATCCAACAGCTCAGCATCATCATCTTTGTACTTCAACGTTAGAGTATGAAGGTTCTGCTTGTTATACAGTTCTGCTTCCCTAGCTTCGTCCTTGCTCCTCGCATTTCCCAAGCAGGTAATTTCAAGTCTTCCTTCAAGATGATTGAGGTGTTTCAGCTCTATCCATTTACATCCCTCGTCGCCACCCCCCACAATGAACTTTGTTAACGTCCGAAGCCCAGTTAGTCTGACTATACCCGGTGGTAAGTACATCAGCTGCCAGGTGTCGTCTAATTCTAGATGTCTCAGGCTAATCATTTTCCCCATCCCTCTAGGAAGTTTTTTTAGCTCAAGACAACCATTGAGTATCAAGTTCTGTAAATTTCCACAATTGGTCACCACCTCCGGCAATTCCTCTATTTCTGTGTTAAATAAATCAAGGTATCTCAAATGTTTCAACTGTCCCACCGTCTCAGGCAATTCCTTTATTTTTGTGCCAGATAAATCAAGGTATCTCAAATGTTTCAACTGTCCCACCGTTTCAGGCAATTCCTTTATTTTTGTGTGAGATAAATCAAGGTATCTCAAATGTTTCAACTGTCCCACCGTTTCAGGCAATTTCTCAATATCAGCATGAGTCAAGTCCAACGCCCTAACGCATCTCAAATGCTGAAATAAATTTTGTGGCACCCTGTGCATCTGGCCTAGCCACGACTTTCTTGACTTGATTAGCAATGTCCTCAACTTCTGGGCCTTATGCGAGGTGGCCAAAATGGAAGCAATTTCATCAGCTTCATTTATATCACCAGCTTCATTACTAACAATTAAAACAGAATGGCGGACATTGTTTAGGTTCAACGAGGCTTGCTTTCCAACCTCCACCACTGAACACTCACTTCCTGCAACAGATTGCGCAAGATCATGAACTAAATCATGCATCTTGCACCAACGCACGTTCTCGTAATCGTCCAGTACTGCATCCTGGAGCAAGGAGCGTCTTAGTAAATCATCAAAATACAGTCCACCAATTTCCTCCATGTCTTCATCACTTCCCTCGGAGCGGATGAAACCTTGTGCCACCCATAACTTGACTATCATACCCTTCTCTATCACCCAATCTTTCGGGAAAATAGAGCAATACGCGAAGCACTGTTTGAGAGCGAGAGGCAAGTCATGGTAGCTTAACAACAAAGCTGGTAAGACATCACCAGCTGACTTCCACATCTCGCTTCTCAAGACAAGCTCCCACTGACTTTTTGTCCTTCTCGAACACATGGCACTCCCTATTGTCTTTGCTGCGAGGGGCAACCCTTTGCACCTCTTTACAATCTCCTTTCCAATCTCTTCGAACTCCGAACACTCTTCAGCACTCCGATGCTCGAGTGCTCTACAGCTGAACAATAACCAGCAATCGTCATCGGATAAGACTGCCGGTTTGTATATGTGGGCACTTCTCACCACCAATGCAACATTTTCACTACGAGTGGTTACGATGATTCGACTCCCTACTGCACCAGCTAGGAAGGGTACTCTAAGTATTTCCCACCTCTTACTGTCTTCACTCCAAATGTCATCAAGCACAAGCAAGAATCGCTTTGCTCGCAACATTTCCTGGAGGTGAAGTTGCAACTGATCCAAGTTTAATTTTTCACTATTAAACTTAGTGTCTGCAGATTTTATAATTGATTCTGTAATTCGTTTTACATCAAAATCTTCAGAAACGCACTCCCACATTCTCATGTCGAAATGCCCCCTCACTTTCTCATCGTTGTAGACAAGCTGAGCAAGGGTGGTCTTCCCCAACCCCCCCATTCCAACGATAGAAATGACGATGGGCACCTCATTTACATTTCCACTACTCTCCCCCAGTAACAAGTCTAGGACTTCATTTTTTTCACGCTCTCTACCTACCATTGATGATTGGTCGATTAGGGACCCTATCTCTCGCTCTTTGATAACACTCCGCCTAACTTCACTATCCTCTCTCTCCCTCACTCCACTATCTACTCTAATAAAACGAAATTGGTTCATCTCATTGGTGATATCATCTAATCTACCCCTCACCTCCTTTATCCTACTCCCAATCCTGTGGCGTAACTTGACGTGATTGAAGCAAGTAACAGGACAGAGGAAGCTTCTTACCTTCTTCTTGCTGAAACAGGAGCCATCACCTTCATCTGGTGCTTGTGATATGAGAGCTTCTGTCGTCCACTCATCTAGTATGTCATCTAGATCGTAGGCCACGTCTTTAACCTTCTCCAGCCAGATTTTCACCATTCTGTCCTTCACACGCCGAGACTCAGCATCTTCAAGCACAGCTTGGATCAAGCTGAAAGTAGGAGAAAGCTTTTCGATCTCTTTGGTGACACCCATCAACAAAGTGACCTCATCTTCAGCAACTTTGGCCAATTTCTCTATTGTAAGAGAGACCAGAGAATCAACCATGTTTTCTGGTTTTGGAATTGATGGGAAGAAGTTAAGAATTTGAGTTCAGAGGGGTGTAGAAACAAGAAATGGGAAGGGCTTTGAAGATATTGTTGGAAGTTGCAAACCAATCTGGTCCATCCATTTGGTCAAATCGTTGGATTCCCAAGGGAGGAGTAATTGCTGAGAAGCTTCCAGCAGCTTGGTGTGTATTCTCCATGAAAATGTTGGCTTCCAATGCATTGGAAAGAAAAGGCATTTAATCTTTTGTTTCTGTTTTTTGAAAAATAGTTATTACATGCCCTTGTAGTGTATTGTTGTAAGGGCAATTTAGTCATTTTAACTATGTTGAAAAGTCTATATAAGGAGGGGTTTTGTTGTACGTTTGAGTAAGGAAAGTGTAATACACAAATATAAGTAAATACTTTAGAAAATTCTATTTTCATCTTCCTTTTTTTTCTTTCTTTGAAAATTATCTTTCTTGAGTTGTCTTGAGGCTTTAAAAAGCCAATCAATCCATCTTCTTAAGGCTCAGTACAGCCAACAAAGTGGTATCAGAGCCCTTGGTTAAATGGCCACTGCGATCCAACAGCAGATTCCTAAGTTGTCAAAAGACAACTATGAAAATTGGTGTATCCAAATGAAGGCACTGTTCGGGTCACAAGACCTATGGGAGATCGTCACCGACGGATACGAAGAGTCCACTACCGAGCAAGAAGCCGCCTACACTGCTGAGCAAAGGACCAACCTCAAAGAACAAAGAAAGAAGGACAAGAGGGCCTTGTTTCTTGTCTATCAAGGGTTGGACGAATCCACCTTTGAAAGGATCGTCGAAGCGACGTCAAGCAAGCAAGCATGGGAGACTCTTTGCACCATTTTCAAAGGAGTTGATCGTATAAAAAGTGTTCGTCTCCAAACCCTTAGGGCCGAGTTCGAGACCGCACACATGAAGGAAGGTGAGACCATTTGTGATTATTTTTCAAGGTTGCTTCTTATTGTTAACAACTTGAAAAGAAATGGTGAAAAAATCGAAGATATACGTGTGATTGAAAAAGTGCTTCGATCCCTCACAACCAAATTTGAGCATGTGATTCTGGCCATAGAAGAATCAAAGGACTTGGAAAAACTTTCCATTGAAGAACTAATGGGATCGTTGAAAGTGCATGAGCAACGAATGCAAAAGAATGCCGGTTCAATGCTTGAACATGCCTTGGAGTCTAAGTTGACTCTAAATGAACAAAAGAATGGCCATACACAAAGAGGGGGTCATGGCACTAGCAATCGTGCAAGAGGCAGAGGGCGTGGATACCATCCAAGCCATCAACAATATCAACAAAAGTTTACCAGTTTCCGTGGAAGAGGAAATGGTAGAGGCCGGTTCGTGCGTGGTCGTGGAAACACAAAGAACATTCAATGCCACAATTGCAAGAAATTCGGCTACTATGCCTCTGAGTGTTGGAGCAAAGTGGATCAAGATGAACGATCCAACTATGCTGAAGCATCACAAGAAGACTCCACACTCCTCCTCGCACAAGAAAAGGCATGTGAACGGCCGGATGTGTGGTATCTTGACACTGGTGCAAGCAACCACATGAGTGGTAACAAAGAACTGTTCGTGGAACTCACAGAAGGAGTTCGTGGCAACGTGAGTTTTGGCGACTCATCAAAGGTACCAGTAATAGGTAAAGGAAAAGTTAAAATCTATCAGAAGAATGGTGAGCCAAATTACATCTCTAATGTGTATTACGTACCAAACATGAAAAATAACATCCTCAGTATCGGCCAACTCCTTGAGAAGGGGTATGTCATACATTTGGAGAACTATTCTCTCTCTATAAGAGATGCTCACATGAGACTTGTGGCTCAAGTCCAAATGGCGAAGAATCGCATGTTTCCGCTCCATATTAACACAAAGGCTGATAAGTGCCTCTATGGACTCGTGAAGAATGATTCATGGAGATGGCATCTTCGCTTTGGGCATCTCCATTTCAGCGGCCTTAAACTCGTCTTCATTAAGCATGGTGCATGGCTTGCCGACTATTGAAGGTCCAGAACATGTGTGTGAGGCGTGCACACTCGGCAAGCAACAAAGGAACTCCTTCCCAAGTGGAGTGTCCAGAAGAGCAAAGGAACCATTGCAGTTGGTTCACACTGATATTTGCAGACCACTTGAAACACCCTCTCTTGGAGGTAATAAATATTTTATTACTTTCATTGATGATTTTAGCCGAAGACTTTGGGTGTATTGCATTAAAGAAAAATCTTCTGCTTTCGCTATCTTTAAAATTTTCAAAGCTCGTGTTGAAGTTGAAAGTGGTTATAAAATTAAAGTACTCAGATCTGACAGAGGTGGAGAGTACACCTCAAATGCATTTTGAGATTATTGCAGGGAACAAGGCATCAAGCAGCAGCACACTGCAGCATACACGCCACAACAGAATGGCATTGCGGAACGAAAGAACCGCACCATCCTCGATATGACAAGAACCATGCTCAAAGAGAAAGGCCTGCTAAAGAGCTTCTGGGCAGAGGCAGTTGCATGTACTGCCTACTTGCTCAATCGGTGTCCAACCAAGAGCGTCAGAAACATGACACCACAGGAAGCATGGAGTGGCTACAAACCGAGCGTGGTGCACCTAAGGATCTTTGGGTGTGTCGCCTACACTCAAGTTCCAGAAGCAAGAAGAAGAAAACTTGATGATCGTGGCGAGAAATGCATCTTCATCGGCTACAGTGAAGAATCTAAAGCCTACAAGCTCTACAATCCACTAACCAATAAAGTAGTGGTGAGTAGAGATGTGGTCTTTAGTGAGGAAGAAGCTTGGAAATGGAACAATGAAGAATCAACCAAAGATATTCAAGTCGAAACAGAAGAACAGGAAGAAAGACATGACCATCGAGAGCAAACGCCCGCAACACCTTCTTCGGCCGCATCTTCAGTACAAAGAAGTCCAGGAGTACATTCCATCTCTCCTGGAAGTACTCCATCAAGTCAAAATTCGGCTGGCTCATCCTCACCCATGGCACCTATCAAAATGAGAAGCTTAAGTGACATTTATGAGCAAACTGAAGAAGTCAATTTTTTCTGCCTATATGCAGATCATGAGCCTCTGACGTTTCAGGAGGCCATAAAAGAAGAATGTTGGAGAATCGCTATGAAAGAAGAAATCCAAGCCATTGAGAAGAATGACACATGGAAGCTTACTACGCTTCCTAATGGCCAGAAAACTATTGGTGTCAAATGGGTGTACAAAATTAAGCGAAATGCTGATGGTGAGATTGATCGCTACAAGGCAAGGCTCGTAGCAAAGAGCTACAAACAGAAGTACGGGGTGGACTATGAAGAAGTTTTCGCTCCTGTTGCTCGCCTTGATACTGTAAGGATGATTATCTCTCTTGCAGCCCATCACAGTTGGATGATCTACCAACTGGATGTGAAATTTGCATTCCTGAATGGAATTCTGGAAGAAGAAGTTTATGTTGACCAGCCTGAAGGCTTTGTTATACAAGGTGAGGAACACAAGGTGTATCGGTTAAAGAAAGCCCTCTATGGGTTGAAGCAAGCTCCACGTGCTTGGAATGCACGCATCGACAACTATCTTCAAGCGAACGGCTTCGCCCAATGTCCATATGAGCATGCAGTCTACATCAAGAAGAATGCTCATGGCGATATGCTCATAGTATGCCTGTATGTTGATGATTTGCTTTTTACAGGGAATAGCTAACCAATGTTTGATGAATTCAAGAAGGCTATGTTTAATGAGTTCGAAATGACCGATGGAGGTCTGATGTCCTTCTTTCTGGGCATCGAAGTGAAGCAACAATATGGTGGCATCTATATATCTCAGAAAAAGTATGCCAAGGAATTACTTGAAAAGTTCAAGATGGCCGATTGCAATGCCGTAAACACGCCTGTAACAACGGGCTTAAAACTGACAAAGGACGGAGAAGGAAAAAGTGTGGACTCGACTCTGTTCAAGAGTCTAATTGGAAGCCTAAGGTACCTCACAATCACAAGGCCGGATATCGTCTACAGTGTTGGGCTTCTAAGCAGGTACATGGAAGCACCAAAAGAATCACACTAGCTAGCTGCAAAAAGAATGCTCAGGTATGTCAAAGGAACAATGGAATTCAGTCTTTTCTATCCATACGATGATGAAGCAATGCTGTATGGATACTCAGACAGTGATTGGGGAGGTGACCAAGATGAAAGAAAGAGCACCACTGGCTATGTATTTTATCTCGGGTCGACTGCTTTCACATGGAATTCGAAAAAGCAGAGTGTGGTCGCCCTGTCCACATGTGAAGCTGAGTACGTGGCAGCATCATCCACTGTCTGTGAGGCAATTTGGTTAAGGAACCTATTAAAGGAGCTGAAGCATTCGCAAGAAGAATCCACAGTCATATATGTGGATAACAAGTCAGCAATCGAGCTTGCTAAAAATTTGGTACAGCATGGAAGGAGCAAGCACATCGATACTCGATACCATTTTCTAAGAGATCAAGTAAAGCAGAAAGCGATAAAATTGAAATATTGTCACACCACTGAACAAGTAGCGGATATTTTCACCAAGGCACTGCTAACAGATGCATTCAGACGACTAAGATTGATACTCGGAATGAAACCAGTTTTGGTTTGAAGGGGAGTGTTGGAAGTTGCAAACCAATCTGGTCCATCCATTTGGTCAGGTCGTTGGATTCCCAAGGGAGGAGTAATTGCTGAGAAGCTTCCAGCAGCTTGGTGTGTATTCTCCATTAAAATGTTGGCTTCCAATGCATTGGAAAGAAAAGGCATTTAATCTTTTGTTTTTGTTTTTTGAAAAATAGTTATTACATGCCCTTGTAGTGTATTGTTGTAAGGGCAATTTAGTCATTTTAACTATGTTGAAAAGTCTATATAAGGAGGGGTTTTGCTGTACGTTTGACTAAGGAAAGTGTAATACACAAATATAAGTAAATACTTTAGAAAATTCTATTTTCATCTTCCTTTCTTTTCTTTCTTTGAAAATTATCTTTCTTGAGTTGTCTTGAGGCTTTGAAAAGCTAATCAATCCATCTTCTTAAGGCTCAGTACAGCCAACAGATATGAGAGAGTTAAGAATTTGAGTTCAAAGGGGTGTAGAAACAAGAAATGGGAAGGAGAGAGAGAGAGAGCTGCAAATATAGAGAAGGAAAGAAGAGGAGAGAGAATGGTGAGGTCCAAATGGTGCAGAGATGGTTATATAAGAAGAGTAAAGCAATGGTTAAGAACTGTTGGTTACATTTCTACCATACGAAAGAGTTTTGAGTCAAGGTGCCTCAACAGTGATGTTTTTTGATAAATCCACACCGTCCATCCGTTTTGGGAGCTCATTTTAGTATAGTAGGACAAAAATGAACCGGATCCAAGACTCAAGTGGGCCGAAAACGTGAGATTTGAACGTCCACAGTTGAAATATTTGTGAAGCCACAGGAGTTTCGAATCAGGATAATATTTGTTTTTCCAGTTCATCCCAGTAGTAGTGACGTTATGAACGGTATGGATTTCATATAAACATCACTGTGGACCCCAGGGAGGTTTCAACGGTAGTAATTTACCTACCCACCTTTTCCTTTAGTGAGGCCCACTTGAGTCTTGGATCTAGTTCATTTTAGTCTTCATGTCCTAAAATGAGCTCCCAAAATGGATGGACGGGGTGGATTTATCAAAAAACATCACTGTGGGCCCCGCCGTGGTTCCAAATTCCTGCGCAAGGCTTTCGCATGAAATCCGCTACCGGAGAAAGATGCCTATTTGATGTGATACCTTTTTCCAAAGATATCAGACATATGGAATCTCGTGACTCAGGCATTCACACTGGTGGACCCACTATGGATGTGGACGGTCAAGAGAATTGATGACTGTTGAAACGGACGGTTGAAAACTAAGATGGATAGTCGGTCCACTCAGATTGTCCGTCATGTAGCATTTGCAAGGGTTCCATTAAATGAACGCTCAGAGGTATCTGAGCGGGCACCTTGCTAGCGTTTGATCCATTGAGAATGGACTTCTTTTTACCACTGAGCATTCTAAAATTATCGATCTGGACTATCCATCAGGTTCATCCCACCATATGTAGTCCGCGATGAAAATACCAAGCCTAGTGAATGGTTCAGATTGCACTATTATAATCGCTAAATACCTCAATTATGATGAATTACATGAACATATCACATTGATTACACGCTCATGCATGAAGAGAATACTTTGTAGCGCAAAAGTTTTTAATGGCAGGTATTCAATTCCTATTATGTGGTATGCTTGGGTTTTGGATGTGCTCTATTTTTGTAATCATGAACTAACATGACATGGAAAAACTGATGGACGGCATGGATATACATCGTATGCATCTAGTTGAGCCAGTGACCCAACCTAACTAGTGTCAAAGATCCAAATCTCAGGTGGACGTACGACAATGCAGGAAACAGTGGGGATTGAATCTCACCGTTGAAAACTTTTTGGGCGCCACAGAAGTTTTGGATCAAGCTTATATTTGTATTTTCCCTTTCATCTAGGTTTTTGTGGCCTTATCAACAGGTGGGATGGCAAAAAAACATTAGAGTATGCCCTACTAAGTTTTTAATAGTGGACATTCAGTCTACGCTGTTTTCCTGTGTTGTGCTCCACCAGAGATTTGAATCTGCTTTATTTTTTAGGTCATTCCTTAAAATGTACTGAAAAACTAGATGGACGGTGTGGATGAAACAGATATATCATAGTGGGCCCACAGAGGTTTGACACCAGCTATCTGGCTGGCGTTGGGTCCCCCTTATCAGTCACTGGAGCCTGGGAATCAAAGTGGTTGGAACGATTCAATGGCTAGGGAATTGGCTGACGGAGGGGTAACAAGTTGTAGGTGAGGCCTGATTGTAGGGCCCACCTTAATGTATGTGTTGTATATCTAGTCCATTTAACCAAAATTTTCAGATAACTTTAAGACATGCTTGCAAAAATGAGGCAGATCAAAACCTTATGTGGACCACACAGTAAGAATTGAATTGCTACTATTAAAAACTTCATGGTGACCACAGAAGTCTTGGATCAAGCTGATATTTTTGTTTTCCCTTCATCCAGCTCTGTGTGACCTTATCATTATGTTGGATGGAAAATAAACATTACAGTGGGTTGCAGGAAGTTTTTAATGGTAAGCATTTAATCACCACTGTTTTCCTTTGAATCTGCCTAATTTTTGGGACCATATCCTACGATGATCTAACAAAACGTATGAACAGTGTGTATACACAACACATACATCAATACGGGCGCCCATGGTTCAGTCAAGGAAGAGGTGATAAATGGCAAGTGGACGGCTACTTAAATCTCGTGGGTAACACGTACGGCACTAAAAAGTTGTTCGTGACTTTGGTGGATCCTGATTTTGGGGCCACTCGTAATGCATGTGCTTTACATCCCTGCCGTCCATCCGTTTTGACGGCTCATTTTAGAGCATGATGCTCAAAATGAAGTAGATCCAAATCTCAGATGGACCACACCACAGGAAACGGTGATATATAGAAACCATGGCCCTGCGTGGTAGAACCATCGGTTGGGCCACTTGCACAATTCAATCGATCAGCCGAGGCTTTGGGTTAGCTCTAAATGCCTGTTATGGGTTACCAAGCAAAAATTACACTCATCAGAAAATTCCTGTCATCCAATCAGTACCTTATAAAATGATTGGTCGAGATTGTTCACACAGAAATAAGTTCAATCAACAATTTGAGCAATTCATTTGTTAGCAGCCATCATGAATCAGTTATTGTTTTAAATCATCTCTTTTATCATGCAATCCTATCCAGTCCATACACCGCTTAAAAAACAAACGGCTACCTAAGAGAGAGAGAGAGAGGTAGAGGGGGAGGTACAGGCCTTAAAAACTAAGTTCGAGTTCTAAGGAACGGTTCAGATTGAGCAATTGGAATCTCTAAATATCCCAATTTTGATAATCGTGAGCTCACATTGGAGAGCCGCTAGTAATGGTGATTAAATGCAGAGGGCCCACCAAAGGAGAAAGATGCCTATGTGATGTGATAGAAGAAGCATCCCATGCTACATTTTTACAAAGATATCAGACACATGGAATCTCGTGACGCACATTGCACACAAAAATCAACTTGATGCATTCATACTGGTGGGCCTACCGTTGATGTGCTCAGTCAAGAGACGCGGATTGCTTACTGACTCTACAGGTGGCAGGTAGCTACTTGACATTGCTCTGTGGCCCTACCATAATGCATGTGTTTTTATCAACGTAGTCCATTCATTTTTTTTTCCCAATCCGTTTAGGGCGGGCGCGGATTGGGTACCGAGCTTGGGACATGCTGGGGCTCTGGGGGTCACTGTGTTGTATGGATATCACCCACACTGTCCATTCATTTTTCTATGTTATTTTAGGTTATGGGCCAAAAAACGAGGCATATTCATGTTCAAGTGGGCCACACCAATACAAGCAGTGGTGGTAATGATGTCTACAGTTGAAACCTTCCTAGGACCCACCGTGATGTTTATTTGCCATCCAATCTGTTAATAAGGTCATAAAGACCTGGATGAAGGGAAAACATGAATATAAACTTGATCCAAAACTTATGGGAAATCCAAGAAGTCCTCAACAGTAAGAGTTTAATCCCTATTTCGTGGTCCACCTGAAATCTAAATATGCCTTATTTTTTTGGTTAATATCCTAAAAGAACATGGAAAAATGGATGGATAGTGCGGATAAAACCCATACATCATGGTGGCCTTTAGAGCCCCAGCCTGTCCCAAGCTCGAGACAGGATGGGAAGTAACCAATCCACAGCCAGGAGGATTGGGACCACATCACAGGAATCCCACTATGTGGTTCATTGGAGACTTAGATCTACCTCATTTTTTGAGCTTATATCCTAAAATGATATGGAAAAATTGATGAAGGGTGTGGATAAAACTCAAATATAGTCCACCGTGAAAATTCACAACCATCAAAACAGCTTTCTTTTCTCTATCAATCACATGCAAAAATGGATGACGAGGATCACGTAACAAAAGTCAAATGTTTCAAAGGTAAGGATCCATAAGTATTATGGTATGGCCCAATTGAGTTTTGGATAGTCCTGATATATGGGCACCAAAGTGAACATGATGATCGTATGAATTGGATTCCATGAAAACATTATGGTGGGCCACAGACATCTCATTGTAGGTTAACCTACAAAGATTTGTAGTTGGGTCCAGTCTCATCAAGTTAACATGAAATCGGAGCTGCCTAAATTCATTGGCTGAAAGATGAGGGTCGTGCATTCACCAGGTGGGTCACTTGTACGGGCGCGAATTAGGTGTTACCCTGGGAACTGCTTAGTGGGTGTTACCCCTACCGTGTGGGGCCCATCTTGATCTATTTTTTTATATATCTAGGCCATCTATCTGTTTTTTCATATCATTTTAGGATGTGATCCAAAACCCTAGGAAGATCCAAATCTCCGGTGGACCATAACACTAGAAACAGTGATGAATAACCATTAAAAACGTTTTGTGGGCCATAAAGGTTTTGGATCAATCTGATCTTTATATTTTCTCTTCATCAAGACCTTATTAACATTATCAAGAGCTTGGATTGTAAATAAACATTACCAAAACTTTAGAATGAGATCTTTGGAATTTTTAATGGTGGGGCACTCAATGACACTGTTTCTAGTGGTATGGTCCACTTGAGATTTGGATTTGCATAATTTTTGGAACCTCATTCTAAAATGGGCTGTAGAAACGGATGGACAGAGTGGATATATAAAATATCATCCATGTGGCCCATACGGTAGGGGTAACACTCACTAAGCTGTCGGGGGTAACACCTAATTCACGCCCCACTTGTACATTCAGTCAGTCATCCATGGGCCGTCGATTGTTTTCTACCATTTTTTACAAGGAATTCCGATAAATGGGTAATAATTACTTAACAAGGTAATTTCTACATGCATTTCGAGGATACAATGGCGGGTTGCTTTTTGAACAGGGAGGTGTGAATTTCATGTGGGGTCCACTGTGATGTATGTGGCTTATCCACGCTGTCCATCCGTTTTGCAGGATGATTTTATGGCATGAGCCCAAAATTGAGGTAGATCCAAAGCTTAAGTGGACCGCGCCACACAAAATAGTCGGTTGAACGCTTACCATTAAAAACCTTTTACGATCATGATTTCCTATGGTGTGGGCCACTTGAGCTTCAGATTTGCCTCATTTTTTGGCTCGTATCCTATAATGTTCCAATAAAATGGATGGACTATGTAGATATGTCACGGACATCACAATAGGGCCCACAAATGGACATCGAACATCTTTTGCAAGGAGGAAACATGATGTATTTACTACCTCAATCAAACATCTAACATTTACAATGATTATTCATTTACACCTTTTTACATGCATCTACGTACATTTACAACAAAACAAACAAGCCATTACAATGATTATTCATTTACACCTTTTTTATATGCATCCACGTACATTTACAACAAAACAAACAAGCCGTGAGGGAAAGAATAAAGGGCATTAGGGAGGGTGACACCCACCATAGAAATTTCTAAATGGAATGTAGGTATACGATTGTGCATATACCCTTCAATCGATTCATCAAGTGTGCTCGACTATGATGAAGGGACAACAAAATGCACACTATTTCAAGCTCTATGAATATATTGGTATATCACTCCCTGCATTTTGTCCCGCATGAGCTTTGAAGTCAGGTGATTATCAATGCAAGGACACATGCTTGATTAACGGGTCCAATTCCATCCAACATCAATGTTGGGCCTACATTGCTCCTACCACTTTTCCCTGCTTTTCCCAATTGGGTAGTTATTTGATACTGTGGCTGTGTGGCACTTGATACAGTTGCACTTAGAAATGATCATTCCGCCTACATATATTAAATTAAAACTTTGTGCCGTGTAATAATAAAAAAAATTAAAAAAATCAAATGAGTTGAAAGCCCCTAACTTTAGTTTCCCATGCACTTGTTTGCTTACCGTGCAATTTCTTAATAGTTTTTAAGTACCTTTGCTCATTAGTCACACTGTCAAAAGTTTCTGTTTCACTTTCATTAGTCCTAGGAAGAAAAGAGATCACCATTAAAGGGAAGCCTTTCGCATGCATGGTAGCTAGAATATGTTGAAAATATATTCATTGGTAGACTCTGCGGAGTTTCAACAGGGGGTCTTGGTTTCAAAACCCATCAGTGGTGAAAATCCACGCCGCTGACAGCACCAGTGGGTGTGTTGCATGACTGACCAAAAAAAAAATGTTCAAGATGTGTGGGACCCACTATGATGTGTATGTAGAATTCAAACCATCTATCGAGTGAGACTCATGTGCACCGCACATCCCACAAATCATCTCTCAAAAAATCAATGGGAAACAATGCAGGGATCAAAGTACGTTTAGGCTTATAACCTGCATATTCACTCCTGTGTCACACCTAAATTTCGAAATGGTTTTGAGTTTCATTATGCCTCTTGATCTTATGGCTTCACATAATGACTAGTTTGGGTGACAAATAAACAGCACAGTGGACCCTGCATTGCATCTAGAAGTTTGTGTGGAGGGTATCCCCTCTCAATTATCCCCTTTAGCATGTCCCACCTAAGTGATTAGGGTAGATTTTGGAATCTAACGTCAACACTATGGGCACGTCTAATGGATGGTACTTAGACATTAAAGTGTGTGGGAGAGAGGTAAGCTAGCTATATATTTCGATGTTGTTGTTGTAACGAGTATAGGAGGATTATATGAGGGTGGTCCACTTATGGTGGGAGGAATAGGTCAATGGCCTTGATTACCGATAGTTTGGCTCATATTTAGTCATATGTGCGTTTGTTGTGCTCGCATGCTAGGGCCAAATATGTTTCGATTCGAACTAAGAGCCTTTTGACTCCTTAAACTTAGTATCAACATATTCTATAATTGATTCCTTAATATATTTCCATGGAACATTTTAGGGAGGCAAATTTGCAATAGATCTAGCCTACTTTTGAACCCTTAAAACAGTGTCTACAGGTTTTATAATTGATTCCTTAATTTCTTTCAAATTAAAATCTTCATAAACACCTTGATGTGTATGTTGTATTTATCCAACCATCCATCAGTTCTATATATTGGTGATTGAGGTCTTCAATTTGACAGTTTTAGGGGTCATCGTCAACTGTTAGTTGTGGTCGATTGATCAAAAATACCCCGGATATACTAGCTTGGTCTTTAGGCACTTTTGGTTAAGTTTGGTAGATCGAACTTGGAGGATCGATCTATTGGTAATAACTGTTTATGTTACAAACTATTTAGATAATTTTGGGCATGTTCGATTGATCGAACATGTGTCGTTGAGCGATCGACCAATTGTCGATATATGTCGATCGATCAAGTGACCAGTTGAAGGTTCGCGCGATTTTGTGGAAGCAGACGATTTGTTTCCCATTCTGGGTGTAACACTATATACATGGATGTCAATACAGACTTAGGGTATTTTAAGGAGAGCAAAATCATTTTATAACATCATTTTCATAGTGGATTTTTGTCGCTTTATGCTATGATTTTTTTTCCCGAAAGGGTTTTTCCATATAAAATTGTGTGTTCTCTATGATTGCTTGCTTGCGTTTTATCTTTTGTTGTTTGATTCTACTTGCTGTTTACTTCTATGGCTCTCAATAAGTGGTATAAGAGCCATTGTTGAGATAGAGCTTGAATATGAAACATCATGATGAAGGTATTTACCGTGAAGTATAGGACAGAGAAGTTCACGAGTAAAAATAATAATTTCGAACTATGGAAGGTGAAGATGAGAGGCCTTCTAATTCAGCAAGGATTACAATAGGCACTCCTTAGTAAAGCGAAGCGTTTTACGACTATAAAAGATAAAGAGTAAGAACAACTTGAGCAGATGATAATAACCTCGATCCAATCATGGTTGGCTGATGACGTTCTCTATAATGTCATAGATCAAACCACTACTGTAGGTCTTTCTTCAAAGTTGGAAAGCTTGTACATGATGAAGTCACATCGAATCATTTGTATATGAAGAATCAGTTCTATAATCTGAAGATGGCGAAAATGTTAGATCTTAATGAACACATTAGCAAGTTTAATCACTTACTTTACAAATTGATAAGTGTGGAAGTTAAGATGAAGGAGGAAGATAAAGCCATAATCTTGTTGTTGTCTCTTCTAAAATCCTACGAATATCTAGTAAATACTTTGTGATGTGGTAGAGACACCTTGGATGTTGAAACAATTATCTCGACTCTTCAATCGAAACAGTTGAGAAAGAAAAATAGTAGGGAATGATCTTTTATAGATGCATTATTTGTTTGGGGCAGACATACTGAGTAAGAGAAGGGAAAACTTCGATTTAGGTCAAAGCCTAAGGGAAAATGGAACATGAAGTGTTGAAATTGTGGTAAGGTTAGGCATATGAAGAAGATTGTCGGAATCCCATAGCCCAGAATGGAGATAAATCAGATAATTTGTCAAGGGAGGCCTATGCAGTAGAATTGAATGAGTAGGCAGGTGGTTGTGTTGTATTAACCACATCTAAATCCGGGTATCTCAGCACCACCTTTGCAGTCTTTAGTTCATTCTTTACGTCGGCCTCCTAGCTACTCTACTCTTGCATTCTGGTTTTTTGAACAACAAGATTATCTTTGAGGCTTCTAGAGTAGTTGCATTGAGCCCACGCATACTTGGCAGTCTCCACAACATTTTTAGTAGTCCCCATAGCCGCTCTTGCATTATTGACCGTCTTTCAGATGAATTACATAGCCACTCCTGCAACAATAACTTAGAAATGTAAAATTAAAAATTATTGAACCCAAAATGTAAATAAATTAGGGCCTGTTTGGTTGCACCAAATTTCATGAAAATTTGTACTGATGATAGTTTAAAACCCCAAAATCTCAACTAGATTCGATCTTCATCTGAGCTTGGTCAACTCGGAGGCTTGATCAACCCGACTCAACTGAATATTTAATAATTACAAATTGTTATATTTATAATTAAGGAGAGTATTTAGAATAGTTAAATCTGTATCCATACTTCTTAAAGATAGAGTGTGGATCGTCTGTGTTGTAGGCTAAGGGAATCCTAGTGCCATAGCTTTTCATTGGCCCACACTATTTCCGATCACTCCAGCTAACAAGATATGTGGGATTTCTCTCTCCCAAATAAATTGCTAGCTACTCAACACAACTTTTAACATTTGGAACTTTTATTGGGTCCGACAATTATTTATGTTTTAGCCACACCGTCCATTAATTTTTTTAGGTAATTCTAGAGCATAAACCCAAAAGTGAAGTATGTCCAAAGCCCAAGTGAATCACATCAAAGAAAGCAGTGGGGATTGAACAAACTATAGTAAATTTTCCTAAGGCTAACCGTGAGACTTATTTTCCATCTGACCTGTTCATAAGATCACAAACACCTGGATGAAGTTACAACACAAATATCAGCTTAATAAATGCCTTTTGTGGCCCCAAGAAGTTTTCAATGGTAGCATCAATTCCTACTGTTTTTAATGGTGTTAGCTAGGAACACGTAATCTGCTCCATTCGAGAATGGCCAGCAAATGCAATAAAGGTAAGGGATCCCACCAAAGGAAATAGATGCCTATTTAAGGTGACAGAAGATTGGGCCCTTGGAGGCTAGGGGGTGGTTGTGATTGTAATTGTAGTTTTATTATTATTATTATTGTTTTTTTTTCTTGAGTTGTTGGGTGCTTTTATTTTTCTTAATAAAGGTACCATCATTTAAAAAAAAAAAAAAAAAAAGTGACAAAGAGGCATTCAATGGACGCGGTTTGGCAGATGACCCCAACCTAGCCAGCTAGTGTCAAAGCCCTGTGGGCCCCTCCAGGATGTATCTGTTTTATCCACCGAGTTGTTCATCATTTTTTTCTGATCATTTTAGGGCATGAGCTAAAAAATGAGGCCGATTCAAATCTGAGGTGGACTATGCTGCTGAAAATGGTGGGATTGAATCTTACTGTCAAAAACTTTTTGGAGGCCACAAAAGTTTTGGATCAAGCTAATATTCATGTTTTCCCTTCATCCAGGTTTCTTTTTTTTCACCCTACTAAGAGGTTGGATGGCAAAGATACATTACAATAGGCCTTACTAAGTTTTTAATGATGGGCATTCAGTCGATGTTGTTTTCTTGTGGTGTGGTCAACCTGAGATGTGGATCTGCCTCATTTTTGAGCTCATTGTAAAAAAAAAAAGATGAGCAGCAAGGATAAAACAGATTCATTGGAGCCCGTAGAGCTTTGACACCAGCTATCTAGTTGGTGTTGGGTTGCTAGCCAAAGCGCGTCTGTGATCAATCATGGCACATGGACTCCGTTAGTAACCCAGTGGTTGGAGAGATTCAATGGCAGCCAATTAGCTGACATAGGAGTAACAGCCGTAGTTGTGAGCCCACCTCAATGTATGTGTTGTATATCTGGTCCATCCATCCATTTTTCCAGATAATTTTAGGGCATGGCTACAAAAATGAGGCAGATCAAAATCTCAGGTGGGCCACACAATAGGAATTGAATTCCTACCATTATAAATTCCTTGGGGCCACAAAAGTTTTGGATCAAGCTGATATTTTTGTTTTCCCTCCGTTCAGGTCTATGTGGCCTTATCAATAGGTTGGATGGAATACAGTGGGCTATAGGAAGTTTTTAATGGCAGGCATTAATCACCACCGTTTTCTTGTGGTGTGATCTACCTGAGATTTGAATTTGCCTAATTTTTTTGATACATGCCCTAAAATGATCTCACAAAAGTATGAACGGTGTGGATACACAACGCATACATCATGGTGGGCCCATGATTAGGACCTCACCCAACCCTTGCCTCACCTAATCCCCACGCTATTAAAGGTGGGCCATGATCAGAACCTCACCTAACCCCCGCCTCACATAAAAAGTAGTTGGTGGCTTTGGTGGATCGTGGCTGTGGGGACACCCTACTTTATGCGCCTCACATCCACACCGTCCATCTATTTTGACAGCTCATTTTAGGGCATGATCCTTAAGATGAAGTAGATCCAAATCTCAGATGGACCACACCACAGGAAATGGTGGTATAAAGATGCAAACCATGGCCCCACATGGTAGAGCCAACGGTTGGGCCAGTTGCACAACTCAATCGATCAGCCCAGCTTCTTGGTTAGCACTAAAAGCCATGTTCTGGTTACCAAGCAAAAAATTACACTCATCAAACAATTCCGGACATCCAATCAATACCTTATAAAATGAGTGGTCCAGATTGTTCACACAGAAATAAGTTCAATCAACAATCTGAGCCATCCATTTTTTAGAGGCCATCATAAATCACTTATTGTTTTAAATCATCCCTTTTATCAGGAAATCTTATCCAGTCCATACATGGCTTAAAAAACAAACGGCTATATAAGAGAAGGAAAACTTATGGAATGCTTCAACCATCCTTTAAAAAACTATAATCCAGATCCAGGGAACGGTTCAGATTAGTCAATTGGAATATCTAAATATCCCAATTCTAATAATGGTGAGCTCCAATTCAAAGCCACCAGCGACCCTCATTAAATGTAATGTGACCCACCAAAGGAGAGAGATGCTTCTCTGATGCGAAAGGAGAAGCAATTTTCCAAAGATATCAGACACATGGAATCTTGCGACGTACACAGCACACAAAAATCAGCTTGATGCATTCATATTAGTGGGACTACCGTTGATGTGCTCCATCAAGAGACACGGATTGCCTACTGACTCTATCGGTAGCAAGTAGCTAGGGACAGTGAACTGTGGCCCCACCATAATGTATTTGTTTTATCCCAGCCGTCCATTCATTTTTTCCCAATCCGTTTAGGGCATGAGCCTAAAAATGAGGCAGATCCAAATCTCATGGGACTACACCACAGGAATCAGTGGTGATTGAATGCCCACCATTAAAAACTTCTTGGGAGCACAAGTTTTGGATGAATTTGATATTTGTGTTTTCCCTTCATTCATGTCTCTGTAACCTAATTAACTGGTTGGATGGGAAATAAGCATTACAGTGGGCTCTAGGAAGTTTTTAAACGGTAGGCGTTCAATCACACCACTGTTTTCTTGCATTCTGGTCAACTTGAGGTTTGGATCTATTTCACTTTTGGGCTTATGCCCTGAAACGATCTGAAAAATAGATGCACAGCATGTATAACACACACACACATATATATACACCGTCCATCCATTTTGAAAGATCATTTTAGGGTATGAGACGGAAAAGAAGGCGGATTGAAGGGTTGTGTGGACCACACAACAGGAATCAGTGGTGACAATGACCCACCATTAGAACCTTCTTAGGGCCCACTATAATGTTTATTTTCCATCCACCTTGGTCATAGGGTTATATAGACCTGGATGAAGGAAAACATATATATCAGCTTGATCCAAAACTTAAGTGGCCTCAAGAGGTTTTCAGCAGTAGGCATTGAATCCTTAATGTTTCCTATTGTGTGGTCTACTTGTGCAATCTATCTACCTCATTTTTCAGGCTCATCACCTAAAATATTTTGTCAAAATGGATGAATGTCGTGGATAAAACACATATATAATAGTGGGCCCCATAGAACCCCTCACAGGATTATCCGTCCCTAGCTTAGTCCAGGTGAGGGCAGTACCCAATCCCCGGCCAGCTTGGCATACGGAGGAGCTCTAAGGGGCCCACCATCGTGTATAGATTTTATCCATACCATCCATCCATTTTGCCATAC
Source organism: Liriodendron chinense (assembly GCA_003013855.2). Lineage (NCBI taxonomy): Eukaryota > Viridiplantae > Streptophyta > Magnoliopsida > Magnoliales > Magnoliaceae > Liriodendron > Liriodendron chinense. The sequence continues at coordinate 478,325 of PVNU02001323.1, read as the reverse complement.
CATTTTAGATATAAGCTCTAAAATGAAGGAAATCCAAGGCTCAAATGGACCACATCACAAGCGTCGACAGTAATGATACGCACCATTGAAAACTTTCTAGGGCCCATTGCAATGTTTATTTACCATCCAACCTGTTCATAAGGTCAATAGATCACCTGGATGAAGGGAAAAGACAAATCTCAGCTTAATCCAAAACTTCTATGACTCCAAGAAGTTTTCAACAGTAGGAGTTTCATCTCTACTATGTGGTCCACTGAAAGCTTAGATCTACCTTTTTTTGGGGGGGGGTTTATAACCTAAAATGATATGTAAAAATTGATGAAGGGTGTGGATAAAACCCATAATGGTTCCTTAGAGACCCTACCTGTGCCGAGCTCCGGAGAGGTGTTCCCAGTCCGCATCCTAGAATTTATACCCATGAGGTTGGCCCACAAAAGCCTGAGATCAGTGGAAAATATAGATCATTTTTTCTACACCCACGCGATAGCTACGGTAGCTACACCAGGTGTAGCAATGACCCCACCATGATGTATGTGTTGTATCCACGCCGTCTATCCATTGACGTCGATCCATTTGGCGAGATCATTTTAGGGCATGATACCAAAAATGACGCTGATCCCAAGCTCAAGTGGCCCCCAAGAATTTCTTAATGGTTGGCGTTCAATTCCCACTATTTTCTGTGTTGGGTCCACTTGAGCTTTGGATCTACTTCATTTTTGGTGTTATGCCCTAAAATGATCTCGCCAAATGGATGGACGGCGTGGATACAACGCATACATCATGGTGGGGTCATTGTTACACTGGGCGTGGCTAGCATAGCTAACCGTGGGTGTAGCAAAATTTTTCTCTGGAAAATAAATGTTTACAGCACCAAACAGGTTTGTACCTCACCAAGCATGCTAGATAAAAGTGTTATGGACTGGTGGAAATAAGTGTAGCGTTGCTCATTGATTCGATTAATTCGATTTTGGATGAAATTGAAATTGAATTGATTTTAATTTTTCGAAATTGAAATTGAAATTGAATTGATCTTAATTTTGAATTTTCAAATTAAAATTAAACTGACCCAATTTTTTTGGAATTGAATTGAGATTGAATTGATGAATTTTTCCATTCAATTCGATTCGATTTTTTACACATTGCAAATTGAAAATTTATAAGTTTTGTGGGTTTGGATTTTATAGTACCTCAAATAGTAATATTCGTAGAAATACTTCTGAAAACATATGCATAATAACTAGTCCATACAGGAAAATTAGAAAGATAGAATTGATTCAAAGCTTTTGAGGCTTGAAAAATGTTTTTAATGGTTATTCATCACTCTTTCTCTTGGTATGGTCCACATAAGATTTGATCTTCTTATAATTTTGGATCATGTCCTAAAATGAGACGTAAAATTAGATAGACGTAATAGATATACAAAAAATACATCAAGGTAGGCCCCACACGGTAGGGGTAAAACCCACCAAGTTGTTACCAACGTAACACTTAAGGGTCCGTTTGGTTGGCATCTGGAAACTTGTTTCCAGCTTAAAATTTGGATTCCAGCAGAATACGATTTTAACTGGTGTGTTTGGTTGCAAGTTCCAGCCAAATAAGATTCCGTCTGGAAACCTAAATTGAGTGGAACCGGGATTAGTGGAAACGGTGTGGGTGACCGTTTCTACGAAAGGGAAAAGAGGCGGAAGTGAGCGTCACGGCCTCCATGTATGTGTTGTACATCTATGTTGTATGTGTTTTATATCCCCACCGTCCATTAGTTTTGAAATCTCAATTAAGTGCATTGGACAAAAAATGAGGCAGATCTAAATCTCAAGTGGGCCACACCACAAGAAAACAATGTTGATTGAACATCCACCATTAAAAATTGCCTAGGGCCCACTATAATGTTTATTTGCCATCCAACCTGGCCATCTGTCTTACGGGACTACAATAGGCCAGGGGTAAGGTTCTCAGGTGGATCTGATGCCCAAGTGGGCCATGCCACAAGCAACGGTTGGAACAGAATCTCCATTGCACCGTTTTCAACCAAACAGCAAGTTATGGATGAAACCTGGGTTCCACTCTAGTTTCTGCAATTTTGGATTCCAACAGTGGAATTTAGATTTCTCTAAAACCAGGTTCTACAACCAAACAAGCCCTAATTCACTCTTGCGCGAACTTCATATGGCATACTAAGTTAGTATGCTTTTGTCGTACTGAGGAAACTTAGTTGGGCCTACTTTGAATGCATTTGGTTTACCACACCGTCCATTCGTTTTGCCTGCTCATTTTAGTTGTTGAGCCCAAAATTGAAGCATATCCAAAACTTAGGTGGACCATGCCACATGAAACAGTGGGAATAATGATTTCCACCGTTGAAATCTTCATAGGGCCCACAATGACGTTTATTTGTCATCCGACCTATTCATAAGATCAGGTAAACATGTATGAATTGAAAACACAAATATCATCTTGATTCAAAACTTATGTGGCCTACAATATTTTTTCAATGGTAGAGGTTCAATTCACACTGTTTCCTATGGTGTGTGCCACTTGAGCTTTGTATACGCTTCAATTTTGGGCTCGAGCCATAAAATTATCTTTTGAAGTGGATGAACGGAGTGGATAACCCTATAGATTTTACTCAATACGCCAAGCGCATTGAGTTACTAAGTATGTAATTTGATTCGTCTTAGACTCTTGGGTGGGTGAGGACATGCAGAAGGGTGGTTTCAAAGCTCTGTGGGCCCCACCATGGTGTATGTGTTTTATCTAGGTCATCCATCCATTTTTCAATCTAATTCTAAGACATTATCCAAAAAATGAGACATCCAAATCTTAAGTAGACCACACCACAAGAAAACAGTGGGTATTGACACTTATTGTTGAAAACTTGTTGGGGCCTTAGATGTTTGGTATCAACTTGATATTTGTTTTTCCCTTCCTCTAGGTCTATGTGACCTTATCAACAGGTTGGATGGTAAATAAACATTACAATAGGCCCTAGGAAGAATTTAATGGTGGACATCCAATCCCCATTGTTTTGCTGTGGTGTGGTAATGTGAGATAAATATTTTTCTAATTTTTGAAAATTTTCCTTAAATTTAGATGTAAAAAATGGATGGACAGCATAGATAAAACACATTATGATGTATCTATTTCATCATCATCATCATCATCATCATCATCATCATCACATATATATATATATATATATATATATATATATATATATATATATATATATATATATATATATATTCAATTCGATTAATTGATTCGATTCGATATAGATCAATTCGATTTTCGATTTGATTCAATCAAACGGAATCGAAAATTGAAATTGAGTTTTTTTTATAAAAAAAAATTGAATTGAATTGATCTTGAAGAATGATTTGATTCGATTCGATTCAATCAATAAATTGATCATAAATTGAGTTGTGTGCAGCCCTAAATAAGTGTTTATGGCAGCCAAGAAGATTTGTTTTCCACTGGACACGTTTCCATGCTGTGAACCTGATGGACAGTTCATATGAATAACTTTAGAATGCTTCATGGCAAAAAGGTCCCATTCTCCACAAAACACTAGCAAGGTGCCCACGCGTTCATCTAATGGAGCCAGTGCAAATGCAGCACTGTATATGGTCCACCATGAAAATTCACAACCATCAAAGCAGCTTTCTTTTCTCAATCAATGACATGCAAAAATAGACGATGAAGATCATATAAAAAAGTGGAATGTTTCAAAGGTAAGGATCCATCAAGTATTATGGTGTGACCCAGTTGAGATTTGGATCAGCCTGATCTACGGGCACCAAGGTGAACATGATGATGGTATGGATTGGATTCCATGAGAACACACAATAGAGATTGAATCTCCACTCTATTAAAAACTTCCTAGGGCCCACAGACCCGTCAGCTCAGCAGAGATATCCTTACTGATCACCTGACTGTGTTGCCTACCATGATGCATTTTGGATCAAGTTGATATTTTTTATTTCCTTCATCCAGGTCTTTGTGACCTTATGAATATGTTTAATGGCAAATAAACATCGTGGTGGGCCATAAGAAGGTTTCAACAGTGAGTGTCATTATCCCAACTGTTTCCTGTGGTGTGGTCCACTTGAAATTTGGATCTGTCACATTTTTGGGTTCATGCCTAAAATGATTGGGGAAAACAGATGGACGGAGTGGATAAAACACATACATCATGGTTGGCCCTACGGCCACCAGGGATATCCCTAGTGACCAGTCTGCCCTTGGCGATCTAGACCACTCATCTGTTTGGTCCCACTATGAATATATCATGGTGTAAAATATTTATCAGGATCTAGTTAATGAAATTGCAAATGATCTGTCTTTACATTGGCCCTACCTATGGTGAATCAATACTGGTCAATTAGTGGGTCCCCCTCTGAATACACGTGGTGTGGTCCATTTTTAGTTTGAAATGGCCTGAATTTTAGTGTCCCTTCAACATTTTGGGTTGCACCAGATCAATGGTTGAATACATGCAACAAATGTAGAAAGGTTGGCCCACAAACCATATGGAAGGTTTTAGTGGTGGGCATCCCATCCTTATCTGTTCCTTATGGTGTGGCCCACTGAAGTTTTGAATCTAGCAGACATTTGGCCCTTGGCTAGTGTCGAACGGCAAAAAATCATGCGGATTCGGAAACTTAGGTTGGCTACACCAAAGGAAATAGTGTAAAATCATGCATCAAACCTATAAATTTACTTTGTGTGGTCCACCTGAGTTTTGGATGGGGCTGACTTTTGGCCCTTGATGGGTGGGTCAAAATGTGCTTGGGTTCGGTAAACTTTACTTGGTTTGAGCCAGAAATCTCAGCCAGTTTAGTAAGCAGGTCTGGCTTATGACGACCACCCATTGCCACCCCTACTTTTTCAGTTTTAATTATCCATTTCTCAGGCCATCTCAACCTTTCTTTTTTCTTTTTGTGTGTGTGTGTGTGTTAGTTCACACATCCCACTGTTAGTACACACATCCAACCTGTTAGTCACACTTCAATGTTAGCCACCCCATAAGTTGGGATTCGATACCAGGACCTCAGTGTTGAAACAAGGTTATCTTCAGTTAGTCTACCATTGAACTAGTCTGATTTTGAAAGCATTGGCCATCGGTGTCATAGAACTTGTGCCCCAAATATGGAGGGGTCCAAAACTGCTCATGTTGAGGCAATACCACAAGCAAAGTCCTCAAGATCAAACCCACCGTGCCCATCATACGATGAGCTAAGTGCTACTTTTGTAGTGAGTGGAAGTGAGAGTGCGGCCCACTAATTTTGGTAGGTGGTCATAGGATCAGTCCAATGAATGGTCTTCTGAGGTTGCAAATGGAAGCTTGGTTATAAGATTCGGACAGGTCTAATGCCAATTGTCTGATTCATCTCGGACCCAGTTTGATACCATGAGTCACCCCTGATGCGAGCAAGTCGGGCTCATTCAGCCCCGACCTGGGCGAGTAGGTGACTCTACTCAGGGTTGAAAGAGTGGAATTGAGTTGCTGAGTCTTTTAACCATGGACGAAAGCATATCTGGGGTGGGCCCCTGAGCTGAAGATGTGTGTGGACGGCCATCCGGCAGTCTGGTCTGCTAGCTAACGTTGTCGGGGTCAAACTAGACTGGGCCCAACAGTGTCAAATTAGTCAGGCCCAGCTCCGCATTTATATTTTTCTGGGTTCCCTACCAAACCTGGTTTTGGGTATGTAACTCAGGTATGGGCCCACATTGGGTCTCTGTACGCTAACTTCCTACAATAATGGTTGTAAGGAGACTGAGCAAAAAAAAAAGTTATTAAAAAGTTATTATCTGTAGAACACTTCGGCTCTATGTGAATTGTTGATGTAATCGTCTACTGTCTGGACCGATCAGGTTTTTTCTATCTTGAAATTTTTTAACATGGGCTGGCCACAATGGGGTCCACAATATCAATGGTATGGATCAATGATCCATAGGCCCATACGCTGTAATAAGAGTCAAGTCCTTCCATTCACAGAAGAACAAAACGCTAATACTCTGCACGGTGTGACAGCTGATACACAAGCACTAAAATATTGTACAAAGCTGTACAAATGAGACAGAAAAGCATCACAATTGTGTTCCCAAATTTCGATGGATGATAAATCAAAAGTTTCACTGATTCAATTTTCTAACTGTAAGATCGTTGGACATTTAATGGATGGTTGTAATTTAAAAAAAAAAAAAAAAAAAAAAAAAACAATGGTCCAAATTCAACAAATGATTGCCCCGTCTAATTTTGGAGTGATGGCCTAACCTCCAAATAAACTCACTCCAAGGAAGGGATTGGGTTTTGGATCATTCAAGCATGGACATGGATCCTTTAAACTAGACATCTGCGTTTAATGGGAGTGGGTAACTACTCTCTTTTAGTCAACTATTCTATGTGTAACTATGGACGCCATCTGTGGGCTCGACCCTCTTCCTAACATAGTCTGTCGCAAGGAGAGGGGGAGGAAGCTACGGGTGTGCCACTCTTAGTATAGTGCAAGGTGTTTCTGATTGATTTGGCTATTCATCATTTTTGGTTGTACAATTGCTTTAAAGGTGGCCAAGAAGTGGTGTGTTTGAGTTTTTGGCGTGGCCACTAGTCGATCAAGTTTGATTGTGTCCACAACTAGCTAGGTTAAATGACTCTGATGATTGGCCTGCGATTGCAAGGTCTAAGTAAGGGTTTCAGTGATGAAAGAGGAAGGGGTCAACCCTCTTTTTGCCCACACAATGTGCGGTCCTTACTCTATGAAATCAATGGCTTTCAAGGAAATTTAATTATGCACCAGCATTATATATCTAGTCATGCTTTGCATACTCTTTTAAGGGGATCAGACATGTAAAAATAGAAGAAATCATAGCCTTACAACGCAGAGTCAAGTGTCCCCAAGCCAGTGAACAAAATAAATAAAAATGCATGAAAACATAATGGTTTAGAATGCAAGTGATGATAAAGGGTATGGTGGGAATGTGTGGAATGGAATATACCCTAAACTTAACTAAGATGTGAGAAAGAAAGAGAAAAATTAGACACTCTTCTTGTTTAAAAGGGATGGTTAGATGACGCTAATTCTAACCCTAGTCATGTGGTGGGTGACTTTTGGAATCAACTGACATTTCCAAGTGTTGGGTGTGTGGACTGGGAAGGGGTTCCTTATGTTTTACTACTCTTCTAACATTTCCTCTTTGTTTTTCTACTTCTTGAGATGTCCCCTCTCCACCCCCTGACTGCTAGGGGTTGAAGTTATAAAACAGAATCGTCATGATGAGTTGATAGTGGACACTTGTCATTTTTTGACATCATAAGATCCGTAAGAGGGGATCTATATCTCTGGTGAAAAGAGTTCCAGGTGGCTATTAATGTGTACCGGGTTGATGGTTTATTTATCATAATTTACCAGTCCAACGGCATCCTACCGCATCCCCTTTCATTCTTAGGTTTGTTTTTTGACTAGGTTCAGGTCCGTGGGGTATGTGGTCAAGTGACCTGAGCTGTTTATTATCCTTGGAGGAAAGTTTAGCCTAACTTCTCTTTTGTGGTTAATTTCCAAAACTTTCTTCAGTAGATAGGTGAAACTTTATCAGAATATTACTTGGGTTATGGATTATAGTAGGTGTTGATCATTGATTTTGATTGAGGGGCCAATAGTGGAAAATTTCTTGTTTAGGTCTAGTAATTTTGTCTATGATGAGCAAAGAATTCTACCTCTCAACTTGGTCAAGCATCCAATGATGATCGAGGGTTTTAAGTACAATTTTATTGGGATATAGTTAGACAGCTCAGGAGTAGTACTTCGTGATTTAGGCAGAGTGTCTATAGTAACATTAACTTACTTTATGATACATCATCCTGGGCCTTTCATCGTTGTCCTTAGCCCTTCAAGCCAATCTTAGAAGTCCAAGCCCTAGTCTTATGGGGTTAGGTTACCCAAATCAAGTTTAACTACTCGTAAAAGCTCTAGCTTGGCCTAGCCATGGACGAATTTAGATTGAAAATGACTCTTGACTTATGGGGTTTGGTCGGGCCAGCTCGATCGAACGTGATATAAGATTTGCTTCTTTTGTTGTGGTGTCATCCAACTCGCCTATGAGTCCCATGTATAAATGGATTGGATCATAAAAATAAGGCTAACTCTAATATCATCGACTTCATTTATGAGTCCCACATTGATGCTTATGCAATTTAATCAAACACGAGGTGCACATGTTAATGAATGTCTATATTTGGTTAAGCATGTGCGGTTAGTTTAGTGAGGGCGTGCCAGAGTTGTACTCGACTTGAGTTCGATTGAACGTTGGAGACCCCCATGCTAAGACAATCGTTTAAGATCGAATCTGTGGGATTGGTTCCCTTCGTCAGCCATCGAGTGTATCAATGATTAGGCAATTTAAGAAGGATAGCGACTAGTCCTTCGAGAATGAGGTTTTTTTTTTTGTTGCTAGGAGCAAATGACTTTTTATTTCAACAGTGATGGCAACCAAAGAGTTTCTCAAAATTATTTTAATGGAAAAGAATTAAAAACTAAAGGTTGTGATCATTGTTGTCGTAGGAATTTGAACAATAAATCTACATGGCTGGAATTAGCCACGTGGCCTTCAATCCGCATGTAAGAACTCCCTTCACTCTTTGGACCTACAAAGATAAAATACAATAATAATAAAAGAGGTAGAGTGGAAGTGTCGTTTGGCGGTGGGGGACTCTTCGATGCCTAAGTCAAGTTCAGGGGTAAGGAGAGTAAGGGTTTGAATGTTATGATGTTTCGTACCTCTGGGGTATGAATCCAAGCAATATTTATAGGGCTTGGAGGCGGTTCTGGAGAGTAGGATCCTGCTAGGATATGTTGGAAGAGTCCCTATTTTAATAAGATTCTGCCTTCCGATTTCATCGAGGCGATGAAATAAGAATAAAAGGGAGGTATCTGGAGTATCCGGATGGGATCTCCCGATTTATGTATATAAGACCACCCTTGGGTGGTCGACTATAGCAGGTGCCTTGATGATGTGGTCGGCAAACTCCTAGATAATTTGAGGTCTATGGGGAGAATCGTTAGGAATGGGAGCCCCCTGGGCTGAGGATTACCAATGTCCCCTGGTTGTCAATCATTAGTTGAGGACCAGGCTTTATCTTCGAGTGACGTGTAGGCCATGGACCGGACCGTGGGATAGGCTGCCTAGAATGAGCTTCCTCATATTCTTTGGGCCATGGCCCAACTTGAAATATCCCCATATCAATCATGATTTTATTGATTTTCAACGAAGATTATAATCAACAACGAAGAACTAAAAGTAGAAAAATAAAATACCTTTGATCACCTATAGAGACAACTAGAGGAGAAACATCAACAGGATATGATCAGGTGGTGATCGTCCGAGTATGAACCAAGTCGATCGAGAACTTGCAATTTTAAGGATCGAGAACCATTTGGTGAATGATGCTTTTGGTTGTTTTCAAACCAATGATTTAGAAGTATCTATGAATGAGGTTAACGATGAAGATTTTATTCAACTTTAGGATAACATAGGCGATGATTCTTGATACAAGAAATTAATGGAAGATGCGAAACAATCCATATATATATATATATATATATATATATATATATATATATATATATATATATATATCGTGTAAAAATATATACAAGAAGGGTCATATGTAAAAATTGAACCAAGTACCTCACATAATCGAAAGAGGACAAGAAATTGATAAGTTTCATATCAGGTTGGAAGTAAATTGAATTCCATTTACAATATGTGAGATTATGTTCTTTTTCATTTTTTACAAATTCAACCAAAACATAGGCGTGTGTATGGCGTTGTCTTCATGATATATAGCAGCATATTAATGCGTCTTTATGATATATAACAAGATATTAAATGACTAATATTTTTAAATTTTTTTTGTAGGAAATATATCACATCCATGATTTTCGACTTCTGCCCCAGGAAGCAACACAAGGAAGCAAGTTCAAATCATTCATCTTAACCAGACTTTTAGAGAAAATGCAGATTCTTTCTCCTCATTTTTAGGGAATGTGGCCAAGACACGGTCTAGTTGAATGGTGCGTGGTACCTGGTGCAATTAATGATAATGTTTTGTTTGTTATTTTGGTAAGCATTGAAATATCTAAAGTTTACTTTCTATTTTTTTTTAAATAATATAATTACTGTTGACTGATTGCCCATAATGAAATATATAGGGCGCATATGACATTGACGAGAAACAAAGACAAAATACTTAAGAGAGTAAATAAAGTATGGAGGGATTGGAAGCATGAATTGCGACAGAGTTACGATAAGTATGATCGGGATGCAAAGAGAGAAATTGTCCCAAAGGTGTGAAGCAAGAAGAATGGGATAGATTTGTTGATTTGGAATCCATGGAACAGTCGAAGACTTGTAGTGAAAAAGAAAAGGCTTTCAAAAAAGTGCCGAAGTACCCTCACATGATTGGTGGATGGAGATCTGCCAAGATGGAAGAGTTGAGGTAATTTGTAACATAGCTTCATTTTCTTTCAAATCAATTTAACAATATAGAATCATGTTAACATGATTTGCCTTTGCAAATTACAACAAAAGGAAAATTTAAATGCTGTCATCACCAGGACAGACTTGTTTATGGCCACCTATAATAGATCTGATGGGTCTTTTTGCACACAAGACTTGAGCGTCGCAACTAAAAAAATAAGAGCGATAATTGCCAGTGATCCAGCTAGTACATAGAGGGATTTAAAATATGATCCATTTACACACGTTTTTTATTCATCCACATCACTTTTGCATACACAGTCTTCTATATCTTTTCTGTTATTAATATATATGCATCACTATTCATGACGGATTATCATATAAATTTGTGGTCGTAATAGTAACACATCCCTCTCTCACTACCACAAACTTATACGATAATTAGTCATGAATAGTAATGCATATATATTAGTAATATAAATGGTATAGAAGACTGTGTATGTAAAAGTGATGAGGATGAATTAAAAACCTGTGCATCTGGTTGTGGTTTAAATTCCTCCGTATGCTAGTTTGGTCACTTGCAATTATTGCTCTTATTTTCTTAGTTGCGACGCTCAACTCTTTGTGTGGGGCGGCCACAAACAAGTATACCGAGGAATTTAAACCATGGGAAGTTCAACTCTGAGCAAGTCTTTCTCAAAGAGGGTGCGCAGGAGGTTAATTGCGTACGAGTGCGCGTTTGAAAAACTCTCTCTCTCACTCTCTCTCTCTCTCTCTCTCTCTCTCTCTCTATATATATATATATATATATATATATATATATATATATATATATATATATAGGGAAAAGGTACTATGTGGTCGACCTCATGGGAAGTTCCCATGAGGTCGAGTTGTGTGGACCCCACTGTGATGCGTGATGAGCATCTGTACCATTAGTTAGATGCACCATTCCGTGGTAGGCCGTGGGCCTAAAAATCAGTCCAATCCATGACTTTGGTGGGCCACACCATAGAAAACAGCTAAGAGTGATATCCACCCATTAAAACTTGTATGATCGTTTATAGGAACGACTGAGATGTGGTTGAAAAATCCAGCCCATCCATTGTGAGTGTCCCACTTAAGAAAAAGCTCACACCAATTTTCAACCGCATCCAAAACTCAGGTGGGCCCCAACAAGTGCTTTTAGATGTTGTAGGCCTGACTTTACACTATTTCAATTGGTATGGCCCACTTGCGATCTAGATACATCTGATTTTTGGGATATCCCATACCCAACAGGGGACCCACCAAATGCATGGTGTGGATGCTGATCACACATCACAGTGGGGCCCACAAAGCTCGACCTCATGGGAACTTCCCATGAGGTCGACCGCATAGTACCTTTTCCCATATATATATATATATATATATATATATATATATATATATATATATATTAGTTGCAAGCACAATTCACAATTGCAAGCACAATTCAACGTCCAATCGACTATTAAAAGATATCTTATTGAGTTATTGTAACAAAATTTTAGAGTTTACCTAACAAATTTTTATTCAATCCGCTTACATAACAATTTTTTATTCAATCCCTATGGTGGTGATTTTGACAACTTTGTAATCAAACAACAAAACATGAATTTTTTTTTTAGACCACTCTCTGTAACTAACAAGAGATTTACATACATACTTATCTTCATGATAAGATCATATTATGTAGTTCATTATCATGTAACTTAGATTCCATTTTATTCTATTTATTTTTTGCGTTGATCGATTTCCAATTGCATGGGGGAGGTCTTCTGTTAGTGGGTTGACAGAAGACCCTAAATAATGAGTTTTTAGTTTGAGTAGACTCTTTGTACGTAATGAGAGAATTGCCTATATACTTATCATCACAATAAGATCAAGTCACAATAGTTCATTATCATTTAACTTATATTACAATTAATTATTTTCTTCATGCTTGGGTATAGATTTTTGCACGAGTATAATTGAAATAATTAACCTAATATTATCTACTATATACTAGTAAATATATAATCACATTTATAAGTACATTCATCATCCAACCAACTATTAACGGCATTTAACAAATAAGAAAGAACATTTAACAAATAAGAAAGACTATAAATAAAGTGATAAAAATATAATTTAAAATCAATTAACAACATATAAGAGATAAAAATATAAAAGATATCCAGCCACATGACTGTTACACACGTAACTCAAATACAACCACATAAATGATACGCTACTTGTTTTTTAGTTGATTAGTTGAAAAGGGCTTTAGTTTTTTTTTTGTCAAGAATGTAAACATGATGCACTTATGTATTACTACAGTGATCAAGTCAGTCTAAGGATGTATTTGGTAAGCTGAATAAAAAAAAAGTCTGAAATTAATTTAAGTATTGGATTGATTGTGAATTTTAAGTACTAATATGTGCTGGAATGCTTGTTTGGTAAACTGTCTGGAGAAAAAAAAGAAACCCTGAACATTGAAATTTAGTACAGGATAAAAAAAATTCAGCTTGGCAAAAAATGTCTGACATTTGGCAATTTTACGTAGTGAGCCCATATCCAAATATGATATGGGAAAATGGATGTGGATGGACTGAGTGAATTTCTCACAAACATCAAAGTGGGCCCCACCTAACTTGCTGCTAAAGGCTTTTGCTGGCGATCTGTATCCCATTAGGGGTTACAGAAACATGTCAATGGGTGTTTCCCTAATCGCGGGGCCCACATTGATGTGTGTTGTACATTCACGGCATCAATTAGTTTTTACAACTTATTTTTATGCCATGGTCTGAAAATGATGTAGATACAAATCCCAACTGGACCAAACTATAGGGATTGAAGCCCACCATTAAAAAAAATTGTGGGCCACAAGTTTTGAATCAAGCTGATATTTTTTATTTTCCTTCATCCAGTTCTGCGTGACCTTATCAACACATTGGATGACGAATAAACATTATATTTATGTTGGGCCGTAGGAATTTTTTAATGGTGGGCGTTCGATGACCACTGTTTTTTGTGGTGTGGTACGCTTGAATTTGGATCTGCTTTATCTGTTGGACTAATGCCTAAAATGAGCTTAAAAAACACATGTTGTATGGATATACAAGACATACATCAAGGTAGGCGTCATGGTCATGGCCACATCCTCCACCTCAACCTACAGTTTTGGGGACCTAGATTGCGCAAAAGGAGAACACAACTGCTGCGTGTTCACGTGGCAAATCTTTATAGCACTATCATGATATGTATGTTATATCTCCACCATCCATCCATTACATCGTATCATTTTAGGGCATGAGTAAAAAATGAGGCAGATCTCAAGTCAAGTGGACCACCACAAAAAACAGTGTGGATTGAACACCTACCATTAAAAAATTATTGGGGGCCATAAAAGCTTTGGATCAAGCTGATATTTGTGTTTTCCCTTCATCCTTATGAATAGGTTGGATGGCAAGTAAACATCATGGTGGGCTCAATCAGGCAATGCCCACTCACTAGTAAGTTGTAACGCGGGTTGCTCCCTGTCAAAGTGGAATACCGCATGGCGTGTAACACCAAACCTTTGCATGTTGGCATGGCAAGGTTGTGGTCCCCAACAATATGATGCGTGTGTTTAATCTAAACCGTCCATCCGTTTTTCATATTACTTTTAAGTTATGAGACAAAAAACGAGTTAGATCCAAAGCTCAAGTGGACCACACAACATAAACAAGTCGGTATTGAACGCCTATAATTGAAAACTTCTTGAACAGATATTTGTGTTTTCCCTTCATCCAGGTCTGTGTGACGTTATGAACAGGTTAGATGGCCAAAAAATCATGGCGGGCATTAAGAAGGTTTCAATGGTGAGCGTCATTGTCCCCGCTACTTTCTGTGGTGTGGTCCACTTGAGTTTTGCTTCTGCCACTTTTTTGGGTCACGCCCTAAATTGATGTGGCAAAATAGATGAACGGGATGGATATACCACATATATCATAATAGAGGTCCAATGAAATTTGTCAAGTCACGCAGTGCCAATGCAAATTAGCCCGGGCAAAGTTGTCATTTTTGAAAAAGAAAGGACTTACTCTTCACTGACAGCATTCCGCTCAAACACCACTCCCAAATTAAAACTGTGAATAATCTCTATTAAGTACTGTTTTTAAGTATGCGTAACAAACACCCAAAATGGCATGTCCAGTGGATGAAATCTTATTTTCGGATTTTAGAGGCGTATTAAGTGGTTAACAAACAGCCTCTAATTTAGATTAGACTGTTCATTGCATAGACCTAATCATAGACCCGTGGTGCGAAAATCACACTGATTACATGATTCAGTGGGTCCCACTAGGGTCTGCATACCAACAGTTAAAACTGAATGCCAGTGATTCACATTCCAAATGCAATTTCCTTTCACTGAATGGGCATAAGTGTTGTACCTTAGGCTGTCTACAGCTATACCGACCACATGAATTCTTCCCTCACCAAAGGGTGGGCCATGTATGGTGGTGGGTCCCACAGACTACTAAGCACATCTCCTTCACAGTTTTAACAAGAAAAGACTGACAATTTTGGAAATTTTCAATGTACACTAGTTGTATACTTGCTGCTAGAAAACAAAATTTTATAATTTTCTTTTTGCCATTTGTGATCAGCACACAAAGTAGACTGGACCTGTGGTAGTGAAAACAAGGTAAAAGCTGCAACTCATTAGCTTTCTATTAGAAATTTGAGCCTTTTGCAGACTGTGGGTTTACGCTCTTAACTGTCTGGCTGCCCCTGTTCAACCCATTCGTGGTTCGATCTATGGTTGCCTATTTAAATGAGGACAGTTGGTGGACCACTGTCCCTCTTGTTTGGAACAATTTGCTTGCTGACTATCTGAATGTATGGTTTATATTGTTGGAGTGTGATGTTTGGGCCATTGCCCATCCTTGGTGGGGCATATTGGATGGACAGACCAAGGCATAGAAATAGCGAGCATGCCAACTGAACCTTTGATATGGTGCGACTGTAGCGCATAGACTATTAGGTAATGACCTCAAGAAGGGATGGACCTGGATATGGCAGGCTTTTTTTTCCTTCAATTTCTGCCCCAAATCTCAGCGATCTTCTCACATCATCACATCTCGTCCAAGGATTAAAGTTTTCAAAAGCCCAAATGCATGCAGGGATCTGCGTGCCAATACACGAGCACAGATGCAAATATGAGGCCTGAGCTTCCCATCAGGCAGGTTTTGCCATGTCGATCTTCATGTTCTGGCTCAAGAACCCAGCAAAAAAATGGTTGTAATGGTTCATTCAGTAACTGTGGCCCACCTAAGGAATCAAGTAGTCTAATTTTAAGGTAAGAAGATCCACCTAGTATGGCTCACCTGATGGAAAGCCTGGCTGTCACACCTGTGATGCATTGGCATGTGAAACGGCTGTTGGCTTAGTAGACCTAGGTTTAAAAATGGTTTTATGACAAATGGAGGTTACATTGCCCGACTGCCGCTACCATTTTGTAAATGGAGCTAGCTATGCCAGCAGTGCCAGCCCAAAAAATGGTGTTATAAATCATAGTCCAGGGTTAATGTAATGATCAAGTCAGTTTAACTTAGGCATGATGGGTTTCTCGAACTAAAGACTTCTCTCATGCTAAACCAGATGGATGGCGTGGTCGGCCCCACGATAGGGGCAACACCCGCTAAGCTCTTACTTGAATAACACCTACGTACCTACAGCAGTTGACGACAGTTTCATTAATATAATTTTAAATTTTCCCTTTTATTTCGTGTGGATTCAAGAATTTCCTTGTGCATTCAAGGTTTTTTTATCACTTGAGGTAGATGGTGATCTTTTTCGCATTATCCATGCCCTTCCTTGTTTGTGGGGTTGGCCTGGCCCTATCAAACGTGATTTAAGATTTGCTTCCTGTTGTATTGGTGTCATTCGCTTGGTTTTTGAGTCCACATGATCTTAAAAACATGACCAACTCCAACATTAGTTTAAACTAGGGATCTATGTTGAACAATATTATATGTTAACAAGTGTATTTAAATTGACCATTCTCTATGTACGATGGTGGTCCACTTGATAATTGACCGGCCACTCATCATTGGCATGGGCCATTTGTCACCGGCATCGCCCTAGCCCTAGGCCAAGTTTTGGCCCCAAGCGTTAGCTATATGGGGTTGAGGAGCTAAGGTTAGGCCAGGCTTCTGGCCCATTGCCAAGCCTAGGATGCCTTCAGGCTTCAAGGCATGGGATTCTCATGGTTCCATATGGTGCACCATAAAAACGTGGTAAATGTGTTTCATGATCTGAACCATTCATCCAATGCCTGGCCAGTGTTTATGGCTACTAACTAAATTTTCTTTAGTTGGACTATCTTAGCCTATTAATAAATTAATGAACCCTTTTCTTGCCGGATTGGAGCGATTTAGGGGTCATGATGGGCATGGTTGCATTTTGTCCTGACCTGGCCCAGATCAAGCCCTAATGGGCTAAAAGGGGCCCGACCCTAGCCTTCGCTCTAGTGAACAGGGCTAGAAGAGGGTTAGTCTGAGACATGATGTATTCCTTAGATCCACACCTTTCATCGATTTTTTTCATGACAGTCCAGGCTCAATCATGAATTTGGGGCCCAATCATCAAATGGGCCAGGAATCTGTTACTAAATTTGAAAGTATTTAACAAGAAGGTGAATGCTATAAGGGCATTTGAGTGAGTGCACATTTTTTTTTTTTTTTTTTTGCACCAGATTTGACATTTTGGAATTTTTTATCCCTTCGATATGTTAAAGCCACTCACTAGGTGGCCCCTACATGTGCACATGTGTAGAATGAAGGTGATGTGCATCTACTAAATAAATGGACGGTTAGGAAAAACTGACCAACCATCCAATATATACATGTGGCCCATGTCGTGATCTTATATAATTGTTCTTTTAGAAAAGGCAACTACGAAGTGGTGGTCCCACCACGAAGTTGGTCGTGTGTGTGTGCGCGCGTGTGAGAAGGCGGACGGTCGCACCCTAAGCTTTATTAGTCAAAAAGAAAAAAAGTACAAAGGATGGGAGGGGGGCAAAGAACCTGACCTCCAAAACAAAGAACAACAACACACGTCGAATAAGGCAATCAATATCTGATAAACAGCTTTTGTTTATTAGCAAATAACAAAAGCTTTTATAGATTGATTGACAATAAAAAAATTTAAAAAAAAATGAATAAAAAAGTAGAGGAGTTACAGGGAGAAGCAACAGTACAATTGCTAGAAACAAAAGCAAAAGAAAATCCTATCCACCTCCTGTTTATTAAATGCCAAATTTGATGCGAGGGATGTGAGCAATCTTGTCCCGATCTTCTCCTCCTTCTCCGTAGCGCTCTTTTAAGAGTGGACAGTTCCAGATGTTCAATTCTTGAAGCATGGTGAGCTGTTGCAACCCCTCTTCAGGTAGAGACCTCAACTCCGGACAACACACGATCTCCAGAGTTCTGAGAGATTTGAGTTGTCCCAACCAACCACCAGGTATCGATGTCAGCTCATCACTCCACCAAATCAGCAAATGGTGAAGGTTGGGGAGGACGGGTAAGGGCCCTCCCGATAGCAACCCATCATTACTTATGTCTATACTCAGCTTCTGGAGGATCGGTGGAAGGTTGCTCGGCAACTCCTTCAGCTTTGGGCATTCTTCTATTCTTAATTCGAGGAGAGATGGCATAACCTCTCCATCTCCACCTCTCAATTCCCACTCCTCCCAATTTTCCATGTCATAGAAAGTGAGGGTCTCTAGCTTTGGGAATGAGACACCAGCACCACTTCCGTCATTGTTATCATCCCCACTGAATTCACCACCCACATATCTCACCTCTTTCATTCCCCAAATCCAAAGGTATTTAAGGAATGGTAGTTTCCCAAGACCTGGCAATTGTTTACACTTGTCACATCTCTCCAGTTCCACCTTAACTAGATTGGAGAACACTGGATCCTCTATCCACTTGGGAAGCTTCGAACCTTTGTAATTCTCTATAGAAAACTCTTTCAAGCTTGTGCAAGGATGGAGGACTTCAAGCACGGCCTCAATTTTCTTCACCTCATCATCCAACAGCTCAGGATAAAAAACTTCATACTCCAACGTTAGAGCATGAAGGTTCCGCTTATACAGTTCTGCCTCCCTAGCTTCGGCCACACTCCTGACATTTTGCAAGCCGGTAATACAAAGCTTTCCTTGAAGATGATTGAGGTATTTCAGCTCTATACATTTACATCCCTCGTCGCCACCCCCCACAATGAACTTTGTTAACGTCCGAAGCCCAGTTAGTCTGACTATACCCCGTGGTAAGTACATCAGCCTTAAGGTGTGGTCTAATTCTAGATGTCTCAGGCTAATCATTTTTCCCATCCCTCTAGGAAGTTTTTTTAGCTCATCACAAAAATTGAGCATCAAGGTCTGTAAATTTCCACAATTAGTCACCACCTCCGGCAATACCTCTATTCCTGTGGAAGATAAATCAAGGTATCTCAAATGTTTCAACTGTCCCACCGTTTCAGGCAATGCCTTTATTTTTGTGTGAGATAAATCAAGGTATCTCAAATGTTTCAACTGTCCCACCGTTTCAGGCAATTTCTCAATATCAGCATAACTCAAGTCCAACGCCCTAACGCATCTCAAATGCTGAAATAAATTTTGTGGCACCCTGTGCCGGCCCCACGACTTTCTTGACTTGATTAGCAATGTCCTCAAGTTCTGGGCCTTATGCGAGGTGGCCAAAATGGAAGCAATTTCATCAGCTTCATTTATATCACCAGCTTCATTTATATCACCAGCTTCATTACTGACAATTAAAAAAGAATGGCGGACAATATCGTGGACATTGTTTCGGTTCAACGAGGCTTGCTTTCCAACCTCAACCTCCACCACTGAAAACTCACTTCCTGCAACAGATTGCGCAAGATCATGAACTAAATCATGCATCTTGCACGAACGCACGTTCTTGTAATCGTCCAGTACTGCATCCTGGAGCAAGGAACGGCTTAGTAAATAATCAAAATACAGTCCACCAATTTCCTCCATGTCTTCATCACTTCCCTCGGAGCGGATGAAACCTTGTGCCACCCATAACTTGACTATCATACCCTTCTTTATCTCCCAATCTTTCGGGAAAATAGAGCAATACGCGAAGCACGGTTTGAGAGCGAGAGGTAAGTCATGGTAGCTTAACAACAAAGCTGGTAATACATCACCAGCTGACTTCCACATCTCGCTTCTCAAGACAAGCTCCCACTGACTTTTTGTCCTTTTCGAACACATGGCACTCCCTATTGTCTTTGCTGCAAGGGGCAACCCTTTGCACCTCTTTAAAATCTCCTTTCCAATCTCTTGTAACTCCGAACACTCTTCAGCACTCCGATGCTCAAGTGCTCTACAGCTGAACAATAACAGCAATCGTCATCGGATAAGACTGCCGGTTTGTATATGTGAGCACTTCTCACCCGCAATGCAACATCTTCACTACGAGTGGTTACGACGATTCGACTCCCTACTGCACCAGCTAGGAAGGGTAGTCTGAGTTTCTCCCACCTCTCACTGTCTTCACTCCAAATGTCATCAAGCATAAGCAAGAATCGCTTTGCTCGCAACATTTCCTGGAGGTGAAGTTGCAACTGACCCAAGTTTAATTTTTCACTATTAAACTTAGTGTCTGCAGATTTTATAATTGATTCTGTAATTCGTTTTACATCAAAATCTTCAGAAATGCACTCCCACATTCTCATGTCGAAATGCCCCATCACTTTCTCATCGTTGTAGACAAGCTGAGCAAGGGTGGTCTTCCCCAACCCCCCCCATTCCAACGATAGAAATGACGACGGGCACCTCATTTACCTCTCCACTCCTCTCCTTCAGCAACAAGTCTAGGACTTCATTTTTGTTATCTTCTCTGCCAACAACTGACCGTCGGTCGAGTAAGGAGCCTGTCTCTCGCTCTCTGATCACTTCCCGCCTCACTTCACTCTCCACCCTCTCCCTCTCCCTCTCCCCACTATCTACTCTAAGACCCAATTGTCTCCTTGCTCCGTAGATATCATCTAATCTACCCCTTACCTCCTTTATCCTACCCCCCATTTTGTGGCATGCAATGAGAGGATTGATGTGATTAGTAAAAGGGGAGAGGAAGCTTGTTAACTTACGCTTCTTGCTGGTAGAGGACCCATCACCTTCATCGGCTGCTTCTGAACTACAAGCTTCTGTCATCCACTCATCTAGTATGTCTTCCACATCGTAGGCCACGTCTTTAAGCATCTTCAACCATTCCTTCACCGCCTCGTCCTTCACGCGCCGAGACTCAGCGTCTTCAAGTAAAGCTTGAATCAAGGTGAATGTGCTGGAAAGCTTTTCGATCTCATCGTTGAAACCCACCAACATAGCCACCTCATCTTGCAGGGAGGTCTTCAACTTCTCCCCTACAATTTCTTGGAGGCTAGTGTTCACTGTCTCCTTTGCAATCGAGATGAGCCCCTTTGCAGAAGAGATGAGCCCCTTTATCATGTTTTCTTCTTCGTTCTTTCTCCTTAAGGTATGAATGGATGGGAAGAAGGGAGGACTTTGATGTGTGATAGAGCTCCAGAAGGCTTCTCTGGGGAAGGGGGGAGGGGGGGAGTAGTGAAAGTAGCAAAATGTAGAGAATGAGAGGAAAGGAGAGAATGCTTAGGTCCGAATGGTGGAGTTAGGAAGAGGAGTATAGCAATGGTTACAATATGAAAGACTTAAAAATGGCCGGTCGAGATTTTTCACACAAAAATAAGTCGAATAAAAAATCTGAGCCATCCATTTGTAAAGAAACCATCATGGTTCGCTTCTTGTTTGTGAAAAATAAGTCCAATCAAGAATCTGAGCCATCCATTTGTAAAGAAACCATCATGGTTCGCTTATTGTTTTTAAAGCACTCCTTTTATAAGGCAATCCAATCCATTGCATCTGCGATTTAGAAGACAAAAGGCTGTGGAAGAGGGACAGCTTATGAAATTCTTCAACCATCCATCTCAGTGGCAATTTTAATGGTAGGCCTTAATAACTATGTTGCAGATCTAGTGAACGGTTCAGATTGAACGATTGGAATCTCCAAATGTTCCAATTCTGACTATCGTAAACACATATCACAGTCCACTTCACGCGAGTCTCCACTGGACGGCACTCTGTGAGCCCCACCATGATGTATATGTTTTATCCACGCGGTTCATTTATTTTGCTCATCAGCTAAAAAATGAGGTAGATCAAAATCCTAGGTGTACCACACCACAAAAGAGATGAATGATATACAACAAAAAAAAGTCAAGGTGGAATGTTAGGCAGGGCCACCGTGATGTTTGTGAGAAATCCACTCCGTCCATCCGTTTAGAGATCTCATAATAGGACATTCGACCAAACATGAGGCGGATTCACAACTCAAGTCGGCCACACTATAGGAAAACCTAGGGAAAGAGTTTCGTACCATTGAAATCTCCTTGGACTCCAACTTGATGTTTATATATCATCCAAACCGTTTATAAGTTCGTCCCCACTGCGATGAGGTTAAAACACAAAAAACCTAGCATGATATGAAAACTTTTGTGTCCTTACAAATGTTTCAACGGTGGTCACTGAATCCCCACTGATTTCTCTTGTGCGGCCCATTTGATCTGTGTATCCACCTCACCTTTGGTCTTATGTCGTAAAATGAGATAAAAAAACGGATGGACGGGATGAATTTCCTACAAACATCACGGTGGACCCCACCTAGCTGTTTCCTGTTGGTTGGTCCACCTGAGTTTTGGATCTGCCTCATTTTTAGGCTTATGCTCTAAAATTATCCCAAAAAATGGATGGACGGCGTGGATGAAACACATACATCATGGTGGGGCCTATAGAGCTTCGATAGCTGGCTGGTGTTCCGGTCACCAGCCAAACCACGTCCTTCATCCAGGTCATGCATCAAGGTAGGCCCGACGATCAGGATGCACCTAACCCGCTCCCACGGTTTGTCCAGCCGTGTCTGAGTGGACTCACTGCATTGCATATAGCACGGTCAGATGGGACGCGGTTTGGCCAGTGACGCTGCCATTAGCCAGGTGGCTAGTGGTCGGTGCTCTGTGGGTCCCACCATGATGTATGTCTTTTTATCTAGGCCGTCCATTTATTTTTAAAAGTAATTTTGGGGCTTTAAGCAAAAAATGAGGCAGATCTAAATCTCAGGTGGACCACACCATAGGAAAACAGTAGTGATTAAATGTCCACCGTTAAAAACCTCATGGAGCCCACCGTAATGTTTATTTGACATCCAACCTGTTTGGGTCATACAGACCTGTATGAAGGGAAAAAACAACTATCAGCTTGATCCAAAACTTTTGTAGCCCCCAGAAGTTTTTAATGGTATTCGTTCAATCAACACTGTGTGGTCCACTTGAGATTTGGATCAACCTCAGTCTTGGGCTCATACCTTATAGTGATCTGGAAAAATGGATGGACGGCATGGATGAAACACATACATCATGGTCTAGTGGCAGGGTCACTAGCCATTAGCTAGTGGCAGGGTCACTAGCCAACCCTCTTCCGGTCAGATGGGGTGCCACATGTTTCTTGTCAATGAACAGTTGTAAGGGTGACTCGTGTTTGCGGATATTTTTATTTTCCCTTCATCCAGATCTCCTTGACATTATCAATAGTTTTGATGGAACATATTAGGGCTGTGCACGGCTCGTTCGGTTCGGTTTTGAGGGAAAATATCCAACCGAACCGGCTTAGTCAGTTTTGAATAGTTAACAATCAAATCGAACCAATAAATCATCACCAACCGAACCGAACCGGATAAATTCGGGTCGGTTTGGTTTTGTCGGTTGTATCGGTTTGGGACTTAATCTAACACTTTTGTGGCCCATCAAATACTTCTAATAGTTATTCATCATTGTTTCCAATGGTATTGTTTACTTGAGATTTGGATCTTCTCGAGGTTTGGAATCATGTCCTAAAATGATAGATGAATACAGAAGAATGGAATGGATATACCAAACATACATCAAGGTGGGTCCACACAGTTAGGATAACACCCACTGCACTGTTACCCTAATTCGCACCCTCACTGTGCTGTAGAGTCGGTGTGTACGTGAAATTATTTTACTTAACATGAGGTAATTGGTAATGTAGTTTAAATGGGCCCTACTATCATGCATTTTAAAAATCCACTCCAACTAGCAGGTGACTAACCTAATTTTACGCCTAAATATGAAAAACCAGCGTCATCTTTGATACAAGCGGATCACACAATTGGAAATAGTGTACAGGCCACATTACCCTCCAAACTCTTTTTCTTGCTGTGGCCCACTTGAATTACAGATAAAGATGATATTTCAGTCTTGGGCCTAACTTGGGGTGGCACCCTTATTGGTTATAGTGGATTTCATGTAAATATTGAAGTGGGGCCAACCTCAACTTGTCACACACACACACACACACACACACACACACACACACACACATATCGGTTCAGTTCGGTTGAAAACGGTTTATAATTTTTACAAACCGACAACCGAACCGACACTCTCGGTTTTTTATATTAAAAAACCGACCCGACCCGAAATAGATTGGAAAACCGACTGAAATCGATCGGTTCGGTTTTTTACTTGTGGTATGGTCCACCTAAGATTTGGATCTGCTTTTTTTTTTTTGGGACTCCTGCCTAAAATGGGCTGGAGAAACGGATGGACAGGATGGATAAAAAAAAAATCAGCAAGGTGGGCCCCACAATAAGGGTAACACCCACTAAGCTATTACCTGGGTAACACCTAATCCGCTCCCGCCTTGCATGGTTTGCTTTTTTTTTTTTTCTTTTCTTTTTTTCCTTTCTCTTTCTTTGATTTTTCCTATCTCAGGGTTCGAAAATTGCTCAGAAGGTCCGGTAGAGATTCGACTCTGTTTCGTTGTTGTGGAGAGTTATATGATACTCTGGCAGCATGTGATGCTTAACACCCAGGCACTCATAAACCCCACTTTACATCCATTAACTTAAATTAAACTGCCTAAATTGTTAAACCCACTGTAACTGAGATTGAATCTCAGCTTCTGATATGTGGACACTTATTTGATAAAATAGGGATGTTGGATATTTTTCATTTCAATTTTCAACCGTCCAATAAATGACCATCAATCTGATAGTTATATGATTAAATAAATGTTGTCTGAGTACCATGAGCCAAAAGACACCACAAACTTGAGGTTGAGTTCTTTTCAGGGAGGGGAGACTAGTGTAAAGGGTGTGGTTGACCTCTATATGATGAAGATGGACCAAAAGAAGGATTAGTGGAAGACCACCAAGCATGAGCTCAAGACTACGAAGGCATCTCAGAAAATGCACCAGCCAATCGGTCGGACCCACAGGGGAAAACAGTCCAAACTCCTGGGCTATTTTTAGCCAAAATCGGCTGGCCGGACACTCTAATCGACCGACCTTGACCGGTCG
Source organism: Liriodendron chinense (assembly GCA_003013855.2). Taxonomy (NCBI): domain Eukaryota; kingdom Viridiplantae; phylum Streptophyta; class Magnoliopsida; order Magnoliales; family Magnoliaceae; genus Liriodendron; species Liriodendron chinense. The sequence goes on along the minus strand of PVNU02001323.1, from coordinate 453,375 downwards.
GCCCCCTCTCCAAAGAGTGTTGAACTCTCTGGACTGATTTGGCCCAAATCTGACCGGCCAGACCCCCCTGTCCGACAGGTTGGCCAGTGTCTAGGAATGTTACGAAATTGCTATTTTTTAAATTTCCTTTCTCATTTTTGTGTTGGTTTTCTTTCCTTTTGCTAGTAGGACACCTAAGCTATGAAGTTTAGACTTTAGTTAGTATAAATATTGTTTATTTTTTGTTATTAAGCATTATTGCATAGTTTTAATAGAATTTTCTATAGTTCTCTCTGTTTTGGCCCGTGTTCTTCGAGTTTCCCCTTGAGAAATCAAGGAAAATCGGATTGTTTTGTTCGATAGGTCTGTGAATTCAGATCAGTTATCCTACAAGAGAGACGGTGCTCAATCTAGTCCCACCTACAACTGCACCACTAGCGGTTGAGCTGGGCCTGATTGTGATGTATGTGTTTTATATCCACTTAGAAATATACTGTGGTAAGGGATTCTGTGAGCCAGGAAGAGAGAGAATGGAGAAAAGCAAACAATACTGTGCGAGAGAGACGCAAATGTAGATAATGATGGAAGTGTTGGCGTTTTCCTCCTCATGCAAACAGAGGAGAGAGAGGATTCACTTTGCTATCCGACCGGTCGGTGCCCCTGGCCGACCGGCCGGACATAGTGGCTGGAAACCACATTTTCTCTGGACAAATTTTGTGAAGGCCGACCGGTCGGCAGACAGGTCAAACTACATGTTCTTTTTCACAGTTTTTTTCTGGACTTAGTTTGGTGGGTCCGACCGGCCGGCGGTTTTGGCCAACCGGTCGGAGGTGTGCGAGGATTGCTACTGCAGTTTCCAAATCGGGCTAGGACTCTTGCAAAACTATATATATGGAGCTCTAATTCGGGATTTGGCATTCCCATAAGTTGTTCTACACGTCCTAGGTGAGAGAGAGAGAAAAAGAGAAAGAGAGGAAAAGAAAGAGGGAGAGGAAGCTTGTTGGTAGAGGAGGCATTGTTCGAGAAGGTGATTCCCGGTGCAACGACGTCTAGGCTCTTCAACGTTCTCGTGCTCGGGTGAGATCTCTCAGTTTTCTTGTCCTTTCATTGTTATCCATCCCTGTGTGGGTGAAGAAGGTTTGATCCAAGCGGTGTGTGCTTGTGATCGGTTGTAGCAGTTCTCTGAGACAGTGGATTGTTGATCTGGACTAGGTCCCATGGTTTTTACCTCTTTTGAAGGTTTTCCACGTAAAAATTCCTTGTGTCGTGTGGTTGTTTGTTTACTCTTGATAATTGCATTATTTTAGTCCATAATTCTAGTGCATTGGGGGGCGAGATCCTCAGGCTTGTGTGAAACGCACCCAACAGGAAGAAGAGAAAGAATGGTGAGTTCCAAATGGTGCAGATGGTTAACCAATTCCTTACGGAGTGTTAATTGCATTTCAGCTATGCAAAAGAATTTGGGTCTCGGTGACTCAACAGACCAACGGTCTGAATAGCAAACTATGGCCCATTTCGACGAATGTATTTTATATCCTGCTGTCCATCCATTTTTTCATCTCGTTTAAGGGTATTATCCAGAAACCAAAGCAGATCCAGATCTCAAGTCGACCGCACTAGAGGAAATAGTGGTGATTGAACGCCAACCATGAAAATCCCTAGGGTTCACCATAATGTTTATTTGCCATCCAACTGTTGATAAGATCACACATACCTGGATGACGGGAAAACACAAGCTTGATCCAAAACGATTTTAATGGTAGGCGTTCAATCACCACTATTTCCTATTGTGTGGTCCACTTGAGATTTGGATCTGATTCATTTTTTTGGCTCATGCCTTAAAAAAAAAAAAAAGGAAAAACGGATGGACAGAATGGATATTAAACATATATATCAGTAGGCCTCACAGTCCCGTCATCACCGTCATCACCACTAGGGGCCACCATAATGTATCTTCTTTGTATCCACCCCGTACATCTGTTTTTCCATATATATCATTTTATTGCATGAGCTCAAAAAACAAAAGCAGATCCACATCTCAGGTGGACCACACCACAGGAAACAATGGTGATTGAACGACAACCATTGAAAACTCCTTTAGACCCACTGTGGTGTTTATTTGGCATCCAAACTGTTGATAAGGTCACACAGGAAAACCCAAATATCAGCTTTATCCAAAACTCTATGGTCTCAAGAAGTTTTTAGTGGTGGGCGTTATATCACCACTTTTTCCTGAGGTGTGGTTCACTTGAGATTTGGATCTTCTTAGTCTTTTTGGATCAGGCCCTCAACCAGGCGGAAAAACGAATGGACGGCGTGGATATAAGGTACATACATCATGGGCCCCACAGTTCCGTAACGACCCACGAGAACCACCAAAGCTAGCGACGTGACCGAAGAGGTATGCACTGGCGCATTGGACGGCTACCTTTTTCCAAAGTGGTATCTTGTTGCACATGGACGGCTACTTATTTTTTTACGAATGGCAGAATCTCGTAACCAACGCAGTTATAAAAAATTAAATGGATGCAAAGTCTCTTTAAAAAATCACCACGGTCGTTTTGAGGGATATGGACATTTCTCTTTCTAAAACTTGGGTCTCTAGACTCGAAATAGGAGGGTCATTTACCTGAAATTAATTAATTAATATTTTTAAGACTTTTCGGCAAAAATTATCTAAATTAATACATGATTTATATTTTGGTACCTTCTTCAATTTTTTTTTTTACTTCATTAATCTATTTGAGTGGCCCACCCTGATGTTCATGTGAAATCCATCCCCCACAATTAGCTAAGTGCACTTCATGTTAGGCCTGTAGAGAAAATCAGCCATATCGGAGATTTAGATGGATCACGTGGTTGGAAATGGTGTATAGGAAAATACTCACCCTCTAAATTGCCACACCAAAATTTAGGTATGTAGCCTAAAAATCAATTTCATATGTGATTCAGGTGGGCCGCATTAAGGGAAACAATTTGGAGGATGTGTGTTGCCTTATACACTGGTTCATGTAATCACAGTCAGGCTGACGGTTTGGGCCTTAAACTTAGAATGGGATGACATACGTGGTAGGTGGTATATATTTTACATAAACATGACAGCCGTGACCTATTTGCTCGCATGGACAACCCAAGCAGCGGTTAAGAAATCTTGCCAAAGGTAGTGGAAGGAGATTCCCAACCCTTCAATTGGAAGAAAATGGTGCAAATAGTTAAGAAAAGGATCATAACAATGGTTGAGAAGTGTCCGTTGCATTTGAACAATGTGAAAGAGGGTGGGTCAAGGTCTGGAATAGCAAACCATGGCCCTACGTATTAGAACCAACGGTCGAGCCACTTAGATAGTTCAATCGATCAACCCACTAATATAAAGTAAAAATCAGACAATTCTAGGCATCCCATCAAGCTATGGTGATGTAAGGAGTGAACCTCATGATCAAGGGTGAGGGTCGATGATGTTCATGATGGAGATGGATTTGAGGAAGAATATAAGAAAACGTAAAAAAAGATGTCATCTGACGATCGACCGATTGATTTCAGCTGGAATCCCATCTAGATCACTGGACGATTTGGGGTTATCCACGACCGGTCGGCCCCGTGTAGACCGGTCGTCAGATGTGTGGACTTTGCTGAAATTTTTTATTTTGGAGTTTCCGTCGAAACAAGAAACTACTATTCCTCTTTTTGGATTTCGGACCAACTCATGGGGCCCATCTTGATCATTTATGATGATCCGTTTTGTCCATCTCGTAGAGCTGCTCGACGTTGAGAAGACCCAATAAGTTTCACGTCGATCCGAGTTATGGATTGATCATGGCATCCAAAATAATACGAACTATCCAGTAAGTTTCGAATTTCGCCCACTAAAACTGGAGATGGTCCAGGTGGCTTACTACAACTGATATGGAGAATTTAAACCGACCATCTTGAAGAGTACGTCAATGTCAGCAAAATTACAAACTTTTGTAGCAATCAGATATGTGGATTGCTCGTATCAAGCGAAGGAAAATGGCGCCCGATAAGCGTTATACAGTTTGCGCAAATTTTTCTATTTCTTTTCTAATTTTATTAGGATTCTTTTCTTCATTTACAAGTTAGTGTTAGACACGAAATTATGGTTAGGTTTAATCTATTTAAAATCTTTTTAGATCATTATTATGTAGCTTTTTATGAATTAATAATGAAATTGAGTTTATACTTTGTTTGGCTCGTATTCTTCGAGTTGCCCCTTGAAAAATCAAGGACGATCGAGTGTCTTTCTCAATAAATCCATGGATTCAGATTAGTTATCCATGGGAGAGAGTGCTTGATCCCACAACACGCCCCGCCCGCATTATATGGGTAAGGGTTACTAAGCAAAAAAATCAGACAATTTCAGCATCCCAACAGTATCTTATAAAATGGGCGGTTGAAAATGTCATGCTTGTAGAGGGAAACGATGAAAATTTCTCTAATCTTTACAAAGTGGAAGGCAAAAGCATCATGTATGAAGTAAACACTCAAATTTAATAGCCCAAGGTTCTTTTAAGGATCAGCTATGATGAAACTCAAGCATAAGGCGTGTTTTAAGACTAGGGTCTAATGTGACTTATCTGACTCAACTCGGACTCAATTGGATCTGATCCATTTCCATACAGCAAGTCATGCTTGAAACAAGTGAGTTGGGCCAATTCGGCCCCAACTCAAGCGATTAATGACTCAGGGCTAAAAGAATCAAGTTGAGTCACTAAGTCTTTTAACCATGAATGGAAGCATGATGCCTGTGGACGCCCATCTGGTCAACCTCATCTGCTAGCTTATGTGTCTGGGACATTTAGATAGATTCATTTCTTGGCCTACCCAAGTATTGGATATGAGACTCAGCTATGAGCCCATATTGGGTCATTGGACGCGTATTTCTGGGGACAATGGTTGTAAAGTGACCGGGCAATAAAAAGCTCTGTGGTGTCCACTGTGATGTGTGTGTGTGTGTGGCGTCCAGTCCATCTGTCAGTTCTACCAGCTCATGCTAGGATCTGATTCCAAATAATAAGGCTGATCCAGAACTACACCAGCTCATACCATCTAAATCTTCCTGGGCCCACTTGGCAGTTTACTTGATGGGCCTCATCTCCAGGCCTAGATCTAATCAGTATGGTCAGCACGTGCTGACAATGAAGAGTGATATGCCCATTGGGCCATCAGTATGAGCAAACCCATTGTCAGACTTACGTTCACAAAGAAGCTGAATTAAGATGAATCATACAACAGATCCACCTAAGCTGCATCAGGACGGAAGAGGCATCCAATGGACAGCGACCTTTTTACAAAATGCCAACGTGGTATCGTGTCACCGACGCAGGACTAAAAAAATTAACGGGATACATTGACCCCATTAAAAAAGGGTGGCGAATAGGTGCGGCCCTGGCTTCACCCAAAATGGTGCTGCCCTCACTACGGGGGCCACCTTGATATTTGTATTCCATATCCATGCCGTTCATCCATTTTTTCAGATCATTTTAGTGTATGAGCCCTAAAATGAAGAAGATCCAAATCCCAGGCGGACCATATTATGAAGAGGATTTGGGCCATACAATCGGAAACCATGGTGACCAAAGGCCTTACCATTAAAAACTTGGCAATGTTTATTTGCCATCCAACCTCTTGATAAGGTTAAACAACTTGTGTGAAGGGAAAAGACAAATATCAGCTTGTTCTTAAACTTTTGTGGCTCATCAATGGTCAATCAACACTTTTCTTATAGTTTGGTACACCCGAGAATTAGATCTTCTTCATTTTTTTGCTCATGCTTTAAAATGATTTAGCAAAACGAATGGACCACATGGATATAGAATACATACATCATGGTAGGACCCATGGTAAGGTCCGCACCGTTTTGGATGTGGTTGGGGTGGCACCTAATCTGCTCTCTTAAAAAATCACCCGGCCGGTAGGTTGAAACGCCTGTCAACATTTCTCTTAAACTTGGATACCTCAGGTCCAAAATAGAAATCAACCTAACAATAATTAAATAGAGCTCGACCTAATAACAACTAGTTTTTTAAGGAATTAGACAAAAAAAAAACTACCTAATTGATATATAATTTATATTTTCGTTCACTTTCAAATAAAAAAATAAACAAGCTACCTCATTAATTTAATTAAGTGGCCCCACTGTGATGTTACGTTAAATCCAACCCAACAACCTGGCACGTCACCCCATTTTTGGCCTTGAGCAAAAATCAGCTCCACTCGTGACTCTCAGGAGCTCTACATAATTATTGGAAATAGTGAAGAGGCAATACCCACCCTCCAAATTATTTCTCTTAGTGTGGCTCACTTGAATCATGGTGGGTCTTTATTTTCTTGGCCAGGGTTAAATTTAGGTGTGGCGTCATCAGGGTGGCCTTGTAAAAATTAGGGGTGCATCGATGGTAAAATTCAAAGGTGGATGTCTCTCTCCCAATTATTTTCTTTAGAGTGGTGGCCCACTTGAGTGATAGATCAGCTTGATGCTTTATCTCTAGGCTAACATGGGATTATATATCTATTAATAGTTGGATCGAATTTTACATATACATCATAATAGGCCATAACGTTATGTAATAATTTATTTTTTAATATCTCCTATTTTTTAAACCATTATTGGAGGGATGCAAGCCCTTGATTTTTGTTGGGGCCCACCATAATGTTGATGTAGGGAGTGAACCCTATGATCAAGAGCGATGATCGATGACGTTAATAATGGAGATGGACCGGAGCAAGAATAAAAGAAAATGCAAAAAGAGATGTCATCTAATGATTGGTTGGATGACCGGTCATCGATGCTCAAGGACCGGTCGCCCGACTAGTCGATTTCAACTGGAATCCAGTCCAGATCGCTGGACGATTTGAGACTATCCACGACCAGTCGTGGCCTCCTGCCGACTGGTCTTGAGACGCGTGAACTTTGCTGAAATTTCTGTTTTGGAGTTTCTGTCCGAACAGGAAACTACTATTCCTATTTTTAGATTTCGGCGCAACTCGTGGGGCCCATCTTGATCATTTATGATGATCCGTTTCGTCCATTTCGTAGAGCTGCTCGACATCGAGAAAAGCTAACAAGTTTCACGCCGATCCGAATTATGGATTGACCATGGCGTCAAAAATAGTATGAACTGTCCAAAAAATTCCAAATTCCGCCGACTAAACTTGGAGATGGTCTAGGTAGCCTATACTACTGATATAAAGAATCTGAACCGATCATCTTGAAGAGTACATCGATGTCAGCAAAACTACAAAATTTCGTGTCCATCACATATGTGGATTGCTCGTACCAATGGAAGGAAGACTATGCCTGACATGCGTTATACAGTTTGCGCATATTTTTTTTTTTATATTTTCCTATTATGTTTAAGGTTCATCTAAGTATGAATTAGGGTTTTCTAAGCTTTTCTAGGGCTTAGTTTTATTATAAACATTAGTTTTTATTTCATTGTTAATCATCTTATCTTTGATTAATGAAAATTATTGAATTTATACTCTGTTTTACTCGTGTTCTTCGACTATCCTTCCCGATAGGTTTATGAATTCAAATCGTTTATCCCATGAGAGAGACAGTGCTTGATCTCACCCCTTCTCAGCTCCACTAAATTGATATCAGAGTGAGGCTTTCCCTCGGGTGATAGCTTTTAGTTGTGGTTACGACAAAAATCCTGTGGACGGTGTTCCAGGGATCCATCCTCTCAAAGTGGTGGCTTTCGTGGCGACACTTGAGATACTCCAGCGGAAGAACCATCTAACTATGCAATGGCTGCATGCTAGGTTCGACTGCAAAACAAAATATCAGACAAGTATGATTGTTCCAGGTAGAGATCTAGGAGATCGGGCAGTTCGATCCTTCAAGAGGAAAGAAAACATTCCAGAATTCGATAGGTGGAGTAACATCTATGATTGGATCTTAGGGATCGAATATTTCTTCAGCTACAATCGGATTCTAGAGAATATGAGAGTTGCAACCGCAATATGCCACATATCGGATGATATTTGTGATTGGTGGTTAGACCTTCAGAATTGTTGAAAGATGGAAGGAAAATTATCACTTCACTCATGGCCGCAGATGAAGTGCAGGCTGCTGGAACAATTTGGGTACAAAGGTTTTGAAAATCAGGCTTCTATCTCTATCAGAAGTGCGCATGATGTGCCTGTAGAAACGAAGGACCATCAACTACTAGAGGTTCCTCTCAAAGCTTTTGAGGTGGAGGTCATTAATCCAGATACGGGAATCCTTCTCCAAGATTTTAAAGAAGATGGCATTCATACAGACACGGAACCCCTTTTGAAGGACCTGCTGAATCAGTAGAGATAGAAGCTATGGAGGAAGAGGAAGAGGTAGCACCCACCATCGTCTCAGAAAATATTTAAGATTTTGAGAAGATGGAGGAAGATGATATCCTAGATGTAGTGAACAAAGAAGAGGATCATGTTGCCGCTTCAGAAATTAGAGATCTGGATTTACAGGAGTCTATGAATGTGTTGGAGGATAGTTTTTCTCAGATAAAGCCAATCTTCAGTAGCACAGTTGGTAGAGCGGATCCATTTACAATTTTTCTTGTTCTTGCTGAGAAAAAGATGACAATGCTTGCTGCGCTATGCCAGGGAATGACTGAAGACAAGTATCCTCAATCACGCCTAAGTACAATTCTTAAGCCAAAGCCGTGAAAGAAGACGAAGGCGAGTTTCCATCATTATTTGAGGCAAAACTCGAGATAGAGTTTTCTTCAAGTGGAGGAGTCTGATGTGGGGAGTGAACCCCATGATCAAGGGCGAGGATCGATGACGTTCATGATGGAGATAGATCAGAGGAAGAATAAAAGAAAACACAAAAAGAGATGTCATCTGACGACCGGTCGTGGATGCTCAAGGACTGGTCGCCCGACCGATCAATTTCAACTAAAATCCAGTCCAGATCGCTGGACAATTTGGGACTATCCACGACCGGTCGTGGCCCCTCGCCGATTAGTCATGAGACGCGTGAACTTTGCTGAAATTTCTGTTTTGGAGTTTCAGTCCAAACAGGAAACTACTATTCCCGTTTTTAGATTTCAGCCCAATACGTGGGGCCATCTTGATCATTTATGATGGTCCGTTCCGTCCATTTCGTAGAGTTACTCAACGCCGAGAAAATCCAACAAGTTTCACATCGATTCGAGGTACATATTGACCATGGCATCCAAAATAATACGAACTGTCCTGAAAGTTTCGAATTCTGCCGACTAAATTGGAAATGGTCCAGGTGACCCATTACTATTGATATGAAGAATCCGAACCGACCATCTTGAAGAGTACATCGATGTCAGCAAAACTAGAAAGCGTCATGTCCATCAAATATGTGGATTTCTCGTACCAATAGATGAAAATTGTACCCGACATGCGTTATATAGTTTGGGCAGATTTTCGTTTATATTTTCCTATTATGTTTAGGGTTCATCTAAGTACGAATTAGGATTTTCTAAACTTTTCTAGGACTTAGTTTTATTATAAATATTAGTTTTTATTTCATTGTTAATCATCTTATCTTTGATTAATGAAAATTATTGAGTTTATACTCTGTTTTACTCATGTTCTTCGAGTGTCCTTCTCGATAGATCCGTGGATTCGGATCATTTATCCCATGAGAGAGACGGTGCTCGATCTCACCCCCGCCCCGGCTCCACTAAACATCAAATGTGTATGTAAAATCCACTCCAACCATTAGATGTGAAATCCAATGTTGGGTTAGGGCCAAAGATAGGCTAACTTGTGATTCTGATGGCCCACAGCAACGGAAACAACTAAGAAAGATACATCCACCCTCAATTTTTGCAGGGACACTATTGTAATTATATAAAATCCACTTTGTTAAATGCCACTCCAAAATTTAGGCATGTGGCCTAAAAATCAGTTCCAGGTGTGATTTAGGTGCATGGGCCACATGAAATAGTTTGGAAGATGGGTGTTGCCTTATACATTGGTTTATATAATCATGGGTCGGGGCAATATTTGTACCCTAGGCTTAGAACAGGGTGATGTAATTGGTGGTCGGGTAGATTTTAGATAAACATAGTACAGTGGGGCCAACCTAGGCCCTTGTCCCATTTGCTCGAGTAGACAACCTCCGCTGCCGTTAAAAACTCTTACGGAAGGCAGTGGAAGGATATTCTCAACCCTTTGATTGCAAGCTAATGATGCATACGCTTAAGAAAAGGGCCATAGCAATGGTTGAAACTCTTGTGATCAGTCCATTGTGATCAGTCTATCACCAAGGCATGAGTAAAGACCAAAAAATGTCCGTTGCATTTGAACAATAGGAAAGAGGGTAGGTCGTGGTCGACCCATAGCATCACTCAACAAAGCAATGGTCTGGAATAGCAAACAATGGACCCTACATGTTAGAACCAACAGTCAGGCTACCTGGACAGATCAATCCATCAACTCGCTATGGGTTAGCAAGCAAAAATCAGACAATTCCACGCATCCCATTAGTATACCTTATAAAATGGGCGGTTGAGATGATTTGCACTGAAACACGTCCAATTTACAATCCGAGCCATCCATTTCCCAGACACTTTCATGCATAGCTCCTTGTTCTAAAGCAAGCCTTTAATCAGTCAATCCTACCCATTCGATCCGTCCACTGCTTAGAAAACAAACAACTATATATGTAAGCTATGTAAGAGAAGGAAAACTTATGGAATGCTTCAACCATCCTCTCAATCTCAATTTTAATAGTATCCCTTGAAAGCTATGTTCCAGATCTCAGTGAACGGTTCAGATTGGAATGACTGGAATCTCCAAATATCCCAATTCCAACTATCACAAACACATGACTTTAGGTATCCAATGGCACGGACGCCAATTGGGAAACTCTGTGGGGCCCTCCATGATTTATGTGTGGTATCCACGCAAACAGTCCATATTTTTTTCTAGAGCGATCATTTTAGGTATGAGCCTAAAATTGAAGCATATCCAAAACTAAGTGAACCATACCCACAGGAAACAGTGGGGATGATAACATCCAAAGTTAAAACCTTTCGAAGGCCAGAGTGATGTTTATTTGTCATCCAACTACTCATAAGGTCATACAGATATGAATGAAAGGAAAACACAAATAACAGCTTGATCCAGCCCTAAAAAAGTTTTCAGCTGTGAGCATTCAATTCTCACTGTTTTCTGTTGTGTGGTCTATTTAAGTTTTGGAAATGCTTCAATTTTAGGATCATGATATAAATGGAGCTGGAAAAATGGAAGAACAGCCCGGATAAGACACATACATCATCGTGGGCCCACAGAGTTTACTCAACACGTTGTATGGTATTGAGTTAGTCATTATGCAATTCGTGTCCCACTGGGACATGGGCGGCTACATTTTTCTGAAGTCGTTAGAGGAGACTGACGCAGCACTAAAAAATTAACTTCCCAGTGGGACATGGGCGGGTACATTTTCCTATAGTCATTAAAGGAGACTGACGCAGCACTAAAAAATTAACTTGCTAGTTGGACATGGGCGGCTACATTTTTCTAAAGTCCGTAGAGGAGAGGAGACTCACGCAGCACTAAAAAATTAACTTTAACTGGGCATTGATCATTTCAAAAATCACATGGTTTGTGGAGACGGACATAAGCATTTCTCATTTAAAATACCATCCAAGCTGTTCATAAGGTCATATAGACCTAGATGAAGGGAAAGCACAAATATCAGTTTGATCAAAACATGGGTGGCTGCCAAAAACTTTTTAATGGTGAGTGTCTGATCTCCACTGTGTGGTCCACTAGAGACTTGGATCTGTCTCGTTTTGGGCTCATACCCTAAAATGACCAAGCAAAATGGATTGATATAAAATCCATACATCATGGTGGGCCCAAAAAAGCTACTGCCTGACCGAGTCTGTCGGGATGGAATTCGCTTCAGTAAAAATCAAGGGTGGACATCTCTCTTCCAAGTGTTTTTTGTAAAGCACCCTACCTGAATTATGGGACAACCTAATATTTTCTCAGGGCTTAACATAAGATTCCACATCTAATGGCCACAATAAAATTTCACATACACATCACAGTGGGCCCTATAAAAAATCAAGGGGTAGGCATCCTATGAAAATCCCTTTTTATTTTAATCTCTCGTCTTTTTAACAATTCGTAGCAGGAGGCACAACCTTGATTTTTTGGTGGGGCCCGCCATAATATGTATGTGAAATCCATTCCAACCATTAGATGTGTATAGTCCTGTGTTAGCCCAAGGGCAAAAAAAAAAAAAAAAAAGGTTTGACTTGTGATTTCAGTGGGCCGGACTAAAGGAAATGGCTAGGAAGAAACATCCACTAAAATCAACTCAATATTGACCCTCTGGCGTAGCATGGATGTGCCTTGTCACAAGGGTTGGTATCTGATGAGTGATCAGGTTGGCCCACCAAGGCCTGAAAATGAGAAACGGATTGTGGGGTGTGGTGTGTTTACGTCACCAAGTTCTCTGGATCCCACCAAGATGTATGTGTTATATCTACACTGTCCATCCATTTTATGAGAACGTTTTAGGGCATGGGTCCAAAAATAAGGTGCATCCGAAGCTCAAGCGGACCACACCCCAGAAAGCAGTGGGGATTGAACGTTTACCATTGAAAATTTCTTAGAGTCCACGGAAGTTTTGGATAAATCTGATATATATTTTTTTTTCCCTGCAATACCACGAGCAAAGTCCTCAAGATCAAGCTCACCATGGCTCACCATATTCCGAGCTAAGTGCCTTCCTTGTAATGAATGCAAGTGAGAGTATGGCCCACTAACTTTCCTAGATGATCATAGGATCACTCAGATTGCAAATGGAAGTATGATTTTAAGACTCAGACGAGTCTAATGTGACTTGTCTGAGTCAACTCAGACTTGGTTGAACCTGAGCGAGTGAGTTGGGCCAATTCAGCCCTGACTCGAGCAAGTAGCGATTCAGGGCTGAAAGAATCGAATCGAAGCGAATCAAATCACTGAGTGTTTAAACCATGAATGGAAGCATGCCCACCATGGCCCACCATATTCCGAGCTAAGTATCTGATGAGTGATCAGGTTGGACAAATCTGATATTTGTATTTTTTTTTTTTTTCCCTTCATCCAGGCAATACCACGAGCAAAGTCCTCAAGATCAAGCCCACCATGGCCCACCATATTCCGAGCTAAGTGCTTTCCTTGTAATGAATGCGAGTGAGAGTATGGCCCGCTAACTTTCCTAGATGATCATAGGATCACTCAGATTGCAAATGGAAGTATGATTTTAAGACTCAGACGAGTCTAATGTGACTTGTCTGAGTCAAGTCGGACTTGGTTGGACCTGATCCAATTTGATACAGTGAGAGCCAATTTAGCCCTGACTCGGGCAAGTAGCGATTCAGGGCTGAAAGAATTGAATCGATTCAAATCACTGAGTGTTTAAACCATGAATGGAAGCATGTCCGGGGTGGGCCCATGAACTGGAGATGCGTGTGGACTCCCATCAGGCCAGCCCCGTCCGTTAGCTAATGTATCTGGGTCAAACTACTGGGCCTAACAGTGTTGATAAGTGGGCCAAACTGGACTTTAATATTTTCTGGGTCTTTTAGATAGATTCTTTCCCAAACGTTGACTCAGGTATATATGGGCCCATGCGGGATAATTAGACGCGAATTTGCTACAACAATAGTTGTAAGGAGACTGAGCAACAGAAAGCTCTGTGGGGCCCACTGTGATGTGTGTGTCCAGTCCATCTGTCAGTTTCACCAACTCATGATAGGACTTGAGCCAAAGAAATCAGGCCAATCCAAAACTACAGCACAGGGGACGGTGTGGATGGGACGCCCACCATCTAAGTTTTCCTGGGGCCCACTTGCCGTTTACTTAATCAGTATATCAGAACGCGCATGCAACAAAGAGTGAGAGGCCCACTGGGCCATCATATGGCCAGACCGATTGCCAGCCCTTCATTCACAAAGAAGCTGAATTTAGATAAAAATAGAGAACAAAACCATCTGATTTTGGGCCCTTTTCAGGTTTTCTGGCTCCGTGGAGCCACCTGTCCGTACGTGTTAACTTGCCAACTGTGTGGATATCTAAGTTGTGCCTATGGTGGCCCACACAGTACCGTACACCTACAGTGGGCCTCATGAACTGAATGCGGACCCATCTGTTGAGAAGAGGCCTTGTCACACCTGAAATTCAGAATCGTGTACACGGTCCCAAATCCCATAACTTACTCGGGTTCTGAATTTCAGGGCGTGACAGGCCTGATTCCAAAATGGTGCTGCCCTTACTATAGGGGCCACCTTGATTTTTGTATTCCATATTCATGCCGTTCATCCATTTTTCCCGGATCATTTTAGTGCATGAGCCCTAAAATGAAGAAGATACAAATCCCAGGTGGACCATATTATGAAGAAGATTCGGGCCATACTATCAGAAACCATGGTAATCAAAGGCCTTACCGTTAAAAACTTGGTTATGTTTAGTTGCCATCCAACGTCTTGATGAGGTTAAAGAACTTGTATGAAGGGAAAAAACAAATACCAGCTTGTTCTTAAACTTTTGTGGCTTATCAATGGTCAATCAACACTGTTTCTTATAGTTTGGTACACTCGAGAATTAGATCTTCTTCATTTTTGGCTCTTAGCTCTAAAATGATTTAGCAAAACGAATGGACAACATGGATATAGAATACATACATCATGGTAGGCCCCATGGTAAGGTCCGCACCATTTTGGATGTGGTTGGGGTGGCACCTGATCTGCTCTCTTAAAAAATCACCTGATCGGTTGAAAGGCCTGTCAACATTTCTCATTTTTAAACTTGGATACCTCAGGTCCAAAATAGAAATCAAACCTAACAATAATTAAATAGAGCTGGACCTAATAACAATTAGTCTTTTAAAGAATTAGACAAAAAAAAAACTACCTAATTGATATATAATTTATATTTTGGGTCACTTTCAAATAAAAAAAAAACAAGCTATCTCATTAATTTAATTAAGTGGCCCCACTGTGATGTTACATTAAATCCAACACAACAACCAGGCGCGTCACACCATTTTTGGCCTTGAGCAAAAATCAGCCTCACCCATGACCCAGGTGCTCTACATAATTATTGGAAATAGTGAAGAGGCCGGCAATACCCACCCTCCAAATTATTTCTCTTAGTGTAGCTCACTTGAATCATGCATGGTTGATCTTTATTTTCTTGGCCGGGGTTAAATTTAGGCGTGGCGTCATCACGGTGGCCTTGTAAAATTCAGGGGTGGATGGTAAAACTCAAAGGTGGATGTCTTTTTCGGACCTATTTTCTTTGGAGTGGTGGCCCACTTGAATGATAGGTCAGCTTGATGTTTTGTCTCTAGCCTAACATGGGATTATATATCTAATAGTTGGATTGAATTTTACATACACATCATAATGGGCCATCTAAAATTAAAGGTGGGCGTTATGTAATAATTCATTTTTTAAACCATTCTAGGAGGGATGCAAGCCCTTGATTTTAGTTGGGGCCCACCATAATGTGTATGTAAAATCCACTCCAACCATTAGATGTGAAATCCAATATTGGGTCAGGGCCAAAGATAGGCTAACTTGTGATTTCGATGGCCCACATGCAGCAAGGGAAACAACTAAGAGAGAGACATCCACCCTCAATTTTGAAGGGACCACTATGATAATTATATAAAATCCACTTACTCTGTTAAATGCCACTCCAAAATTTAGGCATGTGGCCTAAAAATCAGTTCCAGGCGTGATTTAGGTGGGTCACATGAAATAGTTTGGAAGATGGGTGTTGCCTTATATAATCATGGATGGGGCCAATGTTTACATTAACGTACATAACAGTGGGGGGAACCCAGGCCCTCAACCCATTTGCTCGCAGACAACCTCCGCTGCCATTAAAAAATCTTACGGAAGGCAGTGGAAGGATATTCCCAACCCTTCGATTGCAAGCTAAGGATGCATATGCTTAAGAAAAAGGGTCATAGCAATGGTTGAAAGTCTTGTGATCAGTCTACCACCAAGGCATGAGTAAGGAACATAAAATGTCCGTTGCATTTGAACAATAGTAAAGAGGGTAGGTCATGGTCCACCCATAGCATCGCTCAACAAATCAATGATCTGGGATAGCAAACGATGGACCCTACATGTTAGAACCAACAGTCAGGCCACCTGGACAGATCAATCCATCAGCTCGCTATGGGTTATCAATAAAAAATAAGACAATTCCAGGCAGCCCATTAGTACCTTATAAAATGGGCGGTTGAGATTATTTGCACTGAAACACGTCCAATTTACAATCTGAGCCATCCATTTGCCATACACTTTCATGCATAGCTTATTGTTTTAAAGCAATCCTTTTATTAGTCAATCCTACCCATTCCATCCACTGCTTAGAAAACAAACAGCATGTGTAAGCTATGTAAGAGAAGGAAAACTTATGAAATGCTTCAACCATCCTCGCTATGCAAGAGAAGGAAAACTTATGGAATGCTTCAACCATCCTCTCAATCTCAATTTTAATAGTATCCTTTGAAAGCTATGTCCCAGATCTCAGTGAACGGTTCAGATTGGAACGAATGGAATCTCCAAATATCCCAACTCCAACGATTACAAGCACATCACTTTAGGTATCCAAAGGCACGCCAATTGAGAAACTCTGTGGGCACTCCATGATGTATGTGTGGTATCCACGCAGACGCCGTCCATATTTTTTTCTAGAGCCATCATTTTAGAATATGAGCCCAAAATTGAAGCATATCCAAAACTCAAGTGAACCACACCACAGGAAATAGTGGAGATAATAACATCCACAGTTAAAACCTTTCAAGGTCCTAGAGTGATGTTTATTAGTCATCCAACCTACTCATAAAGTCATATAGATAGAGATGGAATGAAAACACAAATGTCAGCTTGATCCAAAACTTACGTGGCCCCAAAAAAATTTTCAGCTGTGAGCATTCAATTCTCACTGTTTTCTGTTGTGTGGTCTACTTGAGTCTTGGATATGCTATAATTTTAGGATCATGCTATAAATGTAGCTGGAAAAATGGAAGAACAGCCTGGATAAGACAAATAGATCATGGTGGGACCATAGAGTTTACTCACACATTGTATGGTATTGAGTTAGTCAATATGCAATCCGTGTCCCAGTGGGACATGGGCGGCTACATTTTTCTGATGTCGTTAGAGGAGATTGACGCAGCACTAAAAAATTAACTTTAACTGGGAATATTGATTGTTTAAAAAATCACATGGTCCATGGATACGGACATAAGCATTTCTCGTTTAAAACACCATCCAAGCTGTTCATATGGTTACATAGACCTAGATGAAGGGAAAGCCCAAATATCAGTTTGATCAAAACTTCCGTGGATGCCAAAAAGTTTTTAATGGTAAGTATTCGATCTCCACTGTGTGGTCCACTTGAGACTTGGATCTGTCTCGTTTTGGGCTCTTACCCTAAAATGACCTAGCAAAATGGATTGATATAAAATCTATACATCATGGTGGGCCCAACAAAGCTACTGCCTGACCGAGTCCGGTCAGGATGGAATTCACTTACTAAAAATCAAGGGTGGACATCTCTCTTCCAAGTATTTTCTGTAAAGCACCCTACCTGAGTTACAGGACAACCAAACGTTTTCTCTGGGCTTAACATAGGATTCCATATCTAATGGCCACAAGAAAATTTCACGTACACATCACAGTGGGTCCTATAAAAAAATCAAGGGGTAGGCATCCTATGAAAACCCCTTTTTATTTTCTCTCTTGTTTTTTTTTACAATTAGAGCAGGACGCACAACCTTGATTTTTGGTGGGGTCTGCCATAATCTGCATGTGAAATCCAATCCAACCATTAGATGCTTATAATCCTGTGTTAGCCCAAGGGCTTAAAAAAAAAATAAAAAAATAAAAAAATAAAAAAATAAAAAAATTGTTTGACTTGTGATTTCAGTGGGCCGGACTAAAGGAAATGGCTAGGAAGAAATATCTACTAAAAAATCAACTCAATGTTGACCCTCTGGCATAGCATGGATGTGCCTTGTCACAAGGGTTGGTATCTGATGAGTGATCAGGTTGGCCCACCAAGGCATGAAACTGGGAAACGGATTGTGGGGTGTGGTGTGTTGACGTCACCAAGTTCTCTGGGTCCCACCAAGATGTATGTGTTATATCTACACTGTCCATCCATTTTATGAGAATATTTTAAGGCATGGGTACAAAAATAAGGCGCATCCGAAGCTCAAGTGGACCACATCCCAGAGAGCAATGGGGATTGAACGCTTACATTGAAAATTTCTTAGGGCCCACAGAAGTTTTGGACAAATCTGATATTTGTATTTTTTTTTTTTTTCCCTTCATCCAGGCAATACCACGAGCAAAGTCCTCAAGATCAAGCCCACCATGGCCCACCATATTCCGAGCTAAGTGCTTTCCTTGTAATGAATGCGAGTGAGAGTATGGCCCGCTAACTTTCCTAGATGATCATAGGATCACTCAGATTGCAAATGGAAGTATGATTTTAAGACTCAGACGAGTCTAATGTGACTTGTCTGAGTCAAGTCGGACTTGGTTGGACCTGATCCAATTTGATACAGTGAGAGCCAATTTAGCCCTGACTCGGGCAAGTAGCGATTCAGGGCTGAAAGAATTGAATCGATTCAAATCACTGAGTGTTTAAACCATGAATGGAAGCATGTCCGGGGTGGGCCCATGAACTGGAGATGCGTGTGGACTCCCATCAGGTCAGCCCCGTCCGTTAGCTAATGTATCTGTGTCAAACTACTGGGCCCAACAGTGTTGATAAACGGGCCATACTGGGCTTAATAGTTTCTGGGCCTTTTAGATATATTCATTCCCAAACGTGGACTCAGGTATTTATGGGCCCATGCTGGATAATCGGACGCGAATTTCCTACAACAATAGCTGTAAGGAGACTGAGCAACAGAAAGCTCTGTAGGGCCCACTGTGATGTGTGTGTCCAGTCCATCTGTCAGTTTCACCAACTCATAAAAGGACTTGAGCCAAAGAAATCAGGCCAATCCAGAACTACAGCACAGGGGACGGTGTGGATGGGACGCCCACCATCTAAATTTTCCTGGGGCCCACTTGGCGTTTACTTAATGAGCCTCATCATCAGGCCCAACCCAATCAGTATATCAGAACCCGCATGCAACAAAGAGTGAGAGGCCACTGGGCCATCATATGGCCAGACCGATTGCCAGCCCTTCATTCACAAAGAAGCTGAATTTAGATAAAAATAGAAAACAAAACCATCTGATTTTGGGCCCTTTTCAGGTTTTCTGGCTCCATGGAGCCACCTGTCCGTACGTGTTAACTTGCCAACTGTGTCGATATCTAAGTTATGCCTATGGTGGCCCACACAGTACCATACACCTCCAGTGGGCCTCATGAACTGAATGCGGACCCATCTGTTGAGCAGAGGCCTTGTGACGCCCGAAAATTCGAACCGGTACAGTGACCCAAGTCCCGTCACTACTAGGGTTCTGAATTTCAGGGCGTGACAGGCCTGATTCTAGGACCAGGGCATCAAGACATTATGGCCCACCTAATGGACCCCTTGGGTCTCCTACTTTCTGCTATGAGTCCTGGGATATAAGCACATGTGGGGTTGGCTTAACGGCTAGTATATCTCTAGCATGTGGCTAGATGGAGCACATAAGGACACATGTTCGGATGGTCTATCTGGAGGACACATTCCATCATCTGATCGTGCAGCAGCATGGGCGCCATCCAGCCACAAGTGCTGGACAAGCACTAAGGTAGGCCTTCGTTTCAACACCCACGTCCATAGCTCAAGTGGCAGAGTGAGGGAAGATAGCCTCGTTTCAACACTGAGGTCATGGTATCGATTCCCATAGTGTGGGAGGCTTGGTGGCTAACATTGTGACCTGACTAGTAGGGGTGGGTGGGTGTACTAACAATGGGATCTGTGAACTAACCCATAATAATAATAATAATAACAACAACACTGTAGACCACATCTCGTCATGGTGGATGTGTATTTCAATGAATTTCTCATCCACGGTGTGGACAACTAGATGGACAGTCCTGATTAATGCACCACCCTGCCATGGTATAGGACAGGCCTTGTAATGAACAGATTTAAATATATCTACATGTAGTTTATTTAAATATTTTAATGTAAAATAGTTTATTAAATTTAGGATTAATTAGTAATCAGTGAACGGTTGATACGAAAACCAATCGATAGTTCGAATTCAACAAATGAATTCTCACACATTAGTGATTAAAATAATTTTATAACCAACCTACAGCTTTTAAAATGATTTAGAAGGTTTCTTTTGAGTTACATTTATAAACCACGTGTACACATGCAAGTGCCTGTGTATCATCTGTCATGCTGGCAGCTGTATCAAAAAACTCGCCATTATTTTTTAGAGCGGAATTGTATTAACTCATTAGGCTACAGCCTACTAGGTAAACTCTACGGCGCCACCGTGATTTGTCTCTTATCCACACCAGATCTATCCATTTTTCCCAATCATTTTATGGCACGGGATCGAACTTGAAGTATTCCCAACACTCAAGTGGGCCACGCTACAGGAAACAGTGGAAATTATATTGAGCGCCTACCATTAAAATCTTCTTTGGAGCCACAAAAGGTTTGGATCAAGTTGATATTTCCATTTTCCCTTCATCCATGTCTGTATGACCTTATGAACACATTGGATGACAAATAAACATCACTCTAGGCCTTAGAAAGGTTTCAACGGTGGACGTCCTTATACCACTGTTTCCCATAGCATATTTCACTTGACCTTTGGATATGCTTCAATTTTGGGCTCATGCTCTCAAATAAGCTGGTAAAACGTATGGACAGCATAGATAAGAAACATACGTCTAGCCCTATATATAAAGTTTACTTAGTATGCAATTTGTGTCAAGGTGTTTATGGGGCCATGACCCCGACATGTTGTCAGTGGCTTGTCGTTTCTCAACCTAAGTTTTTTTTTTTTAAGCCCTGAAACTACTTTTTAATTTTCGGTGGACGAAATTGCTCCTTTGCCATAGTTGTCCCTCGTACGACGGGCTCTTGTTTTGGGAGGAGAACTTTTTTTTTTTAAGAAGGGCGTGGGCTCCGCAAAAAAAAAAAAAGGATTTAACTCACCCCTTAGCCGGTATGATCCGTTCATTTTAATCGGACGACTATGAACCCGCAGAAGGGTTTTTATCATTTTATGATTGAAGCTCTCTATGGTCCACAACTACACTAATGGTATGCGTTAATTTTGGACTGTTTCCTCCCTTGTATTTCATTTGTGATGAGTTTTGCCCTCAAACTTTGGCTGATGACATGAAATTAAAATCCCTTACACATTGAAGGGATGAATTTGCTTCAAGACAACCTAGTGGGCTCCACATAAGATGTAGATGGGTTCAAAATGTGAGGCGCATGCCACACGATGCCAAAATCGTTTCAGTTTTCTTTTTTCTTCTCCTTTATTTTTTTGTCACTTCTTGGGACGACATGAAGCCGAAACTTCCTCGACAGTTGGTAGATGTACGATCGGTCTCCGCACACTCTAGGCAATGACAAAAAATTCCAACAAGCTCTGGACAAAAAACTTCAGTTGGTAGTTTCACTTTTTTAAAGTTTTCCAGCCACAATCTCCAAGGTAGAAACTATGGTGAGCACAGGTAAGTTTTTTGTGTTTTTTTTTTTTTTTTTTTTTTTTTTTTCTTTCAGTGGGTATGCATGATAAAAGTTTGTGAAAGAAAAGAGGCTGCATGGGTTCTTTTTATTTATTTTTTTCAGTATGAATGATGGGACCATATGAATCATAGATATTCTTTGAGGATCGCGGATATTAGTAGAAGATCGTGGATATTCTCTAAGGACTGCAGATATTCACTGAGACCGCGGATATTTACTAAGAATCGCGGATATTCTATTGTCTGCGATCCTCAATGAATATCCATGATCCTTAGTAAATATCCGCGGTCCTCAGTGAATATCCGTGGTCCTTAGTGAATATCTTGTGCTAAATTATTGTATTCCTGCATTTATGAAAATTGTATTACCTCTATCATGGAGAGATGTATGTGACAAATTGCTTTTGTTAATACATTAATGATATTTGAGTATTCATTATTTGCATGACACTTCATGCTAGGGCTGTAAATGGTCGGGTTCGGGGTGGGTTTAGCCAAAACCAAACTCGCCCATTTACTAAATGGGTATGGGTCCAAATTTTAGACCCAGACCCTTTTACTAAATGGGTGGGTCCGAGTCGGGTCCAGGTCAGGTCCAAGTTGGGTCATCATACCCATTTATAAATGGGTTCGGGTCTGGTAGAGGGAGATCCACCCAGACCCATTTATAAATGAGTCGGGTCTAATGGGTCCGAGTCTAGATCAAATATGCAAGCATTTTTACAAGGCTTAAAACCAGGTCTGGACGGGTCCCTTGAAACATAGACTAAACCTGCCCACTTACTAAATGGGTTCGAGTCGGGTCGGGTCAGGCCTGATATAAAAGAAACTAGACCTAGACCCGTTTAGCAACTGGGTTTGTTCTTGGACCTAGACCCGTACCAGTTAACAAATGGGTCGGGTCTAAATGGGTTGGGTTCGGGTACCCCATTGGGTCTGCTAACTCATTTACAGCCCTACTTCATGCTGATTCCTAGAGCCCTGCTCAAGATGATATAGCATGCACACTTTGTGTCGAGTTCCTATGGAACCATCCCTAGATGCGTACTATATGTAGAAGCTTGCACAAGGGACGGATGTTGGCCTTGCCCATGCTTACCCAATTTGGTAGAAGCCTATCAAGTGTAGATCCAGGTTAACGGTCATCCAACCCAAGCAAGTGGATGATTTTCCCACTTGATGCATCATTTAAAACATTCAAGGATTGCATTGCAAGACATCGTTGAATTCATACACATTCGAGCATTTCTGAACTTTGTTGGTTATCTCGTTGTACTATTTTAATTTTATCGTGCACGAACAATGCTGAGTTCTCTCACTAGGCTGGCCAACTTATGTTTGTTGATGAATAACCGCACATATGTGATCGAGAATGAACCCTTGGCACAACCTGAGCTAGTGAATGATCCACATGAAATGTGGCTCTATTTAACTAAAGATGAACTTGCTTTGTTAGAATAATTAGATTGATTGATTAGAACATGTGTTACTTAGGATCTTCACTGTCCATCTCAAATTATTTTCTTACTCAAAATTTGGTATTGCTTATGTTTCTAGTAAATTTTGCTGGGTGAACTATTATATGGTTAGGGTTAGAAATTATTAAATAAGGTCCTAAATGGGTGGACCCAAGTTGATTCAATGAATGATATTTTGGGGATGAAGTTAAGTTGTTTGCAAACATGGAAGATGTATGGTTGTGAATGTTGGAAATGTGTGGATATGGATCTTAAATGTTTGTGTGTCAATGTTAAATAGATGGGTTTAAATGGAATTACTTAAATAATATATAATCCACACCTCCAAATAAATTGTATAATTGATTGTTTTAAGTACGCTTTGTGTACGAGTCATGGTCTGTAACTTGAGTCTGAAGGTGCACACTCTTTATCAGAATTTTAGAACGTGATAGATAAGCCACTCCAAAGGAGCCAGTGTCAACATATGCCCAAATCTTCTAAATTCATGTGGTGTGGCTCATTTGAGTTTTTGGAATGGCCAGAATTTTGATGTGTCCCTTAAATATTGTGGTATGCACCATATCAACGGTTGGATGCCCTATATGCAACAAGGTGGGATCAAATTAAATAATATGTACCAAAGGTTTTATTGGTGGTCGTCCCCATCCTCAAATGTTCATTTTGGTGTGATCCATTGAAGTTTTGAATCTAGCTCACATTTTGCCGCTGCTAACATCCAACCGCCCAAAAACCATGCAGTTTCAAGATTAAGCGGGCCACACTAAAGGGAATAGTGTAAAATCGTGCATAAAACCTCTAAATTCGCTTAGTGTGGCCCACCAGAATTTTGGATCGGGTTGATTTTTTTGCCTTGCTTCAGTTGAACGAGTCGTGAAACGACAAATAAATGGGTGGTAAGGTGTGTGTGGGTTTGGCATACTTTAAATGATTTGGGTAGAAATCTTAGCCTGTTTAGTTAGCGGGTCCAGCTTATGACAAGCCAGACCGAACCCATTGCCGCCCCTTCTTTTTTTTTTTTTCTCTGTTTTAATTATCCATTTTTCAGGCCATGCATATCAACTCTAACCATTGAACTAATCTGATTTTGGAAGCATTGACCATCCATATTATGGAACTTAGGATGAATGGTCCCGATTATAGAACTTGTGTCCCAAATATGGAGGCTCCAAAACTATTCAGGTCAAGATGCATGATCAAGATGTCTGGGATCAGACCATGAGTTGAAGATGCGAGTTGATACACCCATTCCGTCACCCTGTCTGATAGCTAATGAATCTGGGTGGGACTAGATTGGGCCCAAAACGTCAATTAAGCAGGCCAAAGTGGGCTTTTATTATGTTGTGGGCCTTTTAGATAATATTCATTCTCAAACTTAGCCTAATCAAGTAGTAGGTCTGAAACTCAGGTATAGGTCAACATTGGGTCATTGGATGCAAATTTCCTGCAGCAATGGCTGTAAGGAGACCAAGTAACAAAAGCTCTGTGGGCCCACCGTGACATGCATGGGACATCTAGTCTGTCTGTTAGTTTCACCAGCTCATGCTGGGATCAGAGCACAAAAATCAGGCCAATCCAAAACTATGCCATAGGGATCAGTGAAGATGGGGACGCCCACCATCTAAATCTTCCTGCGGCCACTAGGCAGTTTTATAACTAGGCTTCGTCAACAGGCCTAGATCCAATTAGTATGTGGTGCAGCCATAGGCGGGGTGAGATCAATCAATGTCTCTCTTACGTGATAACTATTCCAAGTCCGCGGAACTATTGGGAATCCTCAACCAGTTTTCCTTGATTTCTCAAGGGCACTTGAAGAACACGAGCAAATAGAGTAAAAACTCAATTTTTAATGATAATAAGCAATATAACCTTAAAATCAAATTTTAACAAACATATATAACCCTAAACAAACTCTAATTCGTACTTACTAAAAATAATAAGTTTTCCAAAATAAAAAGTTACTAAAAATACTAAAATTTTAATTAAAGACTACTACTAAGTAGACTTTTTTTTTAAAACTCATTGTTTAATAAAAATAGAAACTTCTAAATAAGCAAAAACTTTAAAAAGAAGAAAATAAACTAAAATTTGGAATTATTAAAAATAACAGGTTTTTCTAAAATCCTATTTTTCCACTGTAACCGCGTGTTTTTTTGGAGAAGCGGACGGACCCACTATAGAGGGTTGGTTCACCCTAAAAAGGAATTTCAGTAGAAATCTATATGCTATGCATCCCTTAAATCCTCTCGGATCAAAAGTTATAAGCGATTTATAGTCCTTTTAGTCTATCAATGCAAAAATTGTCGTTTTTCTCTACTTTTCTTCAATTGTTTTCTGATCCATGTATGATAGGAATGTGGGTAATTCTCACCCTTGATTAGGGGGTCCTCTCCCTACAATGAAGAGTTCGAAGTCCACTAGGCAATCGGTTTGGACCGATTGCCAGCACTAAATTCACAAATTAAGAAGCTGAATTTAGATGAATTAATAGCGGACAAAGGTGATTTTGGGCTGAAAAGGCCCAGTTCTCCATGCATAAAAGGTTTTGAGTCATCCAAGCATGAACACAAATGGAATGTCTTTAAACTAAACATCTGCATTAAATGGGAGTGACTAATTAAGTCAGTTTTAGTCTGCCATTCTTTATGAATACCATCGGCCTACTTTATGGTACATTGGGCTTGTCCTTTCAATACATTAGCCCTAGCCTTGCAGGTCAGTCTTAGAGGTCCAAGCCCTAGCCGGCTAGCCCTATGAGTTGGGCTGCCTTAGGCTAGATCGAGCTACCTAAAAAGCTATAGCTTGGCCTAGCCATGGCCTTAATTGGGCTGAAAGGCTCTTAAGTTATGGGGTTGGGTAAGGCTGGCCCATTTAAATGTGATTTAAGAATTGCTTCTTTTTGTTTTGGTATCATATTCACTTGGTTTATGAGTCCCACGTCTAAATGGATTGGATCACAAAAACATGACCAACTCAAACATAAAAGTAAATTATCCATATATGCTGAACAGATGTATTAATTAACAAGTGTTTTTAAATTGACCATTCTCTACATAAATGGTGACCCACTTGATAATCAAACCATAAACATGGAAAATGTGTCTGATGATCTGAACCATTTATTCAGCGGTAAGTTTTGGAGGCTACTAACCAAATTTTCTTTGGACTATCTTAAACTATTAATAAATGAATCATTTTCTTAACAAATTGGAGCCATTTAGGGGTCGTAATGGGCTGGGCCTTGGTTGGCCTCAACTTGGCTCTAGAGCACTAAGCCTTACCTGAGCCCTAATGGGCTAAAGCAGCCCCAACGCCAATATTCATTTATGAATCATCGTGCTTTTCCATCATATCAATGTTTTCCTGCCATACACTTGTGCTAAGATCATTGATAGGCCAAAAGAATGCCTCACCAAACCATCCACCATATGCATGGATTTAGATGAGTGCATTAATGTACACTCATCTAAATTTGATGTAGGACAAGAACTCTCTAATACTTATAAAGGGTGTGGATCAAGCATATTCCTATCGCACATGGATCGGACAAAGATCAAGGAAAACTTGCCGAAATTGTCAATTTTCGCATAGACGGACTAAAAGAAGGTGGACTGTAAATCGGCCATAACTTTTTATCCGGGAGGAGTTACAGGGCGCACAACATATGGATTCCTACAGAAATTCCATTTCGTGGTGAATCGATCCACATTAGCGTCAATCCATTTTGCCAGAAAACCCATGGTTACAATAAAAAAATGAGATTTTAGGGAAAAAATTTGTTATTTATAGTAATTCCGATTTTTAATGTGTTTCCTACTTTTTTAGAGTTTTTGTTTATTTAGGAGTTTTTATTTTTATTGAGGAAGGAATTTTAGAAAGAGTCTACTTAGTAGTAGTATTTAATTATGATTTTACTATTTTTAGTAACTTTCTATTTCAAAAAACTTACTATTTTTAGTAAGTACAAATTAGGGTTTACATAAGGATATATAAGGATGTTAAATTTGTTTTTAATATTAACTTTCATATTATTATTCAATAAAACTATAATTTTTACCAATTTTCTCTCGTGGATTTGAGATTTTTCCTCATGGAATCGGAGAAGCCCCGTTGAGGAGTCCAGAGAGCCTTGTTGATTCAAGGTAGTTATCCTATGCGGAAGATGGTGATCGACCTTACCACGTCTTCCCTGCGTCAGTGGTATCAAAGCGAGGAGTTCCCTTGGGCCGATGTCTCTTTCCAAAGGTATGAATTGAATCATCGCTGATGGTGATCAATGGATTCATTATCTTTCAGAGGGAATGGAAACCCTCCACCGGGAGAGACGGAAGATGATACAAGGGTTACATGCTTCCCTCGATTGTTTTGCGAATGTGCCGATTCTGCCACATAATCAGGTATAATGGGAGGTTGATCAAGCCACGCAAGGGTTGCTGGCTGGATTCGACTGAATAAACAAGAAACTAGATCGACTTCTTATTCATTATGGAATTTCAATTCTGAGATCCGCTGGATTCTCTGATCGGGTGGATCAGAAGGATTGATCCTACATGAAGACGATAGATATCCCTAACTTCAATGGCCTAAGTCGCGTCGACGAATAGATCTTTAAAGTCGAACGCTTCTTCAACTATAAGTAATTCCCATATGAGAATAAGGTTCCGTTTATAATATATGCATTGAGAGGTGATGCTTCCACGTGGTGGGAGCAACTTCATCACGAGCGAAGAAGACAGTTGAAGGCGCCAATTCGTTCATGGACACATATGAAACAATTGTTGATGACACGTTTCCTATATAACGATGAAGATTTGGTTGAGATGGAGTCACAATAGATCACCAGTCCCGTAAGCCTTACATATGTCATTCATGCAGACATGAGAGACCTTCTCAAAGCTTTTTAAGTGGAGGGACAATCTTCTGTTCCTGGTCAAAATCTCATCGATGAATCTGACGGGGTGAGTGAGATTCCTGACTTAAAAAATGAATGTGACATATAGCCCATCATTGTCTTAGAAATTGTTCAAAATTCTGAGAAGGTGGAAGAGATTGTTACCCCAGATGTGACGAATGAGGAGGATGGTCCTATAGCCATTCCAGAAATTATGGAGCCCATTTTGTAGGAATCTATTAACATCTTAGACGCTGCCATACCAACAAAGCAGGAACTCAAGGCGATTGTGGTCCCTGAACTTTTTGATGATTTGACCCCTATGCGGGAGATTGATCTTTCTTAGGTTGAGCCTATCCTCACCAACATGACAAATCCATTTATCAACCAGTCCCAACATGAGAAGGAAATAGATACTTCTATTGTCGTGTACCAGGAAGAGATCAAGGACACGAATCGCAAACCAAGCCCATTGATGAATTTATATACGTATTGTAAATCATATCCGTTAAAGAGCTTCAATATGATTTAAGACCCAAGTTCAATGCATAACTCGATGATGAGTTATTTTGAAGTGGAGGGGTCTGATGTAGGACAAGAACCCCTTGATAAAGGGCGTGGATCAAGCATATTCCTATCATACATGGACCAGACAAAGATTAAGGAAAACTTGCCAAAATCGTCAATTTTTGCATGGATGGACTAAAAGAAGGTGGATCGTAAATCGGCCATAACTTTTGATTTAGGAGGAGTTACGGGACGCCCAACATATGGATTCCTACTGAAATTTCGTTTCGTGGTGAACTGACCCACATTAGCGTCCATCCGTTTCGCCATAAAATGTGTGGTTACAGCAGAAAAACAAGATTTTAGAAAAAAAACTATTATTTTTAGTAATTTCGATTTTTAGTGTTTCCTTCTTTTTTAGAGTTTTGTTTATTGAGGAGTTTCTATTTTTATCGAGGAATGAGTTTTAGAAACAGTATACTTAATAGTAATGTTTAATTATGATTTTACTATTTTTAATAATTTTCTACTTTGAAAAACTTACTATTTTTAGTGAGTACGAATTAGAGTTTATTTAAGGATATATAAGAATGTTAAATTCATTTTTAATATTAAATTTCATATTATTATTCAATAAAATTTTGATTTTTATCAATTTTCTCTCGTGGATTCGAGGAAAGCCCTATTGAAGAGTTCAGGGAGCCTTGTTGATTCAAGGTAGTTATCCTGTGAGGAACGACCTCACCACGTCCTCCCTGCGTCAAAATATGGATCCACAATTTCAGCGGCTTAGTAAGTCTTTGGTGGATCATCCACCACGCTCTACCTAAGTACCAAAGTTTTTCATATTATTGTGTTTGGCAATTAATTCATGGAGTTGGCCATGCCACTAAAATCAAGGGCTGAAAACTATGTTTGACAGCACATGAAATAAAACCTTAAATATTGTTGGAGTCATGTACACACATCTATAAATGTGTGTACACACACACCTTACATGTGCATCTAGGGATTGAACCGAAGTCCAAAAAAATCCAAACAAGAGATATAAATCATGGGCCTCATGGGAGAATCTTAACCATACAACTAATAGTGGTTTCATGCACATAAGCATGTTATAGTGAACACCTAAGAATATAAATCATGTACATGGCTTGTGTGATGAGTGAATGAACTTAATCTTATTTCCAATTATTATAAAGGAATAGAGCCAAATTATCGAAACAATGAAAGATTCTAATCTAAGCTAGCTATTTTAGCTATCACCCATTAAGATAGTCCATTAAACAAACGACTTGGATCATTGAAAGATAACCCCAAATCCATTAAAAGATAAAGGTTTAGATGTATACTATTGCAATTAGTAGCAGACCTTTGCCCAAAAAATTAATAGGCAGGTCTACTCACCAGGTGGGACCTACTTACAATTTAAATGCCTGGGACTTGCAGCGCACAAATTTTACTAAAGTAAAAGTATTAGTACATGAAAAAGGCATGAAAACCAACATCTATTATCTTTGAATCCAAAAGATTTTTTGGGGTACCCTCCAATCACCATGGTCCTACTTTGTCCACACTGCGTGCCCCATAACACTTTTCACCTATCAGTCTTGCTTCATCAGGACTCTTAATGATCAAAGAAAGGCCCGTTAGGCTACCACGAGAGCGTCCAGGATCTTTCATGTTCGTTATGCTGGCCTGAGGCAAGGCCCATTTGGACATACGGTCTAGGCTCAATCATGAATTTCGGGCCCAATCATCGAATGGGCCAGGAATCTGTTACTAAATTTGAAAGTATTTAACAATAAGGTGAATGCTATAAGGGGCATTTGAGTGAGTGCACATTTATTTTTTGCACCATATTTGACATGTTTGAATTTTTATCCTTTGATATGTAAAAGCCACTCACCAGATATGATCTTTAGTGTGTGCGTGTGTGTGTGTGTGAGAAGGCGGACGGTCGCACCATAAGCTTTACTACTAAAATGAAAAAGTACATAAGATGGGAGGGGGCAAAGAAGCTGACCTCCTAAATAATGAACAACATAATACGTGGACAAGGCAATCAACATCTCGTAGACAGCTTAAACAAAAAAAAAGAAAAAACAGAGAGAATGAATAAAAATGTAGAGTTACAGGGAGAAGCAAGTAGCAACAGTAAAATTCCTAGAAATAAAAGCAAAAGAAAATCCTATCTAACTCTTATCCAATAATTATGATATTTGGGATGTGAGCAATCTTGTCTCGATCTTCTCCTCCATCTTCGTAGCGCTCTTTTAAGAGTGGACACTCCACGATCCTCAATTCACGAAGCATGGTGAGCTGTTGCAACTCCTCTGGTAGAGACCCCAACTTATTAGAACCCCATATCTCCAGAGTTTGGAGGGCTTTGATTTGTCCCAACCAACCACCAGGGATCGATGTCAGCTCATCTTGACTACGGAAAATCTTCAAATGCTTAAGGCTGGGGAGGATTGGTAAGGGCCCTCCTGATGACATCCCTTCATTACTTATGTTTAAACTCAGCTTCTCGAGGAGTGGTGGAAGGTTGCTGGGCAACGCCTTTAGCTTTGGGCATTTACTTACGCTTAATTCAAGGAGAGATGGCATAACCTCTCCATCTCCACCTCTTAATTCCCACTCCTCCCAATTTGGCATGTCTCGGAAGCTGAGGGTCTCCAGCTTTGGGAATGAGACAGCACCACCACCACCACTTCCATCATTGTTATCAACCCCACTAAACTCACCACCCACATATATCACCTCTTTCATTTCCTCAATACGAAGGTATTTAAGAGACGGTAGTTTTCCAAGACCTGGCAATTGTTTACACTTGTAACATTCCGAGAGTTCCACTTTGATCAGATGAGAGAACACCGGATCCTCTATCCACTTGGGAAGCTTCGAACCTCTGTAATTCTCTATATGAAACTCTTTCAAGTTTGTGTGAGGATGGAGGACTTCAAGCACGGCCTCAATTTTCTTCACCTCATCATCCAACAGTTCAGCATCATCATCATTGTACTTCAAGTCTAGAGCATGAAGGTTCTGCTTGTTATACAGTTCTGCCTCGCTAGCTTCGTCCCTGCTCCTCACATTTTGCAAGCCGGTAATACAAAGACTTTCTTGAAGATGATTGAGGTGTTTCAGTTCTCCCAAATTACATCCCTCATCGCCAACCCCCACAATGAACTTTGTCAACGTCCTAAGGCCAGTTAGTCTCCCCATACCCTGTGGTAAGTACATGAGCTTGAATGTGCTTTCTAGTTCTAAATGTCTCAAGCAAATCATTTTCCTCATCCCTCTAGGCAGTTTTCTTAGCTTCAGGCAGACATTGTGTCTCAAGGTCTGTAAATTTCCACAATTGCTCACTGCCTCCGGCAATTCCTCTATGCTTGTGCGAGATAAATCAAGGTATCTCAAATGTTTCAACTGTCCCACCGTTTCTGGCAATTTCTCAATGCCAGCATCACTCAGGTCCAATGCCCTAACACATCTCAAATTCTGAAATAAATTTTGTGGCACCCTGGAGATTCTTGACCTGATTAACAACGTCCGTAACTTGTGGGCCTTATGCAACGTGGCCAAAATCGAAGCCATTTTAACTGCTTCATCACCAGCTTCATTACTGACAGTTAAAAAAGAATGGCGGACATTGTTTAGGTTTGATGAGGCTTCCTTTTTTATCTCCACCAGTGAACAGTCACTTCCCGCAACAGACTGTGCAAGATCATGAACTAAATCATGCATCTTGTACTTGATGCTGCCATATTTAAGTTCTGCCTCCTGAAGTAATGAGCGTCTTAGTAAATCATCGAAATACAACCCACCTATTTCCTCCATGGCTTCAGTTTTCCTCCAGTAAATGAAACCTTGTGCCACCCATAACTTTACTATCGTATCCTTCTCTATCTCCCAATCTTTTGGAAAAATAGAGCAATACGAGAAGCACTGCTTCAGAGCAGGAGGTAAATCATGGTAGCTTAGTAACAAAGCCGGTAAAATACCTCCCAGGACATCACCTGAGTTCCATATCTCACTTCTCAAGACCAGTTCCCACTCTCTTCTCGTCTTTCTTGAGCACATGGCACTCCCAATAGTCTTTGCTGCGAGAGGCACCCCTCCACACTTGTTTACAATTTCCCTCCCAATCCCTTCCAACTCTGAACACTCTTCTGCACTCCGATGCTCAAGCGCTCTACAGCTGAACAGTGACCAGCAATCATCATCAGATAAGACCGCCAGTTTGAGTTTGTGAGCGCTTCGCATCGCCAATGCAACATTTTCACTACGAGTGGTTATTACGATTCGACTCCCTAAAGCACCAGCTTGGAAGGGAAGTCTCAGTTTTTCCCACTTCCCAGTGTCTTCACTCCAAATGTCATCAAGCACAAGCAAGAATTGCTTTGCTCGCAACATTTCCTGGAGGTGAAGTTGCAGCTGATCTAAGTTTAATTTCTCACACTTAAACTCAGTGTCTGCAGATTTTATAATTGATTCTGTAATTCGTTTCACATCAAAATCTTCAGAAACACATACCCACATTCTTATGTCAAAATGCCCCTTCACTTTCTCATCGTTGTAGACAAGTTGAACAAGGGTGG
Source organism: Liriodendron chinense (assembly GCA_003013855.2). Taxonomy (NCBI): domain Eukaryota; kingdom Viridiplantae; phylum Streptophyta; class Magnoliopsida; order Magnoliales; family Magnoliaceae; genus Liriodendron; species Liriodendron chinense. Next base: position 420,233 of record PVNU02001323.1, on the reverse strand, counting down.
TCTTCCCCAACCCCCCCATTCCAACGATAGAAATGACGATGGGCACCTCATTTACATTTCCACTACTCTCCCCCAGTAACAAGTCTAGGGCTCCATTTTTTTCATCTTCTCTCCCGACAATTAACTGTCTGTCGAGTAGGGAGCTTGTCTCTCGGTCTCTGATCTCACCCTGCCTAACTTCACTATCCACTCTCTCCCTCTCTCCATTATCTACTCTAAGACCCAATTGACTCTTCTCTTTTTCGATATCATCTAATCTACCCCTCACCTCCTTTATCCTACTCCCAATTTTGTGCCGTAACTTGATGTGATTGAAGCAAGTAACAGGAGAGAGGAAGCTTCTTACCCTCTTCTGGCTGAAACAGGACCCATCACCTTCATTGGGTGCTTGTGATCTGAGAGCTTCCATCGTCCACTCATCTAGTATGTCATCTATATCATAGGCCACGTCTTTGACATTCTCTAGCCAGATCTTCACGGCTTCGTCCTTCACTCGCCTAGTTTCAGCATCTTTAAGCACAGCTTGGATCAAGATGAAAGTACGAGAAAGCTTTTTGATCTCGTTGGTGACACCCATCAACAAAGTGACCTCATCTTCAGCAACTTTGGCCAATTTCTCTGTTGTAAGCGAGACCAAAGAATCAACCATGTTTTCTGCTTTTGGTGTTAATGGGAAGAAGTTAAGAATTTGAGTTCAAAGGGGTGTAGAAACAAAAAATGGGAAGGACTTTGAAGATATGAGAGAGTTTAGAATTTGAGTTCAAAGGGGGTGTAGAAACAAGAAATGGGAGAGAGGGAGAGAGAGAGAGAGAGAGAGAGATGCAAACGTAGAGAAGGAAAGAAGAGGAGATAAGAATGGTGAGGTCCAAATGGTGTGGTCTACCTGAGATTTGAATATGCCTAAAATTAGGATCATCAACCATGCCCTAAGATGATTTCACAAAATGTTAGAACCGTGTGGGATACACAACGCATACATTAAGATGGACCTTGGTCAGGACCTCAGAGTCAGTCAAGGAAGAGGTGATAAGTGGCAAGTGGACGGCTACTTAAATCTCGTGGGTTAAAAAGTTGTTCATGACTTTGGTGGATCCTGATTTTGGGGCCACCGTAATGTATGTGCCTTACATCCCTGCCGTCCATCTGTTTTGACAGCTCATTTTAAGGTATGATTCTCAAAATGAAGTAGATTCAAATCTAAGATGGACCATGTACACCATAGGAAGCGGTGATATAAAGAAACCATGGCCCCGCATGGTAGAGCCAACGGGTGGTCGAGATTGTTCACACAGAAATAAGTTCCATCAACAATCTGAGCCATCCATTTGTTAGCAGTCATCATGAATCACTTTTTTTTTTTAAATCATCCCTTTTGTCATGCAATCCTATCCAGTCCATACACCGCTGAAAAAACAAACGGCTACTTAAGATGATAAAAAAAAAATATTTACAGAATGCTTCAAACATCCCTTAAAAACTATGTTCCAGATCTAAGGAACGGTTCAGATTGGCTAATTGGAATCTCTAAATATCCCAATTCTGATAATCGTGAGTTCCCATGGAGAGCCGCCGGTAATGGTGATTGAATGCAGCGGGGCCCACCAAAGGAGAAAGATGCCTGTGTGATGTGATAAAAGAAGCATCCATGCTACATTTTTCCAAAGATATCAGACAAACGGAATCTCGTGACGCGCACAGCACACAAAATTCAAGGCGCGGATTTCGTGCGAAAGCCTTGTCGCAGGAAGTTCTGCACTGGAACCAAGGTGGGGCCAAAGTGATTTTTTTTAATAAATTGACCTGTCCATCCGTTTTGGGAGCTCATTTTAAGACATGAGAACAAAATTGAACCGGACGTAAGACTAAAGTGGACCAAACTAAAGGAAAAGGTGGGTAGGTAAATTACTACAGTTGAAACCTTACTTGGGCCCACAGTGATGTTTATATGACATTCATACCGATCATTAGCATCACTGCTACTGGGATGAACTGGAAAGACAAATATTATCCTGATTCGAAACTCTCCACAAATATTTCAACTGTGGACGTTCAATCCTCACATTTTCATTTTTGTTCTCATGTCTTAAAATGAGCTCCCAAAACATACGGACGGGGTGGATTTATCAGAAAACATAACTTTGGCCCCACTGCCCCACCTTCCCAGTGCAGGAACTTCCTGTGCAAGGCTTTCGCAGGAAATCCCAGCTAAAAAATAAGGACGCAGTTGACTACGAAAGCCTTTCACAGGCATAACCAGATCTAGGCATAACTGGATCCAAGACTCAAGTGGGCCGAAAACGTGATGATTGAACTTCCACAGTTGAAATATTCATGGGGCAATAGAAGTTTTGAATCATGATAATATTTGTGTTTTCAGCTCATCTCAGTAGGAATGACATTATGAACGTTATGGATGGCATATAAACATCACTGTGTACCCCATAGAGGTTTCAACAGTACGAATTTCCCTACCCACCTTTTGATTTAGTGCGGCCCACTTGAGTCTCAGATCCCGTTCATTTCTTGTCGCAACGCCTAAAATGATCTCAAAAATGGTTGGACGGTGTAGATTTCTCACAAACATTACGGTGGGCCCCACGTAGATTCCAAGCACAAGAGATGCCCGCAAAAGGGTTACACAGGCAATCCGCATTACAAAAATCAACTTGATGCATTCACACCGGTGGGCCCACCATTTACGTGCTCACTCAAGAGACGTGGATTGCTTATTGACTCTACGGGTAGCAAGTTGCTACTTGACAGTGCTTTGTGGCCCCACCATAATGTATATGTTTTATCAACACTGTACATTCATTTTTTCCAGTCCCCTCAAGGCACGAGCCTAGAAATGAGGTAGATCCAAATCTCATGGGACCACATCACAAGAATAAGTGGTGATTGTTGGGGGCACAAGTTTTGAATGAAAGTTTATCTTTTCCCTTCATCCGTTACCTAATTAACAGGTTTGTTGTTAAATAAACATTACGGTAGTCCCCAGGTGTTGCTCGTTATTCTTTGGTCATGCATGTGGCATGTATATGCTCAATTCCAATCAAACAATGATGACCTCAAGTGCCAAAATAGGCATATATGTGGTAATCAGATATATATATATATATATATATATATATATATATATATATATATATATATATATATATATATATATATATATATATATATATATATATATATAAAACCTTCATGATTGCTTGTTGGGCCCACTGAGATGTGGTTCACAAATCCAGCCCATCCATTGTGTGTGTGTCACTTGGATGAGGGGTTGGACCAAGTTTCAGCCACATCCAAAACTCAGGTGGAACCCACCAAGTGATTTTAGATAATTTAGGCATGCCTTCACATGGTTTTTGATGGTATGGCCCACCAGAGTTCCATATACAGCTGATTTTTGGGATATCCCATATTCTAAAGAGGACCTATCAAATGCATGGTGATGATTTCCGATCCACATCACAGTGGGGCCCACACAGCTCGACCTCATGGGAAGTTCCCATGAGGTCGACCTCATAGTACCATTTCCCCATATATATATATATATATATATATATATATATATATATATATATATATATATATATATATATATATATATATATATGGCTAAAATTTGTGTAGATTGGCCGCCTATTTAGCAACTCGCTCGGTTGTTTAAACTAAATCAGGTGATACTTGGAGGGTTGGGTTCGTCTTTCAAAGATGGGTTGCATTCTTGCCTTTCGTGAAAAGACTTCTCAATATAAAAATGGGTCAATGTAAATCAAATAACAAAAGAAAATACTTACAATTAGTCACTTGGAACAAACTGTAGTTCACCTTTCGGGACTGAATACATTATAAGGCTAAGTCCAGTGTATGAACGCAGACTTTTGTTATAATTACCACTATTTCTTACTGGATTCTAGCTATTGATTTATACTATGGAATACAATCCTAAAGTGAGAAACAGACTATACTAAAGAAAACAAAGATGGATCACACTAAGAAATGCAAATAATATGATAAAAGGATAAAAGAAAACATAATAAATTGAGATATTTGATTTGATTTAGTTTGTATTGGACCCCTTCTTTTGTCAACTTCATCTCATATTTATAGATTTCTGCTGCATAGCTTATTCTTTTAGATATTTCTATCATTACTCTAGTGGTTATGGTAATTGAATCGTCACCACGTTGATCATCTGGATCCTTTTTTCGGTCTATTCCTCTTCCTCAATGTTTCTAACCACTTCTGATGTAGGATGACCTAATTATGATACATGCATATGATCATGGATAATTCAGCGGAATAACAAAAATAATAGCAGTAAAATATTCAGTAATCACCATAATAATCTAAGAAAACTAAAAGGACACATGCAATAATGTGGGCATCATCACAACCACGTAGTAAGAATTTCAAGTATTGCATGGATTGGATCCAACGCGGGAGGAAACCTCTCGATCTTGCATAATTATGATCCAAACGTGCAATGAGATTCACTAGTCTGGGGAATCAAAAAATTTCTTGGATTAGAGGATCAAAATCTAAGAATCAGGGTTTTGATGCCAAATCTCAGATTTTAGGGTTGTAGATAATGAGGGAAACTAAGTGTAGAAGAAAGAGGGGAAAATACTAAATTATCTTGAAGAAAGTTGGAAGGAGGAGAAGAAGAAAGAAGAAGAGGATTGGGGAAGAAGATGAAGATCCACAAAGAAAATGAGAGGAGGAAGATGAGCCACCAAGCTTTTCTTAATCAATAACCAACTGAAATTCGTATTTAGGGCTTAACCTTCTTAAATAAGTATTAACTAAAAAAGGAAAAGACAAAACTACGCTTAATACTTAAGTAAAACAGAACTAAAAAAAAAAAATTGTGCGGTCATCAAGCGCCCGAAGACAGTACAAAATGTCTAGAGACGTTCAAGCGCCAGATGGACAACGGTCGGGCGCCCGACGAGGCTCCCGACGATAAACTGGCGTGTCTTCATCTTTTGCTCATCTTCAACTCATGTTCCATACTCTCCTTGGGTTCTTCCTTGGTTCTTCCTACACATGTGCCTTCCCAGGGCCCACCGTGATGTTTATTTTCCATCCAACCTATTGATAAGGTCACACAGACCTGAATGAAGTGAAAACACAAATATCAGCTTCATCCAAAACTTCTGTGGCCTCCAAGAAGTTTTCAACAGTGGACGTTCAATTCCCACTGTTTTCCTGTGGTGTGGTCCACCTGAGATTTGGATCTGCCTCATTTCTAGGCACATGATCTAAAATGAGGTGGAAAAATGGATGGATAGCTTGGATAAAACACATACATCATGGTGGGGCCCACATAGCTTTGACACCAAGCCCTTAGCTGGTGTTGGGTCACTAGCTAATCCGCATCCCAAAACTAGGACGTGGATTGCCTGCGAAAGCCTTTCACAACCATCTCCTGCGCTCGGAATCTAGGTGGGGCCCACCATGATGTTTGTGAGAAATCTACGCCGTCCAACCATTTTGTGAGATCATTTTAGGCGTTGCGACAAAAAAATAAACGGGATCCAAGACTCAAGTGAGCCGAAAAAGTGACGATTAAACTTCCACGGTTGAAATATTCACGGGGCCACAGAAGTTTTGAATCACGATAATTCTTGTGTTTTCAGTTCATCTCAGTAGGACTGACATTATGAACGGTATGGATGGTATATAAAATCACTGAGTATCCCATAGAGGTTTCAACGATACGAATTTCCCTACCCACCTTTTGATTTGGTGCGGCCCACTTGAGTCTGGATCCCATTCATTTTTTATCGCAACACCTAAAACGATCTCAAAAAATGGTTGGACGGTGTAGATTTCTCACAAACATCACGGTGGACTCCACCTAGATTTCGAGCACAGGAGATGCCTGCAAAAGGCTTACGAAGGGAATCCAGTCCAACTTCCTTCTTGTCTAATGAACCCCACTGCCTTGGTGGAAAACCAAATCATCCAACCATTTGTCTAATGAACCTCGCTGCCTTCTGGTCCAACTTCCAATCATCATCAGTCATATCTTTCGTCTTGGCTGATATGCCTAAGATCGGAGTATATAAGTCCTTGCAATAGAGCAAGCCCTCCATCTTTGCCTTCTATATAGGCTAGTTAGACCCATTGAGGCTAATTATTCTTGATGAGTCACCTTTTATAATTCACACCGATCCCACTGTTCGAATATCAAACATAGACGCTTTGATACCACTTTTGTTGGGTGCGTTACACAAAACCTTAGGATCACGCCCCTCAAACTCCGTGAATTATGTGATATGATTATGCAATAAACAAAACCAAATCAAAAACCACACGATACAATAGATTTTTACGTGGAAACCCCTCAAAGAGGTAAAAACTACGGGACCTCGTCTAGAGAAACAATCTACTATGAATAGAGAACCATTTACAACTGATCAACAACCTGCTTGGATCCAACCTTCTTCACCCACATAGGGATGGATAACAACGAAAGGGATACGAAACTGAGAGATCTCACCGAGCATGAGAACGTAGAAGAACCGAGACGACGATTGCACCGTGAATCACCTTCACAAGCAAATATCTCCTCTTCAAACAAGCTCTCTCTCTCTCTCTCTCTCTCTCTCTCTCTCTCTCTCTCTCTCTCTCTCTCTCACCTTGGACATGTAGAACACTTAATTGTAATAGTTAATCTCGAATTGGAAGCCAATATATTGCCCCATGCAAGAGATAGAGCCCAAATAGGAAACTGCGTATAGCAGTCAGCGTGCAGTCGACCGGTCGGAAATGCCGAAAAACAGTCCAGAGAGTTTTATAGAGAAAATCTGATCTTTTGACCTGTTTGTCAATCGGTCGGCCAGGACCCCAGACCGGTCGACGAACAGTCTGAGCAGAACAAAATATGTCCAGTGTGTAGGGCCTCCCCTAGCCGATTTTCAAACCGGTCGACTGGTCGGAGGACCCAAAACTGCACATCTCTCCTCCGTAACCTGAGGAGGAAAACTCCATCATCAAAGTAGGCCGAAAACCTATAAATTCTTGTGGTGTGGTCCATTTGAGATTAGGAAAGGCCTGAATTTTTGTGTGTCCCTTCAGCATTGTGGGTTGCACCATATCCACACGGTTGGATGCAACATATGCAATACGGTGAGCCCACAAACTATATGGACGGTTTTAGTGGTGGGCGTCGCCATCCTCAGCTATTCCTATCGGTGTGGCCCACCAATGTTTTGAATCTAGCTGACATTTGGCTCCCTGGCTAGCATTGAACAACCAAAAATCATCCCTCGAAACTTAAGCTGGACACACCAAAAGAAAGTGTAAAATTGTGCATAAAACCTATGCATTCGGTTAGTGTGGCCCACCTGAGTTTTTAATTGACCTGATTTTTGGGCCTTGGGTCAATTGAAACAGTCCTGATGTCAATTAAACGGGTGGGTCAAGGTATGCTTGTGTTCAGTAAACTTTAAGTGGTTTGGGCCAGAATTCTTGACCCGTTTAGCAAGCAGGCCGGGCTTATGATGACCCAGACCTGACCCATCTCCACCCTTATTTTTTCGGTTTTAATTATCCATTTTTCAGGCCATGTCAACCGTAACCATTGAACTAGTCTTATTTTGGAAGCACTGACCATCCATATCATGGCACCTACAATGAACGGTCTCGATCATAGAACTTGTGCCCCAATTATATATGAAGGGTCCAAACCTATTCATAACCAGGCAATACCACAAGCAAATTCCTCAAGATCAAGCCCACCATGGCCCACCAAACTGCGAGCTAAGTGCTTCCTTTGTATTGAGTGCAAGTGAGAGAGTATGACCCACTAGCTTTCCTAGATGATCATAGGATCACTCCAATGAATGGTCTTCCCACGTTGCAAATGGAAGCATGGTTTTAAGACTCGGAACAAAAAATAAGGACCACACCATTAGAAACTGGTTAATGGCCATTAAAAACCTTTTGTGGGCCACAAAAGTTTTCTATCGACCCGATACTTGTTTTTTCCCTTCATCCCTGTCTACGTGACATTATCAACAGATTGGATGGTCATTAAACATTACGGTGGACTCCTTGATGGTAGGCGTTCAATTAGCACTGCTTCCAGTGGTGTGGTCTACTTAAAATTTTCATGCACTTCAAATTTGGGACTGAGTCCTAAAATAATCTTAAAAAACAGATGGACGGTATGGATATACAACGAATGCATCCAGGTGGGCCCTAGGTTCGGGGTCCCACCCACATCGCTGGTTCCGGGGTCTCACCCAAGTCGCGCCCGGATCCATCCACTAAATCAGCATCCATCATTAGCGGCCCTCAACTTCAACAACCAACATTTGCCAGGTCATTTATTGTGTACGCCCCGCCTAGATGAGTTTCACATGCACACAGACTGCCTACTTACTACTTTGTGGGGCCCACCATGATGTATGTCTTATCCATACCGTCCATCTGTTTTTAAAACCTAAGCCTAAAATTGAAGATACCCAAAGCTGAAGTAGACCACACCACAGGAAACAGTGGGAATTGAACTCCTACTACAGAAATCTTCATAGGGGCTACAGAAGTTTTGGATGAAGCTGATATTTGTGTTTTTGCTTCATTCATGTGCTTCATTCATGTCTGTGTGACCTCATGAGCAGAACATCACTGTGGGCCCGAGGAAGGTTTCGACGGTGGATGTCATTACCCCCACTGTTTCTCGTGGTGTACTTCACTTGATTTGCTTTAATTTTGGGCTCATGCCCTAAATGATCTGAAAAATTGGATGGATGGCGTGGATAAGACACATACATCACGGTTGGCCCCCCTGAGTTTACTCAGCACGCTAGAGTTACTCAGTATGCAATCCGCGTCCGTTTCACATGGCCTATCAACAGGCAACAACTAAAGAATGAAAACAACAAATGCTGGCTGAATTCATGACTCGTCTCTTTCAATACGGTTTTCGATGGCCCCGCTCATCAGCTGCACCAACAGATCCGCATTGAACCTGGACCGTTAGCAAGTTTTCCTAACTGTCCATTGTTTTCATACACGGATTGGTCTCGCCTGATGAGCGGTCTGGATTAATTTTGAGTCAGATTATCTGCAAGAAGGGCTCCACCTAATTATACATGGCTAAGATGTTCCATACACATGCTACGTCCAGACCTCTTGAAATGTGAAGTTCTTGGCCGTGCTCATGCATGCAGTATCCTGACAGTTCATACAAGTGGGCCACGTTGACTGATGATCCTGCCTCTTGATCTGATGGGCCCAATCATGGATCGGGCCAATTATCTCCCAGATTGTAACATCCAAACCCTTCGATCCACGAGCGTGCAGTTATGAATGAATATAAAAGTGGCCTAAAAGTTACAATGATTTGATGGACAGGATCTTCTAATCTTGATGTCTTCTGGGCCGTTTACCGTTCACAACAGAGGCAACCAGATCAACGGTTTGGATCACCCAATCATGTACCCATTTGTGAGGATTCTACCCCATTACACTATTCACATCATGTTGGATCACGATTCTGTTGTATCGAAGGGATGTTTGGTTAAATGAGCGGGAAAGAGCTTGGTTGAATGACTCGGCGACTCGGGTCGACTCGTTTAGCCCTGATGAATCAGGACTTGCACAAGTCGGAGCTGAATGGCTTGCAGGGAATGAATCAGTCACTCGGTGACCCGGCTCGATTCATGCAGCCTTGAGTTGAGACGGAGGGAATGAACTTGGTTAAATGGCTCCGGCTCGGGTCGACTCGTTCAGCCTTGATGAATTTGGGTAGCTTATTCTAGTCCTGGCAACGGGTTGTGTTGAACCATGTTCGCGTCGTGTCAAAAATTTGCTCACCCAAACCCGATCCGTTGACTAACGGTCGAAATCTAGAAATCCAAACCCATTCGTTAATTTAACGGGTTACCCATAACCCAACCCATTTAACCTATTAGGCCAGTCTACTCATCAAATGGCCACACTGTTGATGAGGACAACTAACAGTCTGACCCAACATACAGCTGTGGTCCACCTCGTGGGCTCATTCTATCACTCACTCGTGAGACGAGGAGGAATCACCTGTACATTGCAATATTGCATATGATGGAGTGCCAAGGTTCGTAGGTGGGCCATGGTTTGGTGATCTAGACCATTATGTTAACGGGGGTTAATCGGGTTTGCGGGTGAAACACTGACCCAACCCGTTATGTTAATGGGTCTTAACGGGTCAACCCGTTAGCGACCCAACATGATAAGGCTGGACCGAACACTAATTTTTTCATGTTGGTTTCATGCTGGTTAGTGGGTCGTGGGAATTTTGCCAGGCCTAGCTTATTCCATGAGCCATAGCCTTCGTGCCTATGATGAGTCTCTATCATGAGATGTCTTCATACATGTGTAAGTGTGTGCATGTGTAAACATTTACTAGAAGGAAGTAGGAAGTTAAGCTGAACTCCATTGTTTGGTATTAGTTACACTTCTTATGCTTGTTATGTTTAGACTTGAGAAGCCTAAGTCTTAATGGGGATTTTGATTACTTTTGGTTCATCAATATATGAGCCTCTTAGGTGGATTCTGATGAGTTAAGTGATCAATCACATTCATATAGAGATTACGATCTGAACAAAAGATCTATGATCCTTTTGAGTTTAGTCAAACTTATGTTATAAATAGTTTCGATTAAATAAGAAATTTTGAAATCACAATATGCATTGTTTTGTAAAATCCATAGTTTGATATATATAATTTTAAGTAATCAATCATGACTATAGGATATTAAGGGTTTAGAATAATGGCCCTTAAGGTAGTGCATAGAAGGATATGTTATGATAAAATGAGATAACGTGATTATGGACATTGTGTCCGCCTACTAGCCCAACTAGAAGACACTTTGGCGTTTCAACAGCAAGTCCCAAGTTCGAATGCTAAGGAGACACACTAATTTGCACCGATGGGTGCATCGTGTGACTAACGGTGTGAGTGCGTTTTGAAGCTAACAGAGTGCGAGCATTGCATAAGTAACCAAAAAAAAGAAAAAAAGAGGTGATTATGGACATTAGTATGATGCGCACATGGCAACATTCTAATTATAAAGCATTTGACTTAGCCAAAGTCCCTACAAGAATATTACAGGTGTTGCTTGCGAATTAACAAGGGAAGGTAAGTGGCATAGGCTATTAAGTATTTAAAAGAGAAATTTCCGACTGTAAACCTCTCTTTTGACCATTATTCCCAGCTAAACCTTCAATAGTTTTCTTTTCAAAAGTAAACTTCACTTATACGGATGGGACATTTTCGGACCGAAATACCCCTGTTGTTAGGACTTATTTCTTCTAAAAAGACATATTTTCTCCTCGTTTTTCTCCTCTTCTATATTCAAAACTCATTTTTTTCTCTCATTTATAGCAAAAAAAGCATCATCTCTTTAGTTTTGAGATCGGATTTCACTTCAGAGCATTATTTTTCTATTTCTTCAACTCGTGTTTCATCGGAAACGAGGTTATGGTGTGGACCAGGTAAGAACGAAGAATGTGAAATTTTTTTCTCAACAAATGCTTTTTTTTTAATAATCAAGTCGGATCTTTATTTATCGCAATGTGTTTTCGCAATAATTAATCTCGTTGAATTTCAATGAGCATATTGATATTTCAAAGATTTGTGATAGCTGTGCTTTTTAAATTACTGTGCTCTTTGAATTTTACAGTGTGCTCGTTGAATTATATCTGTGCTCTTTGAAATTTACCGCGATCTCGTAGAAATTTAACGAGATCGCGGTCAATTTTTGCTTGCTCTATGGCTACAGTTAATATCCGTAGCCTTTAATCGAAATTCAACAAGATCGCGGTCAATTTTTGCTTGCTGAAACTCTATGGCTACAGTTAATATTCGTAGCCTTTAGTTAGAATTTAACGAAATCGGCTACGGATTTAACCGTAGCTAACGAGATCTCGTTAAATTCTAACTAAAGGCTATGGATTTTAATCGTAGCTAACGAGATCTCTTTCAAAATTCAAAGAGCACAGAGCACAGTGCTATTTCAATGTGATTTCTTTCAAAATTTAAAGAGTACAGTGCCAATTCAACGAGATCTCTTTCAAAATTCAAAGAGCACAGAGCACAGTGCTATTTCAATGTGATTTCTTTCAAAATTTAAAGAGTACAGTGATCTCTTTCAAAATTCAAAGAGCACAATGTCAATTTAATGAGATCTCTTTTAAAATTAAAAGAGGACAACAATATGCTAATTCAAAGAGATTTCTTTCAAAATTCAAAGAGCACAACAACAATTCAATGAGATTTCTTTTAAAATTCAAAGAGTACAATTTCAACAAGTACTCTTTCAAAATTTAAAGAATACTATTTCAAACACATTCTCAAACTTTTCAACATTTTCCTTCGTTGTGACATTTCAACAAACATGTTGTATTCAAATTCGAAATACAATGAAAGTTGGTTAAAATTCTCAAACATTGTCCGCATACACTTTACAACAAACACGTTGTATACATATTAGACATTCACATTCCAAAAAAACAACATTCATAAAATAAAATAAAAAATATTTAAATATGTGCTCTTTGAAATTCAACGAGATCACGTTGAAATTGACCCCGATCGCGGTGAAATTGACCGCGATCGCGGTGAAAATGACCGATCTCGTTGAAATTCACCGAGATCGCGTTGAAATTGAACGCGATCTCCCATTTCAATATTTCAAGTTTACATTGGCATTTCTACAAACAGTTTGTATGCCAAGGTTAACGAACAATCTTAAAACGAAAATCACTCCTAAATATTCAAAATAACCCAACCTAAAACGAAAATCACCCCCAAACATTCCTAAAACATACCTTTCCGTACATCTTGGACGAAGGAGCCATAAAAATCATTGACAACTGAAGATATATGAACGAAGATGAAGATGAAGATGAGATGAAAATATGTGTCTCGTTGATTTTCAACGAGATCAATTCAACGAGATCGCAGTGAATTTCGAAACGAACAGGGGCAGTTTGGTCAGAAAAATAATGGAAGTTTACTTTTGGAAAGAAAAGTATTGGTGGTTTAACTGGGAATAATGGTCAAAAGAGAGGTTTACAGTCGGAAATTTCTCTATATAAAAAAGATAGTAGTTTGGGAAACCCTACAAAGTTCTATGCTCTGGTAAACTTTCTTGGGGATGAATAGAAACCCTGAGGTGCATGCACTTCATGAGAAGGTTAAAGAAAGAGAGCACCAATTGTCACTGTCTTCTTACATCAAAGGTACAGTTTTAAGTTCCATGTTAAATCATGTAAACCTAGAAGTAGATCTTGTTGGAGGAGTCTTCAAACCATGTGCAAATGCAGATCGGTCGGAGGGCTCAGATCAGTCACCAAACAGGTCTAAGTTGAGGCAGCAAGCATGTTTTTTGGAGTGAACTCTCTAGACAGATTTTACGCTACGATCTGACGGGCCGTCAGATGTGCGATGTAATGTATGTTTATGCTGTTTCATATTGCTCCCATTTTCGTATTGCTCAACCCTGGCCGTGATTATAGGGTTTATGTGCGCATGTGGGGCTAGCAAATTCTCTGGTTTCAGATCTACACTGTTGATGCAGGCTGCCAAAATCGGACGGTTGTAGGTTCACCACAATTCCCTTCAATCCAGACCGTCAAAATTAGGGGCACCATCGTGGATGGAGCATAGCCTGAAATCAGACTGATCAAGAAGGTCCTTATTGTCCACTTAGCAGCTCTTGAATGTACGGTTAAAAGGAAACTGGTCAATGGTAACGGGTGAAATGAGATGGGCATGGTTGTCCAGTCAATCTTTCCATTGCCTCAAGGCTCTCAATGAGCTAGAGTCGGGCTGAGTCAACCAAGGCCCAGCACTGAATTTCTGCACGAGCTGGACCTCAATTAGGGCCGCAGATGGGTTGGGCGGACCACGGGCCAACTAACCAGCCTTAAAATCTGGGCTTGGGCTGAGGTTATCAGCTTGTCTTGGGCTCATATTAGAAAGTGTGGCCCATTTAATGAATGGGCCGATCTCAGGCTGGGCTTCGTAGTAAAGGAATACCTACAGTAACTGTGTTTGATTTAGTGAAAGGGATGTGTTTAGTCAATGGACCACGAAGCCAAAGTAACATTGGGCATGGTGGTGGCTCGAAAACTGGTCAAACTGAACGGGCCGAGCCGATACATTTATCATTGGCCCTTGGGCCATGTGTAGGGATTGAAGCCCTGGCCCTACATCTCAAGGCTGGGCATCAGGGGCCATTGCCAACCAATTTAAACGGACCCACTGAATGGACTTGAGAAGATTTTTAGTGTGGCTCCTTTTTATTTATTTATTATTATTTAGAGATGAGGTTGGTTCAAGTCCACTATTTTGGAGCTGGTTAAAAATTGGGTCTAGTCAGGTTGGTGTTGGGTCCACCATTTTGGAATAGTTTAAATATAGACAGGTTGGGTTCAATTAACCTTATTAGTAAAGATCAAAAGCGTCTAAGGCAGCAACGGCCACAATTAATTTAGATGCACCAAAAAAATCCCCCACCGTTGATCATCTGGTCACCATCAGCATCACCACGAGCAGCCCTACACAAACAAGTATGAAGGAATGCCTGAATCTGGCCTTATCTGTACCAGGCTAACAGCCACTCCATCGGGTCCAGTGAGTGGACGGTTTCAGATTTAAATGAATTTTTTAGTTAAATACTACCGTTGAAACAATGGGGCCCATCTTGCTCGGCCGGATCTCATGATCTGAAGACCTCAAACCAACAATGTTGTGTAGGCTGGGCCAGGCCCACTTATGAAGTGGTTAGGCAGGATCAAAGCCCAGATCTGGACCGTTCAATAATTGAGCTTAAACCTCCCAGACGGATAGACACATCCATCTGTACAGTATTGTGATGAATAAACCATAATGGATCAATAATGCTGACCCCAGGCTTTGAGAAAGTTGGACCCAATGATCAGTAATCCAGACCGTCAATCAGTTGCATCATAGCATGGACAGACCATGCCCAAAACTCTTGCCAGGATGACAGATCTGTACCACCAATCTTGAGTTGTTGCATTTCTATTTCAACAGTATATATGCTTGGTAGCCAAAGGGACCGGATTGAGTACTGCCCCCACTTAGATCCCTCCAACCCTACCGTGGCAGAATTTAATTGGACAGCGCACCACCGGCAGAGATGGGACCGGTCGAGTGCCAGAGGTAAACTGGGTACCGCCCCACTTGGACGGAATCGGATTGCATGCGGAGTAACTCCGCACGCTCTTATCGTGCAGAGTAAACTCAGTTGGGCCCACTTAAAATGTATGTGCTTTATCTATTCCGTCCATATGTTTTTCCAGCTCATTTTAGTGGTTGAGCCCAAAATTTAAGCATATCCAACTCTCAAGTGGACCATGCCACTAGAAACAGTGGGAATAATGATTTTCACCATTGAAACCTTCCCAACCTGTCCATGTAGTGTGGTTTTCTATATGCAAATAAAGGTTTTCTTGACTTTGTTTAGAGTATTTAAACTCATTTAATTTCCTCATTATATATTTGTCTTTGATTTTCTTCCCTCACGTAGATTTCAAGAACTCATTTGTATCGTACATTCGAAATAGTCTGGTTGAAGATCATCAAAGCTCCATGAATTCGTAATAGTTATCCCGTAAGGGAGACATTCATCGACCTTAACACATGGCCTGCATCAACTTCGCCCATACATGAAGAAAAAGTTGTGACCAGCCATTAAAAATTTCTTCTGGGCCACGAAAGTTTGAGATCAAACTAGTGTGGTCCCTTCATCTAGGTCTTTATGACCTTATCAACAAGTTTGATGGCAAAAAAGCATTCCAGTGGCCCAGGAAAATTTTAATGGTGGGTAGTCAATCACCACTATTTCATGTAGCGTGGTCCACCTTAGATTTGGATCTACTTCAATTTTGGGATCATGCCCTAAAATGAGCTGTCAAAACGGATGGACACCATGGATGTAAGGCAGGTACATCACTACATATAGGCCCCACAGCGATCCACCAAAGCCGCGTCCCTAATGAGGGATCTGGTTAGCCGATCAAATGCTTGAAACTAAGATGGATAGCCGGTCCACTGGATTATCCAATGTGTTAATTTGATCACTCTGCATGCACAGCTTTTTCGATGAATGCCCCAGTTTGCCTAGAGGCGTTAGAGCGGTCACCTTGCTAGTATTTTGATAGAGAATAGAACCTTTTTGCCATGAAGCATTCCAAAATTATCGATCTAGACCGTCCATCAAGTTCTCAGCATATAGTCTCCCATGAAAATTCACAACCATCAAGGCAGCCTTATCTTTTTAATCGATGACATTCGAAATGGACGATTAAGATCATGTATAAACAAATTAGAAAGTCCAGCATTCTATATAAATATAATCAATTCAACAGTACTACTTTAGCTAAAGGCGAATGCTCCCAGTATTATGGTGTGGCCCACTTGAGTTTTTGAATCAGGATTTACAAGTGGATACATGACAGGATATACATGATAGTATGGATTGGATGCCATGAAAACATTATGGTGGGCCACACGCATCTCATTGCAGGTTGACCTACAATTTGGGTTGAGTTCCAGTTACTTTTAGAATCCCGATCCTCTGTTAGCTGCCAAACAGAAAAACTGTGTTTGGAGTCTTTTAATTGGCCCACATCATCACATAAGTTTGCAACCAATCGCATCTTCAGTGCAACCTGATCACATTGACGTCATACAGTGAGATTTTTTTTTTTTTTTTTTTTTTTTAGTTTTCTTCTATTTAGCAGCTGGACTCTTACTCTTTTTACGGCCGTTGACTGTTTATCTGTGCCCGTGTATCACCCATCACACTCCACATTATTAAAGTTTCTCTTATTTGTTGTTTGGAAGGCTGTTTTAACTTTTGCTTGGTTTTACACCCGTTCCATGTCCTAGCTGATAGTGTATGCTCTCTGGACATAAAGTATGACTCGGTGTTGGGTGTTACCAATCGGGTTTGCTAGGCAATGGGCCACACCCATTATAAGGTGTGCCCCACCCACAGCTAGAACAGTCATGATACCAATTTTTTTCTCCTTAAAATGATTAATTAAGATCGTTTGAGTGGATAGATTGGGACATTTTATGGACCCTATTCAGTTTTGAACTGCTTCCTTTCTAAGTTAGCCAGGGTGGCTAGCATAGTCAACTGGTTTTTCATGGTGGGCCATCAACCTGCTGGCCCTTCAAGGAACTCCCTGTAAACTCGTGGAGTGCTAGCTACTTAGAGAGAGACAGGGAGAAGTACACTTAAAAATGATTTCAACAATGGATGATCCATCCCTATTTTTTTCCCTAGTTTTATGGCTTTTCTAGTTCCATGGCCCACCTTTTTGTTTTATATCTACCTCATTTTTTCATATGATGTCTTAACATTAGTGAGCATAATAAATGTACTGAAAGGGTGTTAATGAGTGTTACCTAATTATCAGTCCGGAATCTTTATTGTACGTGTTCTTATTATGGTGTTGTTCGTTGAGCTACACAGTTGAGATATGTATTGTCCGCCACACACAAAGAGGGTTCTAACCCATAGCCCAGTGCAGTCCAGTTTCATATTTTATTAATATTTAACTAATAATCATGCATTAATTTTTTAAATCACCCTTAAAACTATTTTCTGATGAAGAGAGCCTATGGAGGAGGATTCAGCAAGTCAGGCATGAAACCCCCATTGTATAAGGGTGTGTTTGGATCATGTCAAATTACGTGGTGCAATGTGTAGGAAAAATGTAATAACGACCTTTACTATCATATTCGAAAGTAAAATTGAGTACTGACTGTATTGCATACTCTTCTTCCTTCTTCGAAACTGACCTGGATGTAATTCCATCCATATGTATTATATCCACACCATTCATCCATTTTACAATATATCGCTTTAGGGCCTGTCCTAAAAAATGAGGAAGATCCAACACTTCTTTAGACCTCAAGAAGTTTTCAATGTCATACTCCAATCCCTACTACTAGTTGTGGTGTGGTCCATTTAGATTTATATTTACCTTATTCTTTGTCTCATTGCATAAAATAATCACAGAAGATGGACGAATCTTGTGGATATAACACATACATCATGGTGGAGCCCACAAAACTATGCCACATCAACCCACCTCCATCTATTCGTGTCATTAGGTGATTCCAAAGGATTCTAGTAATTTGACTATTGGCAACATCCAATCGAAACAAAGAAGTAATGATGTGAGTTTTACTCCACATTTAGTGTAGTATCCAGTGATCCAAACAAGCCCTAGTTGATCTCTGTCTATTTAGTTTATTTCCTCATTAATCTTAAGTCATCTATTCGTCATTATTATTATTGTTATCCCTTGGAATCGAAGGAACATTGCTATGAGTGTATCTATGAGTCAAAACGGATCACGCTAGAGCTCGATTCAGTCTATCGCAGTCCAACACAGAAGACATTATCCACAACATCTAATGTCTAATGGGTGCACAAGCTACACTATGAAGCTTCAGATTACATCAGACCACCCTAGCAATGTCGTCCAATGTCCAAATTAGCAACCTGTCTGTCTAATGCCCAAACTAGAACCTTTCTTCAAATCTAGAGAGAATAAAGCCCCTTTGAAATCGTTATAGTCATTGCATCTTTTCATCTTAATTTTCATTATTTGTCACTAAATCCAAATTTTAATCTCTTAATCACCAAGAATTCAAGTCACTACACATAGCTAGCTGTGTTGCAGTCGGCAGAATCCCACACATCCGCACCTGTTCGCAAGTTGCACATAATCACCTTTGCTCAAATCAAAGGCTAGCAATCACTAAAAAGAGCCACCCTTAATCGGTTCAACTGTTCTAGGCATATCTTGATTTTTTTTTTTTCATGGGCATCCAAGTGTTTTTTGGGACTGGAAAATCCATGTTGTATAATCTACAGGCCCATGATCTTGAGCATAGTTCTAAAATTCACCGAGTCAACACAAAACTTGACCGAGTCAACTCGACTTGGGACACTCTTAAACAGCTCATCAATTGCGATGTTGCTCTTTTGGTTTTCATTTTACGTTACTTATATAAAAATACGTACTTGAAATGTTTATGAGCTTTCTTAATATCTTTCATTTATAATAATTTAATTATTGAGTCGATGGAGTCCAGTCAAGTCTTTGAGTCAACCCGACCCAACTGAACATCAACTTGATTCGAGTTTTCAGGTTTTTGAACTATGATCTTGGGTATCTCCCATCAACAGTGGGGACCATTTTGTGAATGATCTGGATCATTGAAATGCATGTAAACCCAAAATAAAAATGCATTGGTAACATTGCAACCCATAAATATGGGTAGTAATATCCCATCTAGAAAAGATACATTCCATTTTCAAACCAAGCGTTCTAAACTTCAAATCCATCAGAGTTTATTCAACAAGGAAACTTAAGCTATATGCCTTCCTTTCTCCCAACTTCATGCCTTTGTAACAGTATAACCTGACATTTCAAAAAAAAAAAAAAAAAAAAAAAAAGAGGGTAAATGGGAAATGATCAGATACAACAGTTGCATAGATGTTTTGATACATCAACTATGGTTGAATGTACCAATACTACGTACTGACCATAACCCTCAAGGCTCAGCCCAAACCAGGCTCAAAGAAGGCTGGACTTAGGCCTGACTGGCCAGCCCAGCTTAGTTGCATCCCTAGTTTAGAGGGAAGAGAGGCTTGCTATTCTCACACCTGTTTACAAGCAGGCCACTCCACACTCTGGCATAGCCGTGCAAGATCATAGCAGCCCATCAGGTGGGCCCCACTGCCTGAGGTCCAGAAACCAGGCCGGTCCACTCATCACGTGGGCTACATAAACAAATGGACTTCATCTAGTGTGGTCCACCTGATGAATGGATTGCTTTTTTACGCCCCATGTCTATATGTTGAATACAACATGATGGACAACATCAATGCCAGAGTCATGGAGCTCGGATTAGGTACTATCTCCACCAAGACGCAGCCGGAGACGGATGGGCACATGGCACCTCGGTATTGGTGGAGAGTAGGGGGCCGCACCTCCATATTTTGATGTGACAGGTCTGTCAAATCAAAGGCTAGCAATCACTAAAAAGAGCCACCCTTAATCGGTTCAACTGTTCTAGTCATAGCTTGATTTTTTTTTCGTGGGCATCCAAGGCATCTAAGTGTTTTTTCGGACTGGAAAATCCATGTTGTATAATCTACGTATAGTCTACAGGCCCATGATCTTGAGCATAGTTCTAAAATTCACTGAGTCAACACAAAATTAGACCAAGTCAACTTGATTTGGGGCACTCTTAAACAGCTCATCAATTGCTATATTACTCTTTTGGTTTTCATTTTACGTTACTTATATAAAAGTAGTACTTGAAATGTTTATGAGCTTTCTTAATATCTTTCATTTATAATAATTTAATTATTGAGTCGATGGAGTCCTGTCGAGTCTTTGAGTCAACCCGACCCAACTGAACATTAACTTGATTCGAGTTTACAGGTTTTTGAACTATGATCTTGAGTATCTCCCATCAACAGTGGGGACCATTTTGTGAATGATCTGGATCATTGAAATGCATGTAGGACCCATAATAAAAATTCACTGGGAACATTGCAACCCATAAATATGGGTAGTAATATCCCATCTAGAAAAGATACATTCCCTTATCATACCAAGCGCTCTAAACTTCAAATCCATCAAAGTTTATTCAACAAGGAAACTTCAGCTATATGCCTTCCTTTCTCCCAACTTCATGCCTTTCCATTCTCCCAACTTCATGCCTTTGTAACGGTATAACCTGACATTTCAAAAAAAAAAAAAAAAAAAAAAAAAGGTAAACGAGAAATGATTAGATACAACAGTTGCATAGATGTTTTGATACATCAACTATGGTTGAATGTACCAATACTACGTACTGACCATAACCCTCAAGGCTCAGCCCAAACCAGGCTCAAAGAAGGCTGGACTTAGGCCTGGCTAGCCAGCCCAGCTTAGTTGCATCCCTAGTTTAGAGGGAAGAGAGGCTTGCTATTCTCACACCTGTTTACAAGCAGGCCACTCCACACTCTGGCATAGCCGTGCAAGATCATAGCAGCCCATCAGGTGGGCCCCACTGCCTGAGGTCCAGAAACCAGGCCGGTCCACTCATCACGTGGGCTACATAAACAAATGGACTTCATCTAGTGTGGTCCACCTGATGAATGGATTGCTTTTTTACGCCCCATGTCTATATGTTGGATCCAACATGATGGACAACATCAATGCCAGGGTCATGGAGCTCGGATTAGGTACTATCTCCACCAGGACACAGTCGAAGACGAACGCATACTTGGCACCTCGGTATTGGTGGAGAATAGGGGCCGCACCTCCATATTTTGATGTGACAGGTCTGTCAACACTCCACTAATACCGAGGTGCTAGCCTTGCTCTCCACAGGGTGCAACGTACTCGTTCGGCTGCATCCGGGTGGGGGTATTACCTAATTTGAGCTCAGAGTCATGGCCTCAAGGTGACGCCTCTCATATAAACATTCTGCATGCTCTTCCGCACTATATGCAGCGCCAAAGAGGTGCTAGCTTGGCACTTGTGGTGGCATGTATACACACATGTGGAATTCGCATGACTCTTTAAAAAAAATTCAAGAAATCGAACATGGAACGGAGGAGAACTATGGCGAGAGAGCTTCCTTACTTCCACATTTGGCGCCAGAGGGGATTAGACGGTTACAATATTTTGCGATGTAGACAACTTTCTCCATACTAATTATTTTCTCGACTTCCTTAGTCACATACTTGCACACACATGGCACGTCGACATGGCGCAACACATCGCAACATTCCTGAGAAGGTGGGACCGGCGGGCCGGATTTTTTAACATAGTTCCCACATATTTGAATAATGTCAGTCAAATCGCCTTGGCAGCCGCTACCGTCTGCCAAGGCTTGCTTGTGGCCGGAAAGTAAGATTCCGGCGACAGTAAAGACTATGAGCAAGAGATGCATGTTAGAAACAGCCATTTTTGTACTCTTATTCCTTGTGCTAGAACAAATCTGACTTTTACCAAGGAAATATTTCCTGGGTAAATGTCAGAATTTCCTGGGTAAAAGTTACTACTGACGAAAATGTTCGTCACCGTTTTCGTCGAAATTTCCGTCGGGAAAAACAATTTCCTTCGAAATTTAATTTTTCGTGGGTAAATAGTCAATATTTACCGACAAAACATTTCGTTGGTAAAAGTCAACAATTTCGTGGCAATTGTTTAATTCGTCGGTAATTATTGGACTAGTACCGAGGAAAACCTTCCTTGGAAAACGTAGTAGAATCACCGAGGTAATATTACCAATGAAATAATTTCCCTACCAAAAATATATTACCAACAAAACTTTTCCTTGCAACAGGTAGTAAAATTACCGACGAAATATTTCCTTGGAAAAGGTACTATTACCTATGAAAATTCCCATCGAAATGGTAGCAGTTTCCAACTATATATTTGCTTCTAAAGGTATTATTCATCAACAAATATGATTCTTCTATAAATATCATAATAACCTCATAAAACATGCAATTCACAACCACCGATAAAGCATTCAATATCCCAACAAATGATAAAACATTTAATTCCTGTTTACCTCGGTTACACAAACCGAGGCTACAAGTCCATGTGGACTACACCTTTGATCCGTAATGGTACTATTGGATCATAGATGCACTCCTAGATTTATAGTCATGAATTTCATTAAAATTTCAATTCCAACACCACTCATGCTTTGTGTTGAAAAAGCATAAACTTGGAGCCTACTCTTAAAAGGTTCTGGTTTCAAGTGAGAATCGCTTTAGGACCCTAAATCTCTAAGAAGAATCAAATGAGTAAGCAACTCAAAATTCTGTAATCCAATGTCAGCTCAAAAAGAAGTAGCACTAATGTCAGGGAACAAACTCCAGCTAATGTAGCAGCCATCCCAACTAGTATAAAAAGAGGTCGAGAAATATAAATCCATATGGGCATACTCGTACCAACGAATGACGAATCGTATGGATGAATGTATGTTTGGAGTCGACCCAAACAGCATCTAGAAAATATTACTAGAGCACATAACATACCCAAGATGAGGTATAAAGGTAGCTCTACAACACAAAAAAGACCAATATTAAAAGAAGAGAAAAGAAGTATATATAGACATGCCTTAAACCATCAATTGATTGTGTCATGCATTCACAAACCAAACAGCTTGACAAAGATCCTTCTTTTTTTTCTTCTCTTTTCTTTTTCCTTTCCTTTTTGTGTGTGAAGCAGCCATTGAAGCAACCGGCAACTACTGCATTAAGAAGGATGTTTTATATCTCTCCCATATAGAGGTTTTATGTTTCTTTCTTGCACTTCAGAAGGCAGGATATATTTCTACATACCTTAGGAGTAAAAATAAGCATGGATTTAAGTGTTAATTCTTGAAGAAAAGAAGAAGTATCAGAGAAACCAGTGGCAACATGGGGGAAAACCTAATTGAAAAATCACACAGACAATTTAGGATGTCAGTCAGAGGAAAGGACCTGAATATATCTTACCCTAACTTTGTAGTGTCAACCTTGCAAATCAAGAATTCCAATGCAGTATGCATGATAGACTTAAATATAAAAAATAAAATGTATGGAAGTGTATAACCTTGACCGTGAATTCATCCACTGAAAGCCAAGAACCCATTTTCAATAATGCAGTCAAGGCAGGAGCAGCAGCTGAACCAAATTCTAGCACAAATGCTAATAATGGATGTAGCTTTGATAACTAAAAGATCATAATATGAGTGCAATTGACAAAATAAAAATAGGAAGGCAGTGAATAAAGATCACCTTCACTTTCATCCCAGATGTGCCCTGGTTTAAGAGAGGCTTCTCCATGGCAACCAGATGAAGAACCTACAATAGCATCCAATATAATCTTCTAAGCTTAAATTCAAGTTCCACATCATTAAAGTTCAAAAACTTGAGGCTATTCAGAATCAGCCTTCAGATTTCCAAGTTAAACCCATCCAAACTAATGGAAATTCACCAATTTCCTAAAAACAGTGAAGTGATTCAAGGAGAATGAAAGCTTTGACTAGTCACTTAGAGCTAAAAGGCTAAATCAAGTCAATTTCGCAGAGTTTCACGTCAATTAACAGGAGCTCCCACATTGTTCATCACAATTCAAATGCTAAATAAATATATCATGAAAATGATAAAATAAAAAAATAAAAGCAAGAAAGCAACGCTTTCTCATAGCAACAAGTCAACGAAACAAGGATGATGTATGGTCCAAATCAATTGCGATTTTTTAAAGAATCGAAGTTTTGACCAGTCACTCAAACTAGGCCAAATAAAGTCAATTTGGCCAAGTTCACCAATCAATAAAAGCTTGAATATTCATCACAACTCAAATATAAACAAGTATATCATGAAATTAATACAAAACAAAAGATAGATTAGCTTTCTCACAACAGCAAGGCAGAGAAAAAAAAGGGTGATATGTGACTGCATCAGTGGTGCAAAAAAAAAAAAAAAAAAAAAGAAGATTTTAGCCCCAAATACACTGTTCAAATTGGTTGATACAAGGATTCTCCAAAAACATTGGAACACCCATCTTAACCTGAGGAAAAAAAAAAAAAAAAATCTCAATGGGCAGATTTTGGTGGTTAGATAAGCTGTCCAAAATAAACAGATTTTAGCCCCAAATACCCTGTTCAAATTGGCTGGATTAATGACCCAAAAAATGATGTTCATTTGGACAAATTTGTACTCCAAATTGGACAGTTCTAAGGTCCAATATGCCGTTCACATTTGGATGTACAACTAAGTTGATTGCAACAGCTAAATCCAGAAATGAGTAAATGACCAAATAGTTGGTTTTAATAAAAATCATGCCGCCCAACTTTGGTCATTTCTATAATGTTTCAAAGGAATTGATTTAGTTCGATTGAGTGCCCAAACAAACCCAAAATTTATATCTAAGGAAATAGCCTTATAACTATTTAAGAATGGAGCTTAACCAATCAGGAACAGCCTTCCAAACAAAAGAATGGAGCTACAATATGAGACAAATATTTTTATCGGTACCAATAATTTGTTAAGAAAGGAAAGCAATGAGACATTCTGGTTCTGTCTGACAAGACCTTATTTTGCTATGATGACACTGGTTACAGTAACAATGTGAGTGGATCCAATTAGAAGAAATTTCAAAGGCAATCAATTAATAAGCTACAAAATTGGCCAAAAAATAAGCCACAACATTTTTGGTAAGCCTAGAAAAACTAAATGTGTCAATGCTCATTCAGTTGCCACGAGCTACTATCACAATTTAAAGCACAAAATTGAAGACTACCTGAGCTGCATCTATACTGTCATGATGGAATTGGCATAATTTCCCCAGAGCTGAGACAGCATTGTCATATTGGCCCATATCAGAATGCTAACAAAAAGCATATTCCAAGGTCAATCCCTCAGGAGTAATTCAAAGAATGGGGACAGTACATTTAGTCAAAGCTACCATTTTCCTGGATGTTGTTCCAGTGGACAATACTGTTGGAAAGGAAACTGGAAAATAGCCCAAAAAATCATGTTTAGAAGTATAATGATACAACGGACTACACATTTTTAACCAAGTCACTAAATAAGTAGGCCAAGTCATGTTTCGTATAGCTATTAGATAAAAAAAAGTTATGAAAGAAAAAGGAAAAAGAGAAAAATAATAATAATAATAAAAGAATACCTTATTGTCAATTGGACCCTGTGCAAGGTATGGTTTTTCATCTCGAAAATGGTGGAACCCATAAGCAACTTAAACATCCATCCCTGTATGAAAAGAAAGTAATAACTAAGAATGTGCAGAAAAAGATCTACGAGGCATAAAAGGAAATAAACATTCAGACGGGGAAATGCCTTTGTGGTTATGGCCCAAGTGTTGCAACATTGAAGTTTCTGGATCAATCCCACTTCCCCTGCCAAAATGAAAAAACAAAAAAAAAAAAGAAAAAAAAATGGGAAGATTTGAAAGAATAGTGAACAGATATAAGAGCATCCCAATTATGCCATACAAATTGTGCCATGATCACTCACTCCAGTCCATTGTTCCATATCAACCATTTACCAATAGATACAGCCTACACGTGGAGCACTATCGGGACAATTAGAATCAATAAGGTGGAGGACCACTACAATAATGGGATATAAACCAAAATTCAACATGATTGGTAAAGTGGTAATTGTCCAGCATGGAAAGGTCTTAGGCCAGATTTCTGAACTGCTAGCTTTTGGGCCTCTTGCTTAGATCAACCTATTCAAATTATGTCTTTTGCTCAACCTGAGCCTGTTGTGTTGCCGACATTGTGATTGGAGCCGAAACATGGATGGCTTATAAAAAGTTGAGCCAAAAAAACAAAGCGCAATGGTCCACATTCAATGATCGAAACTACAACGATCAGATCACTATGGTTGCTAAACGATTGTGGTTCTTGGACAATGGCCAGTACATGTACCAACCCAGTAGACAAATGTGTTTCCGCATGTACGATGTGGATATGGCAGAGAAGAGAACCTCCATCTAAAAACAAGCCTCTATTAACATTTCTAATAAATTAATATCCACAAAACGCTAAGAACACCAGCATTGTAACCAAGTCTCGACATTCCAACATTCAATGCAAAATCAAAACATATCAATCGAATACAAAAACTTGCAAATAAAAACAAAAATCAGAAATCCTCCGAATACGAGCTTAAACCTACCATCTCGAACTGATTCATCAAATACCGCGAAAAATCCAAACCAACCAAAACCCTTGCCATTCCAACCAAAGATCCAAAACAAAGAAATGCAAAAATAAATAAGTAATCTCGAAGAACAGGAAACTGACCGCTCTTAATGGATGTAACGCGAAGGCCGCATGCTTTCAGAACGACTCCGATGCTGCTCGCCGTCATTCCTTTCCCAAGCCTGCTCACAACACCTCCCGTTCGGAGGAATTAGGGTTTTTTTTATTCGATTAGGGCTTAGAAATCCTTATTCCTCATCACCAAAGCTTCAATCCCGTGAATATCTACTTTCTAGGGTTTGCAGATCGATTCGTAACGCCGTTTCCTTGTAATCGAGATCGAAATATCGAAGGGGATAGGTTTCTGATGGATTCAAGCAGAAGAGATGTAGAATCTCAGATGATTGATGGCGTAACAGAAGATAAAATAACAAATTTCTATCAGAGCATTAGGTTTTTCATAGGGTTTGGGGATTTATTAGGGTTTTTGAGCAGTAGATTGGATTTGGGAATTTTGTTTCGGCGGGCAAGCGGTTTGGTTAATGACGCTGGTTGATTTGGTTAATGACGCAGTTTCGGCCACACCAACATGTACGTATTTTATCCACACCGTACAGACATTTTTACGGATAATTTTAGTGCTTGATCTTAAAAATGAGGCAATTCTAAATCTCAGGTGGACCACACCAAGGACAAACAGTAGTAATTGAATGTCCACCATTAAAATCCTCCTAAGGCCCATTGTAATGTTTATTCAATATCCAACCTGACCTGGATGAAGGGGAAAAAAACAGAGGTTGAAAAAAACTGATGACAGCAGTGTGTGTGTGTATAAAGGTGGGTCTTAAGTTGGAGAAATGATCTAAGTGGCCCGCATATCTGGATCGGTACAATTTTTAACAGTTAGAAATGCTCTATGTGGTCCACTTTGTGATGTGGTCCACCATATAAATGGATCTATATAATTTTTTGTATCTTGTCTTAAAATGGGACAGACAGCATGGATGTCATATAAACATGAACGTGGAGCCCTGGAAGGTTATAATTATAGGAATTTCTTATCCCATTTTTCCCTCTTGTATGGCTCATGTGAGACTTGGATTCATCTCATTTTTGTGTTATAACTTAAAATGAGCTCGAAAGATGGATGGATGGGATTAATTTCTCACTAACGTCATAGTGGGCCCCACCTAGGTTACTTGTGCAGAAACTTCCGGGGAAGAAAATCCAAAAATCTCCCTTCTAAAATATTTCCTTGGTAGAGACCGTAAGTAAAAAATTGGAAGTAACCTTTTACCCAGGAAAAACTTCCTCGGTAAATGTGAGAATTAGTAACAAAGTCTAATTGTGAGATTTTATCAAGGAAGTATTTCCTCGGTAAAAATAAGTTTTTTTTTTATCTCCACTAGTTTTGCCAAGGAAATTTTTCCTTGGTAAAAGCGAGTAATATTTATCCAAGAAAATTTAAATTTCTTCGGGAAAAGTGTATTATTACCCAGGAAATTTGTTTCCTCGGAAAAACTTTCTTAGGTTGTAGTGTTGCTCTTGTTGTATGGTGTGGAGGGAGTGGGCAGTGGGCCCTGTTTATAAAGAGGTGTTTGTGGGGCCCACCTCCTTATTGGCTCCCATGACCATGAAAATTGCATGGTTGAATTACGTTTTAGCTCACTTGCAATGCAAATTGCATGAGAAACATGAGGTGGATGTTTTAGAGCTTTGATAATTCTACACGCACACAAGCACACGTGAGATCAATGTCGAGTAAGTGTGCGAGATATGAGCTGTCCATCTAGTTGGAAATGATAGTTAGAAACATGTAAATTGGTGTTTCCCTAATCGTGGGGCCCACATTGATATGTGTGTTGTACATTCACGGCATCAATTAGTTTTTACAACTCATTTTTATGCCATGGTCTGAACATGATGTAGATACAAATCTCAACTGGACCAAACTATAGGGATTGAAGCCCACCATGAAAAAAAACTGTGGGCCACAAGTTTTGAATCAAGCTGATATTTTTTTATTTCCCTCCATCCAGGTCTGTGTGACCTTATCAACACATTGGATGACGAATAAACATTATGCTTATGTTGGGCGTAGGAATTTTTTAATGGTGGGCGCAATGACCACTGTTTTTTGTGTTGTGGTCCACTTGAATTTGGATCTGCTTTATCTTTTGGACTGTGGCTTAGAATGAGCTTCAAAAGCACACGTATGGATATACAAGACATGCATCAAGGTGGGCCTCATGGTCATGGCAACACCGTTCACTTCAACCTACAGTTTTGGGGACTTAGATTGCGCAAGGAGAACATAATTGCTGCGTGTTGACGTGGCAAATCTTTGTAGGCACTATCATGATATATATGTTATATCTACACCATCCATCCATTACATCATATCATTTTAGGGCATGAGCCAAAAATGAGGCAGATCTCAAGTCAAGTGGACCACCACAAAAAAGTGTGGATTGAACACCTACCATTAAAAAATTCTTGGGGGCCATAAAAGCTTTGGATCAAGCTGATTTTTGTGTTTTCCCTTCATCCTTGTGAATAGGTTGGATGGCAAGTAAACATCATGGTGGGCTCAATCAGGCAACGCCCACTCACGTGGCTGTAACACCAAACCTTTGCGTGTTGGCATGGCAAGGTTGTGGGCCCAACAATATGATGCATGTGTTTGATCTAAACCGGCCATCCATTTTTTCAGATTACTTTTAAGTTATGAGACAAAAAATGAGGTAGATCCAAAGCTCAAGTGGACCACACAACATAAACAAGAAAATATTGAATGCCTACAATTGAAAAGTTCTTGAAAGCTAAGAAAATTTTGGATTAAGCAGATATTTGTGTTTTCCCTTCATCCAGGTCTGTGTGACCTTATGAACAGGTTAGATGACCGAAAAATCATGGCTGGCATTAAGAAAGTTTTAATGGTGAGCATCATTGTCCCCACAACTTTCACATTCTGTGGTGTGGTCCACTTGAGTTTTGGGTCTGCCACATTTTTTTGGGTCATGCTCTGAATTGATGTGGAAAAATAGATGAACGGGATGGATATACCACATATATCCTGATAGGGGTCCAATGAAATTTGTCAATGCAAATTAGCATTCCCTAAAGTACTGACAGCATTCCGCTCAAACACCAATCCCAAATTAAATCCGTGAATAATCTCCACTAAGTATTGTTTTTAAGTATGCCTAACAAACACCCAAAATGGCATGTCCAGTGGATGAAATCTGATTTTCAGATTTTAGGGGCGTATTAAGTGGTTAACAAAAGGCCTCCATCTTAGACTAGACTGTTCATTGCACAGACCTAATAATAGAGCCGTGGTGCCAAAATCACAATGATTACATGATTCAGTGGGTCCCACTAGGGTCTGCATACCAACAGTTAAAACTGAATGCCAGTGATTCACATTCCAAATGCAATTTCCTTTCACTGAATGGGCATAAGTGTCTGACTTTTGTACCTTAGGCTGTTTACAACTGTACCGACCACATGAATTCTTCCCTCACCAAAGGGTGGGCCATGTATGGTGGTGGGTTCCACAGACTAGTAAGCACATCTCCTTCACAGTTTTAACAAGAAAAGACTGACAATTTTGGAAAATTTCAATGTACACTATTTGTACACTTGCTACTAGAAAACAAATTTTGTAATTTTCTTTTTGCCATTTCTGATCAGCACACAAAGTAGACTGGACCTGTGGTAGTGAAAACAAGGTAAAAGCTGCAACTCATTAGCTTTCTAATTAGAAATTTGGGCCTTTTGCAGACTGTGGGTGTACGCTCTTAACTGTCTGGCTGTCCCTGTTCAAACCATTCGTGGTTCGATCTATGGTTGCCTATTTAAATGAGGACAGTTAGTGGACCACTGTCCCTCTTGTTTGGAACAATTTGCTTGCTGACTATCTGAATGTATGGTTGATATTGTTGGAGTGTGATGTTTGGGCCATTGCCCATCCTTGGTGGGGCATATTGAATGGACAGACCAAGGCATAGAAATAGCAAGCATGCCAACTGAACCTATGATATGGTGCGACTGTAGTGCATAGACTATTAGGTAATGACCTCAAGAAGGGATGGACCTGGATATGGCAGGCTTTTTTTTCCTTCAATTTCTGCCCCAAATCTCAGCGATCTTCTCACATCATCACATCTCGTCCAAGGATTAAAGTTTGCAAAAGCCCAAATGCATGCAGGGATCTGCGTGCCAATACACGAGCACAGATGCAAATATGAGGCCTGAGCTTCCCATCAGGCAGGTTTTGCCATGTGGATCTTCATGTTCTGGCTCAAGAACCCAGCAAAAAAATGGTTGTAATGGTTCATTCAGTAACTGTGGCCCACCTAAGGAATCAAGTAGTCTAATTTTAAGGTAAGAAGATCCACCTAGTATGGCTCACCTGATGGAAAGCCTGGCTGTCACACCTGTGATGCATTGGCATGTGAAACGGCTGTTGGCTTAGTAGACCTAGGTTTAAAAATGGTTTTATGACAAATGGAGGTTACATTGCCCGACTGCCGCTACCATTTTGTAAATGGAGTTAGCTATGCCAGCAGTGCCAGCCCAAAAAATGGTGTTATAAATCATAGTCCAGGGTTAATGTAATGATCAAGTCAGTTTAACTTAGGCATGATGGGTTTCTCGAACTAAAGACTTCTCTCATGCTAAACCAGATGGATGGCGTGGTCGGCCCCACGATAGGGGCAACACCCGCTAAGCTCTTACTTGAGTAACACCTACGTACCTACAGCAGTTGACGACAGTTTCATTAATATAATTTTAAATTTTCCTTTATATTTCTTGTGGATTGAAGAATTTCCTCGTGCATTCAAGGTCTTTTAATCACTTGAAGTAGATGGTGATCTTCTTTGCATTATCCATGCCCTTCCTTGTTTGTGGGGTTGGCCCGGCCCTATCAAACTTGATTTAAGATTTGCTTCCTGTTGTATTGGTGTCATTCGCTTGGTTTTTGAGTCCCACATGATCTTATAAACATGACCAACTCCAACAATAGTTTAAACTAGGGATCTATGTTGAACAATATTATATGTTAACAAGTGTATTTAAATTGACCATTCTCTATGTACGATGGTGGTCCACTTGATAATTGACCGGCCACTCATCATTGGCATGGGCCATTTGTCACCGGCATCGCCCTAGCCCTAGGCCAAGTTTTGGGCGCCAAGCGTTAGCTATATGGGGTTGAACCGCTAAGGTTAGGGCAGGCTTCCTGGCCCATTGCCAATCCTAGGATGCCTTCAGGCTTCAAGGCATGGGATTCTCATGGTTCCATATGGTGCACCATAAAAACGTGGTAAATGTGTTTCATGATCTGAACCATTCATCCAATGCCTGGCCATTGTTTATGGCTACTAACTAAATTTTCTTTGATTGGACTATCTTAGCCTATTAATAAATTAATGAACC
This sequence comes from Liriodendron chinense, assembly GCA_003013855.2. NCBI lineage: Eukaryota > Viridiplantae > Streptophyta > Magnoliopsida > Magnoliales > Magnoliaceae > Liriodendron > Liriodendron chinense. Next base: position 388,001 of record PVNU02001323.1, on the reverse strand, counting down.
CTTTTCCTACTGGATTGGAGCTATTTAGGGGTCATGATGGGCATGGTTGCATTTTGTCCTGACCTGGCCCAGATCCTCAAGCCCTAATGGGCTAAAAAGGGCCCGACCCTAGCCTTCGCTCTAGTAAACAGGGCTAGATGAGGGTTAGTCTGAGACATGATGTATTCCTTAGATCCACACCTTTCATCCATTTTTTTCATGACAGTCCAGGCTCAATCATGAATTTCGGGCCCAATCATGAAATGGGCCAGGAATCTGTTACTAAATTTGAAAGTATTTAACAAGAAGGCGAATGCTATAAGGGCATTTGAGTGAGTGCACATTTTTTTTTTTTTTTTTTTGCACCAGATTTGACATTTTGGAATTTTTTATCCCTTCAATATGTTAAAGCCACTCACTAGGTGGCCCCTACATGTGCACATGTGTAGAATGAAGGTGATGTGCATCTACTAAATAAATGGACGGTTAGGAAAAACAGACCAACCATCCAATATATACATGTGGCCCATGTCGTGATCTCATATAATTGTTCTTTTAGAAAAGGCAACTACGAAGTGGTGGTCCCACCACGAAGTTGGTTGTGTGTGTGTGCGCGCGTGTGAGAAGTCGGACGGTCGCACCCTAAGCTTTATTAGTCAAAAAGAAAAAAAGTACAAAGGATGGGAGGGGGGCAAAGAACCTGACCTCCAAAACAATGAACAACATCACACGTCGAAAAAAGGCAATCAATATCCGATAAACAGCTTTTGTTTATTAGCAAAAAACAAAAGCTTTTATAAATTGATTGACCATAAAAATTAAAAAGAAAAATGAATAAAAAAAGTAGAGCAATTATATGGAGAAGCAACACAATTCCTGGAAACAAAAGCAAAACAAAATCCCGATCACTTCACCAAAATTTGATGCGAGGGATGTGAGCAATCTTGTCCCGATCTTCTCCTCCTTCTCCGTAGCGCTCTTTTAAGAGTGGACAGTTCCGGATCTCCAATTCTTGAAGCATGGTGAGCTGTTGCAACTCCTCTTCAGGTAGAGACCTCAACTCTCGACACCAGTGGATTTCCAGAGTTTTGAGGGATTTGAGTTGTCCCAACCAACCACCAGGGATCGATGTCAGCATATAATTACTCAAAAAAATATTCTGAATCATCAAATGGTGAAGGTTGGGGAGGACGGGTAAGTGCCCTCCCGATAGCAACGCATCATTACATATGTCTATACGCAGCTTCTGGAGGATCGGTGGAAGGTTGCTTGGCAACTCCTTCAGCTTTCGGCATCCATATATGCTTAATTCGATGAGTGATGGCATAACCTCTCCATCTCCACCTCTCAATTCCCACTCCTCCCAATTTTCCATGTCCCAGAAAGTGAGGGTCTCTAGCTTTGGGAATGAGACACCAGCACCACTTCCGTCATTGTTATCATCTCCACTGAATTCACCACCCACATATCTCACCTCTTTCATTCCCCAAATCGAAAGGTATTTAAGGAATGGTAGTTTCCCAAGACCTGGCAATTGTTTACACTTGTCACATTTGAAGAGTTGCACCGTAACTAGATTGGAGAACACTGGATCCTCTATCCACTTGGGAAGCTTCGAACCTTTGTACTTCCGTATATGAAACTCTTTCAAGCTTGTGCAAGGATGGAGGACTTCAAGCACGGCCTCAATTTTCTTCACCTCATCATCCAACAGCTCAGGATAAACAACTTCGTACTCCAACATTAGAGCATGAAGGTTCCGCTTATACAGTTCTTCCTCCCTAGCTTCGTCCACACTCCTGACATTTTGCAAGCCGGTAATACAAAGCTTTCCTTGAAGATGATTGAGGTATTTCAGCTCTCCCCATTTACATCCCTCGTCGCCACCCCCCACAATGAACTTTGTTAACGTCTGAAGCTCAGTTAGTCTGACTATACCCCGTGGTAAGTACATCAGCTCGGAGGTGTCGTCTAATTCTAGATGTCTCAGGCTAATCATTTTTCCCATCCCTCTAGGAAGTTTTTTTAGCCTATAACAACGCTTGAGTATCAAGGTCTGCAAATTTCCACAATTGGTCACCACCTCTGGCAATTCTTCTATCCTTGTGCTAGATAAATCAAGGTATCTCAAATGTTTCAACTGCCCCACCGTTTCAGGCAATTCCTTTATTTTTGTGTGAGATAAATTAAGGTATCTCAAATGTTTCAACTGTCCCACCGTTTCAGGCAATTTCTCAATATCAGCATGACTCAAGTACAACGCCCTAACGCATCTCAAATGCTGAAATAAATTTTGTGGCACCCTGTGCGGGCCTAGCCACGACTTTCTTGACTTGATTAGCAATGTCCTCAACTTCTGGGCCTTATGCGAGGTGGCCAAAATGGAAGCAATTTCATCAGCTTCATTTATATCACCAGCTTCATTACTAACAACTAAAAAAGAATGGCGGACATTGTTTAGGTTCAACGAGGCTTGCTTTCCAACCTCAACCTCCACCACTGAAAACTCACTTCCTGCAACAGATTGTGCAAGATCATGAACTAAATCATGCATCTTGCACCAACGCACGTTCTTGTAATCGTCCAGTACTGCATCCTGGAGCAAGGAGCGTCTTAGTAAATCATCAAAATACAGTCCACCAATTTCCTCCATGTCTTCATCACTTTCCTCGGAGCGGATGAAACCTTGTGCCACCCATAACTTGACTATCACACCCTTCTTTATCTTCCAATCTTTTGGGAAAACAGAGCAATACACGAAGCACTGTTTGAGAGCCAGAGGTAAGTCATGGTAGCTTAACAACAAAGCTGGTAAGACATCACCAGCTGACTTCCACATCTCACTTTTCAAGACAAGCTCCCACTGATTTTTTGTCCTTCTTGAGCACATGGCACTCCCTAGGGTCTTTGCTGCGAGAGGCAACCCTCCGCACCTCTTTACAATCTCCTTTCCAATCTCCTGGAACTCCGAACACTCTTCAGCACTCCGATGCTCGAGTGCTCTAGAGCTGAACAATAACCAGCAATCGTCATCGCATAAGACTGCCGGTTTGTATATGTGAGCACTTCTCACCCGCAATGCAACATTTTCACTACGAGTGGTTACGACGATTCGACTCCCTACTGCACCAGCTAGGAAGGGTAGTCTGAGTTTCTCCCACCCCTCACTGTCTTCACTCCAAATGTCATCAAGCACAAGCAAGAATCGCTTTGCTCGCAACATTTCCCGGAGGTGAAGTTGCAACTGATCCAAGTTTAATTTTTCACTATTAAACTTAGTGTCTGCAGATTTTATAATTGATTCTGTAATTCGTATTACATCAAAATCTTCAGAAACGCACTCCCACATTCTCATGTCGAAATGCCCCATCACTTTCTCATCGTTGTAGACAAGCTGAGCAAGGGTGGTCTTCCCCAACCCCCCCATTCCAACGATAGAAATGACGATAGGCACCTCATTTACATTTCCACTACTCTCCCCCAGTAACAAGTCTAGGACTTCATTTTTTTCACGCTCTCTACCTACCATTGATGATTGGTCGATTAGGGACCCTATCTCTCGCTCTTTGATAACACTCCGCCTAACTTCACTATCCTCTCTCTCCCTCACTCCACTATCTACTCTAATAAAACGAAATCGGTTCATCTCATTGGTGATATCATCTAATCTACCCCTCACCTCCTTTATCCTACACCCTATTTTGTGGTGTAACTTGACATGACTGAAGCAAGTAACAATGGAGCGGAAGCAAGTAACAAGGAAGCTGAGACAGGAGCCATCACCTTCATCTGGTGCTTGTGATATGAGAGCTTCCGTCGTCCACTCATCTAGTATGTCATCTAGATCGTAGGCCACGTCTTTAACGTTCTCCAGCCAGTTCTGCACCGTTCTGTCCTTCGCACGCCGAGACTCAGCATCTTCAAGCACAGCTTGGATCCAGATGAAAGTAAGAGAAAGATTGTTGATCTCTTTGGTGACACCCATCAACAAAGTGACCTCAGCTTCAGCAACTTTGGCCAATTTCTCTATTGTAAGAGAGACCAGAGAATCAACCATGTTTTCTGGTTTTGGAATTGATGGGAAGAAGTTAAGAATTTGAGTTCAGAGGGGTGTAGAAACAAGAAATGGGAAGGACTTTGAAGATATGAGAGAGTTAAGAATTTGAGTTCAAAGGGGTCTAGAAACAAGAAATGGGAAGCAGAGAGAGAGAGCTGCAAATATAGAGAAAGAAAGAAGAGTGGAGAGAATGGTGAGGTCCAAATGGTGCAGAGATGGTTATACAAGAAGAGTAAAGCAATGGTTAGGAACTGTTGGTTACATTTCTACCATACGAAAGAGTTTTGAGTCATGTTGCCTCAACAGACCAACGGTGTGAAGGTGCAAACCATGGGCCCCACAGGGTAGAACCAACGGTTGGGCAACATGCACAATTCAATCGATCAGCTCGGGTTTTGAGTTAGCTCTGAAAGGCATGCTATAGGTTAATTACCAAGCAAAAATCACACTCATCAGGCAATTCCAAGCATCCATTGAGTACCTTATAAAATGAGTGGTTCAGATTGTTCGCACAGAAATTAAGTCCAATCAACAATCTGAGCCATCCATTTCTTAGAGATCATCATGGATCAGTTATTCTTTTAAATCATTCCTTTTATCAGACAATTCTATCAAATCCATCCACGGAATGAAAAAACAAACAGCTATGTAAGAGAAGGAAAACGTATGTAATGCTTCAATCATCCTTTCAGTCTCAATTTTAATGTCAGCCCTTAAAATCTATGCTCCAGGTCTAGTGAACGGTTCAGATTAACCGATTGGAATCTCTAAATATCCTAATTCTGACAATCATGAACAAATCCCCCTACACTCTCGTGCCATGGCCAGTAAAGGTGATCAAATGTAACCTGGCCCACCCAAGGAGAAAGATGCATATTTGATGTGATTGAAGAGGCATCCCATGCTACCTTTTTCCAAAGATATCAGACATATGGAATCTCGTGACTCATGCATTCACACTTGTGGACCCACTATGGATGTGGACGGTCAAGAGAATTTATGACTGTTGAAGTTGGTCCACCAAAACCTGAAAACCGACGGTTGAAAACTAAGATGGATGGTCGGTCCACTCAGATTATCCGTCATGTAGCATTTGCAAGGGTTCCATTAAATGAACGCTCAGAAGTATCTGAGCGGGCACCTTGCTAGCGTTCGATCCATTGAGAATGGAACTTCTTTTTACCACTAAGCATTCTAAAATTATCGATCTGGACCATCCATCAGGTTCATCCCACCGTATGTAGTCCGCAATGAAAATACCAAGCCTAGTTAATGGTTCAGATTGAACTATTATAATCGCTAAATACCTCAATTATGATAAATTACATGAACATATCACATTGAGTTTTGGATGTGCTCTACTTTTGTAACCATGAACTAATATGATATGGAAAAACTGATTGACGGCATGGATATACATTATACGCATCTAGTTGAGCCAGTGACCCAACCTCACTAGTGTCCAAGTTCCTTGGGCCTCACTATGATGTATATGTTTTTTCTCTGTCGTTCTATTCATTTTCTTGGATCAGATCATTTTAAGGCATGAGCTAAAAAGGAGGGAGATCCAAATCTCAGGTGGACGACACTGCAGGAAACAGTGGGGATTGAATCTTACCGTTGAAAATTTTTTGGGTGCCACAGAAGTTTTGGATCAAGCTTATATTTGTATTTTCCTGGGATGGCAAAGAAACATTAGAGTAGGCCGAACTAAGTTTTTAATAGTGGACATTCAGTCTACGCTGTTTTCATGTGTTGTGCTCCACCTGAGATTTGAATTTGCTTCATTTTTTAGCTTATTCCCTAAAATGCACTGAAAAACTAGATGGACGGTGTGGATGAAACATATATATATCATGGTGGGCCCACAGAGGTTTGACACCAACTATCTAGCGGCGTTGGGTAGCCAAGCCGCGCCCCTTATCAGTCACTGGAGCCTGGGATCAGAGTGGTTGGAACTTGGAACGATTCAATGGCTAGGTAATTGGCTGACGGAGGGGTAACAAATAGTAGGTGAGGCCTGATTGTGGGGCCCACCTTAATGTATGTGTTGTATATCTAGTCCATTCATCCAAAATTTCCAGATAACTTTAAGACATGCTTGCAAAAATGAGGCAGATCAATGTAAGACTCCATTAGGTGGGCCACACATGATCATCAGTTTATATCATGACCGTTGGATTATTCAGATTGAGCGATTCAGTGGGCCCCATTACAGTTGTGATCATTGCAAATAGGTTTGGGGCGGGACGCTTGAACCATGTTCCCTATACGTGGTTATTAAGCCTGATATGGAAACCTACGGTGTGGAGACCCTAGAGGAGAGAAGTGTGATGGGTAAGCTTCTCTGGCCCTCTTTCCTATAAATATATGTCTTGGTCCCCTCACCAACACATAAGAGAAAACCCTAGTCCCCATTGAGAGGTTCTCCTAAAGGTGTTAGGTGCGGAAGACCAAGAGTTCTTCTCAGCAATACGGCGGCATCGGGAATCTCTTCCCAATCAGGTATGGCTTTAAGATTACAGTATGAAATCTCCATTGTTGATGCATAGAAGATCCGATTATTCCGCATTATGTTTAAGATTCACAGTTGGTATCAGAGACACTATGCATTGATCTTGGGGATTTCAATCAGATGTATACAGCGGCTGTTATTCGTGTCCAATAACGGATGACTCGAGGACCTGATCTGGACAATCAGATCTGTCCATTGAGACAGAGATCTGGACTCATTGCCGGTCCTTGAGATCCAGTCGTCGGTGGCTGGCATATAAAAAAAAAAAAAAAAACACACACGAAAATAGTGTTGTACCGGCAGAATCCGACGACACTCAGGCAGCCACCACCGCAGCCCTGTTTACGTCAGAACCCCAATGTCAAACCATCAGCTGGTTCATCTCCCTGATCGCCAGCAATCACGGCCGCGGCGGAATGGGTTGCTGAACATCGATGGCTGCCAATCAGCAGCAACAGCGGCGATTGGGAGTCGGCCTTGGATTCTGGCATACCGGCTGTTGCCATCTTGATCGGAACCGGATTCCAATCAGATCCCGATCGGCTGCGGACACCAATCGGAATCGGATCCCAATCAGATTCTGATCGGTGTGATTTCAGAACCCGAACGACGAAACCCATCTTCCCTTCCTCTTTCCTCTTTCGGATAGGTGCGGTTTAGAAACTGCCATTAATGGCAGCTCTCTTCCGCGAGTGGGGTCGCAGCTCCATCAGCCCCTGCGTTCGACGGCTGGATTCAGCAGCTTTTTAGGGCCGTCGGTTGCCATCGAAACCGAATAAACGGTTGTCAGAGGCAGCCGTTCTCTGCAGCAGCTGACGGCGAGGGCTGATGAAGATGGTGGCAGTTGATGATGGCAGCTGCCACTGATTCCGGCCGGCGGTGGTTGAATGCGAACGCTACAGAGGTGTCGGCGGGCAGTAGTGACGGCGGCCAGGGCCTCCACCCTGTAACAGAGAAGGTAGGGTTTCTTTTGGGGATGGGTTTCCAGTTAGGGCTGCCGTTTTGGGAAAACAGCCCATTGCTATTACGGTTTTTTTTGTTGGATTGGATTACGGGCTGGGCCTTTGTCCGGTCCAGTGGACAGGCCCGGCAGGCCCAGTCTAGTGGACAGGTCTGACAGGCACGATCCAATCCAGTGGGCTTCCAGTCCAGTGGGCTTTCGGTCCAGCGGTCGACCCAATTCAGCCCGGCTTGGGTCTAGCGGCCTGGTTCAGTCGATCAGGCCCGGATTGGCCCGTCTAACAGGGTCAGGCCCGGTCCAATGAGTCCGGCCTATAAGCGCATTTCAGACCTATTTCAGTAGGCCAGGCCCGATGGGCCCATTCCAATAAATAAAAACCGCTAGCCTAGCCCAAGCCCAATTTTAGGTGGCATGGGTTTCTTAACGTGTTGCATTAAAAGATGACCTATGGAGGGCTTATTTGATGGCCATATTAGGCCCAACCTTGGCAGATGCCGTTGGGCTCATGGGCTTGTCTACTGGATCTGTTGTTGGGTCTTCATACATGTATATATATGGGCCATGTCTTGGGCCCATTTTGAGACTTGAATTCAGAATATGTTTGAGTCTCTTTTGGGCTTGTGGATGGGTTCCTGAATGGCTGAAAATGGGCTGATTTTGGGGTCTGTTTTCAGTATATGTTAGGCCCGTTATTAGCCTATTCTATGCCCTTTTTCAAGGACAGTTTAGGGCCCATCGGATGCTTGTTATGAGCCCAACCTTGAGCATTTGTCTATTCACTCTTTGGACATTGTGCGGCCCGCTTTAGTTCACTTGGGCTTGTTGATCTTAACCATTTAAATTGTGTATACTTGGGTCATCCTTCCAGTACAAGTAAAAGCCATATATATATAATTGATAGTTGGTATGTTTTACTTAATTGATGGGCCAAGTAAATCAGATGAAATGGGTTGGATTTCCAAGTGATTTTCATTGGGCCGTTGGGCCTGTATATTTGATCCAGCATATGGACTCTCTTTTGAGCCTGTTTCTAACAAGTTTTAGGTCTGCTTCCAGCAGAGTTGGCATACTTTTGGGCCCTGGTCTGGGCCTTCATTGTAGGCCTAACCCATGAGACATGGTGTCTTATTACTTCTTTTGGACTTTGAGGGGCTCACTTTAGGTACTTGGGCGCATTGTTCAAGATGAAGTAAACCATTGTGTTGGTATACCTGGGCTGTCTTTTAGATTCAAATAAAACCTAATATATGTTTATGGTTGATGGGTTTTACTTTGTGGATAGCCTAGGTAATCAAATCATCTTGGTTATAACTATTAAGTTCAAATTTGGTCTAAAATAGAGCCATTACCCATTTTTCATGGTTGATATTCAGGGTCGATCATTAAATATAATCCAACCATCATTCAGTTAAAGTTGTTTAAGCCTATGGGCGACCAACATCAGCCGTGTTTTGGGCTGAATCAGAACTTTTGCAATATGGTCTGTTGTGGGCAAGACCATTAAGCAATCCTTGAGTCTAGGAGTGGGGATTGGAGCTTATTGTGTTAGCCACCAAAGTGACCTCAATTGGCAAAGATTTCTACTTCTAGACTTCTGTACTTGGAATTCAGTAACCCTCCATTATAGGATTGCATTCAGTTGCGTTCATACCCAGGCGAGCGATGGTCAGAACAAAGAAGTATCATCGTTTGGCTAAGTGTGAACGGGATGAAGTGATTGGTGATGGTGATATAGGTATGAGAGATTCATTTCACCCAAAGGTGATGGACGTCTTAGATTTATTTCACTAGCATAGATCAACTTCATGATTCAGTAGAGCCTCCTGTATGTTACAATTTCGCCCAAAGGAGGAATTGTGATGATACGCTGGGCTCTTGCCAGATTTTGATGATTATGGCCCATCATCATTCTGGGTCATTTGATTGAAGGCCCAAATCAATCGAATGAATATACATGCATGATACTTGTGGTTTATGTTCATGCATTGTTATAAGGGACTTGATTATTAATGTGAGTTTTATGCTTTGAATGTCCAGCTATGACTGTTTCCAATATTCCAACACAATTCAATTCCATACCTTTGCTTACTGGGTCCAACTATTCCAAATGGAAGTCGTCCGTTGAAATAGTCTTAGGTTGCATGGACTTGGGACTTGGCCCTGGAGGAAGTAGAGCCTCCTATTCCAACTGACTCTAGTACGGAATCAGCAAAGGCTCACTATAAGGCCTGGACCAAGTCAAATAAGATGTGTCTCAAGATCATAAAGAACTCGATTTCTGAGACCATGCAGGGTGTCATGCCCGACACTGAGAAAGCTAAAGATTTCCTGACTGAAATAGGAAAACGATTTCAGAAATCGGATAAAGCTGAGCTGAGTTCACTTTTACATAAATTGACTCAAGCCACCTATAACGGTCAAGGAAATATCAAGGAGTACATTGGTGGATTGTCTGATGTGGTGGCTAAAATCCGCGCATTAGACCTTAAGATTGAGGATGAACTCCTGATTTTCTTGGTTCTGAACTCCCTCTCTCCACAATTCAGTCAATTCCAAATCAGCTATAATACTCAAAAGGAAAAGTGGACATTGAACGAACTGATATCTCAGTACGTTCAGGAGGAAGAGAGACTCAGAAGGTCGAGCAAAACACAAAGTGCACACTTAGTGACATCTGGTCAAGGACGAAAAGGGAATAAGAAAAGAAAGCACACTTCAGGCAAAAGTTCTATGGGTCCTGCGGATGGCAATCAGCCTAACTCTGTAATGAAAACTCCATATGAATTGTGGACAGGGCGAAAGCTTAGTCTACGATATTTTCGTGTATGGGGTTTGTCCTGCAGAAGCCAAACCATATAACCCACATGAAAGAAAACTTGACCCTAGAACTGTTAGTTGCTTCTTTATTGGATACCCAGAAAAATCAAAAGGATTCAGATTTTATTGTCCATCATATTCCATGAGAGTCATTGAGACTGCGAATGCTAGGTTTATTGAGAACACTGAAGATAGTGGGAGCACAAATTTAAGAGATATTGTATTTGAGGAAGAGCGGATTGTGATTCCCACTACAATCATTCAGAGTAGCATGGTTGTCCGTCTAGCAGTGGACCCTTAGATCCTTATGGACGACCATGCACAACCTCAAATACAACCCACTGATGAGGAAATGGAAAACCCAATTCAGAATAATGAGCCATTAAGACGATCAGATAGAGAGAGAAGATCTGCAATACCAGATGATTACATCATCTATTTGCAGGAGCATGAGTTTGACATTGGAGTTGAAAAGGATGCTGTATCCCTTTCACAGGTCGAACAAAGAGTTTGACATTGGAGTTGAAAAGGATGCTGTATCCCTTTCACAGGTCGAACAAAGTGCGGATTCTTCTCATTGGTTCGATGCCATGAAGGATGAATTGAAATCCATGAAGGACAACAAAGTTTGGGACCTTGTTGAATTGCCTGAAGGGATTAGGCCGATTGGTTGTAAATGGGTATTTAAAACCAAACGGGACTCTAAGGGCAATATCGAAAGGTATAAAGCCAAGCTAGTTGCAAAGGGTTTCACTCAGCGTGAGGGCATTGACTTTAAGGAGACTTTCTCACCTGTATCTAAGAAAGACTCCTTTAGGATCATTATGGCTCTTGTGGCTCATATGGATTTGGAGCTACATCAAATGGACGTGAAAATTGCGTTTCTCAATGGAGATCTAATGGAGAACGTATATATGTTGCAGCCAGAAGGTTTTAAAGCCAAAGGCTCAAAACATCTGGTCTGCAAACTTAAGAGGTCCATATATGGGTTGAAACAGGCATCACGACAGTGGTACCTAAAGTTTCATGAAGTTGTTTCCTCATATGGTTTCATTGAAAACACTGCGGATGAGTGCATATATGTGAAAATCAGTGGGAGTAAGTTTATCATTTTGGTCTTGTATGTTGACGACATTTTATTAGCCAGTAGTGATATTGGATTGTTGCGTGAGACTAAGAAATTTCTATCTCAAAATTTTGAGATGAAAGATCTTGGTGGTGCTTCCTTTGTCATCGGCATTCAGATTAGCCGGGCAGATCACGTGGATTAATTGGCTTGTTGCAGAGGGCCTATATTGATAGGGTTCTCGAAAGGTTTGGCATGCAAGGTTGTGCTCCTGGCCAAACACCTGTTGTAAAAGGTGACAAATTTGGTCAATTTCAGTGTCCTAAGAATGACCTAGAGAAGGACAAGATGAAAGCTATTCCATATGCGTCGGCAGTAGGGAGCATCATGTATGCTCAGCTCTGTACGCGTCCAGATATTGCTTATGTGGTTGGAATGTTGGGCAGATACCTTAACAATCCAAGTATGAACTATTGGATAGTTAAGAAAGCATTGCGCTACCTGTAAAGGACAAAGGACTTCGCACTCACATATAGAAGGTCTGACCATTTAGAGCTGGTTAGATATACAAATGCAGATTTTGTTAGCTGCCTTCAGCGAGAGTTCCATTGCGAGCTACATTTTCATAATGAAATTATACTATGAAAAACGTGACATGATTTGGCTGCTTCATCTATGATGAAAGTGGAATATGTAGCTTCTCTTGAGCCTAAGCATGAGGCGATATGGCTGCAAGTTTTATTCAGTACAGAATTGTCTAATGTCTATAGAACTCATTTGCATGAAGCAGATGATGATCGATCTACTCCTTAAAGGTCAGTTTGTCACGTAACTTTTGAGACATTTGTCTTTCATGGGATTTGGCAACCCAAAGAAATATTGGATTAGTGGGAGCTTCAGTTTGATCCGATTCAGGTATAGACATTGGAGATCTCATTTTTGATGATTCTGTTATTCAGTTTATATCTTGTTTCTCCTTCAGCGTGCACATTCAGTTTTGAGCAGACAAGAATTTGGTTTGTGTCTTGGAGACACGTTCAGTAGGACTACTTGAAGATAAACACGTATGATCACTTTAGACGTGTAATCTTCATACCACACCCCATATCATTGATCCATGTCGTTAAGGCTATTGGTATTTGTGATCGTGATTCGTCACACTTCGAAAATATTAAATGTTGTGCTGACTACCACGGTTCAATATCAGTGGTCTTGATGGACCGGATCTGACAAGCGTTGCTCATAATTATCCAACGGTATTATTTTGAAATCAGTAGGGCGCCCATTAGGAACTTTTGAAACAAATGCGTTTTATAAAATTATTTTTCACAAAATAAAATAAAATGTTTTGTTTTCTTTCAGAGATCAGTGTAGCCCAAGTGGGAGAATGTAAGACTCCATTAGGTGGGCCACATATGATCATCAGTTTATATCATGACCGTTGGATTATTCAGATTGAGCGATTCAGTGGGCCCCATTACAGTTGTGATCATTGCAAATAGGTTTGGGGCGGGACGCTTGAACCATGTTCCCTATACGTGGTTATTAAGCCTGATATGGAAACCTACGGTGTGGAGACCCTAGAGGAGAGAAGTGTGATGGGTAAGCTTCTCTGGCCCTCTTTCCTATAAATATATGTCTTGGTCCCCTCACCAACACATAAGAGAAAACCCAAGTCCCCATTGAGAGCTTCTCCTAAAGGTGTTAGGTGCGGAAGACCAAGAGTTCTTCTCAGCAATACGGCGGCATCGGGAATCTCTTCCCAATCAGGTATGGCTTTAAGATTACAGTATGAAATCTCCATTGTTGATGCATAGAAGATCCGATTATTCCGCATTATGTTTAAGATTCACAATCAAAACCTTATGTGGACCACACAGTAAGAATTGAATTCCTACCATTAAAAACTTCATGGTGACCACAAAAGTCTTGGATCAAGCTGATATTTTTGTTTACCCTTCATCCAAGTCTGTGTGACCTTATCATTATGTTGGATGGGAAATAAACATTACAGTGGGCCGTAGGAAGTTTTTAATGGTAAGCATTTAATCACCACTGTTTTCCTTTCGTGGGGTCTACCTGAGATTTGAATCTGCCTAATTTTTGGGACCATGTCCTAAGATGATCTCACAAAATCGTATGAACGGTGTGGATACACAACACATACATCAATATGGGCGCCCATGGTTCAGTCAAGGAAGAGGTGATCAATGGCAGGTGGACGGCTACTTAAATCTCGTGGGTAACACGTACGGCACTAAAAAGTTGTTCGTGACTTTGGTGGATCCTGATTTTGGGGCCACTCGTAATGTATGTGCTTTACATCCCTGCCGTCCATCTGTTTTGACAGCTCATTTTAGGGCATGATGCTCAAAATGAAGTAGATCCAAATCTCAGATGGACCACACCACGGGAAACGGTGATATAAAGAAACCATGGCCCTGCGTGGTAGAACCATCGGTTGGGCCACTTGCACAATTCAATCGATCAGCCCAGGCTTTGGGTTAGCTCTAAAGGCCTGTTATGGGTTACCAAGCAAAAATTACACTCATCAGAAAATTCCTGTCATCCAATCAGTACCTTATAAAATGATTGGTCAAGATTGTTCACACAGAAAGAAATTCAATCAACAATTTGAGCCATTCATTTGTTAGCAGCCGTCATGAATCACTTATTGTTTTAAATCATCTCTTTTATCATGCAATCCTATCCAGTCCATACACAGCTTAAAAAATAAACGGCTACCTACCGTTGTTGTGCTCAGTCAAGAGACGCGGATTGCTTACTGACTCTACGGGTAGCAGGCAGCTACTTGACAGTGCTCTGTGGCCCTACCATAATGCATGTGTTTTATCAACACGGTCCATTCATTTTTCCCAATCCGTTTAGGAAGGGCGTGGATTGGGTACCTCGAGCTCGAGACAGGCTGCGGTTATGGGGGCGGTTGTGTTGTATGGATATCATCCACACTGTCCATCCATTTTTTTCATGTTATTTTAGGTTATGAGCCCAAAAATGAGGCATATTCAGGTTACAAGTGGGCCACACTAATCATCTGATGACACATGAACGCGGATTTGATAAATCCAGCGAACATGGACTGGGGCCCACCATAATGTATCTTCTTTGTATCCACCCCGTACATCCGTTTTTCCATTTCATTTTATTGCATGAGCCCAAAAATAAAGAAGATCCACGTCTCAGGTGGACCACACCACTGGAAACAGTGGTGATTGAACGACAACCATTGAAAACTCCCTTGACCTACTGTGGTGTTTATTTGGCATCCAAACCGTTGATAAGGTCACACAGGCCTGAAGGAAGGGAAAACCCAAATATTAGCTTTATACAAAACTCTATGGTCCCAAGAAGTTTTTAGTGGTGGACGTTCTATCACCACTTTTTCCTGAGGTGTGGTTCACTTGAGATTTGGATCTGCTTCACTCTTTTTGAATCAGGTACTCAACCAGGCGGAAAAACGAATGGACGGCGTGGATATAAAGTACATACATCACGGTGGCCCCACAGTCCCGTAACAACCGACCAGATCCACCAAAGCCAGCACGTGATCGAAGAGGTATGCACTGGCGCATTGGACGGCTACCTTTTTCCAAAGTGGTATCTAGTGGCACATGGACGGCTACTTATTTTTTACAAATAGCGGAATCTCGTGACTCACACAGTTATAAAAAAATAACTAATCTCTTTAAAAAATCACAATGGTCGTTTTGAGGCACATGGACATTTCTCTTTCCAAAACTTGGGTCTCTAGACTCGAAATAGGAGGGTCATCTACCTGAAATTAATTAATTAACATTTTTAAGACTTTTACGCAGAAATTATCTAAATTAATATATAATTTATATTTTGGTACCTTCTTCGAAAAAAATTTACTTCATTAATCTAATTAAGTGGCCCATCTTGATGTTTATGTGAAATCCACCCCAACAATTAGCTAGGTGCACTTCATGTTAGGCCTATGGAGAAAATTAGCCATATCCGTGATTTAGATGGATCATGTGGTTGGAAATAGTGTACACGAAAATACTCACCCTCTAAATTGCCACACCAAAATTTAGGTATATAGCCTAAAAATCAATTTCACATGTGATTTAGGTGGGCTAAATTAAGGGAAACAATTTGGAGGATGTGTGTTGCCTTATACATTGGTTCATGTAATCACGGATTAGGCTGACGGTTTGGGCCTTATACTTAGAATGGGATGACGTACGTGGTAGGTGGGACATATTTTACATAAACATAACAGCTGTCACCTATTTGCTCGCATGGACAACCTAAGCAGCTGTTAAGAAATCTTGCTGAAGTTAGTGGAAGGATATTCCCAACCCTTCAATTGGAAGAAAATGGTGCAAATAGTTAAGAAAGGGATCGTAACAATGGTTGAGAAGTGTCGGTTGCATTTGAACAATGTGAAAGAGGGTGGGTCAAGGTCTGGAATAGCAAACCATGGCCTACTTGTTAGAACCAACAGTTGAGCCACTTGGACAGTTCAATCGATCAGCCCACTAATACAAAGCAAAAAATCAGACAATTCCAGGCATCCTATCAAGCTATGGGTCAAGGTTACTAAGCAAAAATCAGACAATTTCAGCGCATCCCATCAATATCTTATAAAATAGGCGGTTGAAAATGTCATGCTTGTAAAGGGGAAGCCATGAAGATTTCTCTAATCTTTACAAAGTGGAAGGCAAAAGCATCATATATGAAGTAAACACTCAAATTTAATAGCCCCACAGTCCCGTATTCACTGGCCAAGTCCAAGTCGTGACGGAATAGGTATCCAATGGCACGTGACGGACAGAGAACTAGGACCATGGGGCCCACCGTAATGCACGTGCTTTATATCACACCGTCCATCCTTTTCCAGCTCATTTTAGGGCATGAGAGATTTGGATCTACTTCATTTTTTGGTTCACGCAACATCCCGCTGATATAATATCGGATACCTTGACTAGTTGCGCTAAAAGCTCGAGCCGTTAGGGAACGATAGAACAATATATACCAGGAGTTTTGTTGACACCTCCCACACCATTATGCTTTTAAGTTCGTTCCCACTGTGATGAATTGAAAACACCATAATAATGGCCCGGTTAAAAACTTATGTGGACCTATGAATGTCTCAAGTCTCAACAGTAGACCTTTAATTGTTAGGAATGGGGACGCCGACAACGGAAGCGGAAGACGAACAAACACCACAGCAAAATTTGAGATCAAACGAGAAACACAATATAATCAAACCACACAAGCATTCAACCACAAGAGATAATCTGATTTTACGTGGAAAAACCCCTCAACGGGTAAAAAACCATGGCACAAAGCGATCTACTATGATTAACAGAAAATTATATAGATTGACAACCCACGAGCAAGGAAAATTGAGAAAACCCAAGCTCTCTCCCTCTCGAAACACTCTCCCCTCTTCCAAACACATTTTGAAAACCTTGGACTCCTTAGAATTATCTAAGTTCGGATACATACCATATATATAACAAGAATCCCAAAAATAGAAACATCTTACGCACAACCAAGTATCTGCGTAAGAAACTGCGTACACGTCCGACTGGTTGCTTGACCAATCGGAGCTGGCACAAAAACAGTTCAGAAGAAAACAAACATAGACCCATCATACTGCCTCACCACCGACCGGTCTAGGGCACACGAAAACTGTCAGCACCTTGCTGTGCTCTTTTGGGCCAAAGTCAAACCGGTCATCCAACTGCTCTAAGCATCCAAAACCTGCACAGTTTGAAGGCTCTCCAACATTAATCACCCTGTTTCCTATCATGTGGCCCAAGTAAGTTTTGGATCTACCTTATTTATTTATGTATTTTTATTTCTTTTATAACATGATCGAGCAAAAAGAATGTATGGGATGGATTTGTCACGAACACCACAGTGGGTCATACCTAGATTTGTTGAAGTCCCTTAATATACATTAATACACCATCCTCTAACAGCTTGTGCTTTTAGGGAAAGTGGTGTCTTCAAATCCCAAAAGTAGCAAATATGCTACCCATAATATATTCTCCAGGATTGTGGCCAACTGTGATATACACATTATAGCTTCGAAGAGGTTGTCACTGGTAAATATTCAATCCCTACAGTCTCATCTCTGGGGGCACAGAGATATCTCTGTGCACGTTGTCGTGCCCGTTGTCACAGGCAGTCGGCTCCCCCGGCACATGGGCAGCTACATTTTCCCAGAGATGCTCACGCGGAATCTCGAGACACAGATAGTGATAAAAACTTAACTCGATGCACTGACTATTTAAATAATCAACCGATCCGTTGAGATCCACGCCTGCATTTTGTTTTTCTAAAACTTGGATCTCTGGGCCAATCACTTGAAAATAATCCCCTTAATATATTTATCTTATATCCATTGTGATCATCAGATAAACAACATGGGCCCTACCTATACCTAATTATCCCACCAGAGCATGAACGTGGATGTATGTGATATCTTTTGCTCAACCACATTTTTTTAAGCAACCAATCCAAGGTTCTCACCAAGGAATTCTTTGGGCATCCTCCGGCCAATGTGAGCCGTTGAGCATTAATGTATATGGTTAGTTAAAACTCATGATTTTTTTTTTTTTTTTTTTTTTTAACATGCAGCGCCTAAGATGTTTAATCCAGACCGTTGATCGAATGGGCTTCACAATCTATGCATGAGTTGCCTAATTTTTCCAACATTGGAAGATCCTATCCATTTGATCAGTGACCTAAAGTGAGAATAATAAGAAATTGCAACAATGCTGCACATGTAATGAAAATATACCAACAATTGAAGGGTCGGGATCTTTCATTAGTTCGACTAACATTCACAGTGTAAATATTTATTCAGGATCTAGTTAAAGAAGTTTTGCAGAGAGAATGCGAACCATCTGACTTTAAGTTGGCCCTACCTACGGTTGTAACAAGTCAATTGGTGGGTCTCCTGTTGATGGAAAACATCTATCATTGGTTAGACCAAAAGTCATGCCGATGCCAAACTCAGGACGGTCACCCCAAAGGGGCCAGTGCCAAACTAGGCCAAAATTCATGCGATTCATTTAAGTTTCGGAATGACCTGAATTTTGACTATCCTTTAAATTGTGGTATGTACCAGATCAACGGTTGGATGCTGTATATACAGAAAGGTGGGCCCGTAAACTATATGAAAGTTTTGAATCTAGCTCACATTTTGCCTTCTACTAACATCAAGCAGCCCCAAAAACATGCCCATTGAAAACTAAAGTGGGCCACATTAAAGGAAATAGTGTAATATCGTGCATAAAACCTCTAAATTCACGTAGTGTGGCCCACCTGAAGTTTGGATGTGACTGATTTTTAGGCCCTTGGTTCAATTGAACAAGTCCTAATGACAAATAAATGGGTGGTTGAAGGTGTTCTTGGGTTCATGCATCCTTTTTGTGGTTTGGGCCCGATATCTTAGACAGTTTATTTAGTGGGTCCGGCTTATGAGGACCCAGACTTGACCCACTGCTACCCCTATTTTTTTAGTTTTAATTATCCATTTTTTCAGGCCATGTCAACCCTAACCATTGAAGTAGTTAATCTGATTTTGGAAACTCTGGTTATCAATATCATGGCACTGAGGATGAACGTCCGATTACAGAACTTGTGTTCCAAATATGGAGGGTCCAGAACTATTCATGTCAAGGCAATAACACAAGCAAAGTTCTCATGATCAAGCCCACCACGGTCCACCATATTCTGAGATTAAGTGCTTTCTTTGTAGTGAGTGCAAGTTAGAGTATGGCCCACTAACTTTCCTAGATAGTCATAGGATCACTCCAATGAATGGTGTTCTTAGGTTGCAAATGGAAGCATGGTTTTAAGACTCGGACGAGTCTAATGTGACTTGTCTGAGTCAACTTGGACTCGGTCGAACCTAATCACCCCTTCACCTCCCAAAGCGAGTTCGGCTGATTCAGCCCTGACTCGAGCGAGTCGTGACAACTCAGGGCTGAATGTGCCAAGGCAAGTTGTGGAGTCTTTTAACCATGAATTGTAACACGTCTACGATTCTGCCCATGAGCTCAAGATGCGCGCTACTTATAAAGCGGAAGTGATTAAGAAACTTTAAGTAAAAAAAAGTCACTTAGAATTGATCTTAAACAAAACTTACTCATCTCAAATAAGTTGCTTATCTACTGTTGTAAGTAGGAAAAGTAACTTATTTGGTGGTATCCAAATGGGCTTATCTTCTAGGCCTTTTAGATTAGATTCATTCCCAAACCCGGTCCAATCGTAGTACCGGGTCAGAAACTCAGGTAGGGGACCACATTGGGTCATTGGACACAAATTTCCTGCAACAATGGTTGTAAGGAGACCAAGCAACAAAAAGCTCTATGGGGCCCGCTGTGATGTGTGTGCAACATCCAGTCAGTCCGTCAGTTTCACTAACTCATGCTAGGACCAGAGCCCAAAATCGGGCCGATCCAGAACTATATACGCCTACCATGTAAATCTTCCTAGGGTCACTTGGCAGTTTACTAGGCCTAATCATAAGGCCCAGATCCAATCAGTATGTCCAACACACTGACAAAGAAGAGTGCGAGGCCCATAGGGCCACCAGTGTGGCAAAACCAATTGCGAGCCCTACATTTACAAAGAAGCTGAATTTAGATGAATTAGTGAACAAAGCCATCTGATTTTGGGCCGTAAAAGGCCGATTTCTCGTAGTGGCTGGGTCCGGCACTCCACTTTATGAATAACATTAGCCCACTTTATGATATATTAGGCTGGGTCATTCATCATTGACCTTAGTTTCTTAAGCCAATCTTAGAAGTCCAAGCCCAAGCCCTATGGGTTGGGTCATACAGGTCAGGTTGAGCTACCCGTAAAGCTCTAGCATGGCCCCGCCATGGCCCTACTTGGGCTGAGAATGTTCTCGACTCATGGGGTTGGGTCAGGCTGGCCCGGTCAGATGTGATTTAAGATTTGTGTCTTTTTTTTTTTTTCGTATCATTCACTTCGTTTTATGAGAATGTATAAATGGATTACATAAAAAAATGACCGACTCCAATGCAAGAGTAAACTATCCGTGTATGTTGATCATTCTCTATGTAAACTAACTCATGCTAGGACCTGAGCCCAAAAATAAGCCCGTTAAGAAGTACATAAGGAGCGGCAAGGATATATACATGGGATGCCCACCATCTAAATCTTCCGGTATGGCCACTACGTGCTGACAACAAAGAGTGTGAGTCTCATTGGGTCATCAGTATGGCCAAACCGATTACCAGCCCTACATTCACAAAGCAGCAGAATTTAATATGTAGCAATCAACCAAAGTCCGTACTATGGGTTCAAGGTAGCATATACGAACTGGCTTATTTGCAACGAATATAGTTCGTAGCTTTAACTTCTAGGAGCTGTACAGATTAATACCGTAGCCATAGCCTGTCCAAACACAGGATTGCCAATCCTAGGACTGCTTTCAGAGCATGGCATTTTCATGGCTTAACATGGTGCACCATAAACGTAGCAAAGGTGTTTGATGATTCGAACCATTCATCCAACAGTCAATGTTAGGTGGCTACTAACCAAATTTTCTTTGATTGGACTATCTTTACCGATTAATAAGTGAACCCGTGCATACCAGATTGAAGCCATTTAGGGCCATAATAGGCTTGGTTGTGGTAGGCCTTGACCCGGCCTAGAGCCCCAAGCTCTAATGGGCTAAAGAGGCCCCGACCCTAACCTTCACCCCGGAGGGCCGGGCGGGGCTAGATGAGGGTCCTCTATGGCCACATTATAAGTTTATGATACGTCATATATATGCTATATGTGCCATTGATTTACAATTGGTTGAAGTTTTTCTGTAGAACACTAGTATCAAGTATGATCATTCATCGGCCATGAGTTTGCCCCACTCATTCACCATATGCATGGAATTAGATGAGTGCATTAATGTATTCTTATCATCTAATTTGGGGTCCACAATTTGGACAATTTACCAAGTCATTCGTGGATCATCCACCATTCTAGCAGAGTACCAAAGCTTTTCATATTAACATGTGTGTGAGAGGCTTTATGAGGTTGAGCTTTGTGGGCCCCATTATTATAATGTGCCGGACATCTACCCCATCAATTAGATGCACCCTTCCATGGTAGCAATGACTTTAAAGATCAAGCCAATCCATAACTAAGGTGGGCCACACCAAAGGCAACAATTGAGAGTGGATGCCCACCCCTTGCAAACTTCTCAATTGATTTGTAGGGCCCACTAAGATGTAGTTCAAACATCCAACCCATCCATCATATCTATGTGTCCCACTTGGACGAGGGGTCACACCAAATCAACAATAGCACCGTAAGCTTTATTACTAAAAAGAAAAATTACATAAGATGGAGGGGGGCAAAGAACCTGACCTCCAAAAATAGAAGAATGAAAATGAATAAAAAAAGTACAGCAGTTGCACAGAGAAGCAAAACAATTCATCGAAAAAAAAAAAAAAAAGATAAAAGAGAAGAAGAAGCTGCCATTGATTGCCTCTCTACCTCTTCTTATTGGTGTGGATCATTCAAATCATTTAATGCTGATACGAGGGATACGGGCAATCTTGTCCCAATCTTCTCCTCCATCTCGGCAGCGCTCTTCTAAGAGTGGACAGTCCCATATCATCAATTCTTGAAGCATGGTGAGCTTTTGCAATTCCTCTGGTAGAGACCCCAAACGTCGACAGGACTCAATTTTCAGAGTTTGGAGGGCTTTGAGATTTCCCAACCAATTACAAGGGAGAGATGTCAGCTCATAACTGTACCAATGATCCCCCATAACCACCAAATGCTTAAGGTTGGGGAGGATGGGTAAGGGCCGTCCCGATGGCATCCCTTCGTTACTCATATTTAAACTCAGCTTCTGGAGGAGCAGTGGAAGGTTGCTGGGCAAATCCTTCAGCTTTGGGCAGTCCCCAATTTGCAACTCGAGGAGTGATGGCATAATCTCTCCCTCTCCACCTCTCAATTCCCACTCCTCCCAATTTGGCATCTTGGAGAAGAAGAGTGTCTCCAGCTTGGGGAATGAGACACAACCACCGCCACTTCCCTTATTGTCATCATCTCCACTAAACTCACCACCCACCTTGCTCACCTCTTTCATTCCATTAATACGAAGGTATTTAAGGGCTGGTAGTTTCCCCAGACCTGGCAATTGTTTACACTTGTAACATTCCCAGAGTTCTATCTTCACTAGATTGGAGAACACCGGATCCTCTATCCACTTGGGAAGCTTGGAACCTTGGTAATTCCACATTATAAACTGTTTCAAGTTTTTGTGAGGCTGTAGGAGTTCAAGCACGTCCTCAATTCTCTTCACCTCATCATCCAACGGTTCACCACGCCCGTACTCACATAATATGTGTAGTGCGTGAAGTTGCTGCTTCTTAAACAGTTCTGCATCCCTAGCTTCATCCCTGCTGATATTTTCCATGCCACTAATTTCAAGTCTTCCTTGAAGATGATTCAGGTGTTTCAATTCTCCACATTTACATACATCGTCGCCACCCCCCGCAATGAAATTTGTAAATGTCCGAAGGCCGGTTAGTCTCCCCATACCCTGCGGTAAGTACTTCAGCATGTCGGTGCCTTTTAATTCTAGATGTCTCAGGCTAAGCATTTTCCATCCCTCTAGGCAGTTTTCTTAGCTTCAGGCAGACACTGAGTCTCAAGGTCTGTAAATTTCCACAATTGCTCATCACCTCCGGCAACTCCTCTACGCTTGTACAAGACAAATCAAGATATCTCAAGTGTTTCAACTGTCCCACTGTTCTAGGCAATTTCTTAATGCTAGAATAACTCAAGTCCAGTGCCCTAAGGCGTCTCAAATGATGAAACAAATCATGTGGCACCCTGGAAATACTTGAGTGGACTAGCCATGTCATTCTTGACTTGATTAGCAATGTCCGCAACTTGTGGGCCTTATGCACGGTGGCCCAAATGGAAGCCACTTCATCAGCTTGATCATCAGTTTCGTCATCAGTTTCATCACCAGCTTCATCACTGATATTTATAAAAGAATGGCGGACAATTTTTAGATTCAACAATGCTTGCTTTCCAATCTCCACCAGTGAACTGTAACTCCCCGCAACAGATTGTGCAAGATCATGAACTAAATCATGCATCTTGCAACCGACTATGTTCTTGTAGTAGTCGAGTTCTGCATCTTGGAGCAATGACCGTCTTAGGAGATCATCAAAATACAGCCCACCAATTTCCTCCTTATCTTCACTTCCCTTGGAGCGAATGAAACCTTGTGCCACCCATAACTTGACTATCACATCCTTCTCTATCATCCAATCTTTCGGAAAAATAGAGCAATACGCAAAGCACTGCTTCAGAGCTGGAGGTAAATCATGGTAGCTTAGCAATAAAGCCGGTAAAATGCCTCCCAAGACATCACCGGACTTCCATATCTCACTATCTAAGACACGCTCCCATTCCCTTCTCATCCTTCTCGAGCACATGGCACTTCCTATTGTCTTGGCGGCAAGAGGCACCCCTCCACACTTGTTTACAATTTTCCTTCCAATCTCTTCCAACTCCAAACACTCTTCTGCATTCCGATGATCCAGCGCTCTACGGCTGAACAATAACCAGCAATTGTCATCGGATAAGACCCCCAGTTTGTATACGTGAGACCTTCCCATTGCCAGTGCTACCTTTTCGCTACGAGTGGTTATGACGATTCGACTCCCTAATGCACCAGCTTGGAAGGGAACTCGTAGTTTGTCCCACTTCTCACTATCTTCACTCCAAATGTCATCAAGCACAAGCAAGAATCGCTTTGCATCTAACATTTCATGGAGGCGATTTTGCAACAGGTCCAGGTCTAGATGCTCACAACTAGACCCAGTTCCAGATTCTATGATTGATTTGGTAATCTGTTTCAGATCAAAATCTTCGGAAACACACACCCACATTCTCAGGTCAAAATTACCCTTGACTTTCTCATCATTGTAAGCAAGCTGAGCAAGGGTGGTCTTGCCCAAGCCCCCCATTCCAACTATAGAAATGACAAAGGGCACCTTAGTTACCTCCAGCAGCAGCAAGTCTAGGACTTCATTTTTTTCACCTTCTCTACCTACCATCGATGATTGGTCAATTAAGGAGCCTATCTCTCGCTCTCTGATCTCAGCCTGCCTCACTTCACCATGCACTCTCTCCCTCTCTCCACTATCTACTCTAAGACCCAACTGGCTCGCCTCTTTGGTGATATCATTTAATCTACCCCTCACCTCTTTTATCCTACTCCCTATTTTGTGGCGTAACACGACATGATTGAAGCAAGTAACAGGAGAGAGGAAGCTTCTTACTTTCTTCTTGCTGAAACAGGACCCATCACCTTCATCGGGTGCTTGTGATTTGAGAGCTTCCGTCCTCCACTCATCTAGTATGTCGTCCACATCATAGGCCATGTCTTTGACATTCTGCAACCAGATCTTCACCGCTTCGTCCTTCACTCGCCGAGTTTCAGCATCTTTAAGCACAGCTTGGATCAAGATGAAAGTACGAGAAAGCTTTTCGATCTCGTTGGTGACACCCACCAACAAAGCCACCTCATCTTCAACAACTTCGGCCAATTTCTCTATTGCAAGCGAGACCAGAGAATCAACAAGCGAATCAACCATGTTTTCTCCTTCTGGTATTGATGGGAAAAAGGTAGGAATTTGAGTTCAAAGAAGTGTAGAAACAGGAAATGGGAAGGACTTTGAAGATATGAGAGAGATGCAAATGCAGAGAAGGATGGAAGAGGAGAAAGAATTGTCAGGTCCAAATGGTGCAGATGGTTAAGAAGGGCCGTTGGTTGCATTGGAAAGGATTCCAATTGCCTACTGCTTACTGGTTGGTGCTCTATGGGCCCCACCATGATGTTAGCGTTTTATCCACACCATTCATCCATTTTTCCATATCATTCTAGAGTATAATCCCAAAAATTTGTTAGATTCAAATCTCAGGTGGGCCACGCCAAAAGAAAACGGTGGTGATTGAAAGCCCACCATTAAAAACCTGGCAAGGCCCGCTGTAACGTTTATTTGCCATCCAACCTATTTATTAGGTCACAAAGACATGTTTGAGGGGAAAACACACTTGATACAAAACTTTTGTGCCCCAAATAGTTTTTAATGGTGACCGTTCAATCACTACTCTTTCTTGTATTGTGGTCCACCCGATATTTGGATCTGACTCAATTTTAAGCTCATGCGTTAAAATAATCTGCTAAAATAGATGGACGGTGTAGATTAAACATATACATCATTTTGTGGCCCACAGAGCACTCACTAAGTAGCCGCTCGCTGCATCAGTCGGCCATCCCCGTTCCTGTGACAATATAAAAGAGTTTGGTCTGGTTCCCCCACGACTAAACCGACCAACGGTCTGGAAAAGCAAACCATGGGCCCACCCTGATGTATGGGTTTTATATCCACACCGTTTATCTGTTTTTACTTATGGTTCTAAGGCATGAGCTAAAAAATGAAGCAGATTCAAAAGATCTCAGAACCACAACAAAGAAAACAGTGGTGATTGAATGATAACCATTAAAAACTCCCTACAGCCTACCATAATGTTTATTTACCATCCAACCTCTTGATAAGATAAGATAAGATAAGGTAGACCTGGATGAAGGAGAACACAAATATCAGCTTGATCCAAAACTTTTGTGCCTCAGGAAATTTTTAATGGTAGGCATTCAATTGACACTGTTTCTTGTAGTGTGGTCCACCTAAAATTTGGATCTAATTCATTTTTTTGACTCATCTCCTAAAATAAAGGTAGCAAACTAATGAACGGCGCAGATATAAAATAAACACATCAAGGTGAGCTCCACAGTAACGTAACCACGTACAGATACACCCAAGCTGCGTCAGCACGGTTTTCAAGCACATGGACGGCTACTTTTTTTCCAAAGTCAACGCGGAATCGTGCCACTCACGCAACACTAAAAAAATTAATGGGCTGCATTGACCCTTAACAAAAGGAGCGAGCCCCGGCCTCACCCAAAATGGTGTTGCCCTTACTGTGGGGTCCACTTTGATCTTTGTATTCTATATCCACACCATCCATTCATTTTTCCAGATCCCTTTATGGCAGGAGCCTCAAAATGAAGAAGATCCAAATCCCAGGTGGACCATGATATAGGAAACAGTGGTGATTGAAGGCCTTACTATTAAAAACCCCGTAGGGTCCACCATAAAGTTTATTTGCGATCCAACCTGTTAATAAGGTCACACAACCTGAATAAAGGGCAACAAAAAAAAAAAAAAAATCAGCTTGATCCAAAACTTATGTGGCTCATTAATGGTCAATTACCATTGTTGCCCATGGTATGGTCCACCTAAGAATTGGATCTTCTTTATTTTTGGGTTCATAAACTAAAAAGATTTAGTAAAACAAATGGACGATGTGGATATAGAATACCTATATCATGGTGGGCCCCATGGTAAGGTCCACATAGACTTGGATGACGCCGGGCCTGCACCAATCTGCTCCCTTAAAAAATCACCCGGTCTGTTGAAATGCCTATCCATATTTCTCTTTTGAAAACTTGAATATCTCGGGTCCAAAATAGAACGGTGATCGACCTAACTGTAATAAGTATTTTAAAGAATATTATAATAAAAAAAAAGTACCTAATTAATTTATATTTATATCGATATTCTAAAACCTGCTTACTTTTAAGTTATAACTCTCTCACCGTTTTAAAAAAGTGGTGAGAAAACCACTTCGTTAACCCTAACTAACGGTCACGGACAGAAGAGCATCATCAAGGTTCCAAAATGACCATTTTATCCATATGAGCACTTCTTTTCACAAAACTGCCCCGTTACTTGGGGATAGCTTGAAGAGTTCATAGGCCTATCTTTAGATATACGCGGCTGATCGAAAGAGCTCATGGTCCATTCATTCTGAACGCTCATTTTCGGCTAAAAAATATGTGTCGTAAGTGGACTCTAGAAGGTTTCAACTGTGGACAATGTTGGAACCTTAAAATATATTTTACTAGTGTTGTCCACTTGAGTATCGGTTTACCTCAATTTTGGGGTCATACACTAAAATGATCCGAAAAAATTGATGGACAGTGGGCCTCACTTTGCTTATGATGCAGGCGGAATGTGGTGAGATCGATCAACGTCTCTCTCACAGGATAACTGATCCGAATCTAGGATCTATAGGGACTCCTCAACCTGTCTTCGTTGAATCCACGATGGGATACTCGAATCCACGAACCTATCTTCGAATCCACAAAGAAAAAACAGAGTGTAAAGTCAATTTCATTAAGAAAATTATCAAAAGCTTACTACAAAATGTGTTTAAGCAACATATAAATAGAAAAAGACTAACCTTAAAACCTAACTTGCAAGGGAAGAAAGAATCCTAGACGAAATAGAAAAGCAATCACAAGCGGAGGTCTCTGGACACCTGTCGGCCGGCCAGCCAAGGGGCTCCAATTGGTCGGAGTTGAAGGCAGACCGGTCTGTGGACTACAAAACAATCCAGTGAGTTTAGTCTTTTCCTGGGCAAGGGTCCGACCAGTCGTCAGAGGGGTCCAACCGGCCGACCGACCAGTCGTCAGAGGGGTCCAACCGGCCGACCGACCAGTCGGTAGGGGTCTTTTGCCCCCGTTTTCCTTGTCTTGATCTCCCTTCTCTAGGTTTAGTCTTGGATTCTTCCGAACCCACTCCTGGGTCCTCTTCCTGGATCTAGCCTTGCCCTGATCGAAGGATTGCCTCATTACATCATTCGCCCTCTCTTGAAAGAAACTCGACCTCGAGTTTCACTTTCATTCACATGGCCTTGCTGCATTGTTGCTTACGACAAGGAGAGATTGCTCATCTCCTTTGGTTCCTTGGTTTTCGAGCGGTATTGTAGTGAAGGTGACTTTCCTCTCATCCTTGAAGAATGTGATAGTGTTGTCACGACCTTTCACTAGATGAAAATTGCAAATTTACGACAAACATCATCCGTTGCAAAAATAGCTTTGTTTAATGACTGACAAGATCCGTCGCTAATTGAAATGGTGAAGTGAAAGTTAGGCGCTGATGTCCAGGCGGGATTCTGAGACGGACCATATCCGTCGATTAAATTAAATCTGCAACAGATCTAATTCGTTGTAGAAGTACGACGGACAAAACTGTCACATATCTCGATGACGTGACATTCCGTTTTGAGTGAGGAAATAATTTAGCCACGGACCTTTTCTGTTAACAACGAACGGAGTCCGTCATTAAATCAAGCTTTTTAGAAGATCTAAAAAAATTAAGATCTTTTAAAAACACATTGAGATTTTGACGAAAATTTGACATTTCGAAAAAGAAACTTGAGTAGTTACAAATTTTTAATTTAGAAATTTTCAAATTTTGGAAGAATTTTCAAATTTTGGAAGAAAAATTTTACGAGTTTTGAGAAAATTTTAGATTTAAAAAATTCTGAAAAAATGACATTTTGAAAAAGAAATTAGCTTTTTCAAAAAAATTGAGAACTTTGAATAAATTTGATTTTGAACAAAATTGATATTTTTATAAAGTATTTGGTATTTGTGATTTTGTATTTTGAAATAAATTAAGAAGTTTAATAATAATAATAATAATTTAAAAAGATTGCAATTTAAAAAAATTGAGTTTGAAAAAATTAATTTGACATTTTGAAAAAAAAATCGTAAATTTTAAAGAAAATTTAAATTTTGAAGAAAAAAAAGTGAGATTTAAAAAAACTCGAGATTTTGAAAAAAAAATTGACATTTTGTATAAGAAAATTGAGAACATTAAAAAAAATGTGGTTTTGAAAAAATTGACCATGTTTGAGAAAAGTTGAAATAAAAAAAAAAAATGAGCGTTCGAAAAGAATCGACACAAAAAAAAAGAATTGGCACTTTGAAAAAATTTATAAGTTCGAAAAAGAGTAGATATTGAAACAAATTTGAGATTTTTAAAAAAGAAATTGAGATGTTGTATTTAAAAAAAATAAAAAAATTGAGAAGTTTGAAAAAAAATTAACATTTTGAAAAAAAATGGAGAAGTTAAAAAAGAAATGAAATTTTTTTAAAAAAAATTAAAATTTTGAAAAACATGTCATTTTGAAAAAGAAAATTGCGAAGTAAAAAAAATTTGTGATTTTGAAAACAAAAAAGTTTTGCAAAAAAAAAAAAATAACAATGTTTGAGGAAAAAAATTAAGATTTAAAGAAACACCAAGATTTGGACCAAAAAAAAAAACGTAACACTTTGAATAAGAAAATTGAGAAATTTAAAAAAATTGTGATTTTGAAAAAAAAAATGTTCTGGGAAAAAAGTTCGACAATGTTTTGTTTTCATTACTTGTATGCGTGTAGAGGCGTCTGCCCTAAAAAGTGTGCAGGCCCACTACTGCATTACACATTCCAATAGTCAGTATTGCTTACTATTATGAGGTATGGCCCATTTAAACTATAACATTTTTAATTACACAAGAACGGCCCACCACATTATCATAAGTTAAGCCATAAGCCACACATTGCATTTTTCATTTTCAAGTGAATCTTACACATACATTTTGGTAGGGTCCACCTTCCTTCCCTCTCCTCTTTCTTTTCTTTCACTGCATGTGGGGCCCATTTAATTGCCTAACGTGGCAGCGTGTGGGCCCACCGTTTTGCCTCTAAGCAAAGTCCTCAAGATCAAGCCCACCATGGCCCACCATATCCCGAGCTAAGTGCTTCCTTTGTAGTCAGTGCAAGTGAGAGTATGGCCCACTAACTTTCCTAGATTATCATAGGATCACTCCCATAAATAGTGTTCTTAGGTTGCAAATGGAAACATGGTTTTAGGACCCGGACGGGTCAATGTGACTTGTCTGAGTCAACTCGGACTCAGTTGGACCTGATCCAGTTTGATACAGCGAGTCACCACTGGAGGGAATTGGGCCAATTCAGCCTCGACTCAGGCAAGTAGCGACTCAGGGCCAAAAGATTCGAGTTGAGTTGCTGAGTCTTTTAACCATCAATGGAAGCATGTCCAGGGTAGACCCATGAGCTGAAGATGTGTGGACGCCCATCGGGTCAGCCCCGTCCAGTGGTTAATGTATCTGGGTCAAACCAGACGGCCCAACAGTGTCTAATAAGCGGGCCAAACTGGGCTGTTATATTTTCTAGGCCTTTTAGATAGATTCATTCCCAAACCTGGCCTAATCAAGTACTGAGTTTCAGACCCAGGTATGGGCCCACATTGGGCCATTGGACGCGAATTTTCTGCAACAATGGTTGTAAGGAGATGGAGCAACAAAAAGCTCTGTGGAGTCCACTGTGATGTGTGTGTGACATCCAGTCCATCATCAGTTTCACCAGCTCATTCTAGTACCTGAGCCCAAAAATCAGGCTGATCCAGAATTACTCCCACAAGGAACAGTAGGGATGGGACGCCGACTATCTAAATCTTCCTGGGCCCACTTGGTAGTTTACTTGATGGGCCTCATCTTCAGGCCCAGATCCATTCAGTATGGTCAGCACGTTCTGACAATGAAGAGAATTTAGATGGCCAGGCACATTGCCAGCCCTACATTTCCAAAGAAGCTGAATTTAGATGAATTAGAGAGCAAAACCATATGATTTTGGGCCCTTTCCAGGTTTTCTATCTCCACGGATCCACCTGGCCCACACAGTACCTTGCACCTCCAGTGGGCCTTACGTACTGAATGTGGACCCATCTGTTGAGCAGAGGCCTGATTCTAGGATCAGGGTAGCATTGTGGCCCACCTAATGGTTGGCTTGGATCCCCTACTTTGTGCTCTGAGTGCTGGGATCGATATAAGTTGTTGTGGGTTGGCTCAGCGGCTAGTTCTTCTCCAGCATGGTGCTGGATGGACACGCATGAACCCATATTCGTATGATTCAGATGGTACATTTGGTAGACCACCTTGTAGATGGTCAGGGCAAGAAATATTTCCATCGTTGATCTTGACCGTCCTCTTGGAGGCATTCAAAACGGACGGCCGAAATAAAAACAGTTTTAGGAACTGTGTCCGATTCACAGGTTGGTCCAACCAGAAGGAAGGTTTCCATCATCTGATCATGCAACAGTATCAGCCCCATCCAGCGATGAGTGATGGACAAAGCATTAGTGGTGGGCCTTGCGGCCCATACAAAAAAATCCCACATCTTACAGATTTCAACCCTACATAACATGGCATGGATCTTGCTTTTTAGCTGGGCCCACACTATAGACCAGACCTCGGACATCATCATCAAACAATGCTGAGGACACCATCTATGGCTGTAAATGAGCTAGCGTGGCCCTACTATTTGAATGGCCCAACACACATCTATTTTGGACCGCACATCGGGCCATTTGGACTGGGCCAAAGCCAAGTCCAGTCATACTTATGCCTGTTGCGACAAACCTAAGGCTGGAATTTCGTTAACGTGAGGTGGGCCATTGCCTGATTGGTGGCACGAACAAATGACGGGCTCGATCTTTAATGGGCCAGCCCAAATCTAGCCCATAGACAGCCCGGAGAAAGAACGAATATGGTTGCAATTCGTTAGGAAGTAGCATGGTAGAGCCATCTTATCACAAACCACATTACAGGTGGGACCCTGATGCACCAATCAGAACCATCCATCTAGTGGTATCAGCCATGGATGGCCTATACTTTAGAAATCACACATATTAGACAATTCTAGCCATCACTTTAGTCTCACCCTCCCCCATTAAATAGTAACTATAAGCTATACAGTGATCATACAGGTAGAATCATCTGATGGATGTTCATTTCGATGAATTTCTCATCCACGGTGTGGTCTACTTGATGGATGGTCCTGATTGATGCACCACGACCATGCCATGTGCCATGAGAGCTATCATTTTATGATTCATGCCGCCACTGTGGCATGTCTCACAACAGGTTATGCAATGGGTGCAAACTCTTATATAAGTGGACCCCATGGTGTGCCTCGCCTGCTAGCCCAGCTGGAAGAGATGCTAAGGAGACACACAAACCCCACCGGTGGGTGGGTGCATCGTGTGACTAACTATGTGGGTGCTGTCTTTAGCCCACGCTACAGGAAACAATGGTGATTGATCGCCCACCATAAAAAAATTTCCTAAAGTCACTACAATCTTTATTTATCATCCAACATGTTGATAAGGCCACACAGATATAGATGAAGGAAAACACAAATATCAGCTTGATCCAAAATTTGTATGGCCACCAGTAAGTTTTCAATGGTAGGCATTTAATGACCACTGTTTTCTGTAGTGTGGTCCACCTAAGATTTGGTTCTGCTTCATTTTTGGGCTCATGTCCTAAAATGATCCAGAAAAATGAATGGACAAATACATCACAGTAGGTTCCCACACGGCCTCGGCGATCCATGGATCAATCCATTGAATCAGCATCCATCATTAGCGGCCCTCAACTTCAACAACCAACATTTGCCAGGTCATCTATTGTGTAGGCCCCACCTAGATGAGTTTCACATGCACACAGACTGCCTACTTAGTACTTTGTGGGGCCCACCATGATGTATGTCTTATCCATACCGTCCATCTGTTTTTAAAACGTAAGCCTAAAATTGAAGATACCCAAAGCTGAAGTGGACCACACCACAGGAAACAGTGGGAATTGAACTCCTACTGCAGAAATCTTCCCAGGGGCTACAGAAGTTTTGGATGAAGCTGATATTTGTGTTTTTGATTCATTCATGTCTGTGTGACCTCATGAACAGAACATCACTGTGGACCCGAGGAAGGTTTCGACGGTGGATGTCATTACCCCCACTGTTTCTCGTGGTGTGCTTCACTTGATTTGCTTTAATTTTGGGCTCATGCCCTAAATGATCTGAAAAATTGGATGGCTGGCGTGGATAAGACATACATCACGGTTGGCCCCACGGACTTTACTCAGCACGATAGAGTTACTCAGTATGCAATCCGCGTCCCTTTCACATGGCCCATGAACAGGCAACAACTAAAGAATGAAAACAACCAATGCTGGCTGAATTCATGACTCGTCTCTTTCAATCCGGTTTTCGATGGCCCCGCTCATCAGCTGCACCAACAGATCTGCATTGAACCTGGACCGTTGGCAAGTTTTCCTAACTGTCCATTGTTTTCATACACGGATTGGCCTCGCCTGATGAGCGGTCTGGATTAATTTTGAGTCAGATTATCTGCAACAAGGGCTCCACCTAATTATACATGGCTAATATGTTCTAGACACATGCTACGTCCAGACCTCTTGAAATGTGAAGTTCTTGGCCGTGCTCATGCATGCAGTATCCTGACAGTTCATACAAGTGGGTCACGTTGACTGATGATACTGCCTCTTGATCTGATGAGCCATAGCCTTTGTGCCTATGATGAGTCTCTGTCATGAGATGTCTTCATACATGTGTAAGTGTGTGCATGTGTAAACATTTACTAGAAGGAAGTAGGAAGTTAAACTGAATTCCATTGTTTGGTATTAGTTACAGTTCTTATGCCTGTTGTGTTTAGACTTGAGAAGCCTAAGTCTTAATGGGGATTTTGATTACTTTTGGTTCATCAATATATGAGCCTCTTAGGTGGATTCTGATGAGTTAAGTGATCAATCACATTCATATAGAGATTATGATCTCAACAAAAGATCTATGATCCTTTTGAGTTCAGTCAAAATTATGTTATAAATAGTTTTGATTAAATAAGTAATTTTGAAATCACAATATGCATTGTTTTGTAAAATCGATAGTTTGATATATATATTTTTAAGTAATCAATCATGACTATGGAATATTAAGGGTTTAGAATAATGGCTCTTAAGGTAGTGCATATAAGGATATGTTATGATAACATGAGATAACATGATTATGGATATTGTGTCCGCCTGCTAGCCCAACTAGTAGTCACCTTGGCATTTCAATGGCTAGTCCTAGGTTTGAATGCTAAGGAGGCACACTAATTTGTACCGATGGGTGCATCATGTGACTAACGGTGTGGGTGCGTTGCAAAGCTAACATAGTGAGAGCATTACATGAGTAACCAAAAAAAAAAAAAAAAGTAATTATGGACAGTAGTATGATGCGCACATGGCAACGTTCTAATTATAAAGCATTTGACTCGGCGGAAGTCCCTACAAGAATATTACAGGTGTTGCTTGTGAATTAACAAGGTAAGTGGCATAGACTATTAAGTATATAAAAAAGATAGTAGTTTGGGAAACCCTACAAAGTTCTATGCTCCGGGGAACTTTCTTGGGGATGAATAGAAACCCTAAGGTGCATGCACTTCATGAGAAGATTAAAGAAAGAGAGCACCAATTGTCACTGTCTTCTTACTTCAAAGGTACAATTTTTAAGTTCCATGTTAAATCATGCAAACCTAGAAGTAGATCTTGTCGGAGGAGTCTTCAAACCATGTGCAAATATAGAGTCCACGACCGGTTGCCCAATGGACAAAGTTGCACTGAGACTCTCTAGACGTTTTTTGGGCTTCGTAGACCAGTCGGCCGGCCGATCTACAGAGGGCTCAAATCGGTCACCAAACAAGTGTAAGTTGAGGCAGCAAGCATGTTTTTTGAAGTAAACTCTCTGGACAGATTTTACACTATGTCCGACCGGTCGTCAGATGTGCGATATAATGTATGTTTATGCGGTTTCGTATTACATGTTTCTATTTTGGGTTGGAGGCCTATATAAAACACTTTCTAATCCGTCTTAGATGCATCATAATCAAACCAAGGAGTCTTACGAGTTTAGGGCTTGGAGAGAGGATTGTGAGGTTTGAGAGTGCTTAATTGTTCTTCTTTGGGATCTGTGTTGTTTGCTTGTGTGACGTGTGTTGATTGTTTGAATCTCTCCAATGCTTCTGCTGACCGAATTTCCAACAGATCATATTTAATTTTACTTTGGTTCTAGCATGGGCAATTCTTTTAGTATATGCTTCCCACTTTGTTAAAAATTAGATTTTCTTCACTATTCAAATGTGGCCTACTTGTAGGTTGCAGATGGTCCCAACGTAAGAGCTTTGTTGGATGTAACATTGATTTGGCTTGAGCCTCTGCATAATAATTGCCAAGGATATGGTGGTCCTCAACCACAGCTAGCTTATCATTAAAATATAATAAAAATAGATCATTTAGGAAGAGAAAATTCCATGTATAGGGACATATATAGTTCCCTTAACCACAGCTTGCTTTATTATTAAAGTATAATAAACATAAGGACCACATAGGAAGAGAGAGAATTCCATGTTTATCTAAATCGTTATGAGAGAGAGAGAGAGAGAGAGAGAGAGAGAGAGAGAGAGAGAGAGGTGCATGTGGGTAAGGGTGAGCAATGGGTTATGTTTGGCCCAGCCACTGACACTTAAGACCCAAGGCCTGACCCTAGGCATAGGCCTAGCCAGCAGGCCCAAGCCTCAAAATTTTTGGTTGCACCCGGCTCAACCCAGCTCGAAATTGATAAAATCCACATTTCCCGCTTGAATATTCATAATCCATCCGTTGATCAAGTGGGGCACACATGGTTATTGAAATAGACACTTAGAGGAATGAAAAACCAACACTCTACCATCAAGATGCATGCTTTGCCTAACCAAAGATGCATGCCTAGCCTGAAAATTAATTGGGCCTTGCATGACAGACCCAAGCCTAGCCCACAAGCCAACCTAATAGATCCAAGACTGGGCGAAAGGACACTACTAGCCCATTACAACCTTTACACATGTTGTGTGTGTGTGTGTGTGTGTGTGTGTGAGAGAGAGAGAGAGAGAGAGAGAGAGAGAGAGAGAGAGGCAAATGTGATGTGGGGCATGTGGAAGTTGAGTCAGGCATTGTGGTGGCTTTGAAATGGAAGTTTGAGTCTCTCAAAGGGAAAATGTGGGGCACAGATGAGATGAGATGAGAGTGTGATGGAGAGAGAATAAAGTGCAATTGAGTGGATGTAGTCAGGAGTCACTGTTACAAATGGAAAGACAGCTGTTTGAGGGCTCCATCTCTCCATCACTCAGTCAACACATATTTTCCCCAATTTCCACTTACACATTTCCCTAAATTTCAACCAAATTGCTGGCCACATTTGGAGGGAGCAAAGCTGGAAAGCAACGCTCATCAACCAATCCTAACTGTACGTTTTGTAGCTATCGAATGAATGATGGGGATTAAAATAGTGAATGGTCCAATTCAACAGAAAAAAATCATGTTGTTATGATTGTCCGCCCAAAGGTGGGATCCACACGATAGAGGGTCTAAATCAATGATAACACCATTGATTGGATGGTCAATAATGCAAGGGCATTTTCACACCAGGCTCAAGTGGGGTGGTCTGTGTGAAGTGGGGGCACACTCGGGATGGGCAGCCCATGTGATGCCGATGGCTTGTGTGAGGTAGGCCCCACCTGTGTGAGGCGGGTGGCTAGTGTGATGCGAACCCATGTGAAGTGGGGCTCACAAAGGAGGCAAGTGGTTGATTGTTGGAAAAAAGTTCGTCGGTAAACTAGTTTGGCCGGAAGCCTAATCTGTGCAAAACGGAAGCCTAGGCTATGAGATAAAGGGATTGATTTGCCACTCTCTATCACTCTCTATCAACTTGAGCTGTTAGAGCAAGTGGTTAATCGTCCTGCATCGAAGTGGCATCAAAGCAGGGATGATTAATGCAAGGGATTCTTCATCAGTCAATATATATATATATCCTTTGCCATTGATTTGATTACTAGGACACCCAAACTAAGTGATTTTTAAGAGGGATGAGCAATCAAAGGAGGGACAACTTGATGGATGGTCTAGAGCAATGATTGAACCATATTTAGAATGATCAATTTGTTGATTGTACAAAAAGTATCAGCCAACTAAAGTGATTTTTTAAGATGAATGGGCAAGCAAGGATGAGACCCATGTGATGATTGATCTAGATCAATAGCAGATCATTTGAAGCTTGATGAATATGCACCATCCATTTCCCTCGACGTTGCTTGGAAGATTAAATCATGCAACCAAAGTTATTTTTCTAGATGGATAAGAATCATGGATGGGAACCACTTGGGTCTAGAATAGTGTCTTAACTATTTATAGTATTATCAATATAGGCCGTTCATTTACCTAGGCATTGAATAGATGGTTAGGATCATTCGACAGAAGTTATTTTTTAAGAGCATGGGCAATCAACTGGGGATCCACATGAAGGATGGTCTAGATCAATCATTAGGCCATTTCTTTATAGTCAATAGAGTTGTACATGAGCCAAATCGAATCGAGCTGGGCCTAGCTCAGCTCAGCTCAACCAAAAGACAACCTTGACTCGAGCTCGAGCTCGAGCTCGACCTTTGAGCTGGAATGGTATGCTCAGTTTTGTTCAATCGAGATTTCGAGCTCAGATTGAGCCTGGAAGAAACAAAAATTTAAATAGGCCCAGCCTAAAAGCCTGATCTAAAACTGTTTAAAATATGAGCCCAAAGGTAGCCCAAAGCCCATGTACACACATCCCACTGTTAGTACACACCCACACTGTTAGGAGGCATTTGGCATCTCTACTCAAATTCAATAAGAGCTTTTTGAATAAGAGTTATTTCAATAAGCTATATTTGTTCTAGCACTTGTCTTAAATAAGCCTGTTTGGTAAAATCTAAAAAAAAAAAGCTCTTATTTAAAATAAGCACGTTTGGTAAAACTTTTTAAGGGTAGTTGATGTCATTTTTAAAGATTAAAACAACTTAAATATAAGAGCAATCCAAATGGTTGTTTGGGTGGATTGTCCATCATGTGGGGCCCAACAACAATGCTAATTGTCCTTTATGTGGGGGCTCCTCAATGTCCACTATCCATCACCATCACGTATACTCCACATTTGATGTGTCCACACTGTGGACCCTACCTTTGAAGTGTAATGTCCATCATGTAGGGCCCAATTTTGATATATCATTCATTGTGTGAGGTGCACCTTCTATATGGATCATCCATCATACGGCCCAATTTGGATATGGATCATCCGTCATGAGAGACCTTGGATGTGGACCATCCATTAGGTGGGGCCCACTTGATGTCAACTGTCCATTATGAGGGGCCACACTTTTATGTGAGCCACTCCATCCATTATGCGTACTCACCTTAATGTGGACCATTCTTTGTGTGGGGCCCCACCTTCATTATGGGTCGTTCATCATGTGAGCCCAACTTTGATATCAACTGACCATCATGTGGGCCCACCTTCAATGACTATCATCCATCATGTGGATTCCACCTTTGACATGGACTGCCATTTAAATGGGACCTACTTGATGTGCATGTTCCGTGATCATGTTGGGCCATTTATCATGTGGGGCCTACCTTTGATGTGAACCTTTCATTACGTGGGCCCACCTTGATGTGGGGCCCCACTTCAATATGAGTCATTCATTATGAGGAGCCCATCTTTGATGTCCACCATCCATCATGTGGGTCCTACCTTTGTTATGGATCACTATCATGTGGGGCCCACATCAAGTAGGTAGTCTATCATGTGGGACCCATTTGATGTCCACCATCCATCATGTAGGTCCCACCTTGGTTGTGGATTGTCCATCATGTGGGGTTAAACCTTCAATATGAGTCATTCATCATGTAGGCCCACCTTTAATGTCAACATTCCATCATGTGGTCCCACATTCAATATCCACCATCCATCACTTGGATCCTACCTTTGATGTGGACCATCCATCATGTGGGTCCCACCTTTGTTGTGGACCATCTATCATGTAGGACCCACTTGATGTGGATAGTCCATCATGTGGTACCCACCTTTAATGTCCACTGTCCATCATGTAGTTTCCACCTTTGCTATGGACCATCCATCATGTGGGGCCCAACCTTCAATACAGGTCATTCATCATGTGGTCCCACATTTAATGTCAATCTTCCATCATGTGGTCCCACATTCAATGTCCATCATGTATCATGTGAGTCCCACCTTTGCTATGAACCGTCCATTATATGGGGCCCACTTGATGTGGATAGTCCATCAATCATGCGGGGTCGCATTGTAATGTGGGCCATCCGTCATGTGGGACCCACCTTTGGTGTTCACCATCAATCATGTGGGGCCCAATCTTCAATATGGGTTGTTCATCATGTGGGCCTACGTTTGATGTCAACCTTCCATCATGTGATCCCACCTTCAATGTCCCCCATCCATCATATAGGTCCCACCTTTGATGTGGGCGTTCATCATGTGGGGCCCACCTTAATGTGGAAACCCACATTCAATATGGGTTGTTCATCATGTAGGCCTTGTGGGAACCCACATTCAATATGGGTTGTTCATCATGTAGGCCTACCTTAGAGATATTCTAAAGAAGAGAAGAGGATAAACTAGGAATTACTTAAAAAGTTGA
Source organism: Liriodendron chinense (assembly GCA_003013855.2). NCBI lineage: Eukaryota > Viridiplantae > Streptophyta > Magnoliopsida > Magnoliales > Magnoliaceae > Liriodendron > Liriodendron chinense. The sequence continues at coordinate 348,264 of PVNU02001323.1, read as the reverse complement.
AGGACAAACTTGTCCAAAAATTAATTAAAAATGTCTACTCACTTAAGCTAAATAAGCTCTTAAGGAAAAAGCTACCTCTCCATCACTTATTATTTAAAAAGTTTTTTTTTATACCAAAAAAAAAAAAAAAAACTCAAAAATGTAAGCTTTATCAAACAATCTATTTTCATAATAAGAGCTTACTTTTTTAAATAAGCAAATAGGCTCTTATTACACTTATTAATAGATTTGCCAAACGCCCCCTTAGTCACACTTCAATGTTTGCCACCCCCACTTATTTTTATAAAGAGTTTTACCTCCCATTCATTTGCTCTTTTCAGATGTGGGATTAAATCATCCCTTTTCAGCTGATCTAGTCAAATCAAACATCAACAGAGTCGGCACAAATCAAGCTACGAGTCTAGTTGAATCGACCCAATGTCAACTTGAGTTAAAAAAAAAAAAGGCTCTGACTCAGCTCAAACGTAGTGTCCAAACCAAGCCGAATCACGTTAATTCAAACTGAGTTGAGTGAGCCAACCTAGCTAACTCGACTCATAACTATCAAATGGACGGTTAATATCATTGAGGGAAAAAAAAAGTGTTTTTATAATGATAAGAATCAAGGGTGGAACCAAATGATGAATGGTACAGATCATTAATCCAACTGTTAGTAGCATGATTGATATGGGCTGACTATTTCCCTAACCATTGCATCGATGATTAGGATCATCCAACAAAAGTAATTTTTATAATGATAGACAATCAAGAGTTAATCTACATGATGGTTGGTCTAGATCAATAATTAGATAGCTCAGCATCCGATCAATATTATGCCTCCATTTCCCTAACCACTGAATGGATTGTTAGGATCACTGACAAAAGTGATTTTTAACACACATGATAGATGAATGATCTAGATAAATGATGGATCATTTATAGTACAAATAATATGAACCATCCATTTCATTTGACAAAAGTGATTTCTAAGAGGGATTGGCAATCAAAAGTGGGACCAAACTATGGATTTCTTGGCAAGTGAAACCACGGTCACGGATGCAGTTGCTGGCCAAGAGGCCAGTGGTCGGTGCTCTGTGGACCTCACCATGATGTATTTGTTTTATCCATGCCGTTTATCTAATTTTTCGTATCATTTTAGGGCTTGAACCAAAAAATGAGGGGACATAAATCTCAGGTGGACCACACCACAGGAAAATACTAATGATTGAATGTCCACCATTAAAAATCTCCTACGCATATTGGAATGTTTATTTGACATCCAACCTGTTGATTAGGTCAACAGACCTGGATGAAGGGAAAAACAAATATCAGATTCATACAAAACTTTTGTGGCCTCGAGAAGTTTTTAATGATGGCCGTTCAATTATGATATGGTCCACTTGAGATTTGAATCTACCTCAAAATAATTGAGCTTCTAACATAAAATGGTCTGGAAAAATGGATAGACACTGTGGATGAAACACATACATCATGGTGGGGCCACAGACCACCGACCACCAGCCCCTGACTAGTGGCAGCTGGGTCACTGGCCAAACCGCGCCCCACCGTCACCCTTCCAAAATGGGAAGCGGATTGCGTGGTGGGCCACACACCGTGGACCTCAGTGGTGTGGTGAAGTCACCAAGTTCAGTAAGCCCCCACTATGATGTATGTGTTGTATCCAAATCGTTACGACCATGATGTTTACTTGCCATCCAATCTGTTCATAAGGTCACACACACATAGGTGAAGTGAAAAAACAAATATTAGATTGATCCAAAACTTATGTGATCCCAGGAAGTTTTCAATGGTAGACATTCAATCTCCACTGCTTTTGAGTGGTCCACTTGAGCTCTGGATCTGTCTCAATTTTTTGACTCAACCCATAAAATGAACTGCCAAATGGATGGACGATTTGGATATAACACATACATCATGGTGGGGTCCACATAACTTGATGACATCAACACGTGTGGCGCACCTAGCAATCCGCTTCCTCCAAAATTCGGAACCGGATTGGCCAGTGCTGCTGGCAAATGGCTAGTGGCCGGTGCTCCGTGGGCCCTAACTTGGTGTATGTGTTTCATCCATGCCGTCCATCCATTTTTCCAAAACATTTTATTATATTATCCAAAAAATGAGGTAGATCCAAATCTCAAGTAGACCATATCACAGGAAACAGTGTTGATTGAATGTCCACCATTAAAAATTTATTGGGGTCCATATTTGATGTAAAATAAACATTAAAGTGGACCCTAGGAGATTTCTAATGGTGGACATTTAATCACTTTGTGTAGTCCACCCGAGATTTAGATCTGCCTCATTTTTGGGATCAAGCCCTAAAATGATCTGAAAAAACATCTGGACGGCGTGGATAAAACACATTCATCATGGTGGGGCCCACAAATCATAGAGCATCAGCGACCTGGCTAGTGGTAGCGTCACTAGCCAAACCGCATCCTGTTCAAACTAGGGCTGCACATATGCCCAGTTAACCCACCCGACCCGCCTGACTCAACCCGATAGAAACCCGATCCGTCCCGACCCGGCTAAGAAAATGGTCCGGTCTTCGATGGATGCAGCTGGACCGTTTTTAATTTAAGCACGGTTTATGATACATGTCAAACCCGCCCGACCTGACTCGTACCCCGACCCGTTCCACCCGACTCGAACCGCCCCGTTTATACTAGTTTATTGCTTTTAGAAATATCTCTATGACATTATCACTTGATTGAATGGTCAATAGACATTAGGGTGGACTCTAGAATCTTTTAATGGTGGAAGTTCAATGACCACTGATTTTTGTGGTGTGGTCTACGTAAAGCTTTTATCTGCTTCCTTTTTGGGACCATGTCCTATGATAATCTAGAAGCACAGATGGATGGCATGGATTTACAATATACATCGAAGTGAGCCTCATGGTCAGGGCCTCACCTACGTGGCTGGTTTCGGGGTCTAACCGACTCTCACCCAAGTTGCGCTCATCTCACACTCACAAAGAGCGGATTAGGTGACATCCGAGATCCACCAAGGTGGGTGGCCCCTGACTATGTGTCTTAAATCCACACCGTCCAACTATTTTGAAAGATTATTTTAGGATATGATACAAAAAATGCAGCTGACTCAAATCTTAGGTGGACTACACCATAGAAACATAGTCCTAACCCGACCCGAACCGACCCGGTTTAGCACATAGGGTAGGATAGGATTAGGGTTAGGGTTAGGGTTAACCCTTTTACAAGTAGGGTAGGGTTAGGGTTGGGTCAGCCCAACCCAGTTACAACCCGGACCAAAACCCGAACCTTTAAAATATATTTAGGTTCAGTACAGGGTTGGTTCCAACTTGATGTAGGGGAAGAACCCCATGATCGAGGGCGTGGATCACGCACCTTCCTGCGGGAGATGGACAGGAAGAAAAACAAGAGAAAACTAAGGAATTTCATATTTTGGAGTTTCAACTCAAACAGGAAATTGTTATTCCCATTTTTGGACTTCGGACCAACTTGTGGGGCCCATCTTGATCATTTATGATGATCCATTCCATCCATTTTGTAGAGCTGCTCGATGCCGAGAAAACCCAATAAGTTTCACGTCGATCCGAGTTACGGATTGATCGTGGCGTCCAAAATGGTACGAACTGTCCAGAAAGTTCCGAATTCCGCCCACTGAAACTGGAGATAGTCCAGGTGGCCCATTACTACTAGTATGAAGAATCTGAGCCGACCATCTTGAAGAGTACGTCGATGTTAGTAAAAGCACAAAGTTTTGTGGTAATCGGACATGTGGATTGCTCGTATCAGTAGAAGGAAGACAGCGCCCGACGGGCGTTATACAGTTTGCGCAGATTTTTCTATTTATTTCCTAATTGTATTAGAATTCTTTTTTTCCTTTGCAAGTTAGAGTTAAGTACGAATTTAGGATTTAGTTTATTATTTAAAGCAAAGTAATTATGTTTTTTAATTATTCATTCAATTATCAATAAATCAATTATTCAGAATTTATTTCCTCTTTTTATCTTTTATTTCTTCTCGTGGATTCAAGAACTATCGGTTAGGAAGACGGTGATCGACCTACCACGTCCTCCCTGCGTCATTGGTATCAGAGAGAGGTTTCTTCCTCAGGACGATGGCCTCTAATGAAGGGTTGGATCCTCATCCTAAGGACGATGCTCCAAGGGACTATCTAACAGCGACAGCTTTCGAGGCAGCATTAGAAACTGCACAACGGGAGAACCGGTTGATCTTGCAAGGTATACAAGCAACCCTCAACCGTATTGTAGCGGCATTAAATCTGCCCCAAGCCCAAGGCAACAATCAACAACCACCTGTGCTCGCTGTACGGAATAACCCCATGTTCTGTAGAGCACCCCAGGTGGCCTATCGCAGGGCTACCCCAGACGATTCAAAATCCAGCGATAAAGAGGTCGAAGACATCATCGTACGATGGCCTGCGTGTAGGAACGATCGTGGGGATTATGTTGAAAGAGATTTTCGAGGTAATGCAACTTCAGATCAGGTAGTTGAAGTACAACCTACCACCATCTCAGAAGATTTTCAAAATTCTGAGGAGGTGGAGGAAATCAATACCTCAGTCTTAAAGGATAAGGAAGGAGAGTCTAAAGTTATTCCTGACATTATGGAGTCAGTTTTGACGGAATCCATGAGCATCTCAGAAAGTATCATGCAAGCAATACAGGAAATCGAGGCGATCGTAATTGCCGAACTTCCTGATGAATTGTTCATTGTGAAGGAAATTGTCCTTTCTCAGAAAAAGCCAACTTTTAATGTGCCAGAGAAGATTGCAATTATTCATGTTGGCGTGGAGAAGAAGTCGGAGAAATTTTTTGCTGCATTCCAGGATAGGGCCTGCAAGCATCGACTTCCGAAGTTAAAAGCAAATCATGGCCCTAACCTAAAGAGAAACTCGAGGACGAGTTTTTTTCAAGTGGGGAAGAATGATGTAGGGGAAGAACCCCATGATCGAGGGCGTGGATCACGCACCTTCCTGCGGGAGATGGACAGGAAGAAAAACAAGAGAAAACTAAGGAATTTCATATTTTGGAGTTTCAACTCAAACAGGAAATTGTTATTCCCATTTTTGGACTTCGGACCAACTTGTGGGGCCCATCTTGATCATTTATGATGATCCATTCAATCCATTTTGTAGAGCTGCTCGATGCCGAGAAAACCCAACAAGTTTCACGTCGATCCGAGTTACGGATTGATCGTGGCGTCCAAAATGGTACGAACTGTCCAGAAAGTTCCGAATTCCGCCCACTGAAACTGGAGATAGTCCAGGTGGCCCATTACTACTAGTATGAAGAATCTGAGCCGACCATCTTGAAGAGTACTTCGATGTTAGTAAAAGCACAAAGTTTTGTGGCAATCGGACATGTGGATTGCTCGTATCAGTAGAAGGAAGACAGCGCCCGACGGGCGTTATACAGTTTGCGCAGATTTTTCTATTTATTTCCTGATTGTATTAGAATTCTTTTTTTCCTTTGCAAGTTAGAGTTAAGTACGAATTTAGGATTTAGTTTATTATCTAAAGCAAAGTAATTATGTTTTTTAATTATTCATTCAATTATCAATAAATCAATTATTCGGAATTTATTTCCTCTTTTTATCTTTTATTTCTTCTCGTGGATTCGAGAACTATCGGTTAGAAAGACGGTGATCGACCTACCACGTCCTCCCTGCGTCACAACTCGGCCCTAACCCGACCTGTGTGCAGGCCTAGTTCAAACAGTATAGCATAATTCCCACCCAATACAATACTCGGGTGTTGCGGTATCTGATTCCTGAAATATACAGGTCATCCACCCCAATCCAAACAAAACTTATACACGTGTAACACGTGTGAGAATATTCACCCTCATGCAACCGTGTGTATTCAGATGTCATCGCGCGTGTGGGACATCTAACCATGACATGACAAAATGTTAGTAATATTAATCACTTATTAGGTGGGCCACATCTATATATTAAGCCAGGCCATTGGGTGCCTATTTATAGCTATGGTGAGACCAGCAGGCGATCTTCATGGTGCAACCCACCCTTTTGGGTGGCTTGGATGGCCTGAAAATGATATACTGGTGGGGAAAATTCACATGCAATAACACTGTGGTAGCATTTGATCACAACAAGATTAAATCAGAAACCATCTCCACCATCCATTTGACACTCACCAATGGACTCAGGCCGTCCAATTAGTGGTCCAAATGGCTTACAATGGGATCAGTACAAAATATAAACTATACTCGTAAGCAACTCAGTGAGTCGACTCACGAGATTATGAGCGCGTGGTAACTCAATTGAGTCACCACGTTGCTTATTTTCTTTTAGATATTAACTAGTAAGAAGTACGCAGACATCTCCACCGTTCAAATTCAAGTATGGTGGTGCTGGAGGTGGCCTGCCTTCCCGTTGGAAGAAGAAGATGGCTTTCTCGAGACGGCAAGGTGCACTCCTGGATCCTTGTGGGTGCATGAGCTGCCGAAGATGATCGAGTTGTTTACGCTCTGCACATTGCTGTTCACGAAAGCTGCCATTGGAGGAGGAGATGCAGTCTTCTCCTCTTTCTCCTTCTTACTACCGTTCTTCCCTCCTGACTCATTTCCGCTGTCGGTATCAATGGCGGTGTTTCCATTGCTCTTCTTCTGTTGAAGATGCTCATGGTTATGGTGATGGACGGCGATGGGCTTCTTGTTGAATGAAGATGGAGAACCCAATTCCATGAATGCGCCCTTGTTCTCGCCGGCCATCGTTATCACCCTCATCATCCCCGCCTCTCGAGATGGGGACGGAGGAACTGACCTGGTGGTAGCCCCGCCGTTCTTCTTCAGCAGTTCATCTTTGCCTTTCTCGGTCGTTGGTTTCTTCTCGTACTCCTGAACGAGCACGGTCTTCTGCTCCGCTTCTTCTTCCTTCGTGAACGGCTTGAGCTGGGCTGGAGGCAACTGCATTGGAGGAGGCGCTTGAATGGTGGTCCTGGGAGAAGGCTGCGTCGAGGCCGTGGAAGGCTTCACGACCTTCTTAGGAGAAGGCTGAGGGGTGGTGGAGGCGGCGGATTTAGTAGAAGGCACCGACTGTCTTGGAGAAGCAGGCGTGGAAGAAGTATACCTAGCTGTAACAGTAGCAGGTGCAGGAGCAGACGGGGGTGGTGACCGAGGCTGCGGTTGAGCTGAAGTAGGAGGAAGAACCGGTGACCGAATTGGAATTGGCTGAGGAGGTTGTGGTTGAGTTGAAGTAGGAGGAAGAGTCGGTGACCGAATTGGTATTGGCTGAGGAGGCTGTGGCTGTGGCTGTGGTTGAGTTGCACTAGGAGGCTGTGGCTGTGGCTGTGGTTGAATTGTAGGAGAAGGCTGTCGCTGTGGCTGTGGCTGTGGCTGTGGTTGAAGTGTAGGAGAAGGCTGTGGCTGTGGCTGTGGACGTGGTTGAAGTGTAGGTAGGAGAAGGTGGTGGCAGGGGTTGAGGTGCAGTAGGAGGTTGGGGTCGTAGTGGAGTTGTAGTTGGAGGTTGGGGCTGTGGTTGAGTTGTAGGAGTACCAAGACGGAAGGAAGGAGCTCTGAACAAGGGCCTGGGCTGGGGTGGGGTGGGAACTGGAGGGGCTTGAACCGTTGGCTGAGTCGGGGGCTGGGCCTGGGCTGTTGGAAACCGGAACCTGGGCCGAACGGCTGTGGGTTGGTTTTCCATGACAGTGAAATCAAAGATACAAGAACGATGCTTGATTGGCTGACGTGTTATGGAGAGGTTGGCCTATTTGTAGGTGAAAAAAGGGTGGGAGAGGCATCAACTCAAATCTCAGCGTGCATTGAATGGACGTTAAAAGAAGAAAAGTGAAAAAGGGAGGGGGAATCTGGTTCATGACCGAGACAGGAGGCAATCTCAAGCGGAAGATTGGTATCTGAGGCAGCTGGCCGTTCTTGCTGCGTATCACCTGTCATCCGCTGGCAGACTATTAAATGAACTAGGTTCGTACAAGTAATCCTCCTCTACAACACCTGTTGGCTTGTGGGGCCCACCATGTTTTATATTTTATATTTATAATCCACTCCGTTTATCAGACTCTATCCCTGATTATATGGATTGGTTAGAAAAAATCAGTGAGATCCAGAACTCATGTGGGCCACACAATAGGGAACAATGGGTCTACTCAATGTTTACTTGTCGTGGCCGGGCCTCCCATGTTGCATATGTAAAATCCACTCCGTCCATCAGGTTCTATTTTCGATTCTAGGAGTTGGGTCTATAAAATTCAGCAAGATCTATTACTCAGGTGGTACACAAGACAGTGAACAATCTGAATTGGATGCCACCGTATGTTTATTTGTGGGGCCACCATGGTGTATACCTTTCATCGAACCTGTTAATCATGTGTAACTCACCAGGATGAAATGAAGAGAAAAAAAAATTAGTCTGACCCAAATATCAGCCAAGCCACCCCGTGTGAATTTTGATATTTTAGGTGCAGTTCTACATTATTTACATTGGTGGGGCCCATCAGTTTTTTTATCACGCTAATATTTTTTAGACACGGTTCAAATAATGGTTTTCACCTGATGGACGGAAGGGATTTACATATAAAACATGGTGGCCTCTCGAAGCTTAGGCTTTGAGAGAGGTTTTGTAGAGGATTTCCTTCGACGGCAAGCTAGGTGGGCCCACTGTGATCTTTGCCAGAAATTCACCAGTACATTCGTTTTGCCTGATCACGTTACACGTGAACCAAAAAATAATCAGATCCAAACTCAAATGAGCCACCTGACAGGGAAATGTGTGCCATTGAAACCTCATTGGTGTCCACCTGATGTGTATATGCCATCTATATACTGCTCATGAGGTTCTTTCTACTGGGATGAACTGAAAACACAAAAAATTCAGCTTGATTCAAAACTTTTGTAGTCCACGAATGTTTCAATGGTGGACATTTAATCCTCATTGTTCCCTATCGTGCAGACCACTTGAGTTTTGGATCTGCCTCAGTTTTGTGCCCATGTCGTGACATGGTATGAAAAAACGGACGAACTGTGTGGATTTCTTACAAACATCACATTGGGCCCACCAAGCTTCCTGTGGCAGGAAGTTGCTGCAAACGGGCTGTTGCAGGCAATTGTCGTCCGTTGCTGTCTCCATCTTCCTTCTTACTTTTCTCCTTAGAACTCTTCCTTCTGACTTTACTTGTGATGGGAGTCATTCCTTTGATACTCTATCATACTGTGACGGATGATACGCAGGCACTTAGAAATTGCATACGTGGCAAATAACCAACTCGAATTAAGCTGTCCAAATAATGGTTACGAGTTTAGACGCATCATGCACGACAAAACACAGTTACTGGATATTGCCCTCACCACGACCTAGCTAGAGATGGACAGGGTCTTGACAGTGGATACGATGTGGACAGGGTCTTGACAGTGGATACGATGTATATGTTTTATCCATATCATCTGTCCATTTTGTCTAATCATTTTAGGTATGACCCCAAAAAGGAGGCAGAACGAAGGCTTAAGTGGCTCACGCCACATGAAGCAGTGGTGACAATGACGCCCACCTTTTAATCTTCTTAGGGCCCACTGTGATGTTTATTTTCCATCCAACCTTTTCATAAGGTTGCAGTCGGCCCCGCATAGACCCTGTCAAGACCGTCCATCTCTATGGCCCTGACGATGTTTTCGACATTGGTTGTTCAATCCCTAGTGCTTTCTATGGTACTGTGATCCACTTAAAAAAAAAAAAAAAAAAATGATAGGTCAAAATGATAGATGGCAATGATAGCACCACATAGGCTTGCCAGCACCTGTGTCTCTAGTTAGGGAGTCAACAAGGTGTGACCCTTACTTTCAGGCCCACCTTATGTACGTATTCTATAATCCATCATTAAAACTTCCTAGGGCCCACCCTAATGTTCCGTGATCTTTCTTTTCCCTCCCACATGTTCATAAAATCACACAAACCTAGATGAGGGGAAAATAAATGAATAAAAAACAAATGTCATCTTGATCCAAAACTTTTGTGGCCCATAAGTAGTTTTTAATGGCCAATTACCACTGTTGCCTATGATACGGTCCACCTGAAATTCGAGTCTGTTTTGTTTTTGGGACCATGTACTAAAAATGACCTGGCAAAATGGACATTCATCAAGATGGCCCCATGCTGAGGGCTGCAAAATGGATGGAAATCATGGATATAGAACACATACACCAAGATGAGCCCATGGTGGGGGACTGCAGTGTCTTGGGTGAGGCCGGGCCGCACCTAAAGCTCGGTCCTGGTGGGAGTAGTACCCAATCTCCATCCTATTGGATTGATGGACTTTCTTTTAATGGTTAATTTGAAAAATATCCAATGGTCCTATTTCAACAAAGAGGTGTCCACAAATCAAAAGTTAGGATTATTCATCTAATTTGATTTTGGGTTGGCAACTTAGAAACTGCGGTTTCCACAATTTAATCTGTTTAACTTGAGATCATTTATGTTAACTTGTACAATTTTCCCTGCGTATCAAGTATCATAAGTGCCAGTGTATCATATAACTCACTTAAAACACTTTACTCGTGGGTGCATGCCTGCATGGGATAGATGCTGTAGGACAAGGGAAATGTAATGAATACTTGTAACTAGCTAGCATATATTCGAGCTGATATGCGTCCGACTTAAAGTCTACTGGAATCCAAACCATTCATCCAGTGATACGCTTTATTTTCGACGTGTACTTCAAATACAGGACAAATCAGGAATCAAGTGTGCCACACCATAAGAATAATGTAAATAAAAACACGTATGAAATCACATGGCGTGGCCCCAGCCTGAGTAATGGAGTGGCCTCACACTCTTAGGGCTTGTTTGGCATCTTTACTCTTATCTAGTAAGAGCAATTTACAAATAAGATCTACTTTAATAAGCTATATTTATTCTATCTCTTGTTTTAAATAAGCTCATTTGATAAATCACGTTTTTTAAATCATAAAAAGCATTTATTTGATATATATACCAACTGTTTAAATGAAAGCTTTTTCTAAGGGTACTTGATGTCATTTTTAAATATTACAATAACTCCATTATAAGACAACAGTTGTTTTGGTTGACCTTTGACGTGGACAGTCCATTACATGGAACCCACCTTGGTGTAGGTCATCCATCATGTGGGGCCCACCATCAATGCTCATTGTCCTTTATGTGGGGCTCATGATCTGGAATTCACATTCGATGTGTCCATCATGTGGGGCCCCCCTTCAAAGTGAGTTGTCAATCATGTGGGGCCCACTTTTGACGTCCACCATCCATCCTATGTAACACACCTTTTATGTGGATCATCCATCATGTTGGGCCACTTTGGATATGCACCGTCCATCATGAAAGACCTCGGATGTGGACCGTCAATTAGGTCGGTCCCACTTGAGGTGGATAGTCCATCACGAGGGGCCAAATTTTGATGTGGGACATCCATCATGTGAGGCCCACTCCGTCCATTATGTGGGCCACCTTGATGTGGACCATTCATCACGTGTGGCCCCACCTTCAATACGGGTCCTTCATCATGTGGGCTCACCTTTGATGTCCATCATCCATCATGTGGAACCCAGCTTGGATGTGGACCGTCCATCAAGTGGGAGTCCGCTCAACATGGATATGGTCCATCCTGTTAGGCCACACTTTGATGTGGTCCATCCATCATATGGGGCCCACCTTTGATGTGAACCATGCATTATGTGGGTCCACCTTGATGTGGATCATTCATCAAGTGGGGGCACCTTCAATATGGGTCATTCATCATGTAGGCCCACCTTTTGTGACCACCATCCATCATGTGGGTCCCACCTTTGTCATGAACTGTCCATTATGTGGGGCCCACTTGATGTGGGTAGTCCATCCATCATGCGGGGCCACATTTTAATGTGGGTCATCCATCATGTGGGACCCACCTTTGATGTTCACCATCCATTATGTGGGTCCCACCTTTGCTATGGACCGTCCATCATGTGGGGCCCAACCTTCAATATGGGTCATTCATCATGTGGGCACACCTTTGATCTAACCTTCCATCGTGTGGTCCCACCTTCAATGCTCACCATCCATCATGTAGGTCTCACCTTTGATGTTGGTCGTCCATCATGTGGGGCCCGCCTTTGATGTGACAGTACATTATGTGGGCTCACCTTAGAGAGATTGTAAAGAGGAGAAGAGGGCAAGATGTAAATTACTTTAGAAGTTTAAGGATAAACTTGTCCAAAATTAACAAAAATGTCTAGCCGCTAAGCCAAGTAAGCTCTTAAAGATAAAGTGACCTCTACATCACTTATTATTTAAGAGTTTTTTTGTTAGCTTCTAAAAATATAAGCTCTAAAATTAGAACTTTACCAAACAGTCCATTCTCATAATAAGAGCTTATTTTTTTAGAACAAGCAAATAAACTCTTCTTAGTAGAGATGTCAAATGACCCCCTTGTTGACCCTTCATCATGGTAGGATGTGTCCAGTGACTGGATTGAAGAGGACATAAATCACAATGGCCCATCACTAAATTCGAAAGTTTCTTTGGTGGTGCCCCTTCCATATTGTTGCCTGTTGTCCATGTGGTGCGGCCCACCTTGACTTTTTTATGTGCTGATATTTGGAGTCTGCTCATCTAATGGATGAGCTGAAGGGCACATACACATCACGGTTGGCCCTACGCAACTTTTTATTTTGCACCCACCCTGTTAGATGCATAACACACCCATATGGTTAGTCACATTTGATGCACCCACCCACCAGTGGGGTTAGTCTGTTTCCTAACACTCGAACCTAAGACCTGCTATTGAAATGCCTACGCGTCTTCCAGGTGGGCTAGCAGGCGAGACATGGGAGCTTAATGTTGGCCCATGCAACTTGACTGTATGGGATGTAATGGTGATTCCCATGACCCACGGCAGATGGAAGCCAAATGGGTCAGATGAGGTACACCATTTCATTGGCATGTCAGACCTGCTAGACGACTTTTAAAAGGTTGTCAAGTCGAGCATGTTTGGCGGGTCAATGAAATGGTGCCACATCATGGCCATATGGAACTGCGTATTACAGTGGCATTAATTTGGAAGCTGATAAGGCAGACTGACATTAGCAACTCGCTACTGGTTGTTCTATAAGCCTCACTATTATGCATGCATTTTATCTTTGCCCACCTTCCATTTTATCCAAATCTCAAGTTAACCATACCATAGAAAACAGTGGTGATTGAATGCTCACTATTAAAAACTTCCTAGGGGCTATAAAAGTTTTAGAACAAGCAGAACTTCGTCTTTTACCTTCATTCACCTTCATCCAAGCCTATGTGACCTTATCAACAGGCCTTGGATGGCAAATAAACATTACAGTGGGCCCTGGGAAGTTTTTAATGGTGGGCATCCAATCACCATTAATTGTTTTCATGTGTGGGTGATTCATTTGAGATTTAGATCTGCCTCATTTTTTAGATCATGACCTTAAAGAATAATCCAAAATCGAAGGACAATGTGGATAAAGCACATAAATCATGGTGGGACACATATAGCATTGTCCAATAGTTGGACGCTCCACATCATCACATGGGTATGCAACCTAGTCACATCCTCGGTACAACCTGGTCACACCTCAGTGCAACCTGATCACACTAACATCATGCAATGTGATGTGGACCAATGAAAATGCTCCAAGCAGGGGGATTTCCTACTTCGCAGCTAACATAGGATCCGAACTCGACAAATAAACATTACATTGGACTCTAGGAAGTTTTTAGTGTGGGCATTCAATCACCATTATTTTCTTGTGGTGTGGTCCATTTGAGATTTGGATTCGTCTCATCTTTTGGCTCATGCCCTAAAATGATAAGTAAAAATAGATAGGTGGTAGTGTCTAGTAGCCACCTCGCTATTGGTAGCATCAGTGGGCAATCTACATCCTCAATAGCTACTGGCATTTTCAGTGTGTATATATATATATATATATATATATATATATATATATATATATATATATATATATATATATATATATATATATATATATATATAATATCCGTGTCCAACACCCATATTCCTAGTGATTGGATTCTATAGAGCCCACTATAATGTATATGTTCTATCCATGTTGCCCATTCGTTTTTGCAGCTCATTTTAGGGCATGAGCTCAAATTGAAGCATATCCAAAGCTCAAGTGGACCACACCGTGTGAAATAGTGAGGATTGAAGGCCTACTTGTGAATTCTTGAGGGCATACAAGTTTTGGATTAAGCTGATATTTGTATTTTAACTTCACAACTTTATAAATAGGTTAGATGACATATAAACATCACACAAGCCTTAGAAAGATTCTTGTACTTGTCCCTTTTTTTCCTATGTTGTGATTTACTTAAGCTTTGTATATACTCCAATTTTAGACTCATGTCCTAAAATGAGTTGGCAAATTGGATGAACCGCGGACAGAACATGTCCCATAAGGTCTCATCACCAAGATACTAGTGGTGTTTGGTTCACTACCCAATCCGCTTCAGATAACTAGCAATGTGACGCAAGGGTGTGATGAGGAAGATTAATTACAGCCTACCCTAAGGGTGCAAAACCTTGAATCCATAAGGTTATTCTTGAATACACAAAAATAAAAAAGAAATTCATAATTTTTATCAATCAATAATAACGGTCGGAGATCTAGTTCCATCACTTACATAGAAAATGAAACTCTAATTAGCTAGGAGTCTTAATTCAATGAAATTAAAAACTTCCAAAATAGTAAAATTTACTAAAAATAATAAGTCCTAATCTAATTGCACTGGATAATTATGATTAGAATCAATTCTTAAGAAGACACAATATACTAAAACTCTAAAACAAAAGATACGTCTAACCTAAAACTTACTAAAAATAGTAAGGTTTCGTAAAACTGCAATTTTGAATAGGAAGGTAGCGTTTTCTCGTGAAACGAAGTGATGCAATCAGCTTACAAAGGACAATTGACTTCAGATGGCCCATTCTAGTCAATATTCACAGGTCTACTAAAAGTACTAAGATTTTCATAAAACTACAATTTTAAATAGAAATGCAACATTTTCTTGCGAAACGGAGTGATGCGACCCGACCAGCTTACATGTTGGTTGGCCCTAGATGACCTATTCCAGTCGATATTCATAGGTCGTGCGTCTCTTAGCAATACCCGGATCAAAAGTTATAGTTGATTTACCATTCATATTTTAAACATTAATTTCTTTCTATCTAGAATGAATTTCTTTTGATCCAAACGTGCTTAGGCCAATTACATCATACCCCATGCATGTAGGATTGACCAGGATATAACGGCCGCGGACTACGTAAGCTTCCGTTAAGACTTCTTTCAGTGTATCGGTAATATTAGGTCTGCGGCCCGCTCTCCACCGCAATGGGACCATCTATCCAGTGGACCCAATCATGGGTTAATGTCACGTGGAGAATCAAAGCAAGAAAAGCGCTAGTGTCGGCTGAATTCAATGGCTTGTCTCTTTTAAAAGTAAAGACGATTTGAAATGCGCTGTTAGCTGCCCCAGGTGACCCGTTACATGTGTCACACGTGCCAACATGGCAAATACGTGGGACATCTGATCCGTGCATGAAGAGTCCCTCAGTGTGATGATGATGTGATTGAAACTTCGTGCCCACCCTCTCATCTGTCAGACCACAGGCCTGCATTGAATGTGGACCGTTGGAAATTTCTTCCAAAACCGTCCATTGTTTCCATACCGCGATGGTCTATCTAATGAGTAGCCAGGCCTGATTTCGCATCAGATCATCCGAACGGAGGGTCCACCTTATGCACCGCTCAGATGTTCTAGACGCATGCTAGGGTGGCCCACAGCCCCTGCCAGTACCGTCCGTCTCTATCTAGTTCTTGGTGGGGCAGTACCCAATCCGCGTCCTATTGGATTGAGTGACATTTCTTGGATGGTTAAAAGTGAAAAATATCCAATGGTCCATTAATTTCAACAAATAGGTGTCCACAGATCAGAGGATAAGATTGTTCATCCAATCTGATTTTTGTCTGTAACTTAGAAATAGTAACTTTCACAAGTTAATCGGTTTAATTCCTCTGCGCGCGTTCTACTACAAAAGAGCGTAGATTAGGCTAAAATTAACTGCTGGGACTAGCCTAACATACCACATTAACCTCATTTTTTCTCCTCTAGCTAGAAAGGACACCAGCGATGTCGATCGAAGAGGCTACTTGAAAGTGGCCCTATTTCATGCTTGTATAGGCTTTTTTTTTTTTTAAATTTGCGTTAGCACACACATCCCACTATTAGTACACAAATCCACACTGTCAATCACCCTTCAATGTTAGCCACCCCCGTTGGGATTGGATAACTAGAGGCATTTTCAGAATTTAAGAGTAGAGTTGTAATAATCATAACGGTGAAAGGCAACTTGAATTGGAAATTAAGTTTCTTTTGCTGTGAGTACGTTGTCTTTTTGGACAAAAAAAAAAAAAAAAAAAAAAAAAGGGTAAATACCCTCTTTATAGGACACTTAACCTACACTCCATTGTAGTAGAACCAGACCCTAATTTCAGATCCTTTATGTGACTTGTACAATTTCTGAGTGCCGCCTGCGTATCAAGCGCCATACAGTGCCAGTGTATCATATGACTCCCTTAGGAGATGACTCAGATGACTTTAATCTTGGGTGTGATAGATGCGGTAAGGACAGAGGAAATGTTACGTACGTATGGTAATTAACTAGCATATATTCGAGTTGATATGCGGCTGTGGTAAAGTTTATTTGAGAAACCAAACCATGCATCGAGTGATATCCTTCATTTTCATGGTACGTTCTATAAAAAATGATAAATCTGAAAAATCAGATGGACCACACCATAAGACTAATGCAAAGTAAAATTAGGCCTAAAACCCACTAATGGATTGGCCTCACACTCTAATTGCCCCTTCATCATGGTAGGGCGTGTGAATAGGACGTCAAAGTTTTGGTGGGCCCTCTCCCTATTATTTGTTGTTGTTCATGTGGTGTGGCCCACCTGATTTTTGTAATGTGGCTAATATTCGGGCCCTGCTCAACTGTTGGACAGGTTGAATGGCACATACACATCACACATCATAGTGGGCACCGCATAACTTGACCATATGAGAGGTTCACATACTTCCCAAGTTAGATGGTCTTTCATACGACGTTTAAAACTAGGTTGACAGGTCTACTAAGTCTCGTGGGGCAATGAAATGACACCACGTTATGGCATGAGAGAGCTGGCCTGACCGAATCTGCTCAGGAATAAAATACAGCCGATCAATCTCTTCTTGGTAGACGGTAGCTATGGAATCTGAATAAGTGATGTTTGGATGACCCCAACCCCACCATACGTTGCAGCGTCCATCATATGGCGTTTAAAAGGTTGTTAGGTCAAGTAAGTCTTATGGTACAATGAAATGGCATCACATCATGGCATAGGAGAACTGGCTTGACCGCCGATAAAATATAGTAGAGCAATCTCTTCGTGGTAGACACAGTAACTATGGAATCTGATTAAGTGATGTTTGGAAGCTGATTGGGTGGTGAACCCAACCCCACCATACATTGCAGCCTCCTGACATTAATTGTAGCTATTGGATGGTCCTCTGTGGGTTACCATGACATATGTGTTTTGTCAATGTTGTCCATTCATTTTTTCATATCAGTTTAGTGCATGAGTCTAAAAATGATCCAGATCCAAATCTCAGGTGGACCACACCACAGGAAATAGTGGTGATTGAATGCCCACCATTAGAAACTTCTCAAGGGCTATAAAAGTTATGAATCAAGATGAAGTTTGTGTTTTCCCTTCATCTAAGCCCACGTCACCTTATTAACAAGTTGGATGGCAAATGAACATTCCAATGGGCCCTAGGAAGTATTTAATGGTGAGCCTCCAATCATGACTGTTTTCTTGTTGTGTGGTCCACCTAAGATTTAGATTTGCCTCATTTTTTAGATGATGCCTTAAAATAATGATCTAAAATGGATGGACAGTATGGATAAACATATATGCCATGGTCGGGCCTACAGAGCTCGCTAATGGTAGGGTCAGTATGTGCCTCCAATACCACCCATATTTCTAATGATCGGACTTTGTGAAGCCCACCATAATGCATATGCTTTATCCATGCCGCCCATCCATTTTCGCAGCTCATTTTCAAGCATGATCTCAAAATTGAAGCATCTAAAGCTCAAGTGGACCACATCATAGGAAATAGTGAGGATTGAACACCTATCGTTGGAAACTTCTCAGGGGGCACACAAGTTTTGGATTAAAGTGATATTTGTATTTTTCCCTCCACCTCCACTGCATAACCTTATGAATAGGTTGGATGGAAAATAAACATCATGGTGAGCCAGCCTAGGGAAGGTTTCAATTGTGACAACATTATCTCCATTATTCCTTGTGTTGTGATTTAGTGGAGCTTTGGATATGCTTCCATTTTCCCTACCCTGAAACAATGGTGTATGTACATAAATAAAGATGTTGGTTACGTCTGTCTCCTTTCCATCTGTCTTGATCAGGCCAATTGGATAGATGTCTGATTTCCATTTGACAAGTTGAGGGAGCCCATTACTTCATCAAGATAGACTTGAAGTTGGGATACCAGTACTAAGTTCAAGTGGTGGAAGGCGTAGGAAAACCCCATTAAAGACAAGGCAAGGGTTATATGAATGGATCGTCATGCCATCACAGCTACAAGCATAGGCTTTAAAGTACTTGACTAAGGCCCCACGCGCTATCATTCCTTTTCAGCTGAAGCGCCCTCCATTTTTTACACCCAGTATTCAAAGCTAGGGTGTGAGATCAGAAGAGGGAAGAAGTGCGGGCATCTCTACAGCGTTGCAATGAGAGCTCCTGATTCCAGGTTCATCTCAAGACTCCATTCTGAAACTCATGCCTTCAATTGAGCTGGCCAAAAGACTGCCTGGACAAGATACATACATTAAGGTAGGCCCCACAGAGTCCCATGGCTCGGGATATGGGTGGTGTTTGGGTCACCACCCAATCTGCTTTTAATATCTATCAATGGGGTCCCTTTTCATGGTCTCAGTGGTAGAGTTTATAGTTTCAACACTGAGATCAAGGGCTCCAATGCCTGAGCATGGGAGTGGCATCGTCTAAGTGGGCCCCATGCCACGTGGAGAATAAAGAAAGAAAATTACTAGTGTCTGTTGAATTCAGTGGCTTGTCGTTTTCAAAAGTTAAAGGCTATTTGCACTGCAGTGTAGCTTACGTACCCTTTGCATGTGCAAATACGTGGGACATCTAATCCGTGCATGAGTCCCTCAGAGCCCGTTTGGATACTACCAAATAAGTTACTTTTCAACTGAACTTAAGACGCCAAGTTATTTTTGGCACTTAAGTTCGTTTGGTAAGTATAATTGAAAAGTAACTTATCTTTTAAAAAGTATTTTTAGCTTTTTAATAAGTAGTTTTTCTTTTTAGCTTTTTCACTTATTATTTTTCTACTTATCTATCTCATGTGAGCTTTTACTTCTTTTTCTTTTTTTCTTTTTCTTTTTTTCTTTTGGGTTAGTACACAACCACAATGTTAGTTACCCTCCAATGTTAATTAACCACCTTCCAATTTGGCTTTCTACTTATCTCTCTCAGGTTACGCTGCATATCAAAGTTCTCTCTCATGGTTCACTCAATTACTGCTCTCTCATACCGTCCATATCAAAGGAGTCCCCACATGATGGATTGTCCCATCAAAGGTGGGACTCACATAGTGGACGGCCCACATCAAAGATGGGGGCCCTAAATTAATTGGTGCAAGATCCAATCCACCAAACAGGTTGATCGGATCTTCTACATCTTTTCCAAAACTTGTTCCAGTCCACTCACCATGTGGACCGACTATTGGAAACAAGTGAATGGGTTAGAAAACTTCAACCAAGTCTTCAAGAGCCGTACATTTGTTTTGCAGACTGTGGCCCACCTTGTGGATCAACCTGATTCTTGTGCCAGGGCATCCATATAGTGGTCCCATTCTGATGGATGGAATGTATCTCAGACCTAGTCTATGCTAGCACATGCATGGCATGTACATGAGCTTTATTGGCAGGCACATGGGATTAAAAAAGCTCATTCTGTTAGCTTTTTCTTTCCATGTCAATATGTTGCTTATTATATGTAGATTTGAAATTTTCTTTTGAAAGGTTACTTATCAATGTGTTATTATCAAACATACTTATTTACCTATTAGCTGATAAGTATGTTGTTTACCAAACATACTTATGTGCTTAATAAGTAAAAACCAAGATAAGTTGATAAGTAACTTATCTTTAAGTAACTTACAATCCAAACGGGCCCTCAGTGTGATGATGACGTGGTACAAAATTCAGGCCCATCTGCTCATCTCTGTTAGACCACAGGCCTTCATTGAATCCCGATCGTTGGAAATTTCTTCTAAACCTTTCATTTTTTTCCATACGCTGATGGCCTAGAATGATTTCCCATCATATCATCCGAACGGTGGGTCCACCTTATGCACGGCTCAGATGTTCTAGACACGTGCTAGGTGTTACCCATGCGTGCGAGCGTGGGGAGAGAGCTGACGTTGACATGGGATGGTGCTATGTGGTTGGAGTATTATAAGGTGCTGCTGTATCCCAATTTCTGTACTGTCCTGAAAGTTCAGACAAGTGCGCCCCGTTTTCTGATGATCCTGACTGTTGATATGCGGGGCCCAATCATGGAACAGGATTTCCCTAGTAATCTTCCAGATCGGAGCATCCTAAACCTTCAATCCACAAGCAGTTATGAAAAGATTATGACGTTCGGAAAAGGGTTAAAGATTGGACGGATAGGATGTTCTAATCTCGATGAATTTTGAGCCATTCATTATATGATATATCGGACGATCAGATCAACCGTATGGATCACTAAATTGTGGACCACATCTATGAGGATGCTGCATCAGGACACTATTCATATTCTGTCGCATCAGGATGCTGTTCTTCTCCTCGAAGTTATTTTACGTCCCATCCATGCTTACGTTAAAGAGTTCACGTAAAGATTTGTTTGATACTCTGGTAGAGTGTTATGGACGATACGCATGCACGAAGAAATTCTTAGACATGACTTATTTAGAATATAAATAATTCAATTAAACTGAAAAAATCATGATTCGACAGAATAGATTTATCATGAGCCAAAGATTATACTTATTTGATTATCTAAATATAGGATTGATGGACATTTATTGGACGTTTAGAAATGAAAATTATCCACCAGGCTTGCTTTCCACAATCAAGCGTCCACGAATCAATGGCTAGGATTGTTCAAACAATATAATCCTGGTATTATAAACTAAAGAAGTGGCTCCACAATTTAGTCATTTTACTTAAGTTAAAATATGCCACGTGTAAAAGTTGGAAGTGCCTTCGTATCAAGCGTCTTAGGCAGCCCGAGTATCATAGAACTTCTCGAAACTGTGTCAGAGCGTAGTCCGGTTGTCCAAGCATCTTCGCTTTAATAGTCCGGATCCTCTGTTGAACCCGAACGGAGAACATATTCTACTACTACTATTGAATTGTCCAGCTCATTTTGATTGTATTCGCTCAGGCTGAGGTGGACTAATCAGAGAAGTGACCAGCAGAATTTCTCTCCTCAGCTTGCTTTAATGGTCGATAAAAAGTTTGATACTCTGGCAGTGTGTGTTGGATGATACATAGGCCTTAAAATTACTTAGAAATTGCATACAAGGAATATAATAATTCAAATTAAACTGCCCTAAATAATGAGGTCTATTTTGGTTGTATCAAAAGCCAAAAAGTATACATATCTGACCTATATGAAAGTCGGATTAGTGGACAATTATCAGACGGTTAAAAATAAAGAACATTCAACGGTCCCATTTCACCGAATAAGTATCCACGAATCAGAGGTTAGGATTGATAAACCAAGCTGATTTTAAAATATTAACTCAGAGACTGTGAGCTTCACAATTTAATCGGTTTCTTTGAGTTAATGTATGACATGGATATAACTTATGAGTGCCTGCCTATGAAGCCTCGTGTACAACCGGAGTATCAAATAACTCCCTTTGACGGTCACCAGCAAATGCACGCGCTTCTAGCTCGTGCGAGCAGCCGACGTGTAAGTACCGTTGTTCTGAATATTTTTTTTTATATTTGGAGATGCGCACATCCAACCGGTTGGACCACTAAACTATCGTCGAGCCAATCGAATAATTTCCATTCTGTCATGTTTGTGCAAAATCCAACCCATCCAAATGGTTGGCCTTATCATGAGGATCATTTTGTGAAAAGTTAGATTAATCCACTCATCAAGTGGACCACACCTGTATTTTTTTAATTCTATTAGTGTTTTATCCATTGTTTCTATGTTGTGGCCCATGAGGATAGTTTTAGCACTAGATTAGCCTCATGTTGGGTCCAACCTATTGGATAGGTTGGATATTGCATACCTATTATAACCAATTACATATTAATATAGATGCTCATGCATTTTGATTTGGAAATTCATGATCTTGTCTACTCCCCACGTGCTAGAAATAGAAAGCGCCTCCGTCATTCAAATGCTGCAAACATGCACGTCGTCAGTGGTCACAAAGTAAAGTACTTTCGATGAGAATGAAAATGAAAATGAACGAACCACTTTGAAATAGATTGTAACCAATTATGTACAACCGTTGATGTCATTGTTATACTGTGTAAGGATGGCAATATCGAATTTATGAGTTTTCTTTTTTATTTTCTATTATTAATTTTTTAAATTCTTCCCCTGTGTTAGAAAAAGGGTCCCATTCAAATGTAAGAATCTTCACAAATAAAATTTTAATAGAGAGTCATTCTAACAAAATACATTGAAGTTGATTGTAACCGTTGATATACCTTGGACAGTGACAATAACGGTGCAGGAACAGAATCAAGTGATGGTGGATTTCTACTCAAAAGTTCTTAGGTTTGTGTATTTCCCACTTGTGTTAGACATGGGATTTCCATTCATACATAAAGTTCATAGGCTTGTCTCTTTCAAAAGTTAAAGGCTATTTGCACTGCCGTGGAGCTCGCTCCGCGTTACGTACCCTTTGCATGTGCAAATACGTGGGGTATCTAATCCGTGCATGAGTCCCTCATGGCCCATTTGGATACTACCAAATAAGTTACTTTTAGACTGAACTTAAGATGCCAAGTTACTTTTGGCACTTAAGTTCGTTTGGCAAGTATAATTGAAAAGTAATTTCTAGCTTAAAAATTACAAATCATGGTAAGTATTTTTTTTTTAGCTATTTAACTTTTGATTTTTCTACTTATCTCTCTCATGTCACGCTTTTACCTTTCTCTTTTTTCTTTTGTTTTTCTTTTTTTTTGGGTTAGTACACACCATCATGTTAGTTACCCTCCAATGTTAATTAATCACCCTCCAATTTGACTTTTCTACTTATCTCTCTCGTAACGCTACATATCAAAGTTCTCTCTCATGGTTCACTCAATTACTGCTCTCTCATACCGGGGCGCGAATTAGGTGTTACCCCGGGAACAGCTTAGTGGGTGTTACCCCTACCGTATGGCCCTCGTACATGGATGATCTTTTGTATATCCACTCCGTCCATCTTTTTCTACAGCCCATTTTGGGAAGAGGTTCCAAAAATTATGCATATCTAAATTTCAAGTGGACCATACCACTAGGAACAGTGTGATTGAGTGCCATACCATTAAATTCCAAAGAGCCCATCGTAAGGTTTTGGTAATTTGTATTTGCAATCCAAGCTCTTGATAATGTCGATAAGGTCTTGATGAAGAGAAAATACAAATATCATATTGATAAAAAAAACTTTTGTGGACCACAAAACATTTTTAATGATTATTCATCACTATTTCTAGTATTATGGTCCACCTGAGATTTGGATCATTTTAGAGTTTTGGATCACATCCTAAAATCATGTGTAAAAACATATAGACAGGAGTGGATATATACAAAATACATCAATATGGGCCCCACACGGTTAGGGTAACACCCACTAAGCTGTTCTCGGGGTAACACCTAATTCGCGCCCCTCATACCGTCCATATAAAAGGAGGCCCCACATGATGGACTGTCCCATCGAAGGTGGGGCTCACACAGTGTACGGTTCACATCAAAGATGAGGGCCCTACTTTAATTGGTGCAAGATCCAATCCACCAATCAGGTTAATCTGATCTTCTACATCTTTCCCAAAAATAGTTCCAGTCCACTCACCATGTGGACCAACTATTAGAAACAAGTGAATGGGTTAGAAAACTTCAACCAAGTCTTTCCAGAGCCGTACATTTGTTTTGCAAACTGTGGCCCACTTGACCAGTGGATTAACCTAATTCTTGTGCCAGGGCATCCATATAGTGGTCCCGTTCTGATGGATGGAATGTATCTCAGACCAATCGTGCTATGCTAGCACATGCATGGCATGTACATGAGCTTTATTGCAGGCAAGTGGGATTAAAAAAGCTCATTATGTTAGCTTCTTCTTTTCATGTCAATATGTTGCTTATTATATGTAGATTTGAAATTTTCTTTTGAAGGGTTACTTATCAATGTGTTATTATCAAACATACTCATTTACTTATTAGCTGATAAGTATGTTGTTTACCAAACATACTCATATGATTAATAAGTAAAAATCAAAATAAGTAACTTATCTGATAAGTAACTTATCTTTAAGTAACTTACAATCCAAACGGGCCCTCAGTGTGATGATGACGTGGTACAAAATTCAGGCCCATCTGCTCATCTCTGTTAGACCACAGGCCTTCATTGAATCTCGATCGTTGGAAATTTC
Source organism: Liriodendron chinense (assembly GCA_003013855.2). NCBI lineage: Eukaryota > Viridiplantae > Streptophyta > Magnoliopsida > Magnoliales > Magnoliaceae > Liriodendron > Liriodendron chinense. Next base: position 323,490 of record PVNU02001323.1, on the reverse strand, counting down.
TTCTAAACCTTCCATTTTTTCCATACGCTGTTGGCCTAGAATGATTTCCCATCATATCATCCGAACGGTGGGTCCACCTTATGCACGGCTCAGATGTTCTAGACACGGGCTAGGTGTTACCCATGCGTGCGAGCGTGTGGAGAGAGCTGACGTTGACATGGGATGGTGCTATGTGGTCAGAGTATTATAAGGTGCTGCTGCATCCCAATGTGTGTACTGTCCTGAAAGTTCAGACAAGTGGGCCTGGTTTTCTGATGATCCTGACTGTTGATATACGGGGCCCAATCATGGAACAGGATTTCCCTATTAATCTTCCAGATCGGAGCATCCTAAACCTTCAATCCACAAGCAGTTATGAAAAGATTATGACGTTCGGAAAAGGATTAAATATTGGATGGATAGGATGTTCTAATCTCGATGAATTTTGAGCCATTCATTATATGATATATCGGACAATCAGATCAACCGTATGGATCACTAAATTGTGGACCACGTCTATGAGGATGCTGCATCAGGGACACTATTCATATTCTGTCGCATCAGGATGCTGTTCTTCTCCTCGAAGTTATTTTACGTCCCATCCATGCTTACGTTAAAGAGTTCACGTAAAGAATTGTTTGATACTCTGGTAGAGTGTCATGGACGATACGCATGCACAAAGAAATTCTTAGAAATGACTTATTTAGAATATAAATAATTCAATTAAACTGAAAAAAAATCATGATCCGCATAATAGATTTATCATGAGCCAAAGATTATACTTATTTGATTATCTGAACATAGGATTGATAGACATTTATTGGACGTTTAGAAATGAAAATTATCCAACAGTCTTGTTTCCACAATGAAGCGTCCAAGAATCAATGGCTAGAATTGTTCAAACAATCTAATCCTGGTATTATAAACTAGAGAAGAGGCTCCACAATTTAGTCATTTTACTTGAGTTAAAATATGCCACGTGTAAAAGTTAGAAGTGCCTGCGTATCAAGCGTCTTACGCAGCCCGAGTCTCATAGAACTTCTTGGATACAGAGCGTAGTGCGGTTGTCCAGGCATCTTTGCTTTAAGAGTCCGGAGCCTCCCTATAACCCGAACGGAGAACATATGCTAGTACTACTCTGATTGGTCCAGCTCATCCTAATTGTGTCAGCTCAGGTTGAAGTGGACCAATCAGAAAAACTGATCAGCAAAATTTCTCTCCTAATCTTGCTTTAATGGCTGATAAAAAGTTTGATACTCCCGCAGTGTGTGTTGGATGATACGCATGCCCTTAAAATTACTCAGAAATTGCGTACTAGGAATATAATAATTCAAATTAAATTACCCAAATAATGGGGTCTATTTTAGTTGTATCAAGAGCAAAAAATTATACATATCTGACCTATATGAAAGTTGGATTAGTGGACAATTATCAGACAGTTAAAAATAAAGAACATTCAACAGTCCCATTTCACCGAATAAGTATCCACAAATCAGAGGTTAGGACTGATAAACCAAGCTGATTTTAAAATATTAACTCAGAGACTGTGAGTTTCACAATTTAATCAGTTTCTTTGAGTTAATGTATGACATGGATGTAACTTATGAGTGCCTGCCTATGAAGCCTCGTATACAACCGGAGTATCAAATAACACCCTTTGACAGTCACCAGCAAATGAACGCGCTCCCAGCTCGTGCGAGAGCGCGGACGTGTAAGTACGTTGTTCTGAATTTTTTTTTATATATTTGGAGATGCTCACATCCAACCGGTTGGACCACTAAACTATCGTCCAGCCAATGTATGACAGAATAATTAACATTCTGTCATGTTTGTGCAAAATCCAACCCATCCAAATGGTTGGCCTTATCATGAGGATCATTTTTGTGAAAAGTTAGATTAATCCACTCATCAAGTGGACCACACCTGTATTTTTTTAATTCTATTAGTGTATTATCCATTGTTTCTATGTTGTAGCCCATGAGGATAGTTTTAGCACTAGATTAGCCTCATGTTGGGTCCAACCTATTGGCTGGGTTGGATATTGCATACCTATTATAACCAATTACATATTAATACAGATGCTCATGCATTTTGATTTGAAATTTCATGATCTTGTCTACTCCCCCACGTGCTAGAAATAGAAAGTGCATCCGTCATTCAAATGCTGCAAACATGCACGTCGCCAGTGGTCACAAAGTAAAGTACTTTAGATGAGAATGAAAATGAACGAACCACATTGAAATAGATTGTAACCAATCATGTACAATCGTTGATGTCATTGTTATACTGTGTAAGGATGGCAATATGGAATTTATGAGTTTTCTTTTTAATTTTCTATTATTATTTTTTTCAACTCTTCCCATGTGTTAGAAAAAGGGTCCCATTCAAATGTAAGAATCTTCACAAATAAAATTTTAATAGAGAGTCATTCTAACAAAATACATTGAAGTTGATTGTAACCGTTGATATACCTTGGACAGTGACAGTAACGGTGCAGGGACAGAATCAAGTGACGGTGGATTTCAACTCAAAAGTTCATAGGTTTGTGTATTTCCCACTTGTGTTAGAAATTGGATTCCCATTCATACAAAAAAGCATCTTCACTTTGTAAATCAGCTTATAAATAGGTTGTGCATCTCCCAAAAGTCAGAGCTCTTTTTTGGATGTAGCATTGAATTGGGTTTTAGTATCTAGACGATTATATTCACAAGTATACGATGCTGTCTTGGACATTTGCTAGCTTATTATTATAATATATGACTATGTTTCCTTGACAAAGTAAAAGAGAGACCATTGGGAAGAGATCAGATTCGATGTTTCACTAATGTATTAGTTGCACGCTATGCATGCCCATGAGAGAGAAAGACATGTCTATGTGAGAGAGAGGACCCTCCAAGAAGAGAGATTCTAGAGTGCATACGTACAAAAAAGAGAGACCCATTAAGAAATTAAAGACAAAATTCTATGCTTCACTAGAAAAGACAAAATTCCATGTTTCACTTGTACGTATGTTATTTTGGGTGCGTTTTACACAAATCTTAGGATCTCGCCCCCCAGTACACTAGAATTATAGGCTATGATAATGCAATAATCAAAAGCAAATCAACAACCTCACGACACAAGAGAATTTTACGTGGAAAACCCTCAAAGAGTTAAAAACTATGGAACCTAGTCCAGAGTAACAATTCATTATGAAGTAGAACGTTACAGCCGATCACGAGCACACACCGCTTGGATTAAACCCTTCTTCACTCACGTAGGAGTGGATGAACAATAAGATAATAATGAAAAACGGAGAGATCTCTGTAAAAGCGCTGAAATAATGGTTGCGCCGAAGATCACCTCTTCAAGCAATATCTCCCTTCTACAAGCTCTCTCTCTCTCTCTCTCTCTCTCTCTCTCTCTCTCTCTCTCTCTCTCTCTCCTTGGACGTGAAACCACTTCAGTGGAATCCCCTAATCCCGATTTAAAACCTCTTAAGTAGAGAATTGGAGGAATTAGAACCCAAATAGGAAACTGCGTAGAAGCAGTTCACGTCGAGTCGGGCGCCCGCCCAAGCCAAAGAATGTCCAGTAAGAAAATAAAAAAGAATTTGCCGAATATCGGGCGCCCGGACCAACATGGTCACGAGCCTGTTGAGCTCTTAATTATGCATATTCTAACCCCAATTCATCACTCATTATGCATGGTTTTCATGATTTAAAAGCTAATCTAATGCATAGTTTTGTGGTTGTACAAATGAAAGAGAGACTTCATCATTCGGATGCTTTGATACCCTTCTTACATACCTTGAAGATCAAAGGAAAGGAAGAACAAAAGATGGAAGAAGAAAGGAAAGAAGAGAAAGAAGAAAGGAAAGAAAAAGGAGCCCCACAAGGTTGTCCGACCGGTCTTGACCGGTCGGCCAAATAGTCCCTGATAGGTCTTGACCAGTCGGCCAATTGATTTCTCCTTTCACATGCTGCTGGACAGCCACCCAGACAGGCTAGACCGGTCTTGACCGGTCGGCCATGCAAATTCCAGATTTCAGATTGCAGACAGCAGGGCCATTTCCGTTTCTAGTCTTTCGGACCAGTTTTCTAGGCTCATATTAATGATATTTGGAAATCCAACACGTCTATATCGAAGAGGAGATCGACGCCAAACTAACCCAAGTGGTTTCGTGTCGATCGAAGCTACGGATTGATCGTGGTGGCCAAAACAATACGAACTATCCAGAAAGTTCCAGATTCTGCCTACTCCACTCTGAGGCCGGTCCAGGTGACTCATCATTGATGATATGAAGAATTTACTTTGACCATCTTCTAGACCACATCTATATATGAATAACCACAAAGTTTCAGATCAAAAGGATGTGTGGTTTGATCGTACCTGTTGAAGAAAGATGGACCATCCAGAAAGATCCAACTACGCAGAGTTTATAAAAGCCCTAAGTGTTCTAATTTTCGGACCATATTCTGAGATTTTTTAGGACAATCTAATCCGTCTATCATGTAGAGGAGGAAGTTTCTACCAACAGTTCAAAATTTGGGATCAATCCGACATCTGTACACTCCGGAGCATTGAAAGCAAGATGCCTGGTTCTGAAGGTACCTGAAGTGCGCGATTTTGAGAGGCAGTCGATGATATGATTGGTGGGCCCATTCAGAGGATAATCTTGGAAATCTAAATCATCTATGAGGAAGATCACATTACAAGGAAGCTACAAATCAATTTTGAAGGCAATCCGACCATTGCTTAAGCCGTACGAAGCGAAACAAAATTTGTTACATTGCGGTACTCTTGCTGCACTATAAAAGAGGGTGCTCTCTTCTATTCCAGGGGAACCAAGGATGTGGGGAGCAAGGAGTTCAAGTCATAGGAGGCTTCCTAGCCTCCTCCAGCTAGTTTTTCTTCCTTTTCTTAGTTCTAGTTTTATTTTTAATATGCTTTTCATTAGCTAATCTCTTAGCTAGAGCTAAGAGGTGAACCTTATAGTTTTTTTAGATTGTTTAATTCGTTTTATTGGTTTCAAGTTGGATTTCATGTTTATGAACAATGGTTTGAAGTTTATTCAAGTACTAAAGTAGTTTTTCTTAGTCTTATGATGACTCATAGATGTTTGGGAGAATTACTTGAGTTCTTAATTGTTGTGTGCTAGTCTAGACCTGTATGATCCGAGGAATTGGAGTACGCTCTAGTACTATGATCTTCATGTGGGAACTTTCTACCAAAGTTCTATTTTTCTGGAATTCTGAATTATGTGAGACTGTGTATGTGATTTGAATCAAGTTCAAATCATAATCTAGTTTTGTCTTGTGACAGGATTTAATGATGGTTATGATTGTGATCTTAGCCTATTGGAATTGGGATTAACCTATGCAATTGAGTATGCTCGTCCTAGCTTGCATTGAGTGAATCATATACATGGATCATACATATGTCAGGTTGATTGTTTTAACCGCTCTATCATCCGACTAGATAGAACTTAATTTCGATTCTACTTGAGAAAGTGAGAAATCATAGCGAATTATGCATCTAAGGAGAGCTATGAGTGGATCCTTAATGCTCTAGTTATCTTTTCATTATCAGATTTTCTATTTTATGTTCAAAACCAATTTCATAACCCTCTTAAAATTCTAGTTATTAGGATAGTTTGAATTGTTTACTTACTTCCCTGTGGATCGACCTCGGTCTTACCGAGATTATTATTACATCGCAACCCTATACTTGGGGAAGCAAACAGAGCCCGCCCAGGGCATCGGGCGCCCGGTCACAAGACCATCGAGTGCCCGACTGTTGTCAAAATAGTCCAACAACATCTGCCTCTTCTACACCTAAGCTACACTCCTCTCTCGTCCTGACTGAGGAGGAAAACCCCATCAAATCTCTCCCTTTCCGACTTAAGAGGAATTCGCCTTCTTCAAGCCATCCAGGTTTCTGCAAACCTCAAACTTACCCTTGAGCAAAGCCTTGATCATCATGTCTGACCCATTGTCGTCCGTGTAGACCTTTTCAAGCTGTAGCACCTTCTATTCCAAGATATCCCTGATCCAAGTGATACCGAATCTCTATGTGTTTCGACTTAGAGTACTGACTTGGATTCTTGCTCAAGTGTATAGCACTTTCGCTATCGCAATAGACCACGTGCTCCTCCTGCTTCGGGCTGAGTTCCTGTAGGAACATCTTCATCCAAAGCATCTCTTTACATGCCTCTGTGACCGTAATGTATTCGACCTCTGTCGTCGACAATGTTACGAAATTTTGTAGCTTGTTCAGCATAGAGACCGCTACTCCTGCAAATATGAACATGAACTCCCGATGTAAACTTCTTGAAGTCTATGTCACCTGCCATATCTTCATCTGTGTAACCTTTTAGAACAGGTTTTCCATCACCAAAGCATATGCTCAACCTGGATGAGCCTTTCAAATACCGTAGTAACCATTTCACCGTTGCTCAATGTTCTTTGCCATAATTGGCAAGATACCAGCTGACAACACCAACCGCATATGTTATGTCTGGGCGCGTACACACCATAGCATACATCAAACTTCCTGCTGCTGACACATAGGGTATCTTCCACTTCTACCTTCGTCTTAGGATACTACTTGTCGCTTAATTTGAAGTGACTATCTAGTGGAGTACCGATCGACTTCGCTGCATTTATATTGAACTGCTCTAGGACTTTTTTAATATACCGCTCTTGTGACAGCCAAAGCTTCCTACTGCTTCTGTCATACGGGTTATCTCCCTTCCTAGGATCTGTTTTGCTAGGCCCAAGTCTTTCATCGCAAATGACTTTCCCAACTCATGTTTCAGCTTGTCAATTTTCCTGATGTCTTTTCCAAGATGAATATGTCATCAACGTACAATAGCAGAACAAAGAAATCACCATCTGTGAACTTGCGCGAGAATACACAATAATCCGACTGTTAGTACACTTTCCTGTGGCATACTAGTACACCTTGTTTATCAATTACTTAGGTCAGTGAGTCTAGTGTTGGTTGAGCTTAATGAAGACAAAGACCGAAGACTCAAGACGGACCTGCTACATCAAGAAAGAAGAAACAGGTGAATGTGATGCCTTGGTGAGCCTTAACCTTATACCTACCCAAAACCATTAACCTCTAGATAACCATGACCCAATAGGCATACCCTTAGTCATCTTAGATTGGCCTTAGGTATTCCAAAAGACCACCAAAAGAATGGCCAAAGAGGTTGCATGATCTGCTGCAAAACACAATTCAAACAGCAGAAATTCATGCCTGGCCGAGTGCCCAACCCGGTATCCACCGGGCTACTGACCTGAGGAAAATCCATCCAATGAGTTGGCCTGAAAGTCCAATGGTCATCGGGCACCCAACCACAACATGTTCGGGCACCCAACCAGTGCAAAAACCGTCTAGCAGCATAGACCATTTTAAGATTGAATTCCGGGCGCCCGACCAATTGTCCACCGGGTGCCCGACCAGTGAAAAATGGCCATCGAGCGCCCGACAACAACTTGTCTGAGCGCCCGACCAAGTCCAACTCTATCCAGCAACTAAACAATTTTTATGGACTGGATTCTGAGTACTCGACCTAAGTCGACCGGGCGCCCGACCCTGCGCGAATCTGCCCGTTATTTGACCGTTGGGAGAAACTTTATAAAAGCGGGGGATTCAATTTGAGGGTTAAGAGAGTAGATTTTGAGGAGATAGAAGCCACCATTGCTAAAGACCATCAGAGGCTCTATTCCAAACCCATAGCAAGTCATTCTCCTTGTGTTTTCATCACAAGCTTGGGCCATTCAATGGCATAATGAGAATGGACTTATTCCCTCTTGATTCCTAGGAGTTTAGACACCTTGATCATAGTTAAATCCCTTGTCTAAACACCACCTAGGAGTCTAAATAGGTGTATTCCTCTAGAAAACCTATTTCCTACCATTTGTAGAGGATTCACCATTCCCTAGCACATTGGGCATCTCCAATGGAGCATCACATGCAAGGTAGCTGATCTTGGAGCTAAAGCCTTGGAAAAACAGTGACATCAAAGATCGGGGGGCACAAGGGGAGTTGATTCAAGCACGGGAGAGCAAGAAAAAGCAACCTAAAGCGGCGCTACAAAAGGGCTCAATCTAACAATTAAGGTTGCCTTTGTTAGGAGTTCATCCGCTCAGTTACCTTTGGAGTCATTTGCCGATCCTTGGCCTGTTAGTCGGCCTAAAGTCTAGGGACCTTAGCCGTTCATTGGCCTGTTTGTCGGCCTAAAGACTAGGGGTTGTTCGGCACACCTTGGCTCGTTTGCCGAGCCTAAATTTAGGGACGTTAGCCATTCCTTGGCATGTTTGTCGGGCCTAAACAAAGTCTCCAAGGGGAGCCACCAACACAGGTGTGAACTTGTAGGTTGGGAGGAACCTGTAAACTCTCCGATAGGGTAGATTTGAACTCCCCAGTGAATGCTGGTGTGCTCAATGGGGTTGAATACTTAAACCGGGAGTGGAGTAGACAAGTAGTCAAACCACTATACATGCTTGGATTTGTGATTGTTCTTGAATACATTTCTCATTATGCACTGTATTTAATTGGTTAATTATGAATGCTTAGTTAGGAATGTATGCTAGGCACTAGATAGGCACATCCACACTCACAAGATCTACTTTCACTCCTCATGTAGACTTGAGTTCTTATTGATCCATCCTCTATGGTCTACATGTGTTGCTTAGACTAGGTTATTTATTGCATTTATCATTTGCTAGTCTTTTGATTGGACCCACTTAGACTTGGAAGCCGAAGTGTTAATCGCTTACTTAGTTGAATTTGTTAAAACTGTTTAGTAGATGAAAAGTTTTTAAAAGGTCCTAATCACCCCCCTCTAGGACTTAGCCATAATTGTAGTTGCTCTTTAAGCTTCCGCATGCGTATGCATAGGGTGTCATATTACACTACCCGATGCAATTTTCAATTGGTATCAAAGATGGTTGCTCTTCAAGGACTTAACCGTCTAGAGTGAGATCCGATACCGGAGCACTAGCATCATGTCTAACCGAGATGGAAATACTGTCAACCGTCCACCATACTTTGACGGATCAAACTACGACTATTGGAAGGCTAGAATGACGATTTTTCTCCAATTCATCGACCGATCCGTATGGGTAGCAACATTAAATGGATATTCTTTGCCCAATGAACAAGTGGAGGTTGATGGTAAGATCATTATCATTCCCAAAGATGATGAGAAATGAAATGACAATGAGAGAGCTCAATATGTGGCAATGCCAAAGCTCTCAATGTGATTTGCTATGGTGTTTCCCTGGAAGAATTTCAGCGCATTCTCATATGCGCAACTGCAAAAGAAGCATGGGATATATTTGAAGTAACCCATGAGGGAACTAGCACAGTAAGACACTCGAAGCTTCAGCTCTCAACCACCAAAGTTGAAAACATTAGGATGGAAGAGACTGAAACCTTCATGGAGTTTTATACTAAACTTTCTAATATTTGCAACTCCCTGTTTGCCTTGGGGGAAAAGGTTCCGGAAGGAAGGTTATGTAGAAAAATACTTAGATCCCTCCCGGAAAGATTCGATACCAAGGTAGTTGTCTTAGAAAAGTGTAGAGACATAGAAAACATGAAAGTAGAAGAACTTATAGGTTCCCTACAAACTCATGAACTACACTTTACGGGCCCCTTTAAGAAGAAAGACATCGCTTTGAAGTCTTCACATAGACACTCACATAGACAAAAGAAAATTAAGAGTGAGTCGTCCGAAGATAGCGATGATGAGGATGATAATCTTAATAAAAGATTTAAAAGATTCCTCAAATTTAATAGAGGGAGTAGCCGTGACAAGAAGGACAAGAGGGTGATAAACATAAAGGGAAATCATCCAAAACTTCATCCGTCCGATGTTACGATTGTGGTCAACGCGGCCATATTGCCCCGGATTTTTCAAAAACGCCTAAACCAAAAGGTAAAAAGGCCATGGTAGCCACGTGGGATGATACGGAGGAGTCAAACTCTGAATCTAGTGACTCCAATAGTGATGAGAGCCAAGATATAGTGAGAGCTCTCATGGCTTCCACCACTACCTCTCTTCCCCTAATCTAAGAAAGGATCCCGACCGCTTTCCCTTCTAGGAGAAGGAGTTCCCAACCCCTCACTTCATTTTAAATTCTATGAGGGTGTTGTGGAAATTAGTTACCCTTAGGCTAATCGAACTAAACATAGTTAGTAAGGGTAGCTAGAAATGCTTCAATAGGAAAATCTGAGGATTTCAGCCTCATTTCTGTGTGTATGGGCAAATCTAAGGATTCAAGCCTCATTAGCCCAAATGTTGATAATTTAGATTTGCTTTTAATTTATATATTTACTTGCTAGATTATCACCATGTTTAGATTAGCTAATCTTGCTGAATTTCATGCTTAATTATACGCTAATCTTTATTTTTTATTGGTCTTGGTATACCAATTGGGGAGGTTGGTTGATTGTGTTATTAGCCCTTGAGCTTTCAATGCTTAATGTATATCATAGATGACCAATTGTCCATGATTAACTATGCTTAGAATAATACATTTTCTTATTAATCATGTTCCCATGCATGCTCCATGTTTTATATGTTCATGCATCCTATACTCTCTCTAGTTAGCAAGTGCTTATAGTTATGACTGCGACATACTATCTTCTCTTATCTTAACCTAAATTGATATATCATTAAGGGGGAGAGAATAGTTTGTCAATTGCTACCAAAAAGAGGGAGAAAGATCAAGTCCCACCAAAACTAGTTTACTATGTTTTGTGATACAGGGATTGACAGGTTATGGGGGAGCAAACTAAAGAGCAGCTGCTTAGTTAGGCATGTCAAGAGTCCTGTATTTATTTTATTATCAATGTAATCTCTTGTTCATGTACTTTGTTTTGGTAGGTTGGGTTTTTGTAAGTAATTGACAAAGGGGGAGATTGTTAGTGCACTTTTCTATGGCATACTAGTGCACCATATTTGTTAATTACTTAGGTCATGAGTCTAGTGTCGGTTGAGCTTAATGAAGACGAAGACCAAAGACTCAAGATGGACTTGCTACATCAAGAAAGAAGAAATAGGTGAATGTGATGCCTTGGTGAGCCTTAACCTTATACCTACCCAAAACCATTAACCTCTAGATGACCATGACCCAATAGGCATACCTTTAGTCATCTTAGATTGGCCTTAGGTGTCCCAAAAGACTACCAAAAGAATGGCCAAAGAGGTTGCATGATCTGCTGCAAAACACAATTCAAACAGTAGAAATTCATGCATGGCCGGGCGCCCGACCTGAGGGAAATCCGTCCAATGAGTTGGCCTGAAAGTCCAATGGTCATCGGGTGCCCAACCACAACATGTCCAGGCGCCAGACCAATGCAAAAATCATCCAGCAGCACAGACCATTTTAGGATTGAATTTCAGGCGCCCGACCAATTGTCCACCAGGCGCCCTACCAGTGAAAAAATGGCCATCGGGCGCCCGACCATAACTTGTCCGAGCGCCCGACCAAGTCCAACTCTACCGAGCAACTAAACATTTTTATGGACTCAATTTCAAGTGCCCGACCCTGCGTGAATCTGCCCGTTATTTAACCGTTAGGAGAAACTTTATAAAAGTGGGGGATTCGATTTGAGGGTTAAGAGAGGGGATTTTGAGGAGATAGAAGCCACCATTACTAAAGACCATCAGATGCTCTATTCCAAACCCATAGTAAGTCATTCTCCTTGTGTTTTCATCACAAGTTTGGGCCATTCAATGGCATAATGAGAATGGACTTATTCCCTCCTAATTCCTAAGAGTTTAAACACCTTGATCATCGTTAAATCTCTTTGTCTAAACACCACCTAGGAGTCCAAATAGGGGTATTCCTCTAGGAAACCTATTTCCTACCATTCCCTAGCACCTTGTCCAAATAGGTGTAGAGGATTCACCATTCCCTAGCACCTTGGGCATCTCCAATGGAACATCATATGCAAGATAGCTGATCTTAGAGCTAAAGCCTTGGAAAAACAGTGGCATCAAAGATCGGAGGAGTACAAAGGGAGCTGATTCAAGCACAGGAGAGCAAGTAGAAGCAACCCAAAGCAGCGCTACAAAAGGGCTCAATCCGACAAGTAAGGTTGTCTTTATTAAGAGTCCATCCACTCAATTCCCTTTGGATTTAAGTGTAGAGTTTGTTTGACAAACTCGAAGTAGGGTCGTTTGTCGATCCTTGGATTGTTAGTCGGCCTAAAGTCTAGGGACGTTAGCCGTTCCTTAGCCTATTTGTCGGCCTAAAGATTAGGGGTTGTTCGGCACTCCTTGGCTCGTTTGCTGGGCCTAAATTTAGGGACGTTAGCCGTTCCTTGGCACGTTTGTCGAGCCTAAATAAAGTCTCCAAGTGGAGCCACCAACACGGGTGTGAACGTGTAGGTTGGGAGGAACCTGTAAACTCCCCGGTTTAGTGGATCTAAGTTAAAACACCTTGGTTGGGAGGAACCAGATTTAAACTCCCTAGTGAATGCCGATGTGCTCAAAGGGGTTGAGTACTTAAATCGAGAGTGGAGTAGACAAGTAGTCAAACCACTATACATGCTTGGGTTTGTGATTGTTCTTGAGCACATTTCTTATTATGCATTGTGTTTAATTGGTTAATTATGAATGCTTAGTTAGGAATGTATGCTAGGCACTAGATAGGCACATCCACGCTCACAAGATGTACTTTCACTCCTCATGTAGACTTGAATTCTTATTGATTCATCCTCTATAGTCTAAATGTGTTGCTTAGACTAGGTTGTTTATTGCATTTATCATTTGCTAGTCTTTTGATTGGACCCACTTAGGCTTGAAAGCTGAAGTGTTAATCGCTTACTTAGTTGAATTTGTTAAAACCGTTTAGTAGGTGAAAAGTTTTTAAAATGTCCTAATCACCCCCTCTAGGATTTAACCATAATTCTAGTTACTTTTTAAGCTTCTGCATGCATATGCATAAGGTGTCATATTAGACTACCCGACGCAATTTTCACCGACTCCGTTCTGTCATATCCATGCTAGGAGCTTGTTTCAGCCCATACAAGCTCTTCTTAAGCATACACATCATATGCTCTTTGCCCTTGACTTCGAACCCCTCCAGTTGGTACATGTAGATCTCTTCTTCCATGTCACTATAGAAAAAAGGCAATTTTAACATCTAACTGCTCTATCTCCATATCCATGCTAGCGGCCAACCCAGGCAACACTCATATGGATGTCCTCTTCACCGCTAGTGAGAATATCTTCTCGAAGTCTATACCTTTCCTCTGACTAAACTCTTTCACTACTAGCCTGGCCTTGAACCTTATTTGTGAATTCTTCTTCTCATTTTTCTTTCTGAATACCCACTTGTTGTTCAGAGTTTTCTTGCCCTTAGGCAATTTCACCATATCAGAGGTGTGGTTCTTATGCAAGAATTTCATCTCCTCTTACATAACTTTCAACCACTCCCTCTTATGCTCATCGGATAGGGCTTCAAAATAGTCTTCTGGCTCTCCTCCGTCAGTAAGCATAATGTACTCATGCGGCGAGTACTTTTTGGATGGATGTCTGTCCCTTCATGTCCTCCTCACCTGTGACTCAATGAGTGGATCAAGTGAGGGATGCTCCCCCTGTCCATCTTCTATAGGGACTCCATCATCCTCTACACCTTGTTGTACTCTCCCGTCATCAGGCACCATGGGAGGAGTAATCGGATCCATATCTTCCAGCTCAACTGAACTAGGCTGGGTCTTCTTTGGCTTACAAATGTCTTTTCTACAATGATCTTCAAAGAAAACCACATCTCTGCTCCTGAGGAGCTTCTTTTCAGTTGAATCCTACAATCTGTAACTGAACTTTTCATCACCGTACCCCAAGAACACACTGCCTGATCTTCGTATTGAGCTTGGACCTTTCGTCCTTTGGTACGTGATTGGATGCCCTGCATCCAAACACCCTGGGATGATTGTACGACGGATCTCGTCCAGTCCACACCTGCTCAGGTACTTCTCCATTCAATGGGGCTGATGAAGACCAGTTTATCAAATACACCACTATGTGCATTGCTTCTTCCTAAAACATCTTGAGCGACTTTGCATGGTATAACATGCATCTAATTCTTTCTACAATGGTGCATATCATTCGCTCAGCCACACCATTATGCCGGGTGGTCTTGGGAACCGTCTGTTCATGCAGTATACCTAGTGACTTACAATACTCGTGGAAGTCACCAATGTATTCACCACCATTGTCAGTGCAGGATGCACTTCAATAATCTATCTGTCTCTCTCTCGACCATAGCATGAAACATTTTAAACACACTAAAGACCTCGTCATTAGATTTCAAAGCATAAACCCAAACCCTCCTAGATGTATCATCTATAAAAGTGACAAAATACAATGCCCCACTCAAGGTTTTTCTCCTCATCGGACCACAAACATCAGAATAAACCAAATTTAATGTATGTATTTTATTAACATGGGAAGCAAATTTAACAAATGAAACTCTATACTGTTTCCCTGATAAATAGTCATTACAAGTTTTGAGAGGTATACCTATTCGCTCACATCAAGTGCAAGACTGCGATGTAGTAATAATCTCGGTAAGACCGAGGTCGATCCACAAGGAAGGAAGTAAACAATTCAAATTATCCTAATAACTAGAATCTAAAGAGGTTTGTGAAATTGGTTTTGAACATAAAATAGAAAATCTGATAATGAAAAGATAACTAGAGCATCAAGGATCCACCTATAGCTCTCCTTAGATGCATAATTCGCTATGGTTTCTCACTTTCTAAATTAGAATCGAAATTAAGTCGTATCTAGCCGGATGATAGAGCAGTTATATTATCAAAGTAATCCAACACGTGTTGTTCATCAACATGATTCCCTCAATTGAAGTTAGGACTTGAGCACACTCAATTGCATAGATCAATCCTAGTTCCAATAGATTAAGATCATAACCATAATAATCATCAAACCTTGTCACAAGACTTGACTATATTATGATTTAAACTTCATTCAAATCATACGAACAATCAACACAATATTCAGAATTTAGAACAAAAAGGTAGAACTTTGGTTTAAGTTCCCACATGAAAATCCAAGTCTAGAGCGTATTGAATCCGATTCCTCGGATTGTACAGGTCTAAAACCATGCAAAACAATTAAGAACTAAAACAATTCTTCTAAAAATCTATTAGCCATCATAAGATTAAGAAAAACTACTTAGAACTTTATTCAAACTTCTAAAAACCATTGTTCTTCAATAAATCCAACTTTAAAACCAATAAAATGAATTAAACAATCTAATAAAACTATAAGTTTCACCTCTTAGCTCTAGCTAAGATATTAGCTAATGAAAAACATATTAAAAAGTAGAACTAGAACTAAGAAAAGAAAGAAAAACTAACTGGAGGAGGTAAGGAAGCCTCCTATGACTTGAACTCCTTGCTCCCCACATCCTTGCTTGCCCTAAAATAGAAGAGAGCACCTCCTTTTATAATACAGCAAGAGTACCGCAACATAATAGATTTTGTTTTGCTTCGTACGGCTTAACCAATGGTCGAATTGCCTTCAAATTTGATTTGTAACTTCCTTGTAATGTGATCTTTCTCATAGATGATTTAGATTTTCAAGATTATCTTCTGAATGGGCCTAGCAATCAGATCAGTGACCGCCTCTCAAAATCGTGCAATTCGGGTACCTTCAGAACCAGTCATCTTGCTTTCAACGCTTCGGAGTGTATAGAGGTCGGATTGATCTCAAATTTTGAACATTAGTAGAAAACTTTCTCCTATACATGATAGACGGATTAGATTGTCCAAAATAATCTCAGAATGTGGTCAGAAAATTAGAACACTCAGGGCTTTTATAAACTCTGCGCAGTTGAATCTTTTTGGATGGTCCATCTTTCCTCAACCGGTACGATCAAACCACACATACTTTTGATCTGAAACTTTATGGTTATTCATATATTGATGTGGTCTAGAAGATAGTCAAAGTAGATTCTTCATATCATCAATAATGGGTCACCTGGACCGGCCTAGAGTGGAGTATGCGGAATCTGGAACTTTTTGGACAGTTCGTATTGTTTTAGCCACCATGGTCAATCCGTAGCTCTGATTGACACGAAACTACTTGGGTTATTTCGGCGTCGAGCTCCTCTTCGACATAGATGTGTTGGATTTCCAAATATCATCAAGATGGCTTCAGAAAACTGTGCTGAAAGTCCAAAAATGGGAATAACCTACTGTCTGAAATCTGGAAATCTGAAATTGCATGGCCGACCGGTCAGACAGGGCTGGCCGACCGGTCTTGACCGGTCTAGCCCATGTGTCCTTGGTCCAGCAGCTTTAAGAGAGGGGAGAGCAGACCACCTTGTGGGGCTCCTTTTCATACTTTCCTTCTTTCTTTTCTTTCCTTCTTTCTTCATGATTCTTTGACCCACCTTGGGTCTTCATCCAAGGTTCATAAATGTGCTTCTTTTAGCTATTGATCGAGTGAACTCTCTCTCATTCTTGCAATCACAAAACCATGCATTAGAATAGTCTTTAAACATAAAATCCATGCATAATGAGTGATGAATTGGGGTTAGAATATGCACAATTAAGAGCTCAACACCCCCCCCCCCCCCCAACCAGCATTTTGCTCGTCTCAAGCAAAACATGCGTGAAACAAGTTCAATTCTCCAAAAACCAACTCTCCTTCGGAAACTATGCCTCTATCCATTCCGAGACATACAAGTGTAAAATTCAGAAAAATTAGGTGATAAAAGTTGAAACCTTAAATTCTTAAAACATAATAAGTGTCCATATGAAATTCTCGCTAATTGATTGATGAATAGAAGAACTCGAACAAATTCAACCTAGTGTGCATAGTGAAAGTTCATCTCATGAGTTTCTGGGCTTATCTTCTTCATTAAAAAAACTATACTATGGATTTCAAGGTGTATAGAGCAACACCAAGCCAATGACAGGAATTTTCTTTACCGTCCTTCCGACGGATTTCACACTACGTCCCATTTCCGGCTTTGGTTACGGGTAGACCATCCCCCGGTTGGTAATAGGTAGCCCTTTTCGGAATTTCCACCATTTTTCCATCATTCCCAATTTCATCCTTCCTTTTCCTTTTTCTTTTAAATTAGATAGGATTGTTAGAAATCTATATCTTCGTTATTTTCTCATGGACAAGGATGAACAAAGTACCCCGGCTTGGTTTCTCAACACCTTAAATCAAAGTCTAGCTAATCCACAAATCACATAATCCTTTCAACCCATGAAATCATGTAATGTGAACTAGGTATAAAAGTGTTCAAATTTTCTATCACTCACATAAATAGGGGAATTCACATATAAAACCATTATATTAAGAGAAGTTCAAAGCTTGCAACATCACTCACTTCGTATCTCCTCTTCTTATACTCGTATCAGCTTGAATGCATAGAAACAAAGTTTTCCAAAAGAGTTTTGAATTTTAGAAAAATTGAAAATTTTCTACATAATTGCTCGAAATGTCACAAAAGCTAGTAGATTCATCTAAGGAATCTCACCCCTAAACCAAAATCTTACATTGTCCTCAATGTAATAAAATATGCAATATACATGACATGAGAGCAATGACATAAAACAAAGGAAAGTGAGAACGAGAGTACCTGAGGTAACAAGTAGATCAATTCTAGCATCTTCCATTATCTCAATGAGACTTATTCAATCCTAAATGTAGAAAAGAAATCCTAACCTACCTACCTACCTTTGATTAGTTTGATCGACTAAATGATCAAATTTGAGGAGATCTTCATGAATTTCAATAGGTTTCTCATAAGGACCATCCAAAGTCCTTCTCGAATGTATACCTGGGTGCTTTTCTTCATGAAGGTCCAATCATAGTGTGCACAGGAGGAGATAAGAGCAACAAAAAGATATCTCATCAAGTTCTGAATTGGGTTGTAATTGATTAAAAACGGGTCCTCCTAATCAGAATTTTCAATGGGTTGAAGAACCCATGATGGTGAAGAGACATTCATTAAGTATTTTTCAATTTGAGTTGTCTCCTCCACAATTTCATAATTGCATGGTGCTTCCACAAACAATGGTAAAGAGTGTAAATCAGTGGAATGGTGTTCTTCAGGCACCGACACCATGTCTAACAAACTATCCAACTCCTTAATCATCTCATCATCCAGATCATAGGAGTGGGTCATGCATTCCTCTAGGAAATCGAGAGAGTCAGATGAAGGGTCCTCGTTCTCCCTAAGTGATTGAGAAAATTCTGTTTCAAGGGTAAGGAATTCCTCCTCTATAAAGGGGAGGTCTTCCAAAGAAAATTTTTCAGATTCAGTGGTAAGCACATCATCTAGCATTAGTTGATCTTTTGAAATTTCAGATTGTGCCACCTTGTCATCCAAATAAACAGAATTTTCAACCCAAGGGACTTCTTCCATAATAGAATCCGGCATGTGTTGTTGGTGGAAGGACTCAAAAATATCGACTTCAGCTATCTCTCTAGTAAGAATATCTTCTGGCGACTCATAAACATTCGGCCCTTTAGAAGTATAATCATGGGCTCACAATCATCCACGGAACCCTCATTGTAGGCAATCTCACTATCACTTTTAGATTTTATGGATTCCTCAGGTTCAACAACCGTCATTGAAATCTCTTCATCATTAAAATCAGGATATCTAAAAGAGATAGTTGATTCACCATAATCGATGGTGATATTGGGGTCATCAAGATCAATATCCTCTAGAAGTTTAGTCATTAAATCCGGAGAAGGTTGGGTTTGGATAGCCTCATCCTCCCCATTGTTGTGGATTAAATCGATGATCCCAATTTTAGGCTCAACGTCTTCAAGAGATGGCGAGTGGTTTTGAATCAATTGCTCATACTCGCACTCTTTCTCTAAGTCCTCAAGGATTTGTATGTACATGTTATCATAAGAGGAAGATGTTTTAGAATGATTGTTAATGACCATGATTGATTCTTCCATTGGACTAGAGGTGTGAGGACTCTCTCGATGAAGACCATACATGTTATATGACGAAGACTGATAAAATAGTTGATAGGCATAACCATACAAGTGATCACGCAATGTCTTTACCGGTTGGTCATTACTCCTCCGGTCCTTTTTCTTATTCCTACCTCCTGTTAAAATTGGTGGAACAATCTTGTTATTTTCAACCCAGTAATCACGTAGCGTCCTACGTTGGGAGGTAGTGGAGGTTGATTGAATCTCAGAAAAATACTTATGCTTATAATGGTTCCAATCATAAAGAGTTTTGATTCCATGGTCTAACATCTCATCTTCCAAAAGGTATGCATAAGCACCACACTTCCAATCAGCCATAATGATATTTTAAAGAGTTGAAACTACCGTAATCTATGAAGAAAAAAAAAGAAGAAAGGGAGATGGGGAGATGTTACCCGTGAAGGTAAGAACTATGTCAGCAACTAAGTTCCTACAAAATACAAAAACAGAAATTGTTAGTAATCTAGGAAAAATCAGAAAAACTACTTCTAAAAAAACTGAAAATCCTACCTAACTAAGACTACTCTATAGCTACTAGAACAATTAGAACCGTTTAACCTCTTCCCCGGCAACGGCGCCAAAAACTTGTCCGCTCGCCTTAAGTGCAAGGCTGCGATGTAGTAATAATCTTGGTAAGACCGAGGTTGATCCACAAGGAAGTAAATAATTCAAATTATCCTAATAATTAGAATCTAAAGAGGTTTGTGAAATTGGTTTTGAACATAAAATAGAAAATCTGATAATGAAAAGATAACTAGGGCATCAAGGATCTACTTATAGCTCTCCTTAGATGCATAATTCGCTATCGTTTCTCACTTTCTCAACTAGAATCGAAATTAAGTCCTATCTAGCTAAATGATAGAGCGGTTATATTATCAAAGCAATCCAACACATGTGTTGCTCATCAACATGATTCCCTCAATTTAAGTTAGGACTTGAGCACACTCAATTGCATAGATCAATCCTAGTTCCAATAGATTAAGATCATAACTATAATAATCATCAAACCTTGTCACAAGACTTGATTATATTATGATTTGAACTTCATTCAAATTATATGAACAATCAACACAATATTTAGAATTTAGAACAAAAAGGTAGAAGTTTGGTTTAAGTTCTCATATGGAAATCCAAGTTTAGAGCGTATTGAATCCGATTCCTCGGATTATACAGGTCTAGAACCATACAAAACAATTAAGAACTAAAGTAATTCTTCCAAAAATCCATGAGAAATCATAAGATTAAGAAAAACTACTTAGAACTTTATTCAAACTTCTAAAAACCATTGTTCTTCAATAAATTCAACTTTAAAACCAATAAAATGAATTAAACAATCTAATAAAACTATAAGTTTCACCTCTTAGCTTTAGCTAAGAGATTAGCTAATGAAAAACATATTAAAAACTAGAACTAGAACTAAGAAAAGGAAGAAAAACTAGCTGGAGGAGGCTACGAAGCCTCCTATGACTTGAACTCCTTGCTCCCCAAATCCTTACTTGCCCTAAAATAGAAGAGAGCACCTCCTTTTATAATACAGCAAGAGTACCACAACATAACATATTGTGTTTTGCTTCGTACGGCTTAACCAATGGTCGGATTGCCTTCAAATTTAATTTGTAGCTTCCTTGTAATGTGATCTTTCTCATAAATGATTTAGATTTTCAAGATTATCTTCTAAATGGGCCCACCAATCAGATCAGTGACTGCCTCTTAAAATCGCGCAATTCGGGTACCTTCAGAACCACTCATCTTACTTTCAACACTCCGGAGTGTGCAGAGGTCGGATTGATCTCAAATTTTGAACATTAGTAGAAAACTTCCTCCTCTACATGATAGACGGATTAGATTGTCCAAAACAATCCCAAAATGTGGTCTAAAAATTAGAACACTCAGGGCTTTTACAAACTCTGCGCAGTTGAATCTTTCTGGATGGTCCATCTTTCCTCAACCGGTACGATCAAACCACACATCCTTTTGATCTGATATTTTATAGTTATTCATATATGGATGTGGGCTAGAAGATGATCAAAGTAGATTCTTCATATCATCAATGATGGGTCACCTGGACCGGCCTAAGTGGAGTAGGCAAAATCTGAAACTTTCTGGACAATTCGTATTGTTTTGGCCACCATGGTCAATCCGTAGCTCCGATCGACACGAAACCACTTGGTTATTTCGGTGTCGAGCTCTTCTTTGACATGGATGTGTTGGATTTTCAAATATCATCAAGATGGCTTCAGAAAACTGTACTGAAAGTCCAAAAACTGAAATAACCTGCTGTCTGAAATCTGAAAATCTGAAATTGCATGGCCGACCGGTCTTGACTGGTCTAGCCCATGTGTCCTTGCTCCAGCTGCTTTAAGAGAGGAGAGAGTAACTGGCCGACCGGTCTTGACCGGTCGGACCACCTTATGGGGCTCCTTTTCATACTCTCCTTCTTTCTCTTCTTTCCTTTTTTCTTCATGATTCTTTGGCCCACCTTGGGTCTTCATCCAAGGTTCCTAAATGTGCTTCTTTTTGCTATTGATCGAGTGAACTCTCTCTCATTCCTGCAATCACAAAAACATGCATTAGAATAGTCTTTAAACATAAAATCCATGCATAATGAGTGATGAATTGGGGTTAGAATATGTACAATTAAGAGCTTAACGATACCTATCACGTCTGGAAATAGCCGCTTCTTTGCTAGTAGCTGAAGCCCTTTTTCACTCACGTGGCATAGACACCTATGCCATATGTCAATAGATGAATCTTCCGCTGCCTTCAACCCACTCTTGTATACACTGACACTTGCCTTGTAAAGGGTGCAACACTTCTTTCCTTTGGCTGCGATCAACGAACCCTTGATGAGCTTCCATCGCCCACCAACAAATCGGCTTTTATAACCATCATCATCCAATCTTCCCGTCGACATCAAGTTGAGGTAAAGGTCTGGAATGTGCCTCACATTCCTGAGAACCAATGTGCAACCCACATCAGTCTTCACACAAATATCACTAACCCCTACGATCTTCGATACACCAGAATTTCCCATCTTCACTGTCCCATAGTCACCTGACTTGTAGCTTGTGAAGAAATTTCTACGTGGAGTCGCATGAAACAAGGCTCCCGAGTCTATCACCCAGTCAATGTCCTGACTCGTAGCCGTGAGACAAACATCGTGATCTGCCGAAAGAATAACCACAACATCATCATCTGAAGCAACCGCAGTGAAATCTGATTCATCTTCTTTCTCATTTCCATTTCCTTTCTTGTCATTCTTTTTCTTATGACATTCATGCTTGTAATGACCATTCTTGCCACAATTCCAGCATTCTACATCCTTCCTGACACTTGACTTGCCTCTTGATTTATCTCGGACCTTCCCATCCTTTTCGTTCTTTCCTCTCTCTCGATCTTGTGTCATAAGGGCCTCTTGTTGAGTAGACCCCTAAGACTTCCTCATTGTCTCCTCATTGAAGAGACAACTAGTTACATATTTCATGAACACCTTTTCATCTAGCGTGGAGTTACTCAGAAACACCATCAATGTCCCCCAACTGTCAGGCAATGAGCTAAGTAATAGCAAAGCCTGTAGTTCATCGTCCAGGACCATCTTCATAGCGGAGAGCTAGTTCAATATGTTGCTAACCTCATTCATATGCTCAACCACAGAATCACCATCTTTGAACTTGAGATTCACAAGTCGTCTTATCAGAAAAATCTTATTGCCAGCTGTCTTCCTCTCATACAGCCCTTACAATTTCAGCCATAGGCTAGCTGCTGAGGTCTCTGTAGACACATGGTGGAACATCGAATCGTCTAACCATTGTCTAATGAACCTCGCCGCCTTTCGGTCCAACTTCTTTCAATCATCATCTAGCATATCCTTTATCTTCGCTGATACGCCTAAGATTGGAGCATATAGGTCCTTACAATAAAGCAAGTCCTCCATCTTAGCCTTTCATATGGTCCAGTTAGAACCATTGAGACTGATCATCCTTGACGAGGCACCTTTCATAATTCAGAACCGATCCCACTCCGTTCAACCAACCTGAACGCTCTGATACCACTTTGTTAGGTGCATTTCACACAAACCATAGGATCTCGCCCCCCAATACACTAGAATTATAAGCTATGATAATGCAATAATCAAAAGCAAATCAATAACCTCACGACACAAGAGAATTTTATGTAGAAAACCCTCGAAGAGGTAAAAACCACGGGACCTAGTCCAGAGCAACAATTCACTATGAAGTAGAACATTACAACCGATCACAAGCACACACTGCTTGGATCAAACCCTTCTTCACTCACGTAGGAGTGGATGAAAAATAAGAGAATAATGAAAAATGGAAAGATCTCATCGATCACGAGGACGTAGAAGTGCCAAGATGATGGTTGCGCTGAAGATCACCTCTTCAAGCAATATATCCCTTCTACAAGCTTCAACTCTCTCTCTCTCTCTCTCTCTCTCTCTCTCTCTCTCTCCTTAGATGTGAAAACACTTTAATGGGATACCATAATCCCGATTTAGAACCCTTAAGTAGAGAACTGGAGGAATTATAACCCAAATAAAAAACTGCATATAAGCAGTTCGCGTCGGGTCAGGCCCCCGGTCAGTGGACCGTTGGGTGGCCGCCCAAGCCAAAGAATGTCTAGTGAGAAAACCAAAAAGAATCTGCCGAATATCGGGCGCCCGGACCAACATGGTCGAGCGCCCTCCCAGGGCACCAAGTGCCCAGTCACAAGACCATCGGACGACCGACTGTTGTCAAAAAAGTCCAGCAACATCTGCCTCTTCTGGGTGAATTTCGATCACTCGACCGGACTGGTCCGGGCGCCTGAACACATCCAGGCTGCACTCCTCTCTCCTCCTGACTGAGGAGGAAAACCCCATCATGTTAGAGACAAAAGATAGCTTGGATGGGTAGGGATGAAGGATTTGATGGTCTATATAATCTTATAACTTTCGGACAAAGCTAAAGATAAATGGTCTACGTCAAGAAGTCTACGATGTAAAACAAAACTCAAAACTTAGATGATTAGAACTTAGTTTTGATCATAACCATAGAAAGTGTAGTATTACAATTAGAGGTGGGCAACGCTGAGCCGAGTTAGCCCTAATTTGGTTTGGCTTGTTCTTATGCCATCCTAGTTTGGGGATAGGCTCGATTTGGGCTTTGAACCGACCCATGTGACCCGAGTTTGGTTTGCTCCAAAAAAAATTTGGTTTGAACCGGGATTGGTTTGGTCGAAAATTTTAAATTAGGCCCAGCTGAGTTCAAACAAGTGGTGGCTCTTTTTCTATTTGTTTGTTTAAATAGAAAAAAAAAATTAAAAAAGTTAAAAATAAGTACATATGTAAGAGCCTTTTCCAAACAACTACACGAGCATAATTTTACAAGTGAAAAGAAACAGTCTGCATTCATGTATATGTATTATGTATTATCCATGTCATCATGTATATGTATTATCTACGCTATCGATCCATTTTTACATATCATTTTAGGACATGATCCTAAAATCGAATCATATCCAAAGCTCAAGTGGATAACACCACATAAAATAGTGTGCTTGCAATCTACGAGCCAAATCAAATCAAGCTTCAAGCCGAGCCAAGCCGATTTGGTACTGCCCTAGTTTGAGCTTGGTTTATTTTTTTCAAACGACCTTGACTCTGAGGCTTGGTTTGGTTTGAACTTCTATTTGAAAAAATCCAAGCCGAGTTTTTTCAAACCAATCTCTTTTATATAACATAATTAAATCAGATGCTCTAATTTCTTTTCACTTTATTATGAATCTTATTGTGTTGGGATTTTATTGGTAAGATCATTTAGAACTCATTTTAAATTAACTTATGCTTATCCATTTGGAAGTTGTATGGAATACATTCCTGAAAGACCATTGTTGTTTGATTGAGATTACGCTTTATTTGATCATACCTTGAAACTTAGTGGGCTTATATTGTTATGGACTTAACACTATGATCTCCTATGATTTTGATATCAACATTGTTTGGTGCCCTAAATGGTACAGGTGACGAGCCCTTATGCCATTAACAGACTTGATCTTACAATGATTATTGTCTATGTTACGGTGATTTAAAAAGCCATTAAGCATAAAGGTTTTTCATAATTGGTTGTTTTGTAAACTGGACTAATAAATGATGGGCTAATTATGCATTCATAGCATGTTTGGAACTCCACCAACGCCGATGATTGTCATGTGTGACTGTCGATTTATAACATCGATGATTGTCCTTCGTGACTACCAGTCATTGTGTCGTAGTTCTTTTGCATCGTGACACTGATGGATGTCCTTAATGACTGTCGGTTCACATGTTCCAACTGGATGTGTATCCCCATGCCAATTTGCATTCATACATTAATTAAGATTTACATTGTGACATGAATATGTTATTTGTTTGTCTTATGTTTATCAACTATACTTGACTATATTGATGGATGTATAATTTTGGGGGGTGTTTTCACTAAGTTAGTTACTCACCATTTTGATGTTCTAAAACACCAACCAGTTAATGCAGGACTAGAAGTTAAAGGTACGCCTGAAGAGCAATTTAAGAATTCGGTGGACAAAATGCCCTACAGGAGCTATTAGAACTTAGCCAATAGATAGACGATTATTGCGCCTAGTGGAATTTTAATATTTAATGGATTAATTTATTTTGTAATAAATCCCTAGCTGAGTGGACAAGTGGTTGAATTATGTGATGATTGGAACTCTAAATTCAAAGTTCATTTTATCTTTTTTTTGTTTGATGTATACTATGCGAATGTGAAAAGAGATTTTTAAAAATCACAATGTATAATTGTGAAACATTCATTTATTATTTAGTTAACACCCTCAAATTCAAGATTTGAGTCACCGATACTCAGGTGCCAGGTTTTGGGACGTTACATTGAGATAAGCACACATTCAGGTTATGCACAACCTTAATTATGACGAATAACTAGTATTATATTTTCAGTATTTTGATGATTAAGGGCACATCAATCTATGCACATTAAGCTAATCATAATAAAAATAATAATATCATAAGAATTAATGAAAATAATGCTAATCTAACTTATAAAACCAAACGTCATCAATGATCATTATCATCGATGAGGGGTCAAATCATCATCATTAATGATCAAATATGATAACCCTTGATGATGGATGTGATCATCACCATTGAAGATGATCCCTATCACCTATGGATCTACGATTAATAAAGTTTAAATGATTATAAATATGGATATTCATATACATGCACGCACAAGTACAATTTTATTATGAAATGACGTATAGAAAATCATATATTTTGGTCATCTACTCTTAAATTGTGTATCCCTCCCATATAATCACATTATAAGACATGATCACAATATTTAGACCTAAAACTATGTTAATTGAATCCAAAATTTTATTATTTTATACCCTTTTATTTTTAATCCATATATCAATCATTATCATCATAGGAGATCTGAACCATTAAATACAAAAATGGTTTGCACCATCGATTAGATCTCATAAAAAATCCCAAGCCATTTCTCAATACTTGGCCTAAATTAACCCACAAATAGTCGACTAATGACTTCTAATAAGATACACTTAATCTTTAAGAAGAGACTTGGGCTTTCACTGGCACTTCATAAATACGAAGCATATTTACGCTTTCTAAATACTTGTGGATAGTGTATTATGGTCCTTACATTTTGCTCAAAAAATGAGATTGGATGGTATCACTAAAACCATCAAAATAACACTATAAGGGTTACTGGGCTTGAACCAAAATTTGGGCCCACTGCAAAAAGAAGTCGTGGACAACAATGATGGTTGTAAGCAGGCTTCATTAATTGGGGCCTAGTGTCTCCAACAGTTCTGCACCAGTAAAAATGGCAAAAACTTTTCAAAATAGATCGAAAAGTGAGCAAGTCCACTTACATTATAAACTAGACCCATTTCACAAGCTCATTCTCATTTTTCATCTTCTCAAGCTCTTTTTCTATTCATCTCTTTCCCCAACCCAACAACAATGTCACTATCACCATTCCCACAACATGTCTAACCAGATGGAATACAATGTTAGATTCTAGTGAGCGCGATGTCCAACAAAGGCTAGATTAAATAGAGAGAGAGGGTTTTAACTGTTAGAGTTCCTTGATATACATTGATACGCCATCCTCTAATAGTTCAAGTTTTTAGAGAAAGTGGTGATTTAACATGGTATTAGAGTGGAAGGTCCTGTGTTCAAATCCCAGAAGTAGCAAATATGCCACTGGTAATATATTCTCCCACAAGGGGCCGTTTATGGTGTGAGTGTCCCTTCACCTGGGTGTGAGTTATCCCTCCACCCTTGCCCAGTATGTTCCCATGCGGAATTCCATCCCGCACGTTTAGGGGAGTGTTAGAATCCCTTGATATACATTGATACGCCATCCTCTAACAGTTCGTGGTAGTTACTAGCAACGACAGTTTGTCACAAAAAAAATGTGTGTGTGTGTGTGTGTGTGTGTGTGGGGGGGGGGGGGGGGGGGGGGGGTAAGAACAATGCTTTGTTGTTACTACTAACAATGGTGGTGCCTATTATAAAAAATAAAAAATAAAAAAAGAGAGAGAAAATTAGTGAGAAAGAGAGATCGATGGAGGACAATGATCAGCACTGGCCACCGTTGTAGTTATCAACAACGACTATGATAGTTATCACTGCCGTTATAGTCTATTGGCACTAGCTAAAGTGTTGCTGCTTCGATGGAGGTTGCGGTTGTGGTAATGGCTAGCCTTCCTCTTCTTTCCTCCCTTTTTTTTATTTATTTTACAGTATTTTCTCTTTTCTTCTTCTTTTTCATACTTTTCATGTTGGTATTCACTCTCCTAAAGATTTTATTTGTGGTTTTCTAATCTTACAAAGAAATGGGTTTGATAACAAATTTGCATAATAATGAATGATAGACTTATTTAATTAAATAAACTAGCATAATAAAATAATAAAATTTTGAGTTTAGATGGCCACTTGCATTGAAGCGATTTGTTTGACACAAATCAAAGATCCATCTGAATTCTCTTTGATATAAATAAAAGATTGCTAGAATGGGTGGGCATGAAGGATCTGATAGTCTACACAATTTTGGAACCTTTGCACAAAGTCAAAGATGGAAGATCTACATTCAAATGTCTACCTAACCACTATGAGAGCAGGGGATTTTATTACCCCTCTAATTTTACAGTTAGGATGGCCCCGATTATGATGAAATGCTTAATTAGATCATCTGGAGGTGGGTTAAATGTACAACTAGGTATACAAACTTTCCTCCCTTTTTTCTCTCTTTAAGAACCCTCAGTTTAAGATATTTGAGATGCATTGAACAAGCAACGCTCTCCCTTTTTGTAAAGGAGGGGATTGAGAGAGTTTGGATGAAGGAGGGATTATCCCATCTCATCCAATCTCTCCCTTTTTCCAATCATATCTTCCACTGAATTTTAATTTTAAAATTCAATTTCAAACCTTGGAGGGATTGTGCATGGAAATAAAGATTCGGAGGTAATCTCATGTAGAACAAACCCACAAGTGGGCCGCATGGGCCTGTGAGAGAAAGGGAGAGGGAGAGAGTGGAGGGAAGGGTGGGCGGGAGCAGGGTGAATAGATGTGCATGTGGGTTGCCCTTATGTGCACATGTATGTGTGTATACACATGAGATGATCATCGCCTTCTTCTAAGATAGCCCTAGAGTACACAAGGGAAGAGAGAATCACTAAAACGAGGATAAAAATCAATTTTGAAGTGGTGTTTATAAATATTTGATTGCATTATATAAGCAAAAGAAGCTCTAACCCTTGCTTCTAGTCAAACTTAAAGTAAAAACTTTTTCAAAATAGTAAGATAAAATATAATTCTACTTAAACTCATAAAAGACTTAAATTACTAAAGCAAAGACTTTGGACCATTGTAAGAGTCTTAAAACCATAAAAAAAAAAAAAAAAAAAAAAAAAAAAATACACAACTTACTATAAAAAAAAAAAAAAAAAGAAAGAAAACAAAATCCAAATTTGACCTAAAACAAATGAATTTTTTTAAGCCTTTTATGAGCCTTAGAGGATTGGTCAAGATGTAAGGCTTATAAATAGCTTTCTAACAGCATATTATATGTTTAAAATACATCATCTATCACAAAGTTAGGATCATCAAAGCTATAGTGCACATTTAGCCTTTTTCGTCCTAGATCGAACCTCCCCACCTAATTTCTTACAATCTTGATCGGCATTTGTGGGGAGAGAGAGAGAGAGAGAGAGAGAGAGAGAGAGAGATATGGGCATGTGAGGTGGGGGCAAGTAGTGAGAGTTGAGTTGGGATTTGTGGGCATCCCTCAGGGAGTTGGACACACTCCCATCCAGTGCCAATGAACCACAGTTTGCACATGTACAAGCATGTATGGACCCACACTGAAAAGGACAAAACTATAATTTCAGCACAGTTTTTTTTTTTTTTTTTTTTAATTTTTTACCGGGACGCTGCATCCTGCATCTGCAAATACTGACTCGGTCCAAGCAGAGTCTCGATGGGGCTCACTGAAAATATGTATTTTACCACGCCATCCTCCATTTTGCCGGATTATTTTAGGGAATGAACCGAAAAGGAGGCAGATTCAAGGCTCAAGTAGACCAGATCACAAGAAGCAGTGGTGACGCCTATCATTGAAACCTTTCTATGGCCCGCCCTGATGTTTATATGTCATCCAGACCTACTTATAAGGTCACATAAACATGGATGAAAAAAAAAAAAAAAAAATCAAATATCAGCTTGATCAAAACTTCCACTACTCTGAAAAAGTTATTAATGGTGATCATTCAATCCCCACTTGTGTGGTCCACTTGAGCCTTGGATCTGCCTCCTTTTTTGGCTCATAGCATAAAATGATCCAGCAAAATGGATGGATGGCATGGATAAAACACATACATCACGGTGGGCCCCACAGAGCCCCTGCCTGGACCAAATCCATCTAGGAAGGGGGAGTATTAGTCCGTATTCTTTTTCGCCGTGGGTTCCACACACATGCACAATGTGGTGCCATTGGGTGGAAGCGTCACTGTTACAAATTGAGGTACAGCTGTTTTAAGGCCCCAACTCCATATGACTTGTCCAAACACAGATCCCCAATTAATTACACTCACACCCACTCTCTAAACAAAACCAGAAGTAATCATAGACCGTCGATTGCATGGTACATTTGGTGCACACGTGTCATGCATGCGTGACAGTAAACTCATGCAAAAAGCTCACTATATTATGAAAGTGGGACCCCAAAAATAGGCCAATCCAACCTTCAAGTGGGCCATTCCATCACCTGCTGATTGTATTGCCTGAGTTTTGAGATGACCCATTTTCACAGTGGGGCACACCTTTTAGATGAGTAGGATGTCGAGATGCACCGGAATCGTTTACAGCACCTTTATGCAGTCTTAAGAGGCCCAAACTCTTTATGTGAAATCCACTCCGTCCATCAGGTAATAACCCTTTATTTATCCGTACATAAAAAACATCAGCCTAATAAAAGACTTATATGGACTACAGCAATGGGAGCAATGTAAAATTGTGCCTATAACCTCTACGTTCACAAATGATGGCCCACTTGATTTTTGGATCAGACTGATTTTTGTATCCTCCGTTCATTCTGGTGAATCACACCTGATGAATGAGTTTGATGAAAGATACACACCATGGTAGCCCACGCAGAAACTTATGGTTGTCATTCCGTTCCCATTGTTCCCTGTGGTGTGGACCATAGTAATTGAGGATTTATCTAATTTTTGGCCCAAAGGCCTATCATCTAGTACTGCACCAGATGGACGGATTTGACTCCACATGTACAACATGGTGGCTCCCCCTGACTGTGGGGCTCACAGTGATGTATGTGCCTTTAATCCACACAGTCCAACCATTTTCAAACCTCATTTTAGGGCATGATTTTAAAAGTGAAGCATGCCCAAATCTTAAGTGGACCACAGCACTACAGGAAACAGTTGTGATTGAATCCCCCCCATTAAAAACTTCATGGAGTCCACCAAGAATGTTTATTTGCCATCCAACCTGTTGATAAGGTCCTAATGACCTATAAGAAGAGACCAGACAAATATCATCTTGATACAAAGCTTTTGTGGCCCACAGGAAGTTTTTAATAGTCAATTACTATTGTTGCCTGTGCTATGGTCCATATGAGATTTGGATCTGCTTCATTTTTTGGATGGTGCCTAAAATGAGTTTTCAATACAGATGGATAGAGTGGATTTAGTAACATACATCAATGTGGTCGCCAAAATCATGGGTCCCACGCACCTTGGTGGAGCCGGGGATCCACCGAAGCCACGCCCTCCGGTAGTAGTTACCACTATTTTCATAGCAGTGGGGACTCATATCCGTGGTACACATGTATGGCCATCCGACCGGACACGGATTCCCCGCAAAAGCCTTCCTGTCGCTGGAACTAGGGGGGGCCACCGTGATGTTTGTAAGAAAACCTCGTTCGTACATCATTTTGTCCGATCATGTCAGTACATGGCTAAAAAGAGTCCGGATCCTTTGTTCAGAGAAATCCTGCTGGTCGCTGCTCTGATTGGTCCAGGTCAGCCTGAGTGTGTCAGAACAGCTCTGACACACTCAGGCTGACCTGGACCAATCAGAGCAGCAGCAGCAGCAGAGGTTCTCTGCTCAGAGAACTCAACAGAGGATCCCAATTCGGCTTAAAAAATGACGCAAGAATGACGCAAACTTGAAGTTTTGGATGGTATAATAGTATTTTGTTTCTTCAGTTCATCTCATCCCAGTAGGAATGACTTTATCAACTGTATAAATGGCTAATATATAAACATCAGGGTGGACCCACGGTTATCGGGACTACTTGAGTCTTCGAACTGCCTCAATTTTTAGCCCATGACTTAAAATAATCGGAAAAATGGATAGATGAGGGTAGATTTCTCACAAACATCACGGCAGGCACACCTAGCTGTTGGAAATGGATGACCCAAATCATCATTGCACATAGGCCATCGATAGGTCGATCACAGTGGAGATTGAAGCAAACTCGTTGGACAGATTTTTGGGTATCCAGCTGGTAGGGGTGTCTGGCGGTCGGCAGTCTCCTTGTTAGAGTTAGATTGTTGCGCGATTTTGCACAAAGAATTTCTAATTTCTTTTTTCTCCTAATTAAGGAGTGTATTACGATATTAGATGTATCTTAGATTAGAAAAGGGATTGAGAGATATTATAGGTGAGAGAAAGAGCTTGAGAAAAGGGTTTTTTTCTTGGGAAAACTTGGATTTCTTTTATGAGCTTGCGATCTTGAGTTTTGGGTTCCATCTCTTATAACTTCTAATATTATAGTGGATTGGTGTCACTTTGTGCCGTGGTTTTTTACTCGTAAGAGGTTTTTCCACGTTAAATTCGGATTTTCCATGTGTGGTTGGTTGCATGCATTGTGTTGTTTGTTTGATTCAATTTATTGCTTGTGTTTGGCTTCGCTTCTGCTATTGGCCCTCCTATCCCAACACTAGCTTCCCATCACAGGAAGTTGCTGGCCTTCGCACACATTCCATGTCCATCCAGACCAGACAATTTATGGGGCATATCGCAGATGGAGCAAAGCTCAAAATTCACGCTGATGGAACGTGCCCTGCCACTGGCTATCGATGGGTAGTCAAAAATAAAATATTAAGTAGTCCAACACGTAAAATCCTATGGTTACTATAAGTCACCAGGCTTGATTTTGATGCTTGCTCTCATCATGATGAGGTCAGCAATTTGGACCATCTGGATTGGGACGCGAATTATCTGAAATCTAGGCCTAATGAATGTGGGCCCCACAATGTAAAATACACAACTGTCATGGTCCATGCCATTTATAAGGCAGATGAGTGACCGCTAGTTTGCATGTGATGAACGATCAGGATATCATGTGCATCGTGCAGCAGGCTCTAACCGTGCAAAAGGTGGATCACAACAAGAAGATCACATGTAGAGAAAATCAGACAAATCCACTTATTAGGAAGGCTACAGCTATATGCTACGTGGTGTCTATCTATTTGATCTTCATCTTGTGGCCCACCTTTTGGATGGAGAGGATTGCGTAGAAGGTGCATGATACAAGAGAAGCCATTACTCTCTTCTTCTTTGTAATAATCCTTGAATTCGGAGAGAAATATATCTAGAACCAGAAATAAAAATTGATGTTATTGATTAAAAATATTGTACACAACATGATCTTGGACTACATTAAAAACCATCTCTACCATCCATTTCTCACGCACTCCCAGCATTTGTAGATCATCCATTCAATCGTGGGCACTCCTTTGATTGGAACTAGTACAAAATTCAAACCACAGTCTAAATCTTGGTGACTCAGACTTAAAGCTCGCTGAGTCAACTCGTCTTTGTCAAGACTCCAAACCAGAGTCCTAGGGAGCTCGCTGGTGAGTGTGACTCAGTCAAAATAATTGACAAGACTCATGGAGTCAGCTGGTTGATTCAGTCGATTTGACACAACTCTTGGTAACTTGAACTCAATCACTCACCTGTTTAACTGCTTTTTCCCTTGACTTTAACTTGAGCTCATGTACACGAGTCAAGCTAGCTTGGTTGGCTTTCTCGACTTGGTTCGAACCAGCTTGGTTTGGCTTGATTTAGATGCTGGGTTCAAATCAAGTTGAGCCAATTTTTTTTTTACAGCTCAAAGATTTTCAAGCCGAGCTTGAGCTGAATCTGGCTCAATTCGGCTCAACTTGAAGCGTGGTTCATGTTAACTCGATTCAAGTTTGACTCAACTCACCCAGTTGGA
Organism: Liriodendron chinense; assembly: GCA_003013855.2. Classification (NCBI taxonomy): domain Eukaryota; kingdom Viridiplantae; phylum Streptophyta; class Magnoliopsida; order Magnoliales; family Magnoliaceae; genus Liriodendron; species Liriodendron chinense. Next base: position 289,698 of record PVNU02001323.1, on the reverse strand, counting down.
AAAGGAGGCTGTTTAGTCCCGCATTTGAAGAGAGCAAAGAAATAAAAGGAAAATTTGACTATAAATGCAAGTTAAATAATAGTCAATGGTGTCCATGGGCATGGGGTTACCTTTGGGTCTAGATTTTGAACCATTTTACGTTGGGCTTTTGAGCTGGGCCTATTCAAAATTTTAAAAAAAAAAAAAATCCGAGATCAAAATGGCTTGAACTTGTCTCGAAAGTTTGACCAAACTAAGCCAAGTATACCATTCCAACTTGAAGGCCAAAGCTTATTCAAAAAAAAAAAAAAAAAAAAATCGAATCAAAATGGCTTGAACTTGGCTTGAAAGTTCGACCGGACTAAGCCAAGCATGCCATTCAAACTCGAAGACCAAGTCAAGCTTGAGTCAGGGTTGTTTGCTGGTTGACTTAAGTTGAGTTTTTTAATGAAATCAATTCTAAGCTTTTGGGTTTTGATCTATGATCTAAATTGATTGATCAAACAGCTTTGATTTTATGCAGTTGTAGGTAGCTTTTGGTAACCCTTCAAAAGCAGTTGATTTGATGGCTAGGATCTTCTGATCGCCTCCAATTTCAGGCTAAGGCCACCAATTTGATAGTTGGGGTCCATAGGGTAAAATATCACCAACTTTCAATTAGGAGTCAGATTTATCATGACCAATTTGAGCGGATGTTGCTTATGATGCTCTGGTACCAATGATAATCATGGACCCGATCAATGTGAACCGTCAATTAATGATGATAGAATGCCCTGCCTGGCGGCATTCTATCATAGGTGGGATGAAAGGATCTGCAAGAGGGTTTTTGGGTTGTATTAATTATGTTTTTAATCCCTTTTTCATGTATTTAAACAGTTAATGTCCTCTTGATTTGATAGTTGCATCCCACCGTTGAAATAGTCGTTATTAATCGGCAATTAGCTTTGAATCATCTATAAATCTAACTGCAAAGGGATGTGATCATTCCCAATTAATGGGATTAGTGAATACAATTTTGGCCTAACAACTGCCATAACAACCGACGCCACATCCAGAAGGATGTTGGCCACACCAGGTCTAGCTGGAGATATCATGTTGTAGGACCTATGGTGAAGTAAGCTTTTAACTCGTGCCTGTTTGGATACCACCTAATTAGTTATTTTTAACTTAAGTCATTAAGTTAACTTTTTTTTTTTTTTTTTTTTCTTCGATAAAGATAGTTTGGTAAGCATGGTTGCAAAAGTAACTTTAAGTACTAAAGCTTCTTATTCTCATATAAAAATAAAATTAAAAATTAGCTTTTTGACTTTTGACTTTTCTACCCCTTTCTCAGTCCACATCAAAGGTGGGGCTCACACGATGGAAAATTCGCATCAAAGGTGGGCCCCACATGATGGATAGGTCATATTAACATGTGCCCACATAATGAATATATAGTGCATATCAAAGGTGTGCCCCTAATGATAAATAACCTACATCTAAAATGGTGGGCATAAGGGATGACCCTCTTCAAAGGTGGGGCCCATACCATGGACAATCCGCATCAAAGATCAGCCCTAATGATGACTGGCCCATATCCAAGTCAGGCCCACATGATGGACGGTTCACATCAAAGGTGGGCTCCACATGATGGGCAATGGAAATTGAAGTTGGACCCCACATGATGGACAGTAACATTGATGGTGGGCCTCAGATGATGGATGACCAGCATCAAGGTGAGCTTTCCATAATGGACAATGCACATTAAAGATTAACCCCTAGTGAGGAATAGCCCACATCCAAGGTGGTCCTGGCATGATGGACGACTCACATCAAAGGTGGGGCCCACACAATGAATGGTCAATACCAAAGGTTAGCCCCGCATGATGGACACTGGATGCAAAGGCAACCAAACATACTTAAGGGATAAATATTTATCTAATGAATAAGTAGAAACCAAGATAAGCTACATGTGGCATCTCTTAGAATCCAAATGCCCTTGAATGAAAAAGCCTTTAGTTAGGTTACAGGAGCAAATGCATGAACCAAAGTATGTCATTGCCCTACTGGAGTAGCTGCCATTAGAATGACCCCTCGCTAGCGGTCGATATAGCTATGGTGATTCGACTGGGCCGTCGAAACTTCTTCTTTAATAATCCCGAACCTATCCAATTTTCAGTTGCCACGGGGCATTACAGCCGGTTTGGATACCACCAAAGAAGTTATTTTTTAACTTAGAGAAGTTTGGTTTATGATCACTTGTAAGTAACTTTTTTATTTAAAGTTAATCACTTTAATTTAATAAGTAAAAAATCAAGAGAAGCTGATTAAGGGATAAGTAACTTATCTTAAGTAACTTACTATTGAAGCACCCTCTACAAGAAATGATCATTTTGCCTGTTTTTTTCACCATGGGTCCCATGCCTATGCATGTGCATGTGCCCTTGTTCCCGGCAATCCAACTTTACAGGAGGTTTGCTGCAATACATCCCATCATGTTGGGATAAGATACAACAGGGATTGTTGATATGATGGGTCTTGCTGTTGATGGAAATTATTAAAAATACCTGGGATTAAAATATTTCAACCCTATGATTAGTTAAAGTTCATAAAGACCATTCATATTTAAACGAAAAAGAGTGAAATGATTAAGGGCTGAAATATTCCAGTTTTAAAATAATAAAAAAAAATCTGGATTTCCACTATCCAAGGTGGGGCCCATGATACAAACGGTTTGGATTACTTGAAAAGACCCCACATCTAATGCTAGATCTCAATGTATCCCATGAATGGTACAGGATTTGCTAGTATACATCTAGACATGTTGCTATAAGGATATGTGGGGATCGTAAACGTGATCCTAACCGTTTACGTCATGGGTCTCATCTTGGATGGGAATACCCAGTAATGGAATTATCAAATTGAAATATGGACTGTATTCATGAATGTTGGATTGTGGGCCATTGATCGAACTCCCCATCTTAAACATTTTCGAGACAGCTGCCTTTATCCATGTATCTCATCAGATCAACGGTTTGACTCGAGACTTTATTCGGTGACTTGAATCGGGACTGGGATGAGTCAACTCATCTCTTGGACTCCGCTAACTCAAGTGGCATGTTCGAATTCACAACTATGGTTTTACGACGATGACAAGACTGGATCGTAGGACCCAATCCGGTTTATACAAGTATGGTTTTAAGACAAGTCTGTTGGGCTGAACGCCTCAACTCTTCATGCGTGAAGACCACCGACCGGCGATGGAGTTTTCCTCCTCACTGACAGAGGAGAGATGTTGGACAGAGAGTGGCCGGGCGCCCGAAATTCAGTTTTTTCCAAAGTGTCTTGCTGGACTGTTTTTTGGTTGGCCGGGCGCCCGACGGTCTTGTGACCGGGCGCCCGACCCTGCGCGAACTGCTTGTACGCAGTTTCCTAATCTGACTCTAATTGCTCCGTTTTTTGTATTTAAACGCTCCAAAACGGGATTAGGGCATCCCATTGTGTTGCTAACACGTCCAAGGTGATAGAAAGAGCTTGGAGAAGAGGGTTTCTTCTTGGGTAAGCTTGGGATTTCTCTTGTGGGCTTGGGTTTTGGGGTCTTGGGTTCCATCTCTTGTAACTTCTGAGTTTATAGTGGATTTGTGTCGCTTTGTGCCGTGGTTTTTTACCCGTGAGGGGTTTTTCCACGTTAAAATCGGATTGTCTATGTGTGGGTGATTGCATGCATTGTGATTGCTTTGTGTGGCTTGTTTGATTGAATTGTCTGCTGGTGTTCGGCTTTGCTTCCGCTGCCGGCCCTTCCTATCCCAACAAAGTCTGGGTCGTGGGACCCAATCTAGTTATACCACGAGTCACCCCAGACTAGGACGACTCTGGCGAATTTAGCCCCAACTCAACTCAGGAGCGAATTGAGTCAGCCCGAGTGGCTAACCAGCAACTCAACGCTAACGCACTGTTACGCACGTGTAAATTTAGCTGATCTTTTAAAAGGCTGGCAATGGGCCGGGCCTGGGCACAGAAAAATCAAAACATTAAGGAATTTTACAAGGAACTATATTAATAATATAAATTTTACATTCTGGTACCTTATTAAAGAGGTTTCCACGTACAGCCACGTCATTAATGGATATTATTATCAATCTATGTTCTTTGGTTACATTTTTTAAGGGCAGTTGGGCAGGCGTGTGAGCAAATAGGTCGGCTGCTTAGGAGGGCTCACCATGATGTTTACTTAAAATCCATCTTGACCATTGGATGTGTCTCCTCATGTTAGATCAAGGGCCAAAAAATCACCCCCATTCATGATTCAGGTGGACAACATGATTGGAAAGTGTATGGGAAAACGGTCACCCTCCAAACTATTTCCCTCGAGCACCTAAATCACCAATAGGCCTCACTTTTAGGCCTAAGCCTAAATTTTTGTATAACATCTAATGGTTGGAGTGGATTTCATATAATCATCATGGTAGGCCCGTAAAAATCAAGGGTGAATATCTCTCTCCCAATTGTTTTCTTTGGCATGGCCCCCTTAATCACAAGTCATAGTGATTTTTTAGTGGTGGCCTAAGCTAAGATTTCACATCTAATGGTCAGAGTAGATCTTACACAAACATCACTATGGGCCCCACCAAAAATCAAATCCCAGTGTCCCCACTAGAGAGAGTATTTGACAAAAACAAAAACAAGAAAAACCTGTACAAGACCTGTCTCTTGATTTTCACAGAGCCTATAGTGATGTTTATGTAAGATCTATCCAACCATTAAATTTGTAGTACCATATTAAGTACAAAGACAAAAAAAAAAATTCAGACTGATTTGGAGTTCTGATGAGCCACATAAAAAGAAACAATTGAGAGAAGGATACACACCTTTAATTTTTATGGGGCCAATTGATAATAATGCAATATCCACTCTATTCATTAGATTCTACATAGACAATAAGCCTATGTCCTTAAAATCACATCCATCTGTGATTTATGCGGGACAGTAGGAAACATTAATAGAAACAATTTAGAGAGCTAGCGTTCCATTGTTTCAAGTCATGTGGTCTACCCGGATGATTGATGGAGCTGATTTTTAGACTCTTGGCCTAATATAGGGTGATGGGGGAATTTTACATAAACATCACAGTGGGGGCCACCCACCCATTTGCTCTATCCCCCCACTGCTAGAAGTGGAATGATAATGAGCTCCATTAATGAAGTAGCCCGTTGAAAAAAGGTATTAGAATATAAATTTCATATTAATTGTAGTTTTATGTAAAATTCCTAAATTTTTTTATAGATACGGCCCAACCGGTTCAAAATCCAGGCCCAGGCCCAAACCATTGACGAGCCTACCTTTTTACCTATTTAACTCAAAATAAATATTTCGAAAAAAAAAACTTCACTATAATAAATATTTCTTTAATTAATTACTACACATCGAGTTTAGTCAAACAAAGACTGGGTCAAGTCTTCGAGTCAACTAAACAAAACTAGAAGAGTTTTCCAGTTTTGAATTAGGATCCTGTATGCACACACAAGCAGGAGCATCCAAGCCGTTCATCAGGCAGGCCGCACTGTACATTCAAAGGACTAAAAATCGGGTTGATCAACTACTCATCAGTTGGGTCAAAACCGTACGTTGGATACGGACTGTGTGGCCAACTTGATTATCTGACTCACCTGATTTCAGAGCCATGGAGTTATGGAATGAGAGCTGCTTGATGAACGGCTTGGAACTCACAGACCTGTGCCGGACTACTTGGCATTTGTGCCTGAACCATTGTAACTTAGCGCACACAGCACGAATTCTCCACCCACTTGTGACGTGTACGACATCTAACCGGGCACAAGCTGAGCATACCATGAAGATCACCAGTCAGAAAAATCAGGTACATCAACTCATTAGGTGGGCCACAGGCTTACATTGAATTAGACCTACCGCTGTCCATTGATTTTCACACTGTAGCCAGTATGATTTGCGGACCGGGCTGACTTCTTGTCCAGGAGGTGATCTACGTAGTAGCCCTTACATTTGAAATATTGAAATTAAATTTACCTATTTTTTAAAATTGATATAAGATTGAATTGTTGAAATTTTCAATTCTATTCGATTTTTCACACATTGAAAATTGAAAAAATATACTAGGTGTGTAGGTTTGGATTTTATATTACCTCAAGTGTACATGTCAACTCCAACCCACTAAAATGTAACTTTTCATGTGACCCACTTAATCATGGGTCAGCCTGATTTTTTTACCTTGGACATAAGGCAAGGTTTCATATCTAATTATTGGAGTAGATCTCAGATACACATCACGGTGGGCCGAGGGTGGGCATACCATAAAATTTCATATTTTTAGGAGTAGAACTGAGTACGTATCACACAGTAACGTTTCACCTTGTGCTATTGGTAAAGCTCTATGGACCCCACATTGATGAGTTTCTTTTATGCACACTGTCCATTCATCTTTCCAGCACATTTGAGGGTATAAGCCAAAATATAAGGCAGATCCAAATCTCAAGTGGACAATGCCATAGAAAACAGTGGTGATTGAATGACCACCATTAAAAATTTACTGGGGCTACAAAAGTTTTAGATGAAGCTAATATTTGGGTTTTCCCTTCATCTAAGTCCGTGCAACCTAATCGACAGGTTGGATGGCAAATAAACATTACAATGGGCCCTAGGAAGTTTTTAATGGTGGGTGCTCAATCACCGCCGTTTCCTATGATGTGGTCCACCTAAGATTTGGATTTCCCTCATTTTTAGGCTCATGCCTTGAAATGAGCTAGAAAATTGGATGGACAATGTGGATAAAACACACAAATCATGCTAAGCCCACAAATCTTTTCCAGCAGGACACTGTATGGCTGTTGTATCCCACTTACACAATCTCGATACTTACACAGTATGGCCAGCTATGATGTGTATCTGACATCCATTTAGAACATTAGACATGCAGTCCCACTTAGGCCCAAGGTTGAAAATTAAGATGACCCGCGATTTAGGTGGGCCACACCTTACGAAACAATTGAGATAGAGACAACCACTCTTAAATTCTTGGGGACTACAAAAGTTTTGGGATCAAGCTAATATTTGTGTGGTCCCTTCATCCTAGGTCTACATGACCTTGTCAACAGGTCCGATGGCAACCAAACATTCTGGTGACCTAAGAAGCTTTTAATAGTAGACATTCAATCACCACTTTCTATTGTTAGGTGGTCCACATAAGATTTTAATTTGCTTTAGTTTTGAGATCATACACCAAGATGAGCTATCAAAACTAATGGGCGACAGATCCATCACAGTGGCTTGCACACTGAGGTATCCTTGAAAGCGGTGTCCATTCATGTCAAAGGCTCCCTAGAGATCTTTTTGGAATCCTTTTTCTTTTCCCCCACACCAAAGTTTCAAAGTTGCATCGACTAAGAATCCAGACTACCAACGAGAACCGTCCACTAGAATCTAGTTAGGGTCATCGTGACATTTGTAGAAAACCGCCATGTCCATCCATTTTGCCATATCATGTTAGGACGTGGCCTAAAATGAGGGTATATCCAAGACTCCTGTGCTGTAAGAAATTGTGAGGATTAAATGTTCATCTTTTAAACATAGGAGGGGTCACTAAAATTTTATATGAGGCTAATTTTTCTTGGTTTTAGTTCATCTAAAGTAGAAATGACCTTATCAACAAGATGGATGGCATATAAATGTGTGTATATTCAATTCAATTTGATTAATTGAGTCAATTCGATGCAGATTGTAAATGAAAATTAAAATTGAATTAAAATTAATTTTTTAAATAATTGAATTAAATCATGTTGGGAAAGATTTGATTCCATTCCATTTGCTTGATTTGATTCGATTGATAAATTGTCCGTAAATTGAATTGTGTGCAGCCCTAACAGTAGGTGATCAGTTCTCTGCCTCTCTGCAATACATGGGGCAGAGACTCCATGATCGAAACCGTCCATCCTATAAACCCTACATTGTGTACACCTCCCAGAAAAAATGCACACCGTTAAAGTGATTTGGCCCACCATGGCCTAAAAAGGCCAACGGCTCTTATTCCATGCTACCAGACAGCGGCATCCATAAAATATTGATATATAGGGACCACTCATGATGAAAATCACTAGAAGACGGTCCGATCATAAAAGGATGGATGGCCCATCCAGGGCCACGTATCCCGCGGGCTACAATTAGGAGTGGCCCTCTTCAAGAACTATAATCTCGCGGGAGTTATGAGCGCTGGAGAGAGAGAGAGGCAATGCAGTGAAAATGAAAGTGGGAGTTATAACTGCTGTTCCCTTCAAGCAGTTGCAACTGAGAGAGAGAGAGAGAGAGAGAGAGAGAGAGAGGAGGAAAGGAGAGAGAGAGAGGAGGAAAGGACCCATGAATTTTACACATGTAATCGCAGCCAGCAAAGCTACAACATGGAAAAAGCAAAAAGTCTGCTTTTTCAGGACAAATTCCTTTGCTAGTAGCTTTCAGGCCCACCCTTTAAGCAGTTTTTCTTTTTTCCTTTTTGAGTTCTCATCCTGAAAAAAAAAAAAAAATCAAAATCAATGAAGAAACAGAAGCAAAGGGGATAAAAAGAAGAGAGAGAGAGAGAGAGAGAGAGAGAGAGAGAGAGAGAGAGACCCAAAAGGGCCAGCCCTTTCCCATTATTATCCATGGCTTGTAGCTTCATCTGACTTTTTGGGTGCCTTTCATTTCCCAAAGGAAGTGCCTTCTGACTTCAAAATCTTTCAAAAAGAAAAAAGAAAGAAAGAAAGAAGAAAAATATCACTTGGGTTTTGCTCCATTTGTGATGTAAACTGTAATTCCATCAGGTCTGTAGTTGTTTCATTGCATTTGAATGTTCAAGCTCACCTTAATTCAAGATTTCAGCATCTGAGTTTGTGTGAATTTTACTATTTTTTATATGGTTATGGTTCTTTTCAGTGATTCAAATGCTTGTGTTTTGAGTTAATGTGAATGCCATAGACAATTTCCGAGAACCGACCAACAGGCGCATGTACCACTATTTGTGGGACGGGGCTTTCCTAGCCACAGGATGCATCGAGGGGGGAAATAAGAAATAATCATTTTGATGTATCTTGTGGCTAGAAAAACCCTGTACCGCAAAATTGTGGTGCAGGCGCCTGTACACTATCAGTTCTCAATAAATTCAATGTTTTACAATATGGGATTCCGTGATTTGTGGTTTTTGCTATGATTCTGGTTTTTTTTTTTTCTTGTATTGATCCAATTGCTTTTGAGAGATACGTACCTCTTTAAAATGCATCTTGAATCAAGATTTTGGAATCTGGGGATGAAATTATTGCTGGTTTTATTTGAATTCTGCTGTTTATAATGCAAAGCCCTGCACCACAAAAAGTGGTTCAGGCGCCTGTAGGCAATCAGTTCTCAATTATGATGTGGGATTCTGTGATTTGTGCTATTTTTGCTGTGATTCTGTTTTTTTTTTCTTTTTTCTTTTTTTTCTTTTTTTTTTTGGGGGGGGGGGGGGGGGGGGGGGGGTGGGTAGTGATTCAATTGCTTATGGGAGACGTTTACCTCTTTAAACTGCATCTTAAATCAAGATTTTGGAATCTGGGGTTTGATGAAATGGTTGCTGGTTTTATTTGAATTCTAGTTATATAGCGCATAAATGCTATAAAACATCTAAATTCATGGTTTTACTACTACGGCTCTGATCGAATGAAAGGGATTTGCATGAACTTTTATTGTCTTTCTATCAAAAGAAAAAAGAAAAAAAGAAGGAACTTCTTTTTGTCTTGATTCTGTTTTTTTTTACCCCCAGTGATTTTAATTGCTTCCTTGAGATGGTTGTGTAGCTGTTTTAAGTGAATATAAACACTAGAAATTAATTCATGGGTTTACTATCTAGATCTGATGAAATAATGCCTGGAATTCTATCAATTCTGCTATTTTTGTTGTGAATCTGTTTTTTTTTTTTTTTTTTTCCTTCTTCCTCTTCTTCCTTTTCTTTTCCCTTTGAGGATATGTTTGGATGCGCAAATGAATTGACTTGCAAGTGTTCAGTTTGATCAGGAGGAAATGACAGAAAATAATGATGTCCTAGTATTCGTATGGAGGGATTGACCCTCAAATTGCAATTTGTAGCCATAACCTTAATGCTAAGGAAATCACAATTCTTCATTAGATGAATAATTGCAATTTCATTTGATAGTCCATCCAAACGCAACTCACCCAAGTGATTAAAATGCTTATAGACGTGCCCCCCCCTAAATCCCCTCAAATGAACTGTTTGTAGTTGCCAAATGGTTTTGAAGATGATAAGTTCTTTGAATCTTACTAGCATTTGATAGAGAATATGGGCATCTACTAAATCGAGATTTTCTACAAATGAATTTTCTCCATTTTTAACTCTACCATTGATTTTAGATTACATTCCATGCATTTCACTTTCACACTAATTTCCTTTCCTTATGGAAAGATGGGTGGAACTGTTTTCAGATTTGCAAAAGCACCTTTTTTGGCCATATTTTTCAGTCTCATGTGATGGTTCTCCAATGGCTAAGAGGAGGAATTGGCTTAATCTGCTGAAGAGATTCTTTGGTTCAGGGACAGGCACAAAGGCAGAAAAGGTAGAGATTTTGGTTGTGTTTGGATGCGCTATCAAATTGAATTGCAATAATTATTTCGGCAGAGTGGAAATGACCAAATTGTAATTACCTTATTATATAGAATAACCAATGAGGAAGTAGCCCTCAAATTGCAGTTACATTCGTTTCAAGTCCAACTTGAAAGAAATGTAATTGAAATTTGGAGACGGCTTTCTCAGTATGAATACTAAGGTAGTCAGTTACAATCAGCCATTTCAACTTTATTGTACTGATAATTGCAATTCAATTAAATTGTGCATCCAAACAATGCGATAACCACATGTTAATTGATTCTACATTACCTGGATTGGGTTGCTTTTCTTCCACCCTTTTATTAACTGAATTCAACTACTCATGATTGGATTCTTGTTAGAAGGACAAAAGGAGGAGATGGCTGTTTGGGAGGCTCAAGCTCAAACGCCCGCCTGCACTTACAGCACCACCGTCGCCAATGGAGAAGACACTGAGCGAAGCAGAGGAAGAGCATACCCAGCATGCCTTGGCTGTTGCCATTGCAACAGCAGCTGCTGCCGAGGCTGCCGTTGCAGCTGCTCAGGCCGCTGCCAAGGTTGTCCGTCTCACAGCCACCCCTTTATCAGTTTATCGATCTGACAAGAGAAGTCGTGAATGGGCCGCCATCAAAATTCAAACCGCCTTCCGTGGATATCTCGTAAGCACTTTCTATTCAGAATTCACTTCTCTGCTGTGTTTTCAATCATTTATGTAGTAAGGGATTACACATCTGGTCCATGGTTCAGTGATCCATACCTTTCATTTTTTGGTCCCACCATGAATGCACCATACCCCAAAAGTCTCTATGATCGGAAGATCCCATACATCGTATCTTTGGCCATTTTTTCAGTTAAATGTGCACGGTAGCTGTTTTCTTTTCTTAACCATCTATTTACAAGCCACTAATCTAAAGGTTAGGATTGTTCCATTCACTAGATCTTTCGGCGGCTAATAAATCCATTGGGGCCTATCAGATCAATGGTGCACAAATTGTACATATTACATGCATATCTTATTGATATCCTTGCTCAAGGATCATATAATTCCTCTTCCTGGATTACCATCTTTCTCTATCCTATTGAAACATCAAGAATTCATCAATAAGCTTGAAATGGCTATATTCCTGAATCCAATTTATTGAGTCGCATTTTTTTTCGAACTTTTATTTGTTTTCAAGCCAACTGTTTCACGATCTCTTAAAGATATTAAGAATTAGTTGGGAAAAAAATCAGAACTACACAGTTTTCTTTTTTTCCGGCAACTGCTAGTGCTTTGATTCATTTTTTGGACTGAACCGTTTCTTAATTTCAATGAAAGAATTCTTCTTTTGAGGAATTACATGGGCCCTCTGGCAATATAAGTGGGGCCCATGATTGGTGATCCAGACTCTGATTATCTGGTGGTCGGTCCCTACTGCAGATAGGCCTCCCAAAAGAATCTCCCAGATTGGAATATCCAAAATATCAAATGACTAGTCTTTTTTTTATGGCAAATGTGGATCCTTGCTGCACTTTTCCTTAACCATCTATGATCAGGCCATCAATCGAAGGACTTGGATTTTCCCATCTGGGATTTTTCATGCATGTTGGGCCCCAACAGAATATACAGACCAAAGGGCCCACTTGTAGAGAATCTATGACATTAGATCAATGATCATATATTTCTTCATATGTGTTTCCAGCTTTGTCTTATGTGCTGAATTTTGGCAGTGTTTGATCTATGAATTCATCTGTGGGGGTGTTGCAGGCAAGGAAAGCATTGCGGGCATTGAAGGGGTTGGTGAGGCTTCAAGCTTTGATTCGCGGTCGAGCTGTGAGACGCCAAGCGACCACTACTCTTAGGAGTTTGCAGTCCATTATAAAGATCCAGTCACAGGTTCGTGCAAGGAGAGAGCGGACAGTGGAGGATAGTCATAGTTGCAAAGACATACAACAGGTTGACAAGCAAAGTGAGGAACTGGGAGACATGAGAAGAAGGGTGAGTGACCAAAAACTACTGTTTTTTTTGTGATAGATGGTTGATGGTACAAATTGAATTTTTGCTTCTTCTTCTTCTTCTTCTTCTTCTTCTTTTTTCTTTTTCTTTTTTTACCTTTTCTTTTTGGTAGTTAAGCTAGGTTGAACTTGAAACCTCAATGTTGAAGCTGAAAGTGTCTACCATTGAGAAATGGGTTTGAGCTCAAATTGGCCCATGCTGGTCTTGGACCTATGAGCTTCACATTAGTATCACAACAACCGATTGAGATAATACGAAACTCTAACCAGAGATTTTAGGTTCGATCCCTAGTAGAGTCGCCATTTTTGTTCATAACAATAGTCTTTTGTTAGTTAGGATTTGATATTAGAATGATATTAATGATTGATGACCCCATTGTTAGGATATGCTCTCAAAACAAGCCATGCAAAGAGGCTTTTATTAATCTGGGAACAAGATACATTCTAGGCTATGGTCTAGCACAAGCCCTTGTTACATCTTTGGTGAAAACCCTTGATTAAAAGGTAAAAGCATAGGAGCTGCTCTGTTGTATGGTACAAAATAGCATAAAGGTCCTAATCTACGGTCCATCTTTAAAGTGTTTGGATCATCAATCTGGCTGGGGAGACTCATGATAGCGTTAGTGTACACTAGCCTAATTACCCCAGCAATGCCATAGGTCTCACATGCTAGAAATGAAGTAGAGATATGCCCTCTAGCACCCACCATTTGATGATAGAACTGTCTACACCTAGCACATATGCTGTAATAGGTCTACGCCCAAGCACAGAGAGTCGGGCTGGGTGAAAGATTGCTCGCAAGCTATTGCGCCAATTGTCCTTGGAAAGGGCTAAGAAAGTGCTCCGCACTTTAATATAGATGTTTTAAATTGTAATAGGTCTACATCTGGGCACAAAACCCTATCTTATGGGAGCTTGGCGCATGGCACCATGGCTTCCCTTGAGAGGCCTAGCATATGGTGCGTTGTCCTCCAAGTGGAAAATGGAAGTGTACAAGCATGTGGGCTCACTTGGATGAGCATCTGCACTTGGAAGACCCTAGAGAGCTAGTCTAAATGCCTTGGAGTATCTAACCTAAAATGAGTTTAGGGGGGTATTTATAGGCCCGTGGGGCTTGGATTTCTCACCCATTAGGCAGTGCACACATCAAACCTCCTGATTGGTCGGTGAGATACCCAGAATTAGATGACCCTATGGTAACACTTACACCTTGGTAATCTGTCGCTAAGTGCTCCATGCCTGGCTCAAAAGGTTAGCTAAAGGGTTCGCTCTTTAAAGTAGGAACCTAAGTACAGTTTGTTGGTGCAGGTGAGCTAGAGTCGAATTGGATAGGCATAAGGGTGTCTTTCGACGCATGAAGGGTCATTTGGGAGAGTACCAAACTCTATGTCAACATACCCCTACCTAGGTGCAAATTGGGGAGCATTTGGTGCATAACCAACTACACGTCAGTATCATTAGAAATGGTATTTTCTTCCATTTTCACTTAGGAAGTTGATAAACTATCTAATCTATAGAATTTCGATGAATTTTTAGTACACATTGGTCTGCAAGATTTGCTAGCCCAATTGGAACCCCTCCACACACACACACACACACAAATATAAATGTCAATGAGGCACATGTGTAGGACATCTGAGCCATCTATTGTTGGATCTGATTTGCGAAATTGAAGGACCGTACAGTGCATCGACTATGGAGATCGAATTATCTGAATAACCAACGTACTTGATTGGGCCATTATTCTTTGATCTGGATCTTCAGCAACTAGAACAGCCATATAGAAAACAGGAGATAGGAATTCGTTTTCTATCTAGTTCCCGATTGGAGACCCAGCATTCCTTAAATAAGAATTCATAGATAGGTATTGCAGTGTTTGAAACCCATCACAACACTACAATCCCTCTTCTCCACACGAATAGGGTAGATAGAGTCCATGTTCGACCACAATACTGCAACATGGCAGTTTAGACACACCACCCCTCTGTTATTTCTTATGAGATCAAGACTGTAGTGGGGTCCACTGGTCAGTCCACTCATATTCCTAACATCTGTATTAGATCTGGGTCCTTGATCAGTTGGGCCCACTATATAGAAAACTTACATCTATCAGATGGGTGCACCATGTAGTTGATCTGTATGGAAATTCAGGCCTTTCAAATATTAGGTAGGCCAATGAACGATCTAAAAGAGTTAGCAATTTTTTATGCAGTCAATTATCCATACATGTATGACCTACCTGATAATTGATCGGCATAACGCTTTGGTAGAACGATTTACATGGTGTGTGTCATGTATGATACATAATTGTGATGCCGAGCAAACAATCTAGGTTAGCGTTTTTGTCTACATGTAGAAGTGGTTGTTGGCTAACAAAACTAATGAGGACATCAGACCCTTCAAGGTATATCAACGAAGGAAGTGAGTGCCGCAGGCATCTTCCTTGTGGCTAGATGATTGTTGAAGAGCATTGAAGACCCTACACATGTGATTTGGCACGTAGAGGACCCCACAATGGGAAGACACGTGTGTAGGAAGAACCCAAGAAGAGCATGGAGCATGAGTTGAAGAGGAGCAAAAGAAGATCGAAGATTATTGTCAGGCGCCTCATCGAGCGCCCGACCGTTGTCCATCACGTGCGCCCGAATGTCTCTAGACGTTTTGGACTATCTTCGGGCGCCCGACGTCCTGCCCGAAGATCGCGTGAGTTGCTTTTTTTTTTAAGTTCGTTTTATTATTTTTAGGGATAGTTTGGTCTTTTCCTTTCTTAGTTAATGCTAATTTAAGAGGGTTAAGCCTGAAACTCGAATTTTAGTTGTTATTGGATAAAAAAGAGCCTTTTGGTTGCCTCCTCTTCTTTTCTATGTGGATCTCCATTCTTCTTCTCCAATCTTCTTCCTCTTTCTTCCTCGTCTTCTTCCTCCAACATTCTTCTAAGGTCTGTTCTTCCCTCTTTCTTCTAACCTTACTTTCTCTCATTCTCCACAACCCTAAGATCTGAGATTTGGTCCCAAAACCCTAATTCTCAGATTTTGATCCTCTAATCCGAGAAATCCTTTGATTCCCCGGACTAGTGAATCTCATTGCACGTTTGGATCATAACCATGCAAGATCGGGAGGTTTCATCCCTCGCTGGATCCAATCCACACAATACTTGAAATCCTGACAATGTGGTTGTGATGATAGCCCACATTATTGCATGTGTCCTTTTGATTTTCTTAGATTATGATGGTGATTTCTGAATATTTTGTTGTTATTGCTTTTGTTATTCCGCTGAATTATCCATGATCATATGCATGCATCATAATTAGGTTATCCTACATAAAAAACTCTAGTCTTTCAACACATATTATCTTGAGCTTAATGGAATAGATTAATACAAGAGAGCTTCTATGAGATTTAAGCCATTTCATCAAGTGGGCCCTACAGTATATGTTTTGTGTGGACTGAAAAATCAGGGAGTCATAAACATGCCATTGTGGTTTTGATGTAGGACAAGTAAAGGATGATTCAATCCAGAATCACACAAATTCAACTTAGGTGGCGTTGATTGGGCAAAAGCGGCCTAAATACTCACCATAGCTTCCAACGGCCATAACTTTGCAATTGGGTATTTGTTTCACGCATATAATATACCGTTGGAAAGCTATCAATGAGCCCTACGCCCTGGCCAACAACCTAAGGTTGGTTGGCCCCCAAATAGCTTCAAAAAATTCAATGGTTTTAAGATTCAAATTGGGGTTTTAAGTTATAAACTTATTATTGACACTGAGGTGTTGGTATCAATTTCCAAAGGGGGGGTGGCTAACATTGCTGTGTAACTAACACGGTGGGTGGGTGTACTAACCCCAAAAAAAAAAAAAAAAATTATAACGTTATTATTTTTAGTAAGTTCCATCTTTTCTATTTTTGAGTCCGGTTGCAGTCTGGAGTCTTTGTTTTGGCCATCTAAGGGTTGCAAGCTTTAGCAGGATCAATCTTTTTACTATATTTAGTAATTTTTACTATTTCAGGAAAGTTTCCTAATTCAAGACAAATTAGCGATTTAGGGCTTTTTTGCTTATATAAGCACATCAAATACGTTGTAATTGGAAATTCATTGAATAATATCAATTTTATTTCTTGTTTTTTAGAGATTTTATCTTTCCTTGTGGATTCAAGGGCTATTCTTAAGAAAAAGATGGTGATCTCCTCTTCTATTCACTCACCCGTTGTGTTAGGTTTGCCTGCAAGATCTAGGCCTTTTCAACATGTGGTCCCAATAGTGTATGTTTTCTTGTGGCCTGAAGATAGGGAATCTGGTTGCCATGCCGGCCAACACCGTACTTTGATGCCGACCATTGTAATCCTTCTCAACAGCCTATTTCATAACACGTGCAGCCACCTGATGACTGGATGCATATATGCACTTTGGTGCCCACCTGATGGACCACCTAACGTGGCTCAGACATACAAAGTTTTGAATCCAAGATGTCCTATGGAACTGCCCCATCCAAACAGGACTGTTGAATTCCATGAAATTTTACTCATCTTGTTCTTAGGAGGTGAAAATCCTCCCATGAAATTCTAACTCATCTTTGTTCTTGGGAACTGAAAATTTTGTCTAGGAAGGTGATAATCCTCTGATTTTCGTAGTGCTGATGCTGTTTGGTCATCACAGATATTATAACAGAATAGCTAAAATGGTGTGGACTGCTAGCAACTGTTCTGAAATGTTTTGTGCATCGTTGATGTTTTGACAGCTCGAAGAAAACAGACAAAGATGGGATGACAGCTTGCTATCAAAGGAAGAGCTTGAAGCCATATATCTAAGCAAGCAAGAGGCTGCATTAAAACGTGAACGTGCATTAGAATATGCATTTGCTCGTCAGGTAATTCCACATTGTTTTTACATTCAATACCATCAAATTGTTCTTCTCCTCTTTCTTCTACTCATTTCAAAATCTGCATTTTTTCAAATTACAATTTGGCAAACACTAACCTCTAAGTTTTTAATCAAGTAATCAATCTCCGAACACGTCTCACGTGTGAAAGATATACACCATTCGTCTATTGTGGACTGCCTTGGATAGCCCATGCCAAAAATGACACCAAACAGATGATCCTATCCATCCATTCAAGGATTTTTTTCATCTACTTTCTGGTTTTTGTTGGGCATTTGTAATCCTCAAAAATGCAATTAGTGGCTAAGTTCACCAAAGCAATGTGATTTTTGTGGTATGTGTATCTCATTTATGTGGGGACCCAATAGTTGAAAGGTCCAGATCTTGAATGCTTGATAAGTTTTTTATTTTTTTATTTTTTAGGGTTAGTACACACATCCCACTGTTGGTACACACACCCACACTGTTAGTCACACTTCAATGTTAGCCACCCCCCATGTTGAGAATCAATACCAGGACCTCTGTGTTGAAACGAGGTTATCTTCACTCAGTCTACCACTCTCCCAAAGGTGTGGGTGTGAATGCTTGATAACTAAGATAGCATTGATAGCACTGGATCCTCTCTCTCTCTCTCTATGAGGTTCGCTAGGATCGCTTGCCTCTTATGCTTTGCCACTTGATTATCCCAACCATTCATCTGGTAGCTCTCACAAATCACGCTCCATGTGGCGAAAATTTCACCAATCAGAGATCATAACCATAGGTGCGTATGGCATCGACTGTGGGATCTCCAATCAGTAGGATTTTTTTCCCATGTGACCCACCTGCAGTGGGCCCCAGTAGATAACTCGAGATCACCACGTGGTGAAAAAACAGTAAGCATGCTAGCCAAATTCTTCCTTTGCCTCCTCTAGTACTGAGTCATCTTTTCTTCAGGAGAGGAGGAATGCTCAAAGAGCAACTCCATCAACAGCAAAAGAATCAGAAGCCGAGCGGCTAAACTGGAGATGGAGCTGGTTAGAGAAATGGGTCGATGCCCAACCATGCAAAAGACGGCTAGAAACTACCCACGATCAACCACACCGGCTTTCTGATGCAGTTGCTCACTTTGACTGTATACATAGAAATGAAGGGGAAGAACCCAAATGTAGGAGGAGACTTCAGATGCATGAAGAATATCTTGGATCAAAGTCCCCTTCACTTGCAAGAAAATCATTCCATCTACCGAGACAGAGCTCGATCAGGGACAATGAATCCTTCTTGAGCTCTCCCGGCATCCCAAGCTACATGGCGTCAACAGAGTCTGCAAAGGCAAGGGAGAGATCGATCAGCATGCCAAAACAAAGGACGGGAGTCCTAGATACTCATTCCGATCCCAATTCATCATCCGATCACGATAAGCTCTCTCCAAGCATCAGTAAGGTTACCATAAAGCATCCCAGTCCTCATCAGAGATCCCCACGGTTGAAAGGCCTCGCAGGTCCCGTCAAATCTGAAAGGTCGTTGAAAGATCTGAGTGTTGATTCCAGCTGCTCATTGCTGAACTGGGATAGACGAACTGCTTTTAGATGATTCTTTTAAAAGACGAGGGAATGAGCAGACTAATCTCTTTTTTTGTTATATCTGATTGAAGGCCACGACGATGGTTTTGACAGTAGAGATTATACATCCAAGTTCATAGGATGATCCAAAGAAAAAATGAGCTGACTTGACGCAATCAGAATCATTTAGGGCTGCAATGAAGCAGATGCAGCCTTGGGTTTCAATAAAGTTGGATTGATGGTTATCTTAGATATCTGAGAAGCGGATTTCAATTCTTTAGAGGATTTTCTCTATTGTTTTTAGTGATCTTTGGGTGAAGGATATGATGTTTTCATTAAAAGGTGTGGTTTGGAGTGTTGGAGGAGTTACAGTGGGAATTGTATTGGTTTGCAGCACAGCATTTGTATCTGTTATTACAGTGTACATATCTTTTATTATTGTTGAGAAATGTTGTGTGTTCTCAGAGCATTGTAAGTTATAGCGCTACTAGTTGCATTGGAACACTTAGTCCAATCCATTGATGTAGGTTGTTCATTAGATCAAACCCGCATTTCATGGGCAACCATGCAAACATCTCATCAATCTGACTAGCAATGACCATTCAATCAATGGCCTTTAATATGGATGGTCAAGATTGTTTACACAAATAGGTCAAACAAATAATTTGATCCATCTAGCTCTTAGGTCCCATCTTGTACTGCTTATGGTTCTAAAGAATTTCGTTTGTTAGGTAATGTTGTTAGAGTTTTGGAATGCAATGAAAAATAAAACTTTTCTGTGAGTTCGAAATATGTTAATCAAGTTCTAAGGATCACCATTTAGATATTATCAAGCTTCTACCAAGAATCAAATTAAAAAAATTCTACATTCACAGATACATCTTAATCAGTGCTGTAAAAGAAAATGCTTGATTATCGATTTGCACCTTAAAATTAGAAGGATCTCTCCCATATCTATTGTAGATGAGGAAAGGAAGTAAACCAACATGCAAACTTAAATTGGGCTAGGGTGGGTGCGTTGTTTGACTAACCGTGTGTCTCGCCTGCTAGTCCAGTTGGAAGATGCCTAGGCGTTTCAACAGAAGGTCTCAGGTTCGAAATGCTAAGGAGACACACTAACCCCACCAGTGGGTGGGTGCATCGTGTGACTAACCGTGTGGGTGTATTGCGTAGCTAATAGGGTGGGTGTGCTTCATGACTAACAAAAAAAAAGGTTGGGCTAGGGTATTGCATGAGTAACACATGAACAATGGACCTTGCACATGAGGACATGGATGTAGGAAAGGAGGAAAGAACCAATCTCTCTCTTCCCCTTTAGATAGGATTTAATTTATAAGAAGTAGATAGGGTTTCAGGGAGAAACATAGTATGGTGCTCCATCACTTTCCAGACTGGGATATCGCCCCACTATATATAAAGACTGCAATCCTGTCTAACCATGTATATAAATTTACTCCATCCCTTTATTGTACATGGTTACCCATTCTTGATACAATTTTCATGCAGATCAAGTGATGAACCACAATATCTTAACCGTTAGAATTACCATCAAATGTGATGAAATCATTTTAGCAGTTGAAAACAAAAAATTAACAGATGAAAACATTTGTAAAACCATTTGAAACTTTTGTAGTATTGGTACCCATGAAAAATCACTTGATGAATAATATGATCTACTAGATCTCAACCATAAGAGTGTTCTGAGAGACTAATGGATCCTTTGTTGGATCATATGAACCTCATCTATATTCTAATGCATGAACCCATCAACACCCACATATATGTCGCTGCAATTAATTCTACGAAGCGAGCCAAAGCACATTAGATCAAAAACATAAACTACCCCTACATTCTCAAGTCTAAGGATTAGTCAAAGGAAGTACATACACAAGTAGATCTAGACTAAGGATGATGAGTCTCTTGACCCAGAGACTTGGTATGATCCTCCAATGCAACTATCCAACGGGTCCAATACCAAGATCCCATTCCCAACACTCCTGCATAGGGCAGTGCATAAGTAGATTGACTCATCGTTAAATCACGACGATGAAGGTCATCCATCCCAACTCGCCATTAGTTACCTCACACATGATGACCACGTAAGAATAATAGCAACCACAAGTCTCTCCTAAGGCTCAACAGAGATCATTGTGTTCCATAATCATGTTCACAAGGACACATGGTTAAAATGATCTACAAATAAAATCATCAACTTTACAGTTATGATTAACACATTCTCTTTGAAAGGCATACGACACTAGCGATCTTAACCATTCCATTGATGGCTTGAAAAAGGAATAACTATATAAAATAAGTCCATATAAAGGATTAGTTGGACCATCGGATCAGTGTGATTTTTGTATGCTATGGTAGCTCATGAAATGTGTTCGGAACTTAATGCACAGTTCTGATCGAGAAATTGGACCATCCATGTGAACCACCTCAACTTAGGAGTACTAGAGCACTTCTGGTTATTATTGATTGTTGCTGCTGTTGCTGCTTTGAGAAATGCTCGCATCCAACTGGTTGGACTGTTAATTTACCGTCCAATCAGCGGATTTTCCTTATCCTATTATGTTCGTCGGACAATCAACCCCGTCCGAAAGGTTATCCCGACCATGAGGATCACCATATGCAGAAATCAGCATAATCTACCAATTGAGTAGGCCACACCAATCTTTCTTTTATTTTATCAATGGGTATCCGTTGTTTTCTATGATGTGGCCCATGTAAATGAGTAGAATGGGTTGATTTTTTTTTTTTTTATTTTTTTGGCACTAAATGGTATTTATGGTAGCCAACCTATTGGTTGGTTTGGATTAACGCACATGTGAAGGGTTGGAACTTATCCACTGGTCTGATGGTGATCAAATGTCCAATCGCTTGGATTTCAGCATCTCTCCTTTTTTTTTTTTAGTTTGAACAGTTGGGATTGATTCATCAGCCATGGATTGGTCTGATCCATCCCCTATTTTCTATTTCTTTTAATTGAACTGGTGTGCCAAACTAGCATTCAATTGGGGTATTATGTCGATGCTTGGGCTGAATTAAGGGCATTGCCTTTCAATTGGGTGATCATGCGGTGCACGTGGGGCCCACCTTATTAGCCATCCAGATCATTCTTCTGTTGGGCCACGCTGTACATTGATGAACTTGAACTACTGTCACTGGACATTCCCATCCATCGATTGTTACCTCAGCTGCAACTGTTGGGCCAGCCCTATTCATCAGACCGGGAGCCCTGTTTGGTTGCCACTTAAAAAATGATTTCATCTCATTTTAGCCAACAGCGTGTATTAGAGATCATAGTTTAGGCTGTGTTTGGTTACACCAAATATCATGAAATTTCATGATACTCTGCACCAAATTAGACTAATTAACTGTAAATATAGCATGAAATTTCATGATATTTTGTGCAACCTAACACCTCACATGAATTATGGGGTTATTAAGATTACTTCTAATTCTTATCAAAACCTCTAAAACATAATTACTGTTAGCTAAAATTAGATATAAATCAAACAGAGCCTCTCATTTTTAAGTGGCAACCAAACAGAGCCTCAAGATATAAATAAATAAAGGGGGGGGGGGGGGGGGCGGCATTGTAAATAGATAGGGCTTGCAATAATGGATATTTTGCAGCTTTCCTGGGTCTGAGCCGAAATCATGGGCATTTTGGCACAGTCATGAATGAAATCTAAAAGCAGTTTTGTCATGTAGATGTTTTTTCTTCCTTCTTTCTTTGAAAGATTAATCATCGGAGTGATAGTAATTAGTGTGTTTGGATGCACAATTCAGTTGAATTGCGAAAAAAGGGTAAATAACCAAATTGCAAAAATCAAACGGCTCAAACATTTGGATCTAAAGAGTTTTTTTTTTTTCCCACAAGGCCCATTACATGAACCATTGGGTCATTGATAGAAGACCCTATCCCACAACTAAAGCCCCAGGGTATCCTATTGCAGTACATTCTGAATGTATTCTAGCAAACCGTAGTGTGATATCCACCCATGCCATATGCATATAGAGGATCTAGGCTTTTCTGCAATTACTTTACAATCAAGACTTGAAAAGGAAGACCACACATCGATCTCTAATTCATCATTATGAGCACCAAGGAAACATATTAACACTCATCATTTCCTCCTGATTAAAGCAAAATTTTGCAAATCAATTCAACTTCGCAAATCAATTCACCTGTACATCCGAACACAGCCATAGATTTCTAATTGTGAAATCACCTTGAGCTTTTTTGTGAGGTTCTTTATCACAATCTTAGCTTTTCTCATGATTGTTGGCGCCAGGAATGGAGAGAATCCGAAATTAAAACGGCAGTCAATGCAGAAGAATCTGCCATCTTCTGTCTAGTCCGGAGCAACTGTTTTCATTTTCAATGGACTGAGATGGCAAGTGGGGTCATGGTGCAGCAGCATATAGATAGATGGATGCCTGCACCATCTTCTCATGCATTTCTTTTCCAACGCCCACATACCTGTAGTGTGAAATCAGAAGAAGAAACTGCAAAGTGCAGAATTCTCGTATGACTTCTTCCGCCCATAGTCGTGTTGCATGAACACCTCAATTTGATTTAAACACCAACAGCTGCTCACCTGTTGGTCATTAATCCTTTCCAACCATGAGATTTTCACAAAAAATGCAGACCGCCTAAATAACCATAGCAGCCTGATTCTCAGGCCATTGAAAACGTCCACCAGTTCAACGTTCTGGGTCTTGTGACGGCACATTCTGGGGAACCTACCCTTGCAGTTAGCTTCTGCAATTCTATTTTTTAGTTTGAACTCTGGCTTAAGATTAGGACGGCAACTTGGGCTCAGATTGAAAAATGTCAACCCTATTTGAATTTGGGTTGGGTTCAGGTTGAGCAAATTCAGGTCAGATTAGGTTGGGATGGAAATAATTATGTGTATTTGGTCGGTTTGGGCAGGTCGGGCCAGGTAGTAAATAGAGGACTTCGGGTTGGGTCAAGAATAATGGACTTCAGGTTGGGTTCGGATTGGGCATCTAGTGTTAGAATCAGTCGGGTTGGGTCCTCTTGAGATGAGGTTGGGCCCAACCCGCCCAGTTGCACCCTTTTGAGGATGAAGAAAACACATCCACATTTTCAAACAAAATGGCATTCACATTTCAAACTCGGATTCCCAAGTTTCACAGAAGTCAACTACTTAAATAAATTTTCAATAAAGACCCAAAAAAATCCCTGCCCATAATAAACTCATCTGTTCAGGTTTCTTCCATAATCATACACATGTAATGTGTGGAATTACATGGAAAATCCAAAAGACTGATACACATGTAATTTTTGGAATTACTTCGAAATTCCAAAAGATCAATGAGCAAGGCAAGTACCTAGAGCGGAATTCCCCATGCAGTTTTAGCACATTCTTCAACTCAGCCGTATTTTTCTTGCCACATCTACCAGTTTTCAAATTCTCCAAATGCACAAAAACAGCTCTCTGGAACTTGCACTCAGAAAAGCGTCTACATACCTGATCACCGCTTCCGCTCAGTACGCCATTTATAGACAGATCTGGTAGTCGGGCATACAAGCTCGTCTTCACGTAGCTTCCGCTTCTGACCCTTTTTCTGTTTCCAATAATACATGCGATGCAATTACTACATGATACTAGCCATACAGGAAATTATCAATGAAATAAGAAATGAGGTAAAGTAAGGCTGCAACTCAGGCTCAGGTCAACCCAGATCCCATTGAACCAACCAAGTTTGGGTCGGGTTGTCAAAGTCCTCGAGTTGGGTTCAGCTTGAGCAAATTTGTATCAGGTTAGGTTGGGGTGGGTTCAGGTTGAGCAAATATGTGTCAGGTTAGGTCGGGTTGGGAATAATCATGTGTTTGGGTTGGGTTGAGTACGGGTCGGGTAGGGTCAGGTCTAGTATAGAGGACTTCGGGTTGGGTTCAGGTTGGGTTCAGGTTGGAATTCGGGGCAGGTCAGGTTTTCAGGTTCGTTCCTCTTCAGGTCGAGGTTGATCTTCAAACCAACCCATCCCGCCCGAGTTGCACCCCTAGGAAAAAGGAAAGAGAATGAATTTTTTATTTAAATACCTGTAGTTCCTTCTGCAAGGTCATGTCCATGTACAGCTTTTCCAGCTGGTTTACTCTCTTCTTTCTAACCTCCAACTCTCTGTATGAAGAAGCTGTTTTCCTGTGCGGAAAGGAGCAAAGTTGGATGAAACTGGCAAAACGCTAGAGTTTTATGGTCACGGATTCAATACCAGCATCAAGGAATCAAAACTCGGTTTCGGAGTGCAACTTGCCCAAACATCAAAACCATGAAAACTCATGCCAAGTGAGTCAGAATCTTTCCAACTTGTTCCGACTCAGTCAGAATACACGAGTGTTTCAGGGTTGACTACGTTGACCGCCAAAACTGAGCTGATTTGACCTCGGCCTAAATTTAATTCCATCGCCAGCATACCCACCAAGAAACAATTGAAAAGACTACACTGCATGTTTTTTAAAGGTACTAAAGGCATATTTGGATGGGGCCTACAGGATCAAATCAGATAGCATATCCCCAATCCATTTCGCTTTGTTTGAAATGGGAAACAAGATGAAATGGATTGGAGAGTGGCACCTTTGCCACTTCCAGACAGGACTTTGCATAGAATCCAAACACCCTATGTTGCAGATTCAAATGGTTCTAGATTTTTTACAGTAAAAAATTCTTCCCCACACACAAACAGTCCTTAAGCATACGAACTCGACCTTTTCAGAAGTTCTGTAATTGTCGCCATTCCATAACATTCAGATACTTTCTTGTCGTGTTTAGTCTCAATGCATAAAGTAACCAGTAGCTACTGTTTATATAAAGGGGCTTAGTTCCTAAAGCTGCGCCAGCACTTTCAGTATCAAATATTTTTTCATGTCTTCCTGCTTCTGATTTCCCGTCAAATTGAAACACCAATCATGTACTCATACACACATACATCTATGAATAGATGAATGCATAAACCTTCCTTATGGTTTCTCTAAACCAATTTCATATCTATGAACAACAGGTTTGATCAGACAACTCCTAAATGCCTATTGATAATGATACAAGCAAGGGAACCAAACCTCTAGGGCCCATTTGGTTACCATCAAAGTTCTGTTCGTAGAGGCTATTCTAGACACATTTGCTCCAGCTAAGGGCTGTCTTGACAGGCTATTCTGTTGCCATGAATCATGACAACTCTCTGTCAAACACCTTGGAATAGAATGGATGGGCAAGCACATGTGACACATTGGCACCTGCAGACATGTAGCAAATTTGGGTTGCTTGAAGATCTACAGTTCGCACGTGTGGAACGTATGGGGCACTTGAAGATGAACAGTGGCACATGCATATGCAGAACAGCACATTTTACACATGAGGTGATTGATGATTGATGGGGCACATGTCGGACCCGTGGTACATGTGGGGCATCACCATGTGGTTCAGTAGCAAGTTGAGTGTAGTCCGATCATGTAATTTATTGACAATGTGATTGTATAAAAGTGTTTCCTATGTTTACTTTATTGGGATGAGGTTGGATAAGAGCATTTCTACTTTTTTAGAGATTGCGACAAACCATGGGTAGTGTCTCCAACAGTCACCTGTCCGAATAAGCTTATTGGGATAGAACTTTGAAGCTTGGACTGCCTCCCTCCCTCTCTTTCAGGGGAGTATCTAGGTATTGCATCATGCACTCATCTGCATAAAAGCTAAAAGGCATCCTCTAGTTCATGCCCAAAAAATCCCCCCTTTGCAATTTTCAAATATGAAAGGAATCAAGCAATATGTTTGTTCAAAAGCAAAAATGTTACTTGCTGAACTTAAGGAATGTTTCTTACTTTTTAATTTTTTCTGGGATATCCTCAGAAGCAGGTAACTTTCCCCTTTGCAATTGTGATTGTATTTCTTTAGCCTCTTCCCTGAAAGCAAAGAATACAGAATAATCCTTCCTAAGAGTCATGATCATATATCAATTTAGAAATAGAATAACATCAACAGTGATTCCTATGATATAGCAATACACAAATGAAAAGTCTCTTGCCCAACAAACATGTGCTTCGAAATGAGTTCAGTCCTGATGCATACACATTTTTCATGGTGACACGGACACCCATGATTACCCATGCATTGATCAGGATATATATCCCAACCTCAACTTTGCCTAAATATTCATCTACTTGAAAATTTGAAGTTCAATCTAGTGTTGGAGACATGGCACAAAGGATGGTTTTTGAAGAGACATGGCTGTAGTTTGGAAACCAACCCAAGGCTCACCCAAGTTGACTTGACCTAGTCACTACTGGTCACTAGATCAGCTCAAATCCAGTTCCTTTAGACACTAGACTACAGCATAGTTTTTTTATTATCATTAATTGCTCTCCAAAATAATTTTTTGGAGTCTCTGGTGGGCTCCGACAAAAGAGACCCACTACCTTTTATTTTATTTTATTTTTCAATTTTTCATGGTGCTTGAGGTCCCTAGCAAATTGATAAAAAGGGCAGCACACTTGGGTGGATTTGAAAGATATATTGTCCCATGTAATCACACTCACGCCTCCATTTTGCAAACAATACCCTTGAATATGTGATTATGGACTACTCTCAAGTGCTTTTAGATGGATTTAGGTCAAAGGACCAAACATAGAGGAAGCTCTATCCAGGGAGTGTGCTTAGAGGATGGTCAGCAAAATGTATTAGCTAGATGCTTCAGGTGTGGTGCAGCCAGCTGATGGGAAGGATTTGCCCAAATGTAAGCATAAGAACCACAAACAAAGTAAAAGAAACAATTCATAAATTTTATTCAATTCAAAGGTGCCTTGAAACTACTCATGAAAGGCCCTTAAATGCTCCTTAGACGTACAAAGGTGGGTTCATAATGTCATTAACAACCATTGACTTATCACAAAAATGGAAAGGTAATAAAAAGATGCTTAAGAGAAAAGTATGAATTTAAAAAGATTTGGATGATTGATTTTGCATAACTAGCAACCTAATTAGGAGGCTTGGGCCTCCTTATTGATGGGTCAGGTGTGGGGCTTGGGCTTGCGCCTAATGGACTTGGGCCTAGCCCATGAATCCTGGCCCCGTTAGGCCTGCATCAAGGTGCTAGGCTGAAACATAACTTCGACCATGCCTCAACATTGAACATCCTAGTGAAGCATTTCAGCTTCAGTTGCAGAGCAGATTGAAAGATTCCCAACACCAACGAGACACTAACTGTCATTGGGAGGTGAGATTTTTTTTTCCAGATGCGCATTCCTTTCTTTCCAAATGCCCCATAACACTGCAAGCAGCATCATATCCCACATGATAGAGCCACGGGTGGAAAACGGCCCTTTTTCCCCACCCTACTATCAAGTCATACACAATATGTTAAGAACCTATGCCAATCCACCTTGCAACTTTCTACCGAATGGAGAGGTGACAGCCTCTTTGTGCCCTTTGCATAGAAAGCACAAGTTTGGAATTGCCACATTCCTCTTCTTTATCGAACATTAAGATCCTTTTAGCCATAGCAACCCAATGGAAAACTTGGATGGGTGGCATGGAAGCTTTCCAAGCCTCCACCAACGGAGAGAGATTTGTTTGTCTCCACCATGGATTTCATAAGAAGCATCGAGGATAGAGGATCATTCTTCAACCAAATTCCTTACTTTCTTATCTTCCATCAATGTCTTCTTTTTTTCTTTTTCTTTTTCTTTTTTTCTATTTTTTCTTTTTTAAGGTAACACTACCAGGGATTGAACCCTGAATAACTCACACACAGTACACTGTCTCCACCAACTCATCTACCAAGCTGGAGACTCTTACACCAATATGTCAATATGCATATCATATAATTTAAGCTGCCACCCAATGAGACAATAGAAGACCATATTTAGTGTACCATCTTCTGAATGAGCTGATTGCTCTCCAAATATCTAAGCCCCCATTCCTTGATGGAACACACAAGAACTACCACCATCCGATTCTCCATCTATCCTAAAAATAACTAACAACCATAGTGCATTTAGTTCATCATTATATCTCCAACACCTCTAGCTTAAAAGAGTCTAAATTTCTTCTCTTACTCTCCCCACTCTTATAAATCCATCCCTTTTGACTTCTGAACTTCCACTCACTTTACAAGGTGGGACTTGCCCCCTCCATCTTTCCCTTCACCAAGAAAATCTCTCTAAAGCTTCTCGATTCCTCTAGCAATTTTCCCAGGCATTCTGATAGAACTGACTTAATGAATACAATTCTCTCCCGAGAGATAAATAAGGCTTGAGTTCCATGGGGACTCAAGTTCTTAACTGGAGATTCCGCATATCCAAATGACCCTTAGGGCATGTATGGATACAAGGAAAACCATGAAAATCCAGGGAAATGGAAAAGATTTTCCATTTTTTGTGACCATTTGTGTTAAGATACGAGGTGACCATTGGGAGAGGAATATGAGATTTGCACTTGTTATCCAAAAAAAGACCCCTAAAAATGGAATCCATGCATGCATGGCGCCTTGGGAAATAATCATTACATAACAATTGATATTTTCAATACCACACCAAGGATTCTTCAAATCCAAACATCCCATTAGGTAAAATGCAGGTAGTTACTGTGCTGACTGTTTGAGTGGAATCGCAATCCACCAGTTGGGCCATGTAGATGTAGCGTTAGACTTGGCAGAGGAGGTATACTTTCCATGTGGAAGTTATCCTGGCCATTCAAATAACAGACCTGAATATAAACTGTAGGCTTTTGGTTGCCCAAAGATTAAGTGGCTTGGTTCACCTGTAGCAGTCCATTTCCTGTGACACATTTATGGTGGGACCCACATCTTAAACAGTTCCAACCACTTGCACAGGGCAGTGAGGGCACCCATCTTGCAGGAGTGCAGATTAACTTCAGTAGTTCACAGACTACTAGCCGAGTCTCAAACAACAATACGAAGCCCAGGAACCATGTAGCATACAATTGTGCCTTGCATGCAGTGGTAGTTAAATGCTTGATCTTCAACAACTCGCAAGTAAAAATACAATAGCTTCAAGTTTCAGTGTTTCACACATGCATCCCAAAAATTTATGTCCAGTTGTATACCATTACGTCATTAGAAAAAGAAAATGTTCAGGTGCAAGACTAATCACTCTAAAAGGAATAATACCGATGCTTTGAGCAGTGCTCTACAGATGGAACTAAAAATTATTTCTCAAGGTTGCATACTAATGGTTGGCAAGGTCGAACCTGTCTTCAGCATAATAAACATGCTTGTTTGGTGGCTGATTATCAAGAGAATGTAGCATGGAACTTAGCTTTTCAATTTTCTGCAGCAAACAACGAAGCCTTGTCAACCGAACTAACCAAAAACGAGCTAAAGCATGTACTGGACTGCATTCTAATTCCTACATGACGACGTTCACCTACCTTCTTCTCACTCTGAACTTTCTGAAGGACATATCCTATATCTTGTGTCTTCATCAGCATAAGTTCCTCTTGAGTGTATTTGTTAGCTTCACTCCTAAAAAAAAAGATCATCAGTTAGTATGATCAAAGGACAGATATGGACCCATTATTTACAGCCACTTTGACTAGTAAATACACCATCTTTTCCACTTTTGGTTACACGATCATACAACTTTTTACTAGGACCAAAGGTGGAAGGATGGGTAACTTCCAGTGAAAGTGGGTGCCGTCGTGGCGATAACAATTACCAAAACATTTTTTTATTAAAAAAAAAAGAAAAGAAAAAGAACGCGTGCACAGCTAGAAAGTCACTGAAACAAAGGAAGATGAAAAGATGGCTATATTTTACTCGGGTCTATGGATTCCATCCACAGTCCTTGTTTTGATCATCCTGAAGTAAAACTCATCGGGGTTCCTGAATGCAGCCTTTTCCTTGAGTCTCTGCAAATCAAATCAAAACACCAGAATATACAAGACATTGTTAAGGCAGAAGAAACTATAATTTTCAAATTCATCATCACCATCAAAATCTAAGCCTTATCCAACTAATTGGGGTCAGCTACACAAATCCTTTTCCACAGTTCCACACTAAGGTGGATTATGATCACATTTGGAAGTACCGCCAAAAAGAGTTGTTGGCAGGACTAATGAGCCCAACAAGGGATAATTTGCACACGGGGCGGCACAGAAAAGGAACCTGCAGTACGCGGGATTCCAATTTCCCACCTTTCCTACCTCAAATTTCAAGTAACATATGAATGAGGAGGTCTCCAACATATCCCACCCGCATCTTTACCCTACTGGATTGTGCTGATCTTGGGAGCCAGGGACTTTCCATCATGCCCATAAAGCTCTCTGGAATGAAGAATTGAGTACCCTATAATGTAAATTAGCAGAAAGGAGACACTTGAAAACATACCCGTAATGTCTCCTCCTTCTTGTGGAATGCCTGTGCCCTTAACACATAATCTTTATGCTTTTCAAGAATCCCAAATTTCTTCCTCGATTGCCTATAGATAAAGCATATGCCACCAAATATAAGGGGTGAAATAGTTAAGAGAAATGAAAGACATTAGATTAAAAAAAATGTAGCCACTTACGGTTGAGATCGTTCCTTGTGAGCCCTTCTATTGACAGCATTTCTTAGGGACGACATCTTCGATTTGATGGAAAAGCAAGTATGAATTCCAAATAGCAAGCAACGACTTTTGAGTGGGTCACTTGGAAGGCAGTATTCGAGAGGTTCTTCCTCCTGATTGCACCTTTTCCACTCTAATTTGCTTCAAATTTCAATGAACAATACAAAAGGTCTTAGCTTCCTCACGTTTGAGATAGAAGAACAGTTTCAAAGTGTAAGTGTCGCGTGAGAAAGAACTTAGAAGAAAATATTTCAATTGCATTTCTTAGATTTCAAGGAAAAGACAAATAAACAGACAAAGTGATTCATAATATATGGTATTTTAGCCTCCATATGACAGATAATTATAATAATAATAAAAAAGAAACTATTTTTCTCCAAAAATGATTTTTCAATGATCCTTAGAGCCCATTAGCCTACAATTAAAATTTTAAAAATTCAAAAGGTTCTCCATGATTCGGCCCACCTAAAATAAATAAAGGTTTGTTTGGTTGCACCAAACATCATGACATTTCATACCAAACTGGACTGATTCATCATCATCATCATCATCATCATTTAAGGGGCCATTTGGATGCCTGTAACTTCTGTAAAATGTAACAAAGTCACAGGTAAGTAAATTACGGATGGTGTTTGGGCTCAACCGTTAACTTTCTTACAGGAAAATGATGCGAAAATCTCATAGGGAGAAAGGTCATTAATCAAGTTACCTGCAACTTTGTCACATGCAATGGTTGGAAATTTCAAATTCGAAATTTCTTGGGAGAATCGCAGCTGATTGAAGGGAAGGACTACATGCTCTGAGATGCAGCCATTGAAGGCTCTTGAAGAATGAGCGGCCATTGAAGGCTCTTGAAGGATGAGGTGGCTGGTAGGTTTACCTGTATTAAAGCCAGTAGCCCTCCCTCTCTCTAAGCAGTCTCCCTATCTCATCCAGCTCCAGCAGAACTATGCCCTAAAACCCTCTTTTTTTCAGACGATTTGTTTTTCTTTTCTTTTTTTCTTTTTTCTTTCTAATCTTGCGTTGGGTTCGAGTCAGACGCGGTTTGGCTACTGACGCTGCTATAGCAACGTGACTACTGGTTGATGCTCTGTGGGGCCCACCATCTTGTACGTGTTTTATCCACGTCTTCCATCCATTTGTCCCGATCATTTTACGGCTTGATCCAAAAAATAAGGCAGATCTACAACTCGGGTGGACCACACCGTAGGAAAACAATAGTAATTGAATGTCCACCATTAAAAACCTCCTGGGGCAACTGTAATGTTTTTTGACATCTAGGTCATAAGGACCTAGATGAAAGGGAAAAAAAAACAGGTTGATCCAAAACTTTTGTAGCCCTCATTTTTTGGCTCATGCCATAAAATGTTATGGAAAAATGGATGGACGGCATAGATGAAAAACATACGTCATGATGGGGTTTTTTTTTTTTTTTTTGATAGATGAAAAATCAAACCGTTTAATCATGATGGTTTAATCAAACCAAAAAATCATGGTAGTTTAATTTATGGTAGTTTAATCAAACCAAAAAATCAAGGTAGTTTAATTGATTCCCTACTGCGAATCATGGTAGTTTAATCAAACCAAAAAATCATGGTAGTTTAATTGATTCACTACTGAAAAATCATGGTAGTTTAATCAAACCGTCGCCAAACTGCGAATCAGCTCATTCAAACGAATTCCCAGTTCGATGCGCCCAAAATTCAATGGTTAGATAGAGCAGATTCGGTCCAGTTTCTCAGTCAAATCAACTGTGTTCTTCTTTAATAATAATAAGAAGGGTATGTTTGGTTCCACGATTTTATGAGATATTGCACCAAATCAGACTGATGAAGAAATATCATGATATTTGGTGCAACCAAACGCGCCTGAAAGTGAGAAGAGGAAGAGAAAAACATTAGAGAGAGAGAAAGAGGAGAAAAATACCTTTAAAATGTGGTGACTGTTTTAGGAGGCCTTCGTTTATCGCCACCGCAGAAGATTTGCCGCGAGAGAAGAAGAAAGGAAAGAAAACCCTGGGGATGTAAACTCTGGTGATATTTCACCACCGTCTACAAAGGAAGGGAGCGAATTAGCTGTTACCTTGGTAACACCTTAGTGGGGTGTTACCCCTACCGTGTGGGACCTACCTTGATGTATTTTTTTTTGTATATCCATACTGTCCATCTGTTTTTATGCCTAATTTTAGGACCAGATCCAAAATTATAATAATATCCAAATCTCAGGTGGACCATACCAATAGAAAGAGTGATGAATAACCATTAAAAGCATTTTGCGGGCCACAAAAGTTTTAGATCAAGCTGATCTTTAAATTTTCCATTCATCAAGACCTTCTTGACATTATGAAGAGCTTGGATTTCAAATAAACATTAAACATACATTGCAATGGGCTCTTTGGAATTTTAATGGTGAGCACTCAATCAGCACTGTTTCAGTGGTATGGTCCACGTGAGATTTGGATTTCCATAATTTTTGAAAGTCCACCCTAAAATGGGATGGAGAAACGGATGGACGGCGTGGATATATGAAATACTATCCATGTGGGCCACACGGTACGGGTAACACCCACTAAGCTGTTCCCGGGGTAACACCTCATTCGCTCCCACAAAGGAAACGGATTGCGTACTGAGTAAACACGGTGGGCCCACCTTGGATGTATATGTTCTATCCACTCCGTCCATCAGCTTTCCCAGATCATTTTAGTGTATGATCCCAAAATTGAAGCATATCCAATGGTCAAGTGGACCACACCACAGGAAAGAGGGGGCAATAATGACAGCCACCATTGAAACCTTTTTAGGGCCCACCATAATGTTTATTTAACATCCAATCTTTTCATAAGGTACAAAGATATGAATGAAGGGAAAACATAAATACGGGAAACGGATTGGCGAGGTTCGTGGGGAGAAAAATTTTGCTACACCCGCGAGTCAGCTACGCTAACTACACCGGGTGTGGAAATGACGCCACCTTGATGTATGTGTTATATTCACTCTTTCCATTCCCTTTTCCATTACGCATGACACAAAAAATGAGGCAGATCTAAAGAATAAGTGGACCCAGCAAAGAAAGTAGTGGGGATTGAACATCAACCATTAAAAACTTATTGGGGTCCACTTGAGCTTTCGATCGGACTCATTTTTTGTTTCATGGCCTAAATTGATCTGAAAAAAGGGATGGACCGTGGATACCACACACACATCAAGTGGGGTCATTGCTACACCCGGTGTAGCTAGCGTAGCTAACACGTGGGTGTAGCAAAATTTTTCTCCTTTGTGGGCCTACCATGACGTATGTGTTTCATCCATGCCATCCATCCATTTTTCTAGTTCTTTTATGGTATTATCCCAAAAATGAGTTATATCTAACACCTAAGTGGACCACACAGTGTTGAGTGATCGTCCTCCATTAAAAACTTCTTGGTAGCCACAAAAGTTTTGAATAACCTTATATCTGTTTTTTCCTTTCATCCCGGTCTTTATGACTTAATCAACAGGTTTTAATGTGAAATAAATACTACTGGTGGGCCTAGGAGGGTTTTAATGGTGGACATTCAATCACTATTGTTTTCCTATGGTGTGGTCCACCTGATATTTATACCTGCCTCATTTTTGGGATCAATCACTAGAGTGATACGTAAAAATAGATTGCCAGTGTAGATAAAACACATACATGATGGGGCAGCGTCACTAGCCCAACGGCGTCCATAAATATGAGCATCATCCAAAACTTCTGTGGGTCCAAAAAGTTTCAACGGTGGCCATTTGATTTGGACGCGGATTGGCTAGTGACCCCAACAGCCAGGGGCTAGTGTCAAAGCTGTGTGGGCCCCACCATAATGTATGTGTTTTATCCATGCTGTCCATCCATTTTTCCACCGTATTCTAGGGCATGGGCCCAAAAATGAGACAGATCCAAATCTAAGGTAGACCACACCATGGGAAACAGTGTTGATTGAACGTCCACTATTAAAAACTTCCCAGGGCCCACAGTGATGTTTATTTGCCATCTAACCTGTTGATAAGGTCACACAAACCTGGATGAAGTGAAAACACAAATATCAGCTTGATCCAAAACTTAAGTGGCCTCCAGGAAGTTTTCAACAGTAAGAATTCAATTCCCACTGTTTCCTGTGGTGTGGTCCACCTGAGATTTAGACCTACCTCATTTTTGGGCACATGCCCTAAAATGAGGTGGAACAATGGATGGACAGCGTGGATAAAACACATACATCATGGTGGTGCCCACACAGCTTTGACACCAGGTCCCCTGGCTGGTGTTGAGGTCACCAGCCAATCCGCGTCCATTTGATTCCCACTGTTTCCTGTGATCTAGTCCACTAGAGCTTTGGATATGCTATAATTTTGGGCTCGTGTCCTAAAGTGATGCTGTAAAAACGGTTGGATGGCGCGTATAAGAATACATACATCACGGTGGGCCCATAGAGTTTACTCAGCGTTCTGAGTAACTCAGTAGGCAATCCGCTTCCGTCTACAAAATGGTGGTGACGATTGACAAACACGCGTCGTATATATTCGGAGCGCGACTTGCTGCGACCCCGGGACCAGCGACTGTGGGTGAGACCCTGGAAGTAGGGCCTATGTCAATGTATTCATTGCATATCCAGGCCGTTCATCTGTTTTTCCATTTTATTTTAGGAAGTAGTCCCAAAAATGAAGCAGAAAAAAACTTCAGGTGGACCACGCCTCAGGAAACAGTGGTCATTAAACACCCACCATTAAAAACTTCCTAGCATCGACCGTAATGTTTATTGAACATCCAACCTATTGACAAGATAAGGTTACACACCTCTATGAAAGGAAAGACATTAACTTTTGTGGCCCATGAAAGTTTTTTTCTGGTCACAATAACCACCGTTTCCCATTGTGTGGTCCAAATTTGCATATGCTTCCTTTTTGTTCATAGGCTTAAAATAAATTGGAAAAGCAGATGAACAGCGGACGCGGATTGCGTCCAACTCAGTATGTACACAAAGTAGTTTAAATCAAGCCTGTGGAGGGGCCCACCGTGATGTATCTGTTTATCTAATCCGTCCATTCCTTTTCTAAGATCATTTTAAGGCATAAGACCAAGAATGATATAAATCCAATGCTCAGGTCGACTACACCAGAGATGACCGTTGCATGCATTTAATGCAGCCAAGCCTCAGTATTTTGGCAGTGGCCGACCTCAGCGTTGGATCTGCCTTATTCTTGCTCTCATGTGATCAGCCTGATCTTAGACAGGGTAATGGACAGAGTGGATAAACAGATACATCACGGTGGCCTCTTCCACAGCTCGGTTTGGACGCAATCGGCGTCCTTACCATACATACATCGAGTGGGTCCTACGGTAATATACGAGACTCTAATGTCCATTTTCCTACAAGGAATCCCTCCTGTTCCCAGCTCTCCACAGTCAAGGCTCTGAGTAGCCTACCGTGATGGATAGGTTTTATCCCCACCGTCCATCCATTTTTCCATACTATTTTAGGATACAAGTCCAAAAATAAATAAGATCCCAGGCTGAAGTAGGACCACACAGGGGTGATTGAACACCCACCATTAAAAACTTCTTGGGAGCTGCAAAAGCTTTTATCAATGGTAACATTTGTGTTTTCCCTTCATCTATGTCTACGTGACTTTGTGAATACGTTGGATGGTGATAAACATCAGGGTGGAGGCTATGAAGTTTTCAATGGTAGAAGTCTGGCCTTATGAATATGTTAGATGGCAATAAACATCACGGTGGGCACTATGAAGTCTCCAACGGTAGGAGTCGTGATCACTTCTACTTCCTATGATGGGGTCCACTAGAGGATTGGATCTGCCTCATTTTTGGGTCATTCCCTATATACATTTGCTACACAGCAACTCAGGGTATCACTTGTCAAGCTTTGATTTGCTAATTTTAAAGCTTAATCTAGTCATATAATATAGTTTCTCTCATATTGAGTGGGGCATCTATAGGGTCATATCCCAAAATATGTCCATGGTGAGACTAATCTAACCCTTGTTTTATAAACTTTTTAGGACAAAAAAAAAAGGATGGTGGATCAAGCTTGGGTTACATTTTCCCTATTTTATCATTATTTTCTATTTCTAGAAAGTCTTCCAATAGAATGATTCATATTGTTGGATTTGTGTGAATTATGGGGTTATAATTCACCCAGTATATCACCTGCCTAATGATCGGCTGGGATCTATTGCCAAGTGGATAGATGCCTGTTGAACCTGAGGTTAAGTGGTGTGTTTAGGGCTAAAAGTAGGGCCTGGCCAACCCGTGACCGACCAACATTGGGTCAGGCTTGTGCAGGAAGTAGTAGATTCGATCTCGAGCTTGAGTTATACAAACTTCAACCCTATAAAACTTGGATCAGGCTTGGGTTGAGGTCTCGGGTTGTTCCATCTATATACGAGTTACTTATAATTTTTATATATTTAAGTTAAGTAATCTTATTGGTCTATATTACTTTAATAAGTAAACTTATAATGTTTGAAATTTAACATACTTGACTGTTAAAGGACTAGCTATCTTATATTTTACTTGTATAGAAAAAGTAAAGTTCTTTATAATAAATAACTATATATATATAATTAATAAAATCATAGGGACAAATAAATAAAATGTGTATTAAAACATAATAAACTAATGTAATAATGAAAATATTAGCATGTATCAACCGATGAACCCGACCAAGCCCGCTTGGGTTGGGTTGGGTTGGGTTGTATTAGGGTTGAGGTATAGGAATCTTGGGTTGGGTCAGGGTTGAGCACCAACCTGACCCAATCCCGCCCAGCTATTAGGGTTCCATTCACTTTGAATAAATGAGGCCCATGGTTGAGTGATCAACATCATTGATATAATGAAAATCTAGTATGAATGAACCATGCCACTGTCCATCTTTAAGCACTTTACATTGGTTGCATGTACCCCATATCTGAAATGTCCATCTTTAATTGCCAAACATGTGCCACCATTCATCTTAAAATAACATGCAACACGCATGACAAATGCCCCCACATGTCAATGTGTCACATGCCCCAATGCACTATGTGTGCAATGTGTGTCCCTTTCATCATCAAGTATCCAACATATGCCAAAATACCAAATGTACTGATCCATCCTATAAGTTATTTCTTAATTAAAAAAAAAAAGGTACAAAACCACAATGATATTGGATCACATCATTCACCACTCATAGATGAAACATAAAGAATCTAAGACTGAAATAAGTAAAAATAAAAAATATCTGCATTTACTAGATTGTGTAAGCTTTTAACATATATTAAACCTAAGGTCTGAAAATACCAAACATGTAAAAAATCAAGGAAAATTAGCATGGTAGACCTCAGTCATATTTGGATAATATAGCCCAAAGTTCTGCTCAGTCCCAACTGGTTTTTGATCCTCATTGAAAATTGCAAATATATATGCCTCTATTTCCTTTTCTGGCCTCTTTGGTGTCCCATTCAAGTGTGTGATCAGATTGTTGTTATAGGTCCTTGCATTCGAGATCGTCGTGATGTTGCCATTCCCCGCCGATGGCCAACCGGTCTCTGAGACCACGATCTCCACCGATGGTCCACCCACCTTCTCAAGTGCTGAGTACACTGCATCGATGATGGCGTCGAACAGGTTGAAATATCGGTGTGTCCCGTCGATCACGCCGGGCTTCGTAGCGTTGAAGAGTGCATAATCCAACCGTATGTTCTTAGGGTCAGCTGCATAAGCAAAATATGGATACACATTTACTAGCAGTGGCACCTTGTTGGCCTCCAGATAAGCCACAATGGGGGCCATGATGAGGCCAGCTGCTTCTGAAAATGCACCATGGGATGGAGGAAAGGACACCCCTAGTACTTGGGTAGCAACAGTGGTGCTGACAGGGATAGACAGATTGGCAGCTTTCAGGGCGGCTGCGATGTTCTTCATGGCCGGAAGCACGTTAACGGCTATATCGCCGGGAATGACCTCATTGCCGGCGGACACATATCGAAAGTGGACCGCATTGGCGTGGGGAACCACATTGGTGCTTACCCAAGTGGCGGCGAAGGTCGAATCGCTCCCGAGCTTTTGGAGATCCACGTTACGGATACCGAGGACGACGTCGATTCCTGAACCTTCTAGAGCCTTGAGTGCATCGGGATTCGGATCGAAAAGGCGGACCATCTTGATTTTTCTAGACTTGAGGAGTTCCACCACCTTATCTGGGGTGGGAAGGTTGTCACCCAACATTCCATAGTTCACACCAACACTTTGTGCCACTACATCAACCCAAATCTAATAAATGGTATTGATAATGAATAGATGGGATGATCCATCAATGTGATGGCCCACCACACCAATGCCAACATGTAAATAGAAAACCATGCTAACAAAAACAATTATAAAAACAGAAGAAATTACCTGCTAAGGTGTTGAGTTGCGACCCCACAACTGCTAAGGCTGCAACAAAAATGAAAATCAAACTGCTCATGGAAACAAACCTCTTCATGTTTCTATCTTTTTGCCCAGCCTGTTTTTCCAACAATTAGCAAATCAATGCATCAATCGTACCAACGTGGGGTACACGAATGAAATCCGGTCCATTCATCTTGTAGGGCCCACAGTGAACATGGCCTTGGCTAGATATTCGGCTGGTCCACTCATCAAGCAGTTGTGTACAACAAAACCAACCATGAGAAAGAATGATGAAATGTCTATGCTCAGCTGATGCTTGACTGGACTGAGTTTCGAACCAGTTGATGTTGTAAGCGGCCCTACCTGATCAATGGCTCGGATCATGCATGAGCATGCACAAAACCCCTCCATCCCCTCCAATTAATGTTCCACATGACTATTACATCCTAGAAGTGAAAAGTAAAAAAACAAAAAAGGCCCCATCATGAAGACCATCTGGTGAGGCAAGCAACCTGATGTGGCCCACCTGATGAGAAGATCAGCCCCATTTTTTTCATGGGCCCTACCTTTTGGACAGCTAGGATGTCTTCTATACATGAAAAAAAGGCGGGAAAAAGTGGTGAATGCACGGTGAAATGGGAGACATGTAATTTGAAGATAAAGACTACAAATCTACAAAAACCCCACCTCGAATTCTTCTTCAAAAACTCTCGACGTGATGAAAATGACATTAGAAATGGGCTTTTTATAATTGGAAAAAAGAAATTAAAAATCCCATCTTAGGACGAAAAATAGAATTTTATACTTTCTTTATTTATTTGTTTAATGGTAATCCTAATCTCTTAATGGTACGTGGCCCACATCTCTGCGCACTAGGTGCATGTTTTTAATTCTCACAGGCATGGCCCACGGTTCCATAATCCAGACCATTGGTATGATCTGACTAACTGTGAATGGACTATGCCCCAAAATTCTTCTTAATGGGACAATTTTTAATATTTTGGTTGTGGCATATAAATGGACGGTTAATAAGACAGAAACAACGATGATCCAGATTCAACCCGAAAGGGTCCCAATATTGGGAGTTGGGGGTCTTGGCACGATTGCGATGTGGGAGATTTACGGTGGGATCCATAGATCAATGGTTGGATTAGTACTGAACAGTGGGCCCCAGTTGTCAAAATTGAAAACCCATGTGTACTAAGCAAAGATGCGAGCCACGTCATCGTGTAATTCCTCTTGAGCAAGATGGATTTTGAGGATTAAAAAAAATGCGGTTTTTATTGATTAAAAAGATATCCTTTTGATTCAATGAGAATTGCGAGCATTATAAGTTACAGTGCTCCTAGTTGCATTGGGACATTTAGACAGTCCAATACATTGATCTAGACTGTTCATTATATTCAATACACGTTTCATGGCTTAGAATGCGAGAATTATACTAATTTGACGAATATTGGCCGTTTGATCATTGGCCTTTGATATGAACAGTCAAGATTGTTAGCATGAAATAGGTCCAATCGACAATTTCATCCATCTATTTGTTAGGGCCAGTCACGGATTGCTTATGATTCTAAAGAATCACTTTTTTAGGCAATCTTAACCATCCCATCCATGGCTTGGAAAAGCGATGTCTGTAGCAAATAAGGCCAAATCAAGGATGGATTGGATCATCTGATCAGTGTTATATTTGCACCATAGGACCTGAAATGTCTAGTAGATGTAATGAACCGTCCTAGATCAATGGATTTCAAGGTAGAAGTGCCCCAAAGTAAGTATGAGCACGATAATGTGATTTAATGCTGTGAAAGGAGTGGACCATTTATCTGATTCGATTTGCATGAATTGTATATTCGACCTATTGATTGACGTGATTTGGTGGTCCACGCCTAGACAAATCGTCTCCGTGAGATCAGCGAGAAATCCAAGGTTTTATGAGTCAGCTGCTGACGTGACTAGTTTTGATCTGTTGGAATTCACTTGGGTACCTCCTCGCCTAGGCTAGGTAACCAGTATGAAATCTAGGCCGTCCATCAGGTACAGTCACATCTGGTTACGGCCTTCATCTAAAAAATGAGGTTACTCAACACTCATGTGGGGCCACCTTATAAAATTATACTTGAAACCTCTAAATTCGTGCTTCATGGCCCACTTGAGTTTTAAAATAATGTAATTTTTGGTTAAAACATTAGATGAATGGATAAAAACACCAAGATGGGCCTAAACAAAGAAATGTTGGGTTTTCCATTCCAACTCTTTTCTAAGGCGTGGCCTACTGAGTTTTCGATTATCATGATTTTTTTTTTTTTTTACAGGTTAAGATGAGGCATTGTATCAGATGGATGGGTTGGATTGCCCAGATGGTGGGACCCACGGTAAATAAGTTATAACCTGAAATCGGATTGGAAGTAATGATGCATAAAATCCTCTTGCATTCTTGGGCTTTGCCGCCAAAATTTATCCAAATCCAAAACTCAGGTGGGACACACCACACAGAACAATGGAAGCCTCCGACCAATGGTTGGACGCTTAAAGTGGGCCACACCACATAGAACAATGGAAGCCTCTGACTAATGGTTGGACCTTTAAGCGTCTGACCTGAACAGTGTGGGGACCGACCATGATTTATTTGTTTATCCACACCGTCTCTCACTTTTCGAAGATCATTTTTTAAGATTATTTTAAAGTATGAGCCCAAAAATGAATTAAATATTTCTAAGATTATTTTAGGGAATGAGCCCAAAAATGAATTAGATATTTCTAAGATTATTTTAAGGAATGAGCCTAAAAGTGAATTAGATACTACCACCTCATTTTTTGGCACATATCTTAACATAATCTTAGAAAAAGAATGAATAACTTGGATGAACAGATAAATCACAATGGGCCCACACAAATCTTGTCCACTGTGGCATGACGTTTGGCTCAAGCATTGTGGAGTCTAACGTTGATTTATGTGTTTTATCCATTCCATGCATCTGTTTTTCCACCTCATTTTAAAGCATGAGCCTAAAGTTGATGCACATCCAATGCTCAAGTGGACCGCACCATAGCAGATAGTTGAATTGGACACTTAATTTTGAAAATTTCTTGGAGGCATCATAAGCTTCGGATCAAGCTGTGTTTTCGAAACAGCCAAGCATGCGTGATCTTGTGAGCAGTTTATAGGACTAGCGAACATCATGGTGGGCCCTCAGGAAGTTTTCAACAGTAGGATTTTAATCCCAACTTTTTGGATGGAAGTCTACTTGAGTTTTGGATCTGAGCTGGCAGAACGGACGAAATGCATGGATAAAACTCATACTAGAGTGGGCCCCACAGAGCTTGGGCCACGTCGTGCCACAGGATATCCCCAACAATGGCTGGGCCACACCACAAGGAACACTTACTTTTCATCAAACCCGTTCATCAGCTGTCACTCACAGAGGATGAAGGGAAGATATAAAAAATCAGGCGGGCCACATTGGCACGTGATTAAGCCTTATCC
This sequence comes from Liriodendron chinense, assembly GCA_003013855.2. NCBI lineage: Eukaryota > Viridiplantae > Streptophyta > Magnoliopsida > Magnoliales > Magnoliaceae > Liriodendron > Liriodendron chinense. The sequence goes on along the minus strand of PVNU02001323.1, from coordinate 246,206 downwards.
TCGTATAATTGTGTCTGCAGCGGACATTTGCTGATGGCCCACCTACAGGTCGGCCCGGCCCGCATCTCACACGCGTGCACCACATTGGCACGTGAGAGACACCTCATCAGCGTCCCCATTCCTCCAGCAAACGGGGCGTGTGGGTTCTTCCCCACGGAAGCCGAGAAAAACTCGGACAGCCTGTCCTGAGCTTTTTCGACGGTTGGGCGGGTCTTTTCAAATCCTTGGCAGGCCGAGAATCGCTCTTCATCTCACCTTCCCAAATCTCTTTCTCTCTCTCTCTCTGCTCTGTGAGAAGCTCACGGCTACAGCGCTTAAGCTCGCTTTCCTTTCATCTTTGGAAGCAAGAGGCATCTTCACGGATACCAGGTAAGGGTCTTTTTGTTTTGATTTGTTTTATTTTATTTTATTTCAATCGTGGGGGACAGTGATGTGTCGTGACATCCGATCCGTCCATCGCATTCCTACATTGATTTTAGGTCCAGGCTTTAAAAAAAAAAAATCAGCGGGATTGGGTGGGCCCCACTTCAGGAAACAGAGGGGATATAGACGCCCGCCATACATTGTGCCGTCAGGAAACGGTGGGGGTAAAGACGCCCACCATATATCAGCCGGTTTGGGTGGGTCCCACGTCAGGAAGATAGAGACGCCCACCATACATTGTGAGTGGGTCCCGTAATTTTGTCTCCATGTTGCATCCAACCCGTTAATCTGGTTTTTCCCACCATCACGAAGGAATGTGCCGAATATTTTCACGATTGAAAATTCAGGTGGGCCACATTGCGATTTTAGAGGCTTTAACTGTGATCGATCGTTATTCTTGTCCTGTTTCTGTTTATATGGTCAATATGAGGGGGGACAACACGATGGACGGAATAGATTTTCAGATGCAATACCTCATGTGCGAAATGGAGCTCGGGTGTTGCATGAGCTGTGGAGGACCTGTGCTGTAGAGATGTCTATGATGTTGATTCCTTTATTGTTATTTGATACTCTGGCTGCCTATGAAGCTTGATACACTGGCACTCAGATATTATACATGTTGCATACATGAACTCAAATTAAACCGTCTGAATTGTGGAATCCACTGTAACTAAGTTAAAAATCCCAAAATCAGATTAATTGAATGATCCCGACCTCTGATTCCTGGACACTTGTTTGCTGAAATGGGGCCGTTGGATTTTTTTTTATTTCACTTAATTGTCCAATAAAATGACCGCCTATATGGCACTTAGATAACCAAGTGTTATTTTTTGGTGATGTTTACATGCGATGCAAGCTTGTTCATAAAGTAAGTCCCTCTAGGATGAAGCAGAACCACACATACCTGCCCCACTCTAAACTTTGGGCCCCAAGAAAGTATCAATGGTGGGTGTCCCATTCTTACTGTTTCCTTTGGTGTGTCCCACTTGGGTTTTGTATCTACCTTATTTTGGGCTCATGTCCTAAAATGAGCTGGCTCAATTGATGGAAGGAGTGGATGTCGTATAGACATCATGGTGATCCCCACAACACTTTATTTTCATTTATTTTTTTGTCCTTGGACTGCTGAATTTCTTGTTTGTGAGTACATGGTGGAGGGGGCTGGACTCCTATGTTAGTTTTGCACCATTTAAGAAATATTGGTGACTCATCCTTGTTACATGTGGCACTGATGTACAAATATCCGGACCATCCAAATTGTGGGTCCCATTTTGGATGGAGCATATGATGTAATCCGGTTATTGAACCAATGCGGTTTTGGTATCTGAGTTGCAAGAATGGGTGAAGAATATTGGAGTAGAGATGAGGTGACTCTTATAAGAATGTTGGAGTAGAAATGGATAAAAAACTTTATTGGAAATGGAAACTTTTTCTTTCAAAAACTTGAGAGAACTTACAAAGCTCAGAAAATTGGAATGATTTACCTCCCAGACCAACTCCCTTTTATAGACCTAAAAAGTGACACCCTAAATCCCAATGAATTTTTCAAATCAGTCTAATTGATCCAAGATAGCAACAACTCACATACTAAGATATGACACTATTGTAATGGCCTAAAAATAGTAAAACCAACTCTAATAAATTATACCTAAAATCTTCAACCATATCAAAATCATTTCCCTATCTTCCAAAAATAGTAAATGGTAGTATCTGACATTTAACCCTCAAAACTAGCAACAAACAACCCATAATTTAGCACATGTTGGATCCCATGGTGGACCTTTGGCCTACATCAGCATATCTCTAGAATCACACTGATCAAACAATCTTAAACATCCAAATTGTGGATCCTATTGTCTAGACTCCTTGTGCTAGTTTTTTACCATGCAAAAATGGTGGTGACTCATCCTTGTTACATGTGATGCCGATGTACATCTTCCAGACCACCCAAATTGTGGGCCCCATTCTAGATGGAGAATATCTCTAGAATCATACTGATCAAGCTATCTAACCATCCAAATTGTGGCTCCCATTATGGATGGAGCATATCTCTAAAATCACATTGATTAAGCAATCCTAACCATCCAAGTAATGGCCATCAAAGGAATGGTTAAAAGTAAAATCCTAAGTGGCCCAAATATGAAGGGAAAAATCATATGGTTTGGAGTATCTTCTCAATGCCCTATTTTGCTTATATAAGAATATGATTTGATATGTAAACACTATATACACTGAGCGCAATATGTGTGTAAAAGTGACCCTTTTTTAAGATCCAAGCCAATCATTAAGTGTGCCCCTAGCAGAATCATCATATCATTGTTATCATCTAACCCTTTTTCCAATTAATTGGGGTCGGCTACATTATTCCTGTTTCGCCATTCCACCCTATGAAGGGCCAGACCTTCAGTTAGAGCATAGATCGTCAAGTCTTTTCTTACTACCTCAATACACATCTTTCTAGGGTCTTTCCTTTGCCCTTTTAGAGCCTTCAACTTGTACCTACTCACTCCTAATTGGCACAGTTCTTGGTTTGTGTTGCACATGACCAAACCACCTAAGTCTACTTTCCCTCATCTTATTACTACTCCCAAGTTTCTGGTTGAATGTGGCTCAATTAGATTATCTCACATCAGGTCAGAGACACCTCATTGCCTATACTCATGCAGGTGTCTTTGTCGTGACTCGAGATCCAATTGTTTGCTGCCAAAAGGGGCCGACATGCAGATGTACAACCCGATAAAACTCGGACAAGCAGCAAGCTGTTTGAGCGTCTAGCTATGGGGGTTATTTTACTTGTCCCTACAAATTTCCCTTCCCTGTTAACCAGGAACAAATCTTCTTCCTCTCCTCCTTACCTCTTCCCCCCCTCCCTCATTCGTTGTTCTTGCATCCTATAACAACTTTGTTGTCTCCCTCTCTCTTCAAGCGCCGACGTTCCAAGCAGTTGTTATAGGTGCAGATTTTTTTTTTTCCCTTGCTAATTTGGGTATGTAAGTGTGGGTGCGGAAGGTGGGAAGAAGTGTGCGTGTGGAGAAAAAAATAGATTAGCATAAAAATAGTTGTACCTATAACAATTGAAATATGGAGAGTGCAATTCTTGAAGAGGGAGAGGGAGGGAGAGATGCTGGTGTTGTTACTGGTTTCAACTTTCAAGAATGATGGATGAGGGAGATGAAGAGAGAGGTAAGGAGAAGGAGAGGAAGAGGACTTGTCCCGCTGTGGCATGCAAGGGGAATTTGTAGGAATAAGCAAGACAACCCTACTGGTTAAAAGCTTAGACATTTTAGTTGCAGATGTAATGTGCTCATTTATCCCCTTGACCTTTTAGTTGAACAAGGAGCAAAGACATAAGGTGGTAAATACATATCATCGACAGGGGTGGTTAGAGATGGAGAAATTAATGAATAGACAACTAAAGCATATATGAAGATAGTGGTTGGGAATGATCTTGTTTGAACCTGGTTTTTGTTGGGATCTGTTGATGCAAATGATAGTTGCCAATGAACCCATTTCAGGTGGATGGAATGCATACTAAGTGGCTGATTGATGGAATGTGGTTGAATTATTTGCCGTCATAGTTATTTAATTACATCTAATCTTAGATTGGTTTATTATGGGGTGGTTGATAAATGCCAGATAGGCTTCTCCTGGGTAAACCTAGATAGGCTTCAACAAATAGTAAGCAAGCCTGACCAAGACAGCGTAGGCCCAACCAGACAAGACCAGGACAGCATTGGCCTAGACAAGCTGTCCAAGACTAAACTTGCTGCTATCAAACGTTCCCTTAGTGTCACCCACTCCTTGGATATTCCCCCAGTAGGGCTGTTAATGTGCCAAGCTTCAAGCGTCGTTTGATACTTGAAAAGTGAGCCCATAAAATAAGTGATGGAAATACTAAGGGAAACTTGTTTAACAAGTCCCAGACTAACTCTATCTCTAACAACTAATTAAATAGCCACTTATATGATTTGAAATGCACATCAGAACCTTGATCTTCCATTCGATCAATTTGACCAGTGAAGCAGTCTAAGTCTTCAGCTTAGATGGATGTTCCAGGTCCTCCTTGATCGCGACCCTTTGATGGGCTGATCCTTTATAATTCAGCTTGTCGCCTGGATGCATCCTTACTGCTCTATAAATTTTAAAACTGGTATGGATGTTCCCTGCGTAACCAATGGTGCAGATGTCTCATCAAAACCATCCATTCCTTTACCTGCTCGTTGGAGTAGGGATTCTAGGAACTACATTACATAGGGTCTTATTCTTCCACCTTTTCATCCAGCCTAGATCAATCTCTATGATATTTCATGATACACCCGAAACATTTTCGATCCATCTTTTTCACATTGATATCCTAATAGAGTCTAATAATTAAAGCAATAGAAAAGAAAATGTTTCTTCCCAGAATGTAATTCACCACTATTCCAACAGTGTAGAATTGAAACCTAAACTACATTTTAAAATTGTGTTCTGCATACACAATGCAAATCAAACCACTGCAAAAAAATGTTGCTAATCGCAATGAAAATACGAAGAAAGCTCATAACACATCTTCATTTGTCCCTACAGAAGAATCGTAGAATTCCTCTGTTTGCTCTCTGCCCCCGCTGTTGTGAAAACACAGACCGAAACTGAAAAATGAGGATGATACATATCTCCTTTATTCCATTGATTCTTGAATCAGTAGTTGTCCAAACACATTTTTTGTCATTTCATTGATCAAAACCTAGAACAGAGAGATCTCCCAAAACTGGTAGCTCAAGGGTGAAATCCTAGAAATTTGGAGAGCCTTCATTATAGCATTTCAGTTTCAAACCTCGTCACATTTTAAATTGAAATAAAATGAGATTGAGACGTTGTAGAGTCCATCAAAAACTTTATAAAAATTTCTCCCTTTAAAACCTTAAAAATAGATGGCATTTGTAAGATTTGAGGGATTTTTATTTTATTTTCTCATACTGCAAATGAGAAGATAGAGAAAGGAGAGGAGAAGAGGGAGAGAGATGCATGGAGAGCAGTTTGACCCTTCTTACTTTGGGTAAAAATGATGGTTGTTTATAAGGAGGTGTGATGAGGTCTTGATGCATTAGCTTCGATCAGGTGACGTCCACCTTCCTTTATCCTGATCATTGATGTGGTGGGCCTAACTTAGATTTGTTGACTAAAAATGAGCTCTGCCAGTGGGAGTGGGTCGTGATTGAGAGCCTTGTTGGCACTTGGCACCCATGAGCTATTTAGGCAGTGATCATGTGGACCATCGTGACCATGACCTGACCTGAAAAATAAAAAATCAGGCTGGCCCACTTGATCCTACTCATCAAGTGGGCCACATTTTCTTTTGGCAGGTAAGCTTGGCTCAAACCCTGACTTAAGTGGCTACTAGTTTCCATTGAGCAACTTGCTCGAACTGGTGCTTGAGATGACAATTGCATGATAGAAATTGATGGGTTAAAATGAATGAGAAATGGTCCACATTGAGCAAACACTTGTGGCTAGGTCTGTCAATGGGCTGGGCCAAGGTCTGTCCAAGCTCGGTGTGCAAAGTATTACGCACAAGCTCGAGCCAAGCCCTGTCACTCAGTTTGATTTGGGCTGTTCCTTAAGTGTTCCATCATGCATGATATCTATACTATTATATAAAAATCAATAGAGCTTAGTGTTTAGAACTTTTAGGTGATGACAATATCCCTCTGATTATTCTTAAAATAAAAAATAAAAAAATCCCTTCTTTCATTCAGAGGATCCTAGGGGATTTATTTGATGCTCTCACTGCATATCACTGTTGATTCGCTGTTACTTAGAATTAGGATATGTGTTCAAATTAAACAGACTAAATTGTGGATTGCACTGTCCATAAGTTACAGTCTAAATTCAGATTGTTTGAAAAATCCTAACCTATGATTTGTGGACAGTTGTTTATTGAAACAAGACCATTGGATGTTTTCCATTTTAACCATCCAAAAAATGTTTACCCATCAGACCTTCAATCTTCATATGATCATTAATAACCATAAATTTTTTTTCGTTTATGATTCATCTAAACTAGTACATATAATTCGTGATAGTGATTTTTATTAATTGTATTCCAAGTGTCCAATTTTTAGTAATTCCCAAGTGCCTGCTTATCGTCCATTAAACTCTGCTAGATTATCATAGTTACTCTAGAATATGTGCCTTTGGCACCACTGACGCGTTTATGTGAAATAGATGGTTTTGATAGGCAATGTTGTCATAATCGTTATCGTATCATAAATTGTAAAGGGGTCTGAATCATATCGTATCGTAAATCGTAAGATTTTTTCAGTTTTTCATAAAACATGTCATAAAAAAATATAAAAAATTGTATATAAATGAAAAAATTAAAAAAAACACATCAATCATCCATTTTGTCATCAATATGCAGAAAACAAAAAGATGTATTATGTATATATCATCTTGTCATAATCAAGTTCAAACAATAATCCCTTTTCCCATTCCATGTACATGTTAGTTTTCTATATGATTCAAAAAATAACAATTTCCCCATCCCCATTTACATGTATGATGTATACGTATTCTCTATTCATTCCAAATCTCACCACTATCTCTCTAAAGAAAGAAAAGAAGTGATATTATAATGTATGTGCGGCATAAATAACTTTTAAACACAAAAGCCTTAAAAAAGAATTGCAAAAAAATTGAAAAAATCGAAATATTCTATTTTTCTTTTTGAAAAAACCCATATTTTCACCATTATGTGAAAGAAATGAAATAAAAAGGAATAATTGAATATTTTACATGTAGTCTTACTTATTTCAATGTAGAAATCGAATCCAACAAGCGGCGTTTGATTCCGTTGAGCGACGAAAAAGATATCTTGATTTCTTTCTCTAGGTTTCTTATTGCCCACAAGCTCCAAAAGTCCCCAAAATCTCTCAAAAGTTACGAAAGATATGTTTTTCTAATGAGGATTGGGCCTAAATACACTTTGAAAGAGAAATCCCTTAAACAAATTTGTAAAAAACAAAAGAAAAAAAAGAAGAAAAAACTCGATTTTTTAACCAGTCGCTGCCGGTTTTCACTCGAATCGTACGATTCACGATCACATCGTATGATTCGATATTGAACTGATTTAGTGGGATTTGTGATTCACATGTACGATTCAGATTGTACATGTGTATGGTACGATTTGAATCAGTAAATCGTACAATTTTAACAACATTGTTGATAGAATATGATGCCCCATCTCAGATTGCATCTTAGATGATGATTTGAACCTGTCATGTTGTCATTACTATTTTTTTTTAAAACGGTAACCGATTTTATTAAGAAGCCTGCACAAAAAGCAGAAAAGAATACAAAAGGAAAAGAACAAGAGAATTACAACCCCAAAAGGGCTATACGATGACACAAGCGTCCAATACCTTGATCCCAGAGGCCTACTCAACCACCCACAGAATTATCTTTTAACAAATATGATCATCCGGTTCCGCTCTATTCTCGAAACTAGATGCTGGCCACCCAAAGATAGATGCCTGCTCTTGTAAGATGAGAGTAACCTCTTCATGCGCCCTGTGATTGGGTCCCACCGATGCTTTGTCGGCTTGCCTATACATAAAGGCAACCCAACGTATGTAGAGGCGAAGGATCCTACCTTGCAGCCAAAGAGATAGGTGCATGATTGGACTTCCTCGCCCGACATATGAATGCCTAACATTTTGCATTTTGAGGAGTTCACCTTTAGGCTCGAGATTGCTTTAAAGCAACTCACAATCTTCCGCAGGTTATCAATCATGTCCTTACCTGCCTCATAGGAAAGGATGGTGTCATCCACAAACTGGAGATGTGTGATTGGAATTCCTTACTTGCTAGTTTTGAATCCACGGATCAAACGTGCTTCATGACCCTTGATGAGCATCTTACTAGGCGCCTTCGCTACAACTAGGAAGAGAAAAGGGGTAACCCTGCTGAAGGCCTCTCAAGGCCTTAAAAAATCCTTTAGGTGATCCGTTCACAATGATTGAAAAAGCGGCCAATCTTACACGCTCTTAAATCTAAGATTTCCATTTCTATCCACAACCAAAGCGGCTCAACATATAGTTGTGAAAACACTAGTCAACGTGATCGTATGCCTTCTCTATATCCAGCTTGCATACTATCCCTTCTTTGCCTCTTTGTATTTAGAGTCAATGCATTCATGCACAAGCAAAGAATAATCTAGAATCTGGCGATTTGCAACTTAAGTGTTTTGGTTCCCTGCGATGATTGTTCCTATAACTTCTTGGAATCTGCTGGCAAGTATCTTCGCTAGAATCTTGTACGGGCTCCCTATAAGACTTATCGGCTTGAAGTCCTTTAAATTTTCCTCTCCTTTTTTAGGGATGAGCACAATGAAGAGGCTCCCAACTCCTTAGATATTCTACCCTTGTCAAAGAATTCTTTAACAGAGGTGAGCACATCATCATTAATGTCATTTCAAGAGATTTAAAAGAATGCCATTGGAAATCCGTTGGGCCTTGAGGCCTTGCCCCTACTGAAGGAATTAATAGACACTTTCACTTCTTCTTTGAAATTGGTCTTTCAAGAGCCACACTTTGATCTTCCGAAATGGAAGGGAAAACCAGAATGTCCACAAGGGGTTGCTTAACGCTCCCTCCTGAAAGAAGCTGCTCGTAAAAATGAACTATGTGGCTGTAAATCTGGTATTTGTTTGTGATGTGGACATCAAGCCCTTTAGGGTTTATCAGCGTAGGAGGCGAGTGACACCTATATCTTTATGGCTTGATGATGACGGGCCTGGGTCGTTCGTGACAACTTGAGGAGCATTGAAGACCTTACACATGTATTCTGAGACATTTGAGAAGACCCCACCTTGGGGAGACATGTGTCAGTTCCTTGGAGGAGATGATCGGGCCGTTGGATCACGATGATGATGTGATCGGACCATTGGTTCGTCGTGGCCCATTCATCGTGCCATCATCGGAGGCCATCAGACATTTTAGATTTGCAGTTTATTCTATGCACTTTTACGTATTTGAGTTTTGGGTCAGTGTGTGCACGTTTTTTCGTGCGAATGTCTTTTTTTTTTAAATTTTATTAGTATGGGTATTTTGATAATTATGTTAATTCCGAATTTTATAAGGGTGTTGCCCTAAACCTTTTACATTAGTTATTAATTATTGATTAAGAAAAGCTTGGTGGCTCCTTTTCCTCCTCTCTCTCTCTTGGAACTTCATCTACTTCTCTAATCCTCTTCTTCTCCTTGCTTCTTATGCCCCTCCAACATTCCTCTAAGGTAAGTTCTTCTTCCTTCTCTCTCTATCTCCATTATCCCCAATTCTTGAATTCTAAATTTGAGAATTGAATCAAAATCCCAATTTCTCAGATTTTCAAATCCCTAATCCGAGAAAATCCTTGACCTCTTGGACTAGTGATTCACATTGGATATTTGGGTATGAGTGACGCATGACCATGCAAGATCGGGAGGTTCCATCCCTCGCTGGATCCAACCTATGCATTATTTGAATTTCTTACTGCGTGGTTGTGATGATGGCCCGTTCCATTGCATGTCTCTTTGTGGTTTTCTTAGTTTATGATGGTTGATGTTGAATTTTTAAATTATTATTGCCTTTTATTTCCGCTGGATTATATGTTTTCATGAGCATGCATCATAATTAGGGAGTCCTGCATGAAATTTGATATTAGAGCTTAGGCTTGCATGGTTTTGTCTAGATCAAGTTATCAAATTAGGATTTTAATTTTTAGGTATGTTTTAGGAAAGTTCCAGATTTAGAAAGTTTCCAATTTTAGAAAGTTTCCTAATTTAGAGAATTTCCAGATTTAGAAAGTTTCAAATTATAAAAAGTTTCCTAATTTGGAAAATTTTCAGATTTGAGTCGCATCATCTAGAATTAATTAGTGTCAGTTTGTTGTAGTTTAAATTCATCGCATTCATATTGTGAGTCACTCAGTCTGTAGAGTTTCCCCATAATGAATGGAGTATAGGCGTTTGAGATCTTCAGGGCCATTAAGTGTTGTCGTGTGGCCGTCGAGACCCAATGGAAAGCCGAACTCCAATGATTTGGCCTGCTTTAATGGTCACATGGACCCACAAACATTCCTTGATTGGCTTGAAGACTTGGACTATTTTTTTGATTGGTATGACATATCGAATTACAGTCGAGTGAGGTTTGCCAAGTGGAAATTGGAGGGCCCAGCCAAGTCATTTTGTACAGATTTGGAGCGACGAATTGATAGAGTTGGGAGAGCCCCGATCTCACAATGGGACGAGATGAAAGAGCATTTGAAAGAAAAATATTTTCCCATCTCTTATTATCAAAATCCCTTGGTTCAGAAGAGAGTTGTCCCGCCTTTCCGACCAAACACAAAACCAATATGGTCCCCTCCTTGTAAAATGGTCTAACCCATCATTAAGGAAATTTCGGCTTCTGAACGATTTGAGTATTTAACTCCAATTATATTTCCTTGGAAGCGAGATAATATCTTGGTGAATGGCCAGTTGGAAGAGTCCAATCAGGTTGTTTATGAAGTGGAAGAGTACGTGCCTAACGTCAGTAGCGAGGAAATGGAAGAAATTGAGGCATCACTCATCTTCTTTGATGATGCAGAAGTGTGTGCTAGTGATGAAAATGTCGAAGAGTTTAAGATTGCATCACTTTCAGGTGTCATGTGTGATTTGATTGATGTAGTCTCCCAATCTACGTCTCTTACCGTGGTGGACACAAATGAAATTGAAGAAGAGACTAGTGAGGATATGATGGTAGACGCTGACATGACTTGTGATATCTCACCAGATGATTTATGGGATAAATTTTCACCCAAATGGGACATTCAACACACAATCAATCTTGTCCCTAGCTCAATCCTGTCAAGCTTTTCTCCATACTAGGTGAACCCCGTAGAAAATATAGAAATGCAGTGTCAATTTGATAAACTTCTTAGGGAAGAATTCAATAAGGAAAGTTTAAGTTGGAGTTTTGTTTTGTGTGCTAACTAGCCTGCCCTTTTCACTTTAAAAAACAATGGCATATGGCGCACATGTGTGCATATACTGGCCGTCCACAAAACCTAAGTCAAGTATTACGCCACCTTGCGACGTATTCACTTCATGGTGGATATGATGGCCAGAATCCCTATTCCGCATCATGATGACATTTTGGACATAATAGCTGAAGCCAAGATCTGCTCAAGACTTGGTATTAATAGTGTGTGTCCTCAAGTGTTGGGGTACTTGAATATCATCCTTGTTTATAATACTTATAATGAGAAATTATGTGTCACCCATGAGAAGTGTCTTTTTGTTTTAGTTTTCCAAGGTCTAGATCATAAGATTGTTTATTTCCACCCAAAGGTCTTCAGAGTCAGCCAATGCATTTGGACGACACATTCATGAATTATATACATATATTAGACTGCGGATTAATAGAAGTAATGACAATTATAAATGTTCAGCTGACTCTCATCGTAGATCTCAAGACTTTAGGAACGAGATTATGAAATGGTGAGGATAAGGCCAGAGCGGTTCTCACAGGGCATCGCTAAGAAACTACAAGCGCGTAGTGCTGGACCATTCAAAGTATTGCAAAGAATTGGGTCCAACGCGTATAGGACCGACCTCCTACTTGAAATGAGCATTAATTCAACGTTTAATGTGGAAAATCTAGTCCATTTCCCTAATCCTACCACTGGTCATTCTTCCCTTTCGTGGCCATTTTATGATTTTGCTTCACAACCCACTACACCTTTTCCCCCACCGATTGATCGCAAAGAGGAAATTGAGGAAGTTGTGGATGAAGAGATAGCTTCCATGAGAGGAGGAGGTTTCCAAAGGTATCTTGTCAAATGGAAGAATAGACTACCATCAGAATCTACGTGGTTTACTGAAGTGGAGTTGCAGAACATTGATCCGAATTTGCTAGAGCGTCACAAGAGTTTTAACTCGTCGGAGTCGAGTTCTTTTTAGATGAGGAGAATGATGCGGACATCAGGCCCTTTAGGGTTTATCAGCGTAGGAGGTGAGTGACACCTATATCTTTATGGCTCGATGATGACGGGCCTGGATCGTTCGTGACGACTTGAGGAGCATCGAAGACCTTACACATGTAGTCCGAGACATTTGAGAAGACCTTACCTTGGGAAGACATGTGTAAGTTGTTTGGAGGAGATGATCGGACCGTTGGATCGTGATAATGATATGATTAGACCGTTGATTCGTCGTGGCCCACTTTCATCGTGCTATCATCGGAGGCCATCGGGCATCTTAGATTTGCGTTTATTATATGCACTTTTACTTATTTGAGTTTTGGGTTAGTGTGTGCACGTTTTTTTCGTGCGAATGTCTTTTTTTTTTTAAATTTTGTTAGTATGGGTATTTTGGTAATTATGTTAATTCCGAATTTTATAAGGGTGTTGCCCTAAACCTTTTACATTAGTTATTGATTATTGACTAAAAAAAGCTTGGTGGCTCCTCTTCCTCCCCTCTCTCTCTTGGAACTTTATCTTCTTCTCCAATCCTCTTCTTCTCCTTGCCTCTTATGCCCCTCCAACATTCTTCTAAGGTAAGTTCTTCGTCCTTCTCTCTCTATCTCCATTATCCCCAATCCTTGAATCCTAAATTTGAGAATCGAATCAAAATCCCAATTTCTCAGATTTTCAAATCCTTAATCCGTGAAAATCCTTGATCTCTCGGACTAGTGATTCACATTGAATATTTGGGTATGAGTCATGCATGCAAGATCGGGAGGTTCTATCCCTCGCTGGATGTAACCTATGCATTATTTGAATTTCTTACTGCGTGGTTGTGATTATGGCCCGTTCCATTGCATGTCTCTTTGTGGTTTTCTTAGTTTATGATGGTTGATGTTGAATCTTTAGATTATTATTGTCTTTTATTTCCGTTGGATTATATGCGTTCATGAGTATGCATCATAATTAGGGCGTCCTGCATCAGTTTGTCACCCTGCTGCCATTAACCACTAGACTGCCTATGCGATTATTCCTAGCCCTTGCATTAGCCATATTGTGGAAAAATTGCGTTTTTGTCCCCTTCTTGCAACCAAAGTGCATGTGATCTTTGTCTCCATTTAATTTCCTCTTCCTTGATCCTCTTTGCATAATCCAACACAAGAGCTGCTCTTCACTCCCTATCTGCATCCGACATGAGCCCCCCCCCCCCCCCCCCCCCCCCCCCTCATATTGAGATCTTGAATTTCAGGTAGTATCGAGTCATTCTCCTCCTCCCGGTTGCTGACAATCTCTTTTTTACCAGACAATGAGTTTTCCTTTCAGCAACTTAAGTTTCTGGCTAAGCTTGAATTGAGTAAAACCCTGAACTTGAAAGTCAGCCCACCATTCCCTGATCAGCTTGTGAAAACCTTCAATCTCTAACCAGGGAAGTTTGAACCGGAAGGGTCGCGGACCCCAATCTCTTCTGCTAGGCCCAGTAATATTGGCCTATGATCGGAGGTCAATTTGGGAAGACTGACTTGCTTAGAGAAGGGGAATTTTTCAAGCCGTTCCATGGAGACCTGAAATCTGTTGACATTCCTTAGAGAAGGGGAATTTCTCAAACCATTCCTTAGTAGAAGCTATGGCCTTTATGTTCATGCTTCATTCATGATCCTAATCTTTGACCTTGGATTTGAATATGATGCATTAAAACTTTACGTTTCTATGTTCCAACTTCATCTTCATACACAATCATCCGTTTAACAAATGTTTCTTAGGATAGTCCCTGTAGCATTGAATCCAGAATATGAACGGTTCAGATTATCATCTAAGATGCAATCTGGGAGTGAAAACCCACCGCCTCACGGTAACCATGACATGGTGAGCACCATATCCTATCAAACCTACATAGGATTTGGTTTCAGGCACTGGACTCCTATGTTGGTTTTGCACTATTTAAAAAATGGTGGTGACTCAATCCCCTCACATGTGGCACTGAACCTTACCACCCGAATCGTGGTTCCTAATGTGTATGGAACCACACTGATCAATCAGTTCTAACTGTCCGATTATTTCTATGAATGGGTGGTTAAAAATAAAATAAAGTGGTGAGTGGTCCAAATTCGAGGTGAAAAATCAGATGGTTAATAATATCTCCTCAGTTCAGTTTTTTCGGGGATGCTTCATCCCCAATTGGATTGGAGACTTGGACAGACTGGACTTTTTTACAACAATGTCACATGTAGTGTTGAAGAGTCACCATTATTCTTTAAATGATGCATAACTAACAGAGTCTAGCTTAGGCTTTGGGCATGGTGGAGCGGGAAGAATCCGAATTTGGTAGAGCTATCTCTCCACTGCGCATGTGGCAAGTGGATATATCAATCTGGACATCCATGTAGCCTTATTGTGGGTGGCATAGTCCAAAGAAAAAAAAAAGACCTATCAGAACAATTGTAGCCACCAGAATTTTTCAATTTTTATCTAGTAGGTGTGCTACAGTTAAGAATTTGTATTTTCCGGCCACACTTTAAGGACCATTGATTGGATTAGAATGGGCCAGCCAAATAATATTCTTTTAAATCATTTTGAGAGCTACTAGATGAATGGCCCCATTTATTGATTTCCTTACCATGACACATGTATGGTGGAGATATGGATCTACCATATTCCAAAGGTATATTCTAATAAGTAGCATGCGAGTTTGCTGAAGGAGAGATGGAAAAGGTAATTCACGGTGCCAATGTGGAACATGTATGAGATCTGGCCACTCATCAGTGTGGCCTGTGCAGAGCTGCCTTCTTGCCTCAGGTATCCATGTGTTTGATAGTTTGTTTTCTCATGCAAGTGTGGACATGCATGGAGGCCAAATTCCCACAAATGTTTGTTTTGCTAACCACATGCCTTTGCATGCACGCACATGTACCGGCATGTACAAGATTTTGTAGTCAACTGTTACTAGGTATTTAGGAGAGTCCATTGCATGTTAAATGGAAGAGTGCATGGTAGTCAATAGTTCACCACTCTCTTTTAGATGTGTGGATGGTTAGAATGTGATGGTCGGTGATCTTAATTCAAAGGCCCTTCATATCGGTATGATTTTATATTATGCTCCATCCACAATGGGATCACAGTTTGGAGAGTCTACAATGCATTCATATTTCCCACATGCCCGGTGGATGAGTAACTACCATTTTGAAAATAGTGATGAACCATCTCCTAACTAACTGATTATGTAACCTCTTAAACATACTGTTTCTAATGAGAGGTCTGCTACAATACCTCGAAGATGTTAGCATGATTTATGTGCATGAGATTAACCCAGTCCATTATGTGCCACTCTGTGTTTGACCCTGAGCTGAAAATAAGGCCGATCCAAAGCTTAGGTGGGCCACACCATTGAGATAGTTTGAGATGGGAAGCCTCACCATTAAAACATTCTAGTTTGTGCATGGGATTCGACACGGTGTGCCTATGCTATCAAATCCATCCGTTTGATGCACCCACCAAGATGGACTCCCAAAAAAACAGGCCATTCCAAACTCATTTGGGCCACACCAAGTGATGGGAAACCAAAAATTTGACAATTCAAAACTTAAGTCGGCTAAACGATGTGAATATAAAGGTCTTAGGCATATTTAAATTGCTCCTTGTAGTGTCCCACCTGGTTTTGGATCAGGATGTTTCACTGGATGCATGTTGAACATAAGGAGGCGCACGTGATGTAAGGCTTGGATTCCACATACACATGACAGGTGGGCTCAGCATTGCTCAAACTTGTGGTGATTACCCCATGTGCAATGCTAATGCATTTTACTACTATGAAAAAAATGCCTGTGCAACCCTAAATGGGCCGCGCTTGGATAGACCTTAGCTCAGCCTATTGATAGCCTAGTGTTTGTTGAATGAAGACTCTTGCTCATTCATTTCAACCTGTACATTTTTTTGATAGGTAAAGTTGGGCTCGAACTTGAAAAAGAAGGGTCACACACACTCTCCAAGCATCTCTCTCCCTCCCTCTCCCTCCATTCTCTGTCTTCTCATTTCACAACAGAAGAAAAAAAGAGAAGAAAAGAAAAGGACAAGGAAAAATAAAAATCCTTCAAATCTTTTATGGATCAATGCGATTGCTTTTTTGGGTTTTGAAGGGAGATTTTTATAGGGGTTTTGATGGATTCCAGATGTTGTAAATCTCTATCTCATTTTTTTTCAATTTAAAATGCAATGAGATTTGAAATGCAATGCTTAATTAAAGGCTTCGCAGATTTCTAAGGTTTTTGTCCTTGATTTTGGAAGATCTCATTGTTCAAGTGTTTTAATCGATGAAATGAGAAGGAAAACATGCATGTGGATGACTTTTAATTCGAGAACCGATGGAAATGCGGAGAAGGATGGGTTTCGTCCTCGTTTTCGCGGTTTTGTTTTGCATTTTCAGAGTGGCAGGGAGACAGAGGGCCCACACGGAAGAATTCTATGATTATTCGGTTCTGGATTTTATAGAAACAGATGAAGATATGGTACGAACTTTCCTCAAAATTCCAACCATTTTTATTTTTATTGCGAGTAGTTAATTTTTCTCTATAGTGTTTCGATTTGCATTGTTTTGGTAGAGCACAATTTAGAAAATGAAAAATTTTAACTTTGGATTTTTCGCAGTTGGAATGATGATTTATTACATTATGGGAAGAAACATGTTCTCCCCTTTTATTTTAATAATTTAGGTTGTGTTAAGATGTTATTGTGGACAAGTTGGATACAAAATCTTTTGGATCTGACATTATGTTAGATATCATGAGCTTGGGCATGCATGATTATGTAGTTTTGGTGCTCCCTCAAGGCACTATATTTTTTTCTAGGGTTTATTATAATAAAATAAGGTTAATAGTATTACTTTCTAATCTCTTTTCTTCTTCCTCCCAAAACACTCCTCTTCCCCCCCTTTTTTTTCATCTTCTTCACATGGAACATTATAGGGATTGATTTGGGCTGGAGAAAAAGGTGGAAGAATGTGATTCTACATAATTCAGTTCCGAAAGCCTACCGTTGTGACCAAGTAAAGGAACGGACAAAATATCTACACTATTGGTAACTCAGTATACATTTATACCAGTTTTCAAAATTTCAAAGCTGTAATGATTCATCCAAGCCGAGTTAGCTGATTAAATCAACCTATTCAAGGGTTGTGATCAAAGGAGCATATAGAACATTCAACCGTCTATGTTGAAGATAGACTACTTTGAGGGTGTAGTTGACCTGATGGAAGACCACAGTACTTATGACCATGTTTAGTGCCCGCTGCCCATTTTGTGTAGGTTCGAAAGGATAAGGTGTGACTTCTTGTGGAAAGGAGCAGAAGACAAGTATCAATGTTGTCAAAATCGTTATTGTATTGCTAATTGTAGTAAGGGTTGAATCGTATCGAATCGCAAATCGTATCGTAAATCATAAGTTTTTTTTACAATTTTCTTAAAAAATTGAAAAAAAAATATGAAATATATAAATAAATCAGAATTTCTTTTTAAAACTCATCAATCTTCCTTTTGCCATCAATGTGCACCAAGTAATACCATGTCATGATAGTGTTTAAGGATTCTTATTCCTTTATTTTTGTCTTTCAAGAAATTTCCCTTAAAAAAACATACAAGGATCCTTTAATAAATTTATGTTCTTGTTACCTTTCTTGAATGTAAAATCATGGTGGAAAAATGGCCTTTGATACTTTAGGCCAATGAAAAAAAAAATTATGATTTCTAAACATCATTCCACAATACGTATAAGTCAACATGATTGTAACCATCCATAAAAACATTACAGGTAAGTCATACATTAATTTGGTGTTTCGACCAGTTATGAACTAAGAAATCACAAAAAAAGAAGAAGAAGCTACATGATATAATGTTGAAGAGAATATATATCATTTAATCTCTTATAAAGAACAAATAAAATAATTTACCTTTTTTAACTGATTCTTAAAGCCCCCACTAATTTAAAAACAAAAAATGAAAGCCAAGGGAAGCTTAAAATAGACGAAAACAAGTACAATTTGAATCGTAAATCGTAGGATTCAAATCTTAGAATTGTAGGATTTATATAAAAAGGGATTGAAGGTTGGGATTCAAATCGTTAAGATTTGACTAAAATCTTATATCGTAAATTGTAAATCGTAAGATTTTGACAACACCGACGAGTGTAAATTCCACCTTTTGGAATGAAGTGTGTAATGCTATTTAGTGAAGGAGGAACGGGTATATGGGAGCTCGAATCCATGAACTTGGCTCTTTTGTCAAAATAACTTTGGAGATTCAAGATAGATGACAGTGGCCAATGGATAGTGGTGATTGCTTATATGTATGGTTCTAGGGAAGGTTTAGATCATCTTTGTATAGGACTTTTGTGGTATGATGGCGATTATGAAGCTGAAATGTAGATTCAAGGAAGAAATTAGATTCTTGATGGGAAATGATCACGATGGGTGGTCCATGGTCATGGTGGTCCAATGATCGTGATGCTCCAAAAATCCAACGATAAAGATCCAACGGTCCAAATGATATGAAGACTCGATCCAATGGTCTAGATGTGTCCATCAAGCTCTTTTATGCAGCCCACATGCATCTTCCCAGTGTGAGGTCTTGTAAGATGCATAAACAAGCATGTGGGGTCTTCTAACATGTCTATGTACTCGATCTGGACCCTATTTAATGATCATCCAACCAAAGAGATGTTGGAATTGGGGCCAAAGCTCTCCTCCTCCTTTGGTACACTTTGAATGGTGCTCAGATGTCCTCATCATTGATTGTTTATGTGGTGATATTGTGGTGGTAGGAAATGATTCCTAGGAAATTAAAAAATTAAAGAATTTTTTGGCAAAAGAATTTGAGATTAAGGATCTAGTACATTTGAAATATTTTTTGGGTATAGAGTTTGCTCGATCTAAATTTTTGGGTATAGAGTTTGCTTGATCTAAAGAAGGCATCCTTATACATCAGAGAAAGTACCTCTTAGACTTATTAAAGGAAACTAGTAAGCGAGGCACCCAAGACTTATTAAAGGAAACTAGTAAGCGAGGCACCCAAGCAAGTGACACTCCTATTGATCCTAATCATAGGCTGAGTTGAAGTGAAGGGGAGTTGTTACCGAATAAAGAGATGTATAAGATGTTGGTTGGTTGGCTGCTCTATTTGTCTCTTACCCGATCTAATATAGCATATGGAGTAAGTGAGGTCAGTCAGTTTATATAGGTTCCATGGATACTCACGCAGAGGTACTTGACAGAATTTTGAGATATTTAAAGACGTCTCCTGGGAAGGGTCTTTTGTAGATCATGGCCATCTAGCATAGAGGCCTACACAAATACAAATTGAGCTGGTGTTGTAGATGATAGAAAGTCAACTACAAGATCTTGTACTTCTATGTGAGGAAATTTGGTCAGTTGGAGAAACAAGAAACAAAATGTGGTTGGCTAAGTCTAGTGTTGTAATTAGAGTACATGGCTATGACACATCGTGTAGCAGAGTTATTGTGGCTGAAAATTCTGTTATGTGACTTGGGAATCAAGTTCGATGCTCCTATGAAGTTGTTTTGTGATAGCAAGGCAAAATCTAGCATGATCATACCAAGAGTATTGAAGTCAACAGGCACTTCATTTGTGAGCAACTTATCTCTCAAGATATTTGGTTACAATTTCTAACAACTGGGAATCATCTGGTTGACATTCTAATCAAGGAAATTATTAAGAAAAACTTAGAATATGTTATTAGCAAGCTGAACATGACAAATATCTATGATTCTATGCTCAGCTTGAAGGGGAAATGAGATTATAAGGGCTTTCTTGTACTGCTAATACTAATAAGGTCATTTTTTGTAATATGAGTACTAGCAGGGAGTGATTTGTATTTTTTCCAAAGTTGCTTATATAGATAGTAAGGAGGCTGATGCACCTACGGTCAAGCTCCAAAACTTCTCTTTTTTCTTCTTTTCTCCTCTGCTTCTCTTTAATCTTTCTTGCTAGTTCTCTTCCTTTTATTTCTTCTCCTCAGAATATAGCTGCCAATGAGAGTCATTGGCATTATCATGAATAAGAACGTCAATATTCTCATGAATACTGTTTATGAACTATTTGATATAGCTATTTTTGCAAGTATTTTATGAGTAGGAAGCAACGGCCTCTTGTACAGATCATGTATTAATCGACTATAACTATAGGAGTTCTCACGAGTTATTGCATTTATACGGGTGATCCACAGATGACAAAAATCTCTCTTTTGCGTGCTTTTATCCCGATGAGTGGAAACCAAAGCCCTCATTTTCTGTTTAGTAGTTCGAGTAAGTCTTGAATGAGCCCCTTGAATGGTTGACACAAATAAATGAATTTTTGTTCGGGACCACTCAGATGATTAAGGGATTAAAGATCCCTCTCTCTATCAAGGCATTAAAGAGTCCTCGCTCCTCTTTCACAAAGAATAAGAATAAGAAGAAGAAGAAGAAGAAGAAGAAGAAGAAGAAGAAGACAGTTTCATAAACTTAATAATCATCATGGCTTGCCCATGTAAAGGAGCCCTTTTTATGCCCCACAGATAGAGAATTTCCCAAATCTTCTATTTCTACTTTCCCGATGACAATGATTACAATTTGCAACCAATCAAAACTGTTCATTGAACCCATCTTTCAGAAGAAAAAAAACTCTTCATTGAACCTATTAAGTTAACTAATGAAAATGAAGTAACCTAAGTACGATACGTCTGCAACTACTATTTTTTCAGACACCTTGACCTTCATGTGGGACCCACACATAACTCATATCCAATCCATGCTTGCCACAAGTCCTTTATCGACGTGTGTAGCCTCATTGAAAATTTCGACTTCTGACTAAATGTGGAAAGGAAGGAGAGTACGTTGATATTTTTGGATTTTCCGTAGTTCTCTGATAAATGTCCAATAAAACGGCCATAACTTGCTCATATGATATTAGATTTATGCATTCTTAGGCTCCATGGAAAACTGACTCGATAAGCTTTCAAACACGAGCAATATCACATCATTTTGACTAATTTGATCCCCAAAAGGTGGGCTACAAGTTGCGGCAGGTAATCTGGATAGTTAGTTGGGCCTTGGGGCCAACCAGTCTGATGTGGGGTCTGTTGGGTTTAAAATATGATATCAAGGTGTGTGAGATAGTTCAGCTCGTGATGATGTGTTGTTTGGCTTGATGGTCCAAGTTGGCCAAAACAATGAATCAAACTAAGACCATTGAATCTGACCCTAGATGTCCTACTTGAGGTGGGGCTTGGAGGTCCCAAATTTGGCGATGGATACAATCCTCCATGGTCAAAGATGATGACCTCACGGGAACCAATTAAAATCTTGGCCCTTGCTTGGTTCAATCACGGTTCACATTGAGATCAATGGTGGATATTGGCATGGCCCAGATGCTGGCTGCATCACTTGCTCAACTTGTATGAACAAAAAAACTAGGGTACTGCTGTACTACCTGTTGGTCAAGCATACATAACTCTTGTCTCCTTTTTGCCCCATCACATGATGATCCTGACCATCCATACCAACAGTTTGATTGTATATGGTCCACACTATAAAAATCTCAGTGATCATCACCGTCCGTCTAAAGGAACAATTGACTTACATCATTTAGGAGAGAGTAGAAAAGAGAAAAAGAATGGGAAAAGATAAAAAAAGAAGAAGAAGCAGAAAGGTAAGTATTATCTTGATTCATGATGCAAGATATTGCATTTAAGTTTGCTAGCTGGAATCTGGTCCATATGGTCAGAAAGGAATCAGCGATGTTTCAGGAACATTTTCCGCAATCTTTCAGAAGTCTGCAAGTTTGCTGCTGTCTTGGTTAAGGATTGGGGCGCTGATTCTTCAGCTTTTCCCCTGATTCCGCATTGCTGATCTGTTTGCTTTTTTGCATTATTTGGCCTCTGGTCCTTTCGGAATAAATTTTACCTTTCCTCGAAAAAAAAAAAAAAAAAAAGGGTTATGGCATGAATTTGATGCGGGCTGCCAAACTGACGCAACCATCCTTTGTCTAAAAATAATAATTATCATGGAAGTACCATTAAAAAAGGTATTAGCGAGGAAGTGATACATATTTTTTTTAAAAAAACTTTCAAGGGACGTAGGGTCATAATTCAATGAGGGGCTCCTCATGTGATGCAGGGGCATGTGATGATCTAACCCTAGATGCATGTATATCAAGTTGGAAGATATTCAAATAATAAAATTACGAAACTAACTATTTTCAATCAGAGGAAACTAACAAATCTCAACACGAATATGAAATCCGTCCGTCCGGATCATGTCCCTTTGCATAAAACCATGTAAAATCGTAAAACAGGGAGGATCTAGGGATATGAGGATATCCCAGATCTAGCATAGACCAGTCCACAGTCAAGTTTGGATCCGGTTATCGTGGCTAGGCATCCCTCTTTTCGATCGTACCAAAAAAGGGGGGGTTTCAGAAAAGGACGAGGGATGTCGAAAAACAATGGGTTATCATGAAGTACGAATTAGGAATCAAAAGAAGCTTACCTTTCCTCGCACCTTGAAGAAAGAGAGAAGAGAAAACGGAAACTCTGGGGTGGAATCCTCAACACCCAAGGGCCAATCCTGAAACCCTAATCTCTCAACAAAGAGGAAGAAACTCACGAATTTTCTATTCATTCAATAATTTCGAAATATGGTTCTCACAGTATATATAAGCTATAAAAAAAAGTGCACTAAAGTGCCTGAAAACCAAAGAAATAACATAAAAACGTCTAAAGTAAATAACGACACTAAAGCGCCTAAAAACAAGGAAATAAATAGAAAAGCGCCTAAATGTAAATCCGCTCCATGGTCCAGTGGTCATGATGTTTCTGCGCAATCCTGCATCTCGCGTACTCGTAACACGTCAGAAAATGGGCCCAATGGGCCTGGCGTCTATCCACATCAACTCGTCTGCTCCAACACTCGATCTGCGACGTCGCCTCCTCTGGTACACTCTAAAGGGTGCACCATTGATGTCCGCATCATCATGCGAGGGGGTAGAAATTACCACTGGATCAACTGTTAGATGGCCATTCATCAGGTAGGGGAAACTGAACATGACATGGACCAAAAATAATGTTGGTCCACTGATCAAGCAGGTCACACTTGTCTTAGAAAAATGCACAGGTAAAGAAATAGTCCAACTGTCCAAATTCAATGTTGGTATATGACATTTTGGCGGTGCAAAATACCTAATGGGTGGCCGGATCTCTGATATGTGTGCCATGTGACATGGAAACCAGGCACCACAGGGGAGCTGTCATGTGGGGCCCTCATTCTATCAAACACCCATTATACATATGCTTATTACAACTATGATAGTGCAACAGAACAATTTTCTAAGCTCACAATCTCATAGTGTAAATCATGTAGTCCATAACCACAAACACAAACCATGTTCTTAGCCCAAAACATTTCCGATAACAAAAATTATAGTGAAAACTTAAAATTAAGTTCATCACAACTTCAAATTTTTTTTTTTATTATTATTTTTATCAAATTTCAATATTCTATGTGTTGCATTGTTTAGTTTTGGATTAATTAATATATTGGGAACTGTTTATTTTGACTTTTATAAGTAGTCGTTTGCTTTATTTTCAAGAGGTCAAGTTCTCTAGTTATTCTGAATAGGCAACTTCTCTCTTTGGAACTTAGTTTGTAGATGTGTGGCCCATGGTTGGTCTGTCAAATCCATTTTGATCTAACGGCTCCCATCATGGATGGACATTCCCAGATTACATTCTCAATTGGTCAACTCTAACCTTCCCATGTCAGCATGCAAATACATGGTTGAAAGGAAATGCACAATAAAACCACATTCAGTGGATGAAAGACCTAGGACTCGATGTCTAGGATCTTTCAAATTGAGAGATTTTTGGTGAATGATCCTTCCATGATGAGGCTATCGGATCAATGGTTTGGATAGACAAACATGGGCCCCACATCTATAAGCCAAGTTCTGAATAGGGAAAATACCTTGTCCTAGGAAATAGGGAGCTTGGCCTCGATTTTCAAATCAAACTCTGATAAATTCATGTTTGTGCCAAAATGTGTTGCATTTGGGATTTCAAATCTATGGTTATTTGCGTTGTATGGTCAAGTGTACATTACAAGTCACTGACATATGATGAAATTCTATTAACACAGGCAGAGCAATTGTGGATAAATTGTAAGCTGGATTTTATGCAGATCAAGGAAGCTGTAAAAATATCAGACATTCTCCTTCTAGAGAGCTCTATCAAGGCCTATCTGAGAGCAAGTTCATTGACAAAAGGCAGCCTACGGAAATTCATCAGTTTCCTGCCTTCCCAGATGAAGCAAGCCCTTCTCGATTGTCTTAACAAGCAAAACCTTCCATCCTATGTTTCTGGAGAAGATGAAAGGTCTAGAAACTGGTATATCGAGTATCTTGAGCACCTACTTGGCTGGTATCCTACTACGAGACGGCATCTGGCTGCTCAATCATTTCATAATGCAGGAGCAGCTTTTTCCTCCCATGCCCCTGGCCCTGCTCCTGCCCCTGGCCCAGCCTCTGTTGTTGAACCACCTACTAGTCTAGCACCGGCTTCTAGACCATCACTTGCCAGTTCTCCATCCCCAAGTGGCCCGTCCCCTGTTGAGGCTCCAGAGATGTTTGATTTTCTATACCCAGACGATGATTCTAGTCTGCAACCTTCACCTGATATAGATGTATATAAAGCTCCAGTTAGGCATAGCCCTCCATTTCATAAACCGTCACAAAAGCACGTAACTAGAGAAACCATTGCCACCACCGTTGTTCTAACTGCAGCTGGGACGTTTCTTTTTGCTGCACTGCTCTTTTATTGCTTGAGTAGACGGCATAGGAAAAATGAATCAGTAGATGGACGAAAGGATGATAAGCCCCTTCTCAATCTAAGCTTCAGTGATTTTTCTATTGGTATGGAAAACTACTATGGTCTTAATAGTTCTATCATAAACTTTCATGCGGGATGCGATTCTGAGTTTTTTTTTGTTTTTGTTTTGTTTTTTGTTTTTTTTTTTTTTTAATTTCGACTTTCAGGTTCTTCACAGAAGTCTTTTCATTTAGGAAATTCAATTAAAGGAGAGAAGTTCGAAAATTTATCTGTTAAAAGTAGTCCAAACCATGTTGGGCACCTTTCATCTTTGGAGATTAGCACCATTACCATAGAATCCGATGCTGCCAAGCCCTCCATGGTTGAAAATCAAGCATCAGGTGCGGTTTTGGGAGTCATCAGAGCTTCGACTGAACCATCCAATGCATCTAGCGTTGCTCACCCACCATTACCACTTCCTCCCGGGATGATCCGTCCTCCTATAAGGGCTGGACCTCCTGCTCCAGGGCCACCACCCGAGCCTCCCGGCCCTGCTCCACCGCCGCCGCCACCTGCTGCTCGTCCACCACCGCCACCAAAAGGTGCTGCCCCTCCTCGTCCGCCACCACCTTCTATTGCTTCAAGAACAACTCGACCTCCCCCACCTGGGCTTAAGCATCCTGGAACTTCTGGCCAGGGTCCTGGATCAAACAGTGATGCCGGAGCTCCGAAGACTAAGCTGAAGCCATTCTTTTGGGATAAAGTTCTTGCGAGCCCTGATCATTCAATGGTTTGGAATGAGATTAATGCGGGTTCATTCCAGTCAGTTTCTACCCTTCCACATCCAGATTCTTGCACATGATTTTGCACATGAGATCCTATGGGAACACAGGCTGGTATGTACAAGATCTGGGTCATTCATCTAGTGCGTCCTATGGACTAATGATCTCTCTTATTGGTGGACCCTAAGCACTTGATTCAAGGAAAAAAAGGGCCTGTTTAGATTTGGGCAAAGTTGTGCCACCACTAACAATCCATAGCATGCTGTTAAGGCTAGCTGGTCATGAACAAGCTGTTGCTGACCAGTTGTTCCGCCCCTTGTTTGTGAAACACCCTGGATTAAGGACCAGATAGATTGTGGCACATGTAGGGAAATAAAAGATTGGTTGGGGGCACACTTGCACATGTGAATGTGCACATTTTACACGTGCACATTGATAGTGTGTCTCATTTTTAGTGCTTGAAGATTGATGGTGGCACATATGCACATGTGGGGTGCTTGAACTTGAACAGTTTCATATGTGGCACATTGAAACATGTTATGCATGTGTATGGATAAATACAATCCTCATGTATACTAAAACTATAAATTTTCACTGACAAGTAGTTCCACTTCTTCACCACAGACACCTAATCCGTGGTCTAACTGTCACATATCCATGACTTCTTGTCCAAAAGTGCATGGGTTTTGGTGCACAAACCATGGACACGTACGGCTGTCCATCACTACAGAACAGGGGCACAGCTTTGCCCAAATCAAAATATCCCGAAAGTGACCACCAATATTTTTCAATCCTTTTCTGGTCAAGTAGTTAGGTTGTTCTGATCAGTATGATGTTCTTTTCATAGCCATGTATGGTGTGGCCCTGATCTTCGACATGCTTCCCACGTGACTCCAAGGGAGCTCATGTACAATCAGCATTTCTTATCTTTTAGCCTAGATGATGGAAATTTTAATATCAGGGTTATCTGATATGCTAAAAGTATGATTCTGAATTTACAGATTCAATGAGGAGATGATTGAAAGTCTTTTTGGATATGCCGCTGCTGATAAACCCAAAAATGATCGTAAAAGAGAAAAGTCATCCAATGAACCTCCTAACCCGCACATTCAGATTCTTGATCACAAGAAGTCACAGAATATAGCAATTCTTCTAAGGGCGTTGAATGTCACAATGGAAGAAGTCTGTGATGCACTTGTAGAAGGTGATTATTCTTTCTTTCTCTTTGATCCTTTTCCCCCCTTCTGAAAGGATAGTTTCAGTTGAAGGCTGATTTTTTATGAATGTTTTGTAGATAAGAAAAACAGAATGTCTGTCACGTATCATTGTATATAGGGGTGTGCTCCAGTGGTACCGGTATCACCATAGGCTATGGTGGTACTGGGAAGATGTGGGACCCACGTGATACATGCATGATATCCAACCCATCCATCAGATGCTTCAGCACTGTTACCTCCCATGGCCTAAAATTCAGGCTGATCCATGATCGGTTGGGCCACACCACTGTGAACAAGTTGAGAGGGGAGACCCACCCTCAATTTATGTGGGGAAGGTCACCGTGTGTTTACATGGAATCCAGGCCATTCAGATCCTTCATTTGTCACCTTTTCAACTTAGGTTTGCTCTGATGACAATCAAGGTTGGGCATTCCCTCACAACTTATTCCCTCTGCTTTGGCCCATAGTTTTGGATCTACTGGGCGGGTTGGATGTTCTGCACATATCATGTGGGCCCACATCTGCCTGGTACCACCATAAGCTCATGTGGTATGGGTACCATTGGAGCGCGGCCCTTGTAAATATCTAAACTTGTATCTGACCATATATCTTTGGAGGATAACTTAAATAGTAGTAGGCACTGGAAAAATGGCCTAATCTTTGCTGCTGCAACCACTGGTGGAAAATTGACCTTGCACTTCTATGTGCTTGATATTATTGATACGATGCAACTTGCAGTCTTGAAGATAATATTTAAACATACTTTGATTAATCATCATAACTATGCAGGGTTGATTTTTTGCCATTTCCTTTTTGTTATATGGTTAATACCCCTTTGCATAATTGATTTCAATCTATGTCACTTCCACCCAACTTGTGTAAATGTGAGAGATGGTGACTTCTAAAAGCCCAGTTGCTTACCCATCTGTAAAAATACCGTTATCATCATCTAAGCCTCATCCCAACTAATTGGGGCCGCCTCTCTAAAAATACGTTATAATCAGTGTTTTAAATAGCTACGCTATGTAGCGTGTAGCTTACGCTACGTAGCGTAGCTTAGCCTTAACGCTACGTAGCTCATGAAAATAGCTTAAGTCACGTGTAGCCTATGCTACATGATAATTTGCATACGCTACACGCTACATAAACTAGGCTACACGCAACGTACCTCACATTACAAGTTATTTTTCATTACAACATTAAAACCAAATAATATTTTCAATGATTTGTTACATTTTTCTATTTTCAATATTTAATGCTTTTAATAAAAATAATATAGGCAACCGTATTAAATTAGTTTTGTTGCTCTTTCTTTTCCTTTATGCTTAAGGATTACCCTTTTCTATTACTTTGAGTTACGTTTGGTTGCACCAAATATCATGAAAATTTGTTAAATTTCATTATTAATCAGTGTAATTTGGAGAATATCATGGAATTAGTACAACCAAGAACAACCTTAATAAAAAATCTAGAAGTAATGTGTAGCTTACGCTACACGCTATGTAGCTTACGCCTCACGTTTCAGAGGGGTGAACGCTATGCTACACGCTATTCGCTATTTAAAACATTGGTTATAATATCAAGCATTAATACCCCTGGCAAATATTTATTGGAAATCCCAAAATTATAAAATAGTAGAGCTTGGCCCATGCATGTGCAAGTAGGGCTGTCAATGAGCCGGGTCTGGTGTAGGTCTCGGCCCAGATTTTGAACTATTTCGGGCCCGGCCCGATGGCCGGGCCTGTGTAAAATTCTGATTTTCGGGCCCGAGCCCGGACCATTGACACCCCTATGTGCAATAAAGTTGTGTACACGGCATACATGTGCCAGCATGGTATGATAGGTCTGAGATAAAGTACACCCATTAAAAGGGTGCCGCTCTATTGATGCCCTAGGCCAAGATTCAGGTTGAGCCACTCGTTAGGTGGGGCACAGTTAGGAAAATGTTAGCAGTACGGCACTGAAGAGGCTGCTGAAATTTTCTAACATATTCACCTTTTTCATTGGGGCCCAAATGCTGAGTGGACCAGATATAATTTTGGGAAAACGGTGTTGAATGTTGGACCAACCCGATGGATGGATTAGATCTTGCACCTGTGCCATGCTGGCGCATCGTGGTGTGTGCATGAGCTTTGTTGCACACGAGCATGCACTTAGCAAAGCTCAAAATGGTAATAAACGAAGTTTTATTTTTATTTTTATTTTTATGTAAGGTTACTTTTGGTTGCACCAAGTATCATGAAATTTCATGATTAATTGGTTAAGTACATTGAACTGTGACTTGCGAGTGTTGGCCATGCATGTTCTTGTCCAGTCATCACCACAGCACCATTCCTAAAATGTGCCATGTCCTTATTATTATGAAGGAATTATTTGTATGTGATTCTCTAACTATCAACCCATGTCCTGATAATCATTATCCAATCAGGAAATGAACTTCCTATGGAATTCCTCCAGACACTGTTGAAGATGGCACCAACCTCGGAAGAAGAACTGAAGCTTAGGTTATATAGTGGTGAGCTTTCCCAACTTGGCCCCGCAGAACGGTTCCTGAAGGCATTGGTGGAAATTCCTTTTGCTTTTAAACGGATGGATGCGTTGCTTTTCATGGGTTCTCTCCAAGAGGAAGTCTCAGGCATTAAGGAGTCTTTTTCAACTTTAGAGGCAAGTCTCCAGATATCTCATTTTTATCTCTTATTAGAACTAATCACCTACTACAACTGGTCACATAGTATGACTGACTTTTTTATTCCACGTGATTTTCCCCCCCATGTTTTCCCTTGAAAATATTGGATGCTTTCAAAGGGAAGGTCCTTGCCAAAATGGGTTGCTAGGTATGGTCAGCCTACAACCAGTTTTACATGACCAGTTTTCATCTTTATTTGATTTCCTCACTTATTGCAGTTCTCTCTCTCCTGGCAATGATCACCAACAATAATGTTTTGAACAACAAAAAAGAGTAGAATAGTGAAAGCTTCCTTTCTTAATGTTTTCATCATTGATAATATCGGCTGACATTATTGGTATTGCAGGTGTCTGATACGAAACGACTAGGGAATTATATAATCCCCGGGTATCACTGATAATATCGCATTGTATCGATGATATTGTGCAGTATTTTGAAATATTGCGAGATATTTTTAGGATTCTTTATAAAGTTCCTTGATATCGTTGAGACATGTAATGGAGGATTGGCAGTTGTAAACCCCCCCACCCAAAAAAAGAAAAAGAAAAAGAGGAAATTCTAGAACTCTTCATGATTCATGTTAACACTTCCAATCACTCGCCTGCTCATGTGGAGGCCTTGGGCCTTTCCCCCCTATCAATCCTGGTTTAACTTCTGCTTGCTGTTCAGTTCTCCTTTGTAATCGCTTGCTTCGTAACGTGCCTTCAGGCCTTTTTCTTTAATAAAGATTATCAACTGATAAGGAAAAAACCCAAACATGAATGTGTTCAACAGTCCAAGCTCACAAGAATGGTCAAACACAAAACAATTCTGTTGTTGTGTCAGTGGGCAAGTATTATTTGGTTGATGCAGTTTATGAGGTTTTTCTTGCATCTTTTTTTCTTTCTTTCTTTCTTTTATTTATTTATTTTTATTTTATTTTATTAACTTCTAGGGTTTTCAATGGGCCAGGCTTAAGTTTGTCCAGTCCATATTTTGAACTATAAAGTTCGTTCTACTTTAGCAGAATTTTCCTAAAAAATTACCTATTTATTCCCATCTCTTCACCTTTGTACGTAACAGGTAGCTTCCAAGGAACTCAGAAGCAGTAGACTGTTCTTGAAACTCTTAGAAGCTGTCCTAAAAACCGGAAACCGCATGAACGATGGTACCTACCGTGGGGGTGCACGGGCTTTCAAGCTTGACACACTCCTGAAGCTATCAGATGTTAAAGGAACTGACGGCAAGACCACACTCTTGCACTTTGTCATCCAAGAGATAATCCGCTCTGAGGGCGTGCGGGCTGCACGTACTTCTCGGCAGAGCATGAGCTTTTCGAGTGTGAACTCGGAAGACATGTCCGACGATCTCCCCAGTGAAACAGGAGACCATTACCGTACCCTTGGCCTTCAGGTGGTCGCGGGGTTAGGCGGAGAGATCGAGAATGTCAGGAAGGCGGCGGCATTGGATGCTGACACGTTAACAAACTCGGTGGCGCACCTTGGTGAAGGGCTACTGAAGACAAAAGAGTTTTTGAAATCGCAGTTGAAAAGCTTGGTGGAGGAAGATGGGTTTCTTCGTGCGCTCAAGGGTTTTATAGAGCAGGCAGAGGCTGACGTTACTTGGCTGCTTGAAGAGGAGAAGAGAATACGGTCATTGGTGAAGAGCACCACTGATTACTTCCATGGGAATGCTGGGAAAGATGAAGGATTTCATCTGTTTGTGATTGTGCGGGATTTTCTCGGCATGGTGGATAAGACATGCAAAGAGGTTGAGAAAGAAGCATCAAAGAAGGTAACAAAGACATCATCAGTTAACAAGGAAGCACCAACTCCGCCACCCGTTCCAGATCCCCGGAAGCTGCTTTTTCCGGCGATTAAGGACCGTCGGATGGATAGTTCCAGTTCAGATGACGAGAGCTGATCTCCGTAGCTTTCCCTTCACTGGCAGAGGTATGTGGTTTTTGTTTTCTTGGAAGTGAATTTCTTTTCTTCTTTTCCATTTTGGGTTCCGTATTGTTCTTAAAATCACAGACGAGTTATTTTGAGTTGAATCATTTCTCTAATGAACAATTCATATCATGATATGATGCACATAGATTAGCGGGATGCAATGCTACTTGTGGACCTGTGGTCATTCATCTGCAACAACCAAACCCCAAAATCCCAAGCGTGCCAATTCCGCACCCGTGCAATGTCAGGGCCATTCATCAGGCGGGCCCCACATTTAACATGCCTTCACACAGAAAATCAGGGGGCCACGTTTTGCATATTGAATGAGGACCATTGACTTTCTCGACTATCCAGTTTCTTTTTTCCATACCTGTGATCATGCTCTGCAAATCAGTTTTTGTGTATTAAGTCATTCACCACTGATATGCCTGTATTGGGCGGTTTCAGGCAAGCATGGGCCGAACAGCTGTATCATTCATGGAAGGTACTGGTAATGTTGGTATTGGATGATACGTCAAACCTTGCCTGTGGCCCACCTAGCAAGTGGACTGGCCTGATTTTCTGGCTAGGGTGCAATGATGGCGAGACCCACCTGATGAAGGCCCGGATTTCGCATTGTCTCACTTGCACTCATAGGGTGTGTGTTGGGATGGAGCTACCGCATATGCGACAGAGTAGCATTACTCAAGTGTATCAGAACCTTTCCTTGCACCTAGTGGCATTTGGACTTGTTTGCATCCACATCACTTATCTGGTCAGTCCATTGGATCCGATCAATTCTTCATAGCCTGCCTTGAAAATATCACAGTGATCGGATGATCCAAAATCGTAAGGTCGCAGCATGCAAAAATGGATGGACAAGATTTTGCTCAGAAGATAGGTCTAGTTGCGGATTCTTAGGCCGTCGGATTGATGTGAGTTTTCGCAGATAGGCAATGTGCATACCAATGATTCCAAATGCATCTAGGTGTATTCGGAAGGCTTCCATGCACTGAATCCACTGTCTTAACGTTTTTGCATGCATAAATCTGAATGTTTGTTCATTTTTCTGATGGCATTTGCTCAGATGATTCCAAAGACGGTGGAGAGGCAAGGGAAAATGCACAGGCTCTCTTCCGTCCATCTCCAGGCCTGGCATGCAGCTGCATTGAGCTTTTTGAATCACCTTCAACACTCCTGTAGATTGCCACTTGTAGATTATGATGGAAAAAAAAGGAATTGATTCTTTTGCCTGGTCAAGAAGAAGGGGATTCGAATATACATCTTATCAAGAGACGGCTTTGAAATTAGAGAGGCGCGGAAATTGCAATCCAAATCCAAAATCGGCAATGCCACCTCATCGCATTACACGGTCGATATGGAGGAGTCAACAAGGATCAGTTCTTGACATGGGATTCGAATATGGGGCCTAAGGCCCAACTTGTGCATTAAAAGGTAGCGTGAATGTTGTTTTATCTCCTTGGGTATGTTTGGTTGCACCAAATTTCATAAAATATCACTAAATTTTGCACCAAATTGTTCTGATTAATCATGAAATTTCATGATATTTGGTGCAACCAAACGCACCCTTTATTCATAATTATATATTTTTTACACATTCTGTAAAAAAAAAAAAGGGAAAGCAATTGATTGATTACTGTTGAAAGATTTGAGATTGACTCATTGTTTAGTTTTAGAGGAAAGTGATTGTTGGCATTTTGAAGTGGCTTGTGTTCAGATTTGATGAAATGTGATTGCTGATTTAAAAGATTACTGGATCCAGTCCGTCGATCATCAGGTACTATGACAATTATGATTGAGATTTTAAAGATCTTGAGATATTGTTGCAAAAAATTAATTAAATGATATCATTGATAGATTTTCTATGATCTGGCCCACCTGATGATTGGCTTTTCCTGATTTTTTTTAAAGCAAGGTAAACATCATGGTGGTCAGCACCTGTTGGATGGGTGAGATGCCATCCACACATCAGGTGGGCCCCACAATAGCTATGTTGGTACTGGTAGAAATTAAAAATTGAAAGTTCCCAGATACACAATTCCTAAACCGTTGTTCAAATAACATACGTTTTATTCAATATTCAAATATTTTTTGGTACACATGGTATGAGCCCATAGCCGTGGCCCATTAAATCCTACATGGATGGTCTGGATTAATACATACCTTAGCAATCTCAACCGTCTGATCTCCCAAGTGGTCCACTAATTGAAGCTGATGGGGTACACAGCGGTTTTATTTGGGTAAAACAACCCAAAGTTCTGTTCCTCTTTAGTGTTCTTCAGGTTTTCGTTGAACATGGCAAACACATAAGTCTCAATAGGCCCAGGTTTCTTCAGTGTACCTTTTGCCACGTGGCGTATCAGATTTTGATTGTACGTCTGAGCATTTTCCTTGGTGGCAAAGGTCCCCCCAGCGGACGGCCATCCGCTTTCTGATATCACGATCTTCACAGATGGCCCACCTGCTTTCTCTACAGCAACGTAGAGTGTATCCACCATAGAATCAAAGAGGTTCTGGTAGCCCTCCTGATCAACGGCTGTGGATGTGAATAAAACATAAGAAAGGTCGATCTGTGGGTTGAATTTCTTATTGAAGTAGGGATACACATTGGCTAGGAGTGGGGCCCGTCTCCACTAGGAAACTAATGATGGGCGTCATGTACTGGGCTGCAGCTTTTTTGAAGACCCCTTGTGATGGAGGGTTGGATCTTTCAAGGACATCTGGATAGATGGCTGTGGACACTTTGATCTGATCTTGTAGGCCTACCGATCGGATTGCGTTGTAGATGTTTCGCATGGCTGGAAGCACCTGAGCCGCACGATCATAGCTGCCTGTACTTGTAGGGAACACCTCATTACCGACGGAAATGTACCGGAATTTGACATCTGAACCGTAGGTTACTATGTTATCTCGGACCCAGTTGTTCGCAGCCGTTGGATCTGCCATCGTTTGGAGTTCGTCATTGGTGACACCCACTATGACCTCGATGCCGGACCCACGGAATGCGTTGAGTGCTTTTCGATTTGCATCGAAGATTCTCATCCGTTGGATGTTGATCGATTTATAAAGCTCAACAACTTCAGGTTCGGGAGGTAAACCATCGATCGTGGCCGTCCGTCCATAATTTATGCCAATTGATTGTGCACCTGCGTTGTAGCAGTAAGAAATCAAAGTTAAGATGCCTTCTGGTAAATGAGGACCGTTGATGGTCCATGTGGTGATGAAGTTACTGATCAGAGATCCTCACTGTCCATACATGTAATGAGGTTTTCATAATAGATGTAGACTGAGGACGACAAAGATCTTGGATCGATGAGTTTTTCACCTTGTGGTTAATTAACGGTGGGATGTACTAAATGAACGGTCCAGATATGGTATCATGGGCCGGAGTGGGCAAGCTTCCTTGGAATTTATAACTAAGAATATCATCAATTGAAGCAATTTTCTTTAATGGGGTGTGCTACGGTGGTACGGTGCAGATGTGGGGCCCACCCTATTAGAAGAATAAAACTATCTGATCTTTTTGAGGTATAAATAATATCTAAGCATTATTTACTATCAGGTGAAAGGTCA
Source organism: Liriodendron chinense (assembly GCA_003013855.2). Lineage (NCBI taxonomy): Eukaryota > Viridiplantae > Streptophyta > Magnoliopsida > Magnoliales > Magnoliaceae > Liriodendron > Liriodendron chinense. Next base: position 210,791 of record PVNU02001323.1, on the reverse strand, counting down.
GATGTCGCACACGTTTTGTGTATTACCACATGTGATTGTATGTAAGTAGGCTCTTCTTGACCGTCCTTTTGTGGGCCACTGATCAAAAGGTGATTAGCTCCTAGCTAGTCTATGTGTATACCCGCCATAACCGTCTTTTTGTTGAGCTGGCTGGCGTTGGGGTCACCTGCTAAACGGGGTCCAAGTTCGTTGTGTTCCTAGTCTAAGGGCATGTTTGGTTGGGATCTCGTACTTGTTTTAGTTTAAAATTTGGATTCCAGCGAAATTCAATTTTAACTATGTGTTTGGAATTTAGGTTTCTAATTCAATTTTTGCAATTTTGGATTCCAACACTGCAACGTAGATTATTTTCTCCATAATCTAGATTCTGAGCCTGTTTGGTTGCAAAATTCAGATTCCAGTGTTGGAATCCAAAATTGCATAAACAGGATTGGAAACTCAGATTTCATCTAGAACTTGCTATTTGGTCGAAAACTGTGTAATCCAACTGTTGCTTGCGGTATGGCTCACTTGGGCTTTAGATCCGCTTGAGAACTTGACCCCTGACCTATAGTAGTCCCGTAAGACAGATGGTTGGGTTGGATAGCAAATAAACATAAATGTGGGCCTTAGGGAGTTTTTAATGGTGGACGTTCAATCAACACTGTTTTCCTGTGGTGTGGTCCACTTGAGATTTAGATCTGCCTCATTTTTTTTATTATTATCTAATGCTCCTAATTGAGCTCTCAAAACAAATAGACCGCGTGGATATAAAATGCGTGCATCATAGATGTACAACGCATACATCTGGGTAGACACCACCCTAGTGATACTCACTTTCACCTCTTTTCCCTTCCATGGAAATTGTCCCTACACTGTTTCTACTAATCCCGATTACGGTCAATTTAGGTTTTTGGATGGAATCCTATTTGGTTGGAATTTGCTGGCAAACACATGGGTTAAAATTGGATTCAGTTGGAATCCAAATTATAAGCTGGAAACAAATTTCTGGATGCCACCAAACGGGCCCTAACTCAAACTCTATGGGGCCGTCCATCCGTTTTTCAACTCATTTTAGGGTAGGAAGCTAAAATTGAAGCTTGTCTAAAGCTAAAGTGGACCACACCATAGCAAAGAGTGGGGATAATGATGTCCTATGTTGAAACCTTCCTAGGCCCAAAGTCATGCCTATTTGCCGTCCATCCTATTCATAAGGTTACAAAGACATGGATGGAGTAAAAATACAAATATCAACTTGATACAAAACTTCTATGCTCTCAAAAAGTTTTCAATGGTAGGCCTACAATGGGATGGAATGAGTGGATAAGATAGACACATCATGTGGGCTCCACAGATTGAATATGCAATGCACTTTGGTTCACTCTGCGACCCAGGTCAATACAACGAATGCACATATTGTTGGCTGGGACTCGGAACCAGCTATGTCACCGCAGGCCCACCTCAATGTATGCATTGTATATCTACCTCATTCATTTGTTTTGCCAACTCATTTTATGGTATGAGCCCAAAATGAAGTAGATACAAATTTCAAGTGGACCACACCATAGGAAAGAGTGGTCATTGAATGCCCACCATTAAAACCCTTCTAAGGCCCACTATAATGTTTATTTCGCATCTAACCTAGTGATAAGGTCACACAAACATGTATGAAGAAAAACACAAATATAGCTTGATCCAAAAGTTTTGTGGCCCATAAAAACTTTTTAATAATCATTGACCACAAATGTTTCCTGTGGTGTGGTCCACTTGAGATTTGTATATGCTTCATTCTTAGTCTCATGCCATAAAATCATTTGGCAAAACGGATGGACAGCGTAGCCCCACAGTCAGGGTACCAACCACAGCGCTGGTTCTAGGGTCCCCACCAAGTCGCACCCAAATGTGAGTGCCCGTGGGGTGATAGAGGGAAGCAGATTAGGTACTTCTTGAGCCTGTGCAAAGCTCAAGATTGGAGTTAGTGGCATGTGCTTATTGGTGAAGAGTAGATATGACAAGCTTGTGTCTCTCTTGACAACCTGTCTCTCCATCAATTCAGGCATGACATGTATGTGCCAGGTCGAGCCTGTGCCAAGCTCTTTACAGGCTTGGGTAGTACTTAATCCGTGCACATGAGAGAGAGGGAGGGAGAATTAAGCGGATTGGGTCAGTCTGGGTTAACATAAGTTTGTCAAGATATGACATAGTGCCATTTCATTGGTCCACTGACGCAGTCGAGTTGGACTCAACCTGACAAACTTTGAAGAATCCGGATCCTCTGTTGGCTCCCAAGCAGAGAAACCCTGCTTGGAGCCTTTTTATCTCTGCTTGAAGCCTTTTTATTGGACCACGTCATCACACATGTCTGCAACCCTGTCACATACTCAGTGCAACCTGATCATACTGACATTATGCAGTGTGATGTGGACCAATGAGAAGGCTCCAAGCAGGGTTTTCCTGCTTGGAAGCCAACAGAGGATCCGGACTCAACTTTGAAAAGTTGGGGGGCCCCACTTTGATGAGCGTCTGGCAGGCCACCACCACATCATAGACCAAACTCGGTGTTACGCCGGCCTGACTGAATTAGATCCCGTGGATGTGGGTGGAGAGAGAGAGAGACCTGATTTTTCAAAGCTCCCCATCAGTGCCCCAAAAAGAAGGATTGCAGCAAGCTTGGAAAGGTAGCCACTTTCAGCGAAGGTAGCCATTCTGTTGTCTATTAATGCCTTCTCATCTTTCACAGATGGAACCCTTACATAGATGGACAGAAGCAGATTCCTGCAGCACCCCCCCCCCCCCCATTTGGATGAGTGCGGATCGTCTGTGTTGAAGGCACAAGAAATTCCAGCGCCATTGATTCTCATTTGTCCACGTCATTTTCAATGACTCCATCTACTAATATACGCCGGATTTTTCTCTTCCACATACATTGCTAACTACACAACCCACTTTTAACGTGTGAAACCTTTTTTGGGTCCCACCATGAATTTTTTGTTAAATCTATACCATCCATCAATTTTTCCAGATAAATCTAGAGCACGATCCCAAAAACGAGGTACATCCAAACCTCAAGTGGATCACATCACATAAAGCAGTCGGAATTGAACAAACTTCCGTTGAAACTTTTCTAGGGCCAACATCGAGGCTTATTTTCCATATGACCTGTTCATAAGATCACACCTGCCTAGATGAAGTTAAAATAAAAATATCAGCTTGATAAGAGCATTATGTGGCCCCAAGAAGTTTTCAATGGTAGCATTAATTCTTACTTTACTCAATGATGTGGTCCACTTTAACTTTAAATCTTCATTGTTTTTGGGTTCATAGCCTATAATGATATGAAAAAATGAATTGACGGTGTGGATCTAACAAATACATCATCGTGGAGCCCACTTAAATTTCAAACCTCCGGCGCTGGCTGTGTGATGCAGGGAAGCGGATTAGGTGAGACCGGGCATCACCCAAGACGGTGCAACCCTTACCGTGGGGCCCACCTTAATTTGTTTATTCTACATCCACTCCATACATCCAAATTTTCAGATCATTTTAGAGCATTCTGCTAAAATTTAAGAATATCCAATCATCAGGTGGACCATACTCTAGGAAAAAGTTGTGATTGAACGCCCTACTATTAAAAACTTCTTGGGAATCACCTTAATGTTTCTATGGTTTTTATTTGACATCCAATCTGTTGATAAGTTCACATAAGCCTGGATGAAGAGGAAAAACATATATCAGCTTGATACAAAACTTTTGTGGCCCGTTATTGGTAAGTCACCACTGTTTCCTATGGCATAGGTAATGCATGGCAAGCCACCACTGTTTCATTTTTTGGGTAATTCTTTAAAATGACCCGGAAAAACGGATGAACGGGGTGGATATAGAATATACATGACAAGGTGGGCACCACTGTAAGGGCCGTACGGTATTAGGTGAGGCTGGGGTCTCACCTAATATGCTCCTGCAGCACATTCCGGTGAGAGAAGAAAACGGAAAGTATTTATATGTGAAGCTTCATTGGGCCCTATTATGATGTATTTATCAGATCCACACCGTCCAGCCATTTTTTCATACCATTTTATTGAACTATACAAAAAATGAGGCAGAACCAAGCTCAACCGAGCCACCTTACAGAAACAGTCTGAAACGAACGCCTACCGCTGAAAACTTCTTGGGGCCATAGGAGGCTCTTATCAAACTTATATTTGTGTTTTCCCTGCACGAAGGTATGTGTAACATTATTAAAAGGCTAGATAGCAAATAAACGTAACAGTAGACCCTAGGAAGGTGTCGGCGGTTTCCATTCAATCTTGGCTACTTTCATTGACGTGGTTTACTCTAATTTTGGATATGCCTCGATTTTTGGCTCATGCTCTAGAATCATCGTTAAAAATTGATGGACGGTGTGGATATGAATCATAAATCATTGTGGGACCCAAAGAAGTTACACACGCTAAAAATGATGTTGTGTAGCACGCGTTGTATATGGGAGAGAGAAACCCCGCGTATCTCGTCAGCCAAAGTCCTCTGGGATGACGTGGACCAATGAGAAGGTGGCGCTGGAATTTCTTGTGCCTTCAACACAGACGATCCGCACTCCACTTGGATATCCCTGTGTCATGACACGGCCTAAGCTTTGTAGGCTCACATTGTCCATCTAATTTGCCAGCTCATTTTAGGGCATGAGCTCAAAAATGATGCAGTTCCAAAGCTTAAATGGACCACATCTCAGAAAGCAATGGATATTGAACATCCATTGTTGAAAACTTCCTAAGCCAACTGTGATGCTTTATTTGCCAACAGAAGGCGTTCAATCCCCACTGTTTTCTACGGTGTGGTACACTTGAGTTTTGGATTTGCATTGTTTTTGGGCTCATGCCCTAAAATAAGCTAGAAAAACGAGTGGATAGCGTGGATAAAACATGTACGTCATAGTGGCCCCCATAGAGCTTGGGCCATGTTGTGCGATGGAGATATCCCTATGGTCGATTGTGCAGGTAATCCACTTCCCAAACAAGTGCATGGGCCCGCCTTCATCCTGCTTATGCCGTAAAAAATAAAAGCGGCAATGCTAAAATGAGTGGGTAAAATAGATGATCGTGCCTAGACAAAACACATACATCATGGTGGGCCTCACAAGGCTTGGGTAGAAATTGGAAGCGGATTGCCCATGGCACCCTGCCTAGCTCTGTAGGGTCTACCATGATGTGTATGTTGTATTCATTTCCCCTACATTTTAGGGCATGGGCCCAAAAGTGATGAAGATCTAAAGGATGAAAGGAAGCTTAATTCCATACTTGTCAACTGTTCCCACTATTTTCTATGGTGTGGTCCTCTTTAGCTTTGGATATGTATCATTTTTGGGCTCATACCCTAACATGAATTAGAAAAACAGATGAATGAACGGCGTGGATAAAACAAATACGATCATGATGGGCTCTACAGAGCTTGGTCCACATCATGCCATGTGCTGGGTGCTGCAGTGCTGCAGGCAATCGGCTTGCCAAACAAGCACATGGAAGCAGTTTCCTCTTACCAAGTCAATCACGCCATAAGAATTCCACACCCACCTTTGACTTTAAGAGCTGGATTGAGGTTACGTTTGTCAACTTCTTCATCCCTTTTATCAGTGTACCATCTTATGTAAAAATCCAATTCAATCCTTTTACTTTGTACAAGAAAAACTTCTAATGAGCCCAACGTGATGTCCGTCCATTAATTGTGCCAGCTCATATTAAGTCATCAGTCCGGGAGGGGTTTGGCTGGATCCCCGGATCTGCGGGGCTCACTGTGATGTATGTTCCTTACATCCACACCATCCATCCATTTTGACAGCTCATTTTAAGGCATGACTCCAAAAATGAAGCAGATCCAAATCTTAGGAAACCATATCACAGAAAACAGTCTTTATTGAATCCTCACCATTAAGAACTTCATAGTGGCCAACGGAATGTTTATTTTTCATCCAACCTCTTGATAAGGCCAAAAACTCCTGGATGAAGAGACCACACAAATATCAGGTTGATCCCAAGCTTTCGTGTCCCAAGAGAAGTCTTTAATGCTCGATTACCACTGTTTCCTGTATTATGGTCCACCTGAGATTTGGATCTGCTTTTTTTTTTTTAAATTGGTCGTTGGGAACGCCCACGAGTGCTTCTTGATCTGGATCGTAGAGTCTCATCCGTTGGATGTTGATAGATTTATAAAGTTGAATAACATCAGGTTTTGAAGGTAAGATATCGCCCTTCATTCCATAACATATGCCAATGGATTGGGCACCTGCATTGTAGTGGTAGGAAATCAAAGTCAATATGCTTTCTGGTAAATGAGGACCGTTGATCGTCCATGTGGTGATGAAGTTATTGATTGGAGATCCTCGCTGCCATATATGTGGGCCATCAATGAGGCTTTCAGCTTGTGGGCCATTAATGGTAGGGCGTGCCGAATGAACGATCCAGATGTGATATCATGGGCCGGAATGGACACGCTTCTTTCGAACTTATAACCAAGAAAATTAACAATTTAAGCTTTTTATTTTATTTTTATTTTTTATATATTAATAGGGTGCACTATGGTGGTACCAGGAAACTGTGGGGCCCAGTGAGATACACACACACGGAGAGAGAGGGAGAGAGAGAGGAATGCATCTCTCCCAAACTCGTGATAACTTTTTGAGGACTCATCGCATGTGATGTGTCTCCAAAATCTGAACCGTCCATGTGATGCAGCACTCCGAAGACCATTAGGGCCCAACTTTTAACCTGATCCAGAACCTTGGTGGGCCATAGAAGAGAGAGAGGAAAATCAAGGGAGGAAATTGTTTATATAAGAAATCCAGCCCGTCTGTCAGACATGCCACTTCAGAGAAACCTCTAGGATCCATAACTAAGCTAGATCCAAAATTAATGTGGGCCACATCAAAGGAAACGAGCTGGAAGAGAACAGCCACCCTTGAATTTCACAGTGGCCTACCTCCATCATAAAACAGCCTGAATTTTAGGCCAGATCCTTCATTACATGAACCGGACGTAGGATCTGAATAACCTTGATTATATATAGACAACACGATGGGCCCCTACTCTTTTTGACGATGGACATTCCCTCTCAATAATGGAGCCACGTCTAGTTACCTCCATGAGATGGTACCAGTACCATTGGACGGCTATGCTTTTTTACTTTCACAACCAAGGTAAAAAAGTACCGCCGTCGATATTGATATTATTAAAGGCCCACACCTAAATTCCCGAAGAGGGGGAACCTTGTGGTGAGTCTTTGAATAGTTCCAAAGATGAGCTCTTAATCAGAGGTCTTGAGATTGAGAGTGACTCCAAGGCGGTTGTTGATGCTCGGTTGCTGCTCTACTAAGCTTTATGCTGAAGAGGTGCTGGCTAAGCATTTGTCCTGATCTTTTAGGTCCCGTTTGAATCATAAGTTATTTAGATAAAGTTATTTATGTCTCTTAGTAACTTATCTTGGTTTTTACTTATTAAGCAAACAAGTATGTTTGGTAAACAACATTCGTATCATCCCTGTACAATAATTTACCACTATGGACTAGCACCTCTCTTCTCAGCATTTCTTCGAACAAGTACGCTGCATCATCTATTTTGATATAGTGGACCATCCAGATCTTGGAAAGCCTTTTGGTTCCACCACATCCGTCCACATGCTGTGTATACTTTTGCAGATTTAGAGGCATTCTAGCCATCCATGTGACAAAAAAACCATGCGGTGGACCCTAGGAAGTTTTCAACGGCGGAAGTTCAATCTCTACTATTAACTATGATGCAGCTCATCTATGATTTGAATATGCTTCATTACTAGTCTGACAAGGTGGATAGATGGTGTGGATTTCTAACATACATCATGGTGGGACCCATGCTAGATGCTAGCATGTGGGGATAAGAAGGCTCGATGGAGTGGTTTGGACGGACAATAGCATTTTAAGGTTTAAAGTAGAGGGGTTTTAAGAGAGATGATTTCGGCCCTCAGCGTTGGTGGGAAAAAGCAAAACAGCAAAAACAAAAAACTGAAATACTTGTCATTTTTCAACAAGTAACTATTAAGTTGATGTGAACCTAACTAACTTATACAGGAGAAGTAGATAAACAGCTAGTGTTAGTAAAAAAAAAAAGCAACTTGTTTCCCTACATCCAAATGGGACCTTAAGGATTCGACATGTGCTCACAGAAAGCAACTTGGTAGCAGATGTGCTTACTAAAATGGACTATCCATTAGAGACCAACTATTTATCATTTTGTTGCACCCCTATGTAGACCGTGAGATGCCGCCACATGTCGGCATTATGTGCTAAATGATGGATGAAATCCTACTCATGGACTGAGAGCATTGGTTACACATGATCTGATGCCCTTAGATCAAACGGTCTAGAAGACGCCATATGGCAACTGTACATCATATGGCGTAGATGACTTCGAAAAGGAGTTAATTAGAGATGTACATATGAGACAGTTCAAGCATTAAATGCTAGAATCCTATAAAAAAATATTTATATTTATCATTAAATACTAGAGCTTTGTAAAAAGCAACTCTCTACCAATGCTACAATCAAGTCACATAAGACTCCAGCGTGGGAGTCACGATCGATTCGAAGTGAAAATCTCTTTTGTATACATGGTCATATGTTATAGGTTATCCTGACGTGGAAGAATAAAGGAGATTTGCACAACCAAATGTCTAGATCTTTCATAATGCTGAAGATTATATAAGGCCACCGCCTTTCAGAAATTTATAAAAGCAGCAATCGAAGAAGAGCTTGTGGCCTCAAACCAATACAACTAACCAACTCTTTATCTATCAATCTACCATGGATATTTATTCTTTCATTTATGTTAGTTTAATTGTAGCTCCCATCGCTGCACACAGCATGAGGCCCATAGTTTTTAATTTTTAGTTTATTTCTCCACCCTTCATCCACGACATCTAGCCGGATTGAAGGGAAGATAGCTTAGTTTTAAATAGAAGGCTGCGGGGCTTTTTCACTACGCATTAAGCCTTACCCTTTTACAAATTGCCTGAATGGAGTGCAATACTATAGTTAAGAGAACTCTGGATCCTGATCTAGTCTCCAATTTGTCAGTCTAAGGTGTAAGGGACAACAAACATTCAATCAAATCTTTGAGTCAAGCAAACTCTAGCACACCTTGTGTATCTTACTCACATAAAAACCCAATTTAGGCCCCGATTCACATGTGTGTCCTAGTTAGATTGAATTGAGTCAAAACACTAACAAAATAATTTTAAAGGATTGCTTTTGTAAATAACTTAGGCCAATGATGCTACCTCGCCTCACATCTACCTTGCATCGATGAGGCAGTGTAGCCTTGGCCATCAAGGAAGGATCTCATGGTTTTAAGACTTGAACAATCTTGTCCAAGCCCACTTGGATTTGGTAGTGCCCGGCCTATTTTGATACCTTGAGTCAAGTTGATTTAGCTCTAACTCGGGTGAGTCTAAACTTGACTCAGGCTTGAATAGATCAATCCAAGTTGCCGCGCTATTTATCCACAAAAGGATCTAGACCTTAAGAGCTTAAAAATAGTAGAACAAAGATTGGTCACTCCGTATGCAACTTTAATAAGAAGATTGATGAAGGTAAGGGTTAATGGTTTAAGTTTGAAGTTTTGACATACAATCACCTATCTTTGGGGCTATTAAAAAAAATTTAAAAACCTGCTTTTAATTTTTTTTTGTTCTTTTTCTTTTGTTGCAAACGCGCCACCATGTTAGCTGTGCAACACACCCACATGGTTAGTCACATGATGCACCCACCCACCAGTGGGGTTAGTGCGTCTCATTAGCATTTTGAACCTGAGACCTGCCTTTGAAATGCCCAGGCATCTTCCATCTCGGCTAGCAAGCGAGACACAAGACAGTCAAAAGGTGTAATAACCTTTCGAAATATAGTAAAGATAAATTATACTTTTTTAAGAGCTTATATAACCTTTCAAAATATAGTAAAAAATTTGCATTATTTGACAATAACTAATGGATGGCTAGTGAATCCAACTATTATCTTGTAAAAAATTGTTCGATGGAGATTAAGCACTTGGAGTGGACTATGCTGTGAGCCCCACAATGATGTATGTGTTTGATCCAAGCCGTCCATCTTTCATGGATCACTATTTCAGGACACGAGGAAGATCCAAATCTCTGATGGACCCCACAACAAGAAAACGGTGGCAATTGAACACCTACCATTAAAAAACTACATGGGGCTTGCCATAATTTTTATTTGCCATCCAATCTATTAATTGGATTATAGATCAAACCTTTTCTTTTTGAGAGATAAGAAATTTATTACAAGGCAAAAAGCCAGAACAGACTCAAATATCATCGATAGCCCAAGATTTTATCAGTCTAGATAACTAAACTCAAACATTAGCATGATCCAAAATTCAAATACCATGGCATAAAAGATAGGCAACTGTACCTCAAAAACCTCTTTCAAGTTAATAAAAATTGATTGTTACAAGACTTTTAGAGGAATGAATTTGGTTACCCAAGATTTTTATCATTCAAAAGATAAGGACAATGACATGAATGATTATTAGAAATAGAGTTGGGTGGATGAAATAAAGATCAGCCTTAGATTGTTGTGTACGTGGTCAGACAGAGCGGTTGGTTTAAATCAATGGCATCTACCACTCCTTATTATGGAGATTTTTGGGTTGTGCCCCCAAATATCGTAGCTGTACATCTTTGATAATTGCATGGATCCATCCCTGCCATCAAAATGCAATCACACGTATGTCACCATTCAATGTGTGTGAAGTCTAATCTTTCCACCGGGTGGGCTACACTGGCTTATATCTTGTGGCCTAAGTGAATATGAAATACGGTAGAAAAAGTTGCTTTAACCATCAGCTTACTTCTTTTAATTTATAATGTGGCCCATGAGATGGATAAAACTACCTGATTTTTTTAGGCATAATATCTAAGCATCATTTCCTATCAGTTGAAAGGTCAGATCTTACGCACGTTCTGTATTATCACATGTAAAGGAAGAAAAAAAAAGGTTCATAACTGTCTTTTTATGGGCCACTGATAAAAAGGTCATTAGCTCCCAGTCTTGACGATTTTCAAGGCAACTGTCATTACCTGTGTATCTCATCAGATCAATGGTTTGGATCACTGGACCATGGCCCACAAGCAAGGAGTCATGTGCATCAGTAAACTAACTATACCATTTCTGATGACCATAAGAGCTCCTCATGTTCTAGCTATGACCCTATGACCCAGGTTAATGCAACGTATGCACATACGGTGTGAATGTGGAGAGAGAGAGAGAGAGAGAGAGGGAGGGAGGAAGGTGCATGTGCGGAGCGACTATGGGTCAGTTCTATCGGGCTGTGACGTGGTGGCATTTCATTGGCCCACTAGAAAACTTTTAGTGCGTATCGAAACCCGGTGACCTTTTGATAGTTGGTGGCTCATATCCAACAAATATCTGATGGACCAATGAAATAGCATCACTCACAGCCTGTCGACAGAACTTGGTGTTATCCCCTTCCGAACTGAATCTGCTCCATGCATGTGGGTGGAGGGAGAGAGAGTTGCATGTGGGTGGAGGGAGAGAGAGAGAGAGAGAGAGAGAGAGAGAGAGGCAACGACTTTCAGTAAATGCATTGTAGCAAGCTTGGAAAGGCAACCACTTTCAGTAAATGCAGCCATTGTCTTCTCTAATGCCTTTCATATTTCACAGATGTCCCCTTATATAGATGGACGGTCCCAGTCATGAAATAAGCGCGTGGACCCAGCTTCATCGTGAAATAGGGAGGGGGCTTCCTATTTCTTTCTTTTACGTGATTTTACCCCACCAAAAAAAAATAATTCCTACGGCCCACAGTAATGACTACGTAATGCCTCGTTTCCATCCTACCCATTGATAAGGTCAAAATGACCTGGATAAAGGAAAATTTTAAATATCAGCTTCATAAAAAGCCTTGGTTGACCACAAAACGCTTTTAATATTCATTCAACAAGGTTTCAAGTGGTGTGATCCACCTGAGTTTTGGATCATATTAAATTTTAGAACCAAGTTCTAAGATGATATTAGAAAACGGACGAACGTAGTGGATGTACAATACATTGATTAATATGGGCCCCACGTGATAAAGGTTACACCTTAGTGGTGTTACCCGGGTAACACCTTATCCGCTCCCACCATGACGAAGGAAAACACCAGGCCGATCCAAAACTTTCGTGGGCCCAGGAAAGTTTCTGCGGTGGGTTGGATGGCTAATAAACATTACAGTGGGCCCTAGGAATTTTTTATTCGTGGGAATTCAATCACCACTGTGTTCCTTGGTGTGTGGTCCACTTAAGATTTGGATCTGCTTCATTTTTCGGACCATGCCCTAAAATTAGCTGTCGAAATGAAAGGACGACATTGATATACAACACGTAAATGGCCCCACCGTCAGGGCCTCGTCCTCTAAGCTGTTATCCTGGCACACCTAGAAGAACACTGGTAAACCCTAACGGACCGGGGCTGGGTCGATGGGATCCCGACTCGTTTCTAATTGGGCTTGAAATTGAAGTAGAACCCCAGCCCGTGTGCCTGATATTCAGCCAAGCCCATACATAGGAGTACTAGGCCCAGAAGACCAACGTGCCAACCCAACCTATTGACACCTCTGCCGAAAGTCAAATCTTTCATGTCTTGAGAAATTTTCTGCCTGTGATCAAGTAGACCCTTCTTTCTGACTTAGTTTCCTGGAAGTAAGGCCAGTCCGGTCCTGCCGTGACCATTTTTCTTAACGGTCCACCTTTTAGGTATTTATGTGGCTCGTTTTATGACCCCGGTTTGAATTTTGGGGCGCGTCGTGAACCTGCAAACCAACGACTTGGATTTTGCACAGTGCACACGTGTCACAGTATGGAATACATGGGTATGGGTTCGACCGGCCAGGTGCCATGCAGCTCAGTTGGACCCTGAGCGTTTGGATCCAGTGGCCTATGCGTCATAATTGTAATGTCATGGGTCCCACAAGCCTGTTGCTCGAACACTCATAGATAAGATCTAAACCGTCAATTTGTTCTTATGAGTAGGCCATGGTCCAAAAGTCATAATGTTTGGACGATCTTAGCCCTTTAATTGGCTTCCAACCAGTGATAAACGGTCCATTCATTAGATGGTCAACCTAGTCTCGATCAAAGTAAATTTTGGTTTTGGGCCAATCAAGATTCAAGAGTGGAGCCAACAGGATGTCTGGTTCAGATCATCATACACATGGGCCATGACTTGAGGTATTGTGCATAGACCATCTGATCCCACGTAAGCACTTCTGACTGCTAATTTGAAAATCTGCGGTTGGAGGGTGATTCCGTACATGTGAGGCCATGTTTTAATCATCCATACAGTTGATATGCTAAAAATGTAGATAGGCGTTGTCCTGAAAGTTTAAAGATTCCTGATCCCTTTGATTAACGGCCTACGAGAAATGGTTAAGGGGACCATCCGTATTCAAAGGAAAATATCTCAGTGATCAAAGGGTTGGAATCGTCCAATCTGGGAGAATATTTGGGTATGACGAATCCAGGTTGAGGCCCATCATACAAACGTCTTGGATCATCCAGACATGTCCTCACACGCATGGGATCCTGCGTGTCAGTAAACAATAGGTTTGCTTCTTAGGAATATCACCCTACAATTCTTGTTGACTTAAGACCATTGACTTGGGTCGATGACAGCTCTCTGCCCATTAAAACGAGGACATGTCGGTAGCTGATGGACCACTCCAATGTGAAAGTCAATCTAGTCCGTGCAACCGTCCAAATTGTGAGGGAGAGATAACGGTTTTGACCCTTAAAAAGACAGTAAAAGATAAAAATAAAAGTAAAAATTCAGCCATTGAAATTCGACACCCTAAAAGGGAATATACTGTTCAGAACACAGACAAGTGTGCAAAATGTATGCTGCAAATTAAAATGTTAAAATTGTGGGTCTTTAGATTCACGATGTAACAAAAATTAAATTTATTTGATTAACTGATTATAGGATTGGTGGACATTTATTTTGAACGGTTAAAAACGAAGGATATATATCTAATGGTCCTCTTCCTATTTCAACAATGAAGAGTCCATAAATCAAGGTTAAAATTGCTTAACCATGTGAAATATCTCACTTTGTTTTTCTTATGGTTCTACAGCACCACTTTGATTCGATGCTTCTAACAATGTGATTATAGTGTGGGAACAAATTGGCTCCAATATTCAATGGGTTAAGATGGCCATATTGGTGTAATTCTTGCACCATAACTTACTCTTAATTGTATGAATGAATAAACAATTCAAATTGATGATAGGTTGCTCAATGTACCATTTAAAAGGGTTTTGAGTCAGTAGCAAAACACTAATTTATTAATTTACAAAATATTTTTATTTTTGGCGAGATTTTTCAAATAACATTTCTAGAAAAACCTCACGTTTTGAAAATCTCCTCATAAATTTTGGAGCTAAGAAAGTGCAGAGAACGAGATTTGGCACTATGATCCCCAGTGATATAATAGTAAGTTAAACATGGCCGATGGCTGGGCTTAGGGGCAGCAATGGTTGGGGTTTCAAGTTGGGTTAGCCCAAACTTGACTTGTGATCCATTACCGCGGGGTAGGCCCAAGCCTTACCCAACCCCACACAACCACACTCAAGTTTAAGAATGGAAAATAAGGCTAAAGTTATGCCTAACCCTGACTAATTAATTAGTCTTCTCATGAGTCTTCTGGTGTGACTTATTACTCGCATCCGGATGCCTAACCCTGAATTTGGTTTGATAGCACAACTCATGACCCCTGACTACGGCGATCCTGACTTGACTTACGATTCGTCGCGCTGACTACGTACATATGAATGCAAAGGAGTGTAAGAGGGGAATAACAGGCATGAAAAAGGAGCAGGTAAATTCAAACTATTCACTAATGCAGCGAGAATCCAATAGAGATTTTTGAGTTCCACAAATACACTTATTTATGTTGAAAATTTCATTTAGTATACCATAGAATCTGTATGATCTCAATACAAAACAACATAGCTTTTATTCCATACCATAAGCATGTATCAAATACGTATGAAAAGTGACATCTTAATGTTGGGCCGGTTCCACCTCAAAATGACTAGTCATTGTTAAGGAGCCTCTTCCCAATATATAGCCCAGTAATCTTCCCAGCCTCTAGCCAATGTGGGACAAACCCAACAATCCCCCCCTCCACAGCGGATAGGGGCTCCCGAGTACTGCCCTCTCAAGGTTGTCGAGCACTGGGCTCTCGGGCACTGCCCCCCTCGCTTGTGGGCTCTGGGTGTGGCCGGATAGGGACTCTTGAGCATTGCCCTCCCTGGACTCTCGAGCATTGCTGCCCCTTGCTCACGGGCGCCACCACATACTGGCTTGGCTGGGCCAGCTTTGATACCACTTGTTGGGCCGGTTTCACCTCAAAATGACTAGTCATTGTTAAGGGGCCTCTTCCCAATATATAGCCCAGTAATCTCCCCAGCCTCTAGCCGATGTGGGACAAACCCAACACTTAAAACGAAAATATATCAGAAATGATACTGAAAAGTCTATTATCTTGCATTCAAGGAGTGAAGTTGATGTTGTACACTGGCTGTTTGTTTGGGTGGTGGAGCCCAAAATTTCGTTCAATGCCTGGTGGTTGCTTCTGATTCTCATTGAACATGGCGAATAGGTATGTCTCAATGGGTTTCCCAGGCCTCATCGGTGTCCCAAGACCCACATGTCGGATCAGGTTCGCATTATATGTCTGTGCATTGTCTATCGTGGCCGCAAACCCGCCTGCCGATGGCCAGCCACTCTCTGATATCACAATCTCCATGTTGGTCCCCACTACCCTCTCCACAGCCGAGTAGAGTGCATCCACCATTGCATCAAACAGGTTTTGGTATTGAAGTGATCCATCCTGCACAACAACTGTTGGCGATGTGAATAGTGCATAGGATAGAGAGATGTCTGTCGGGTTGCCGACATAGCCGAAGTAGGTGTAGACATTGGCCAGGAGTGGGGCTTGCCGGCTGTTTATGAAGTGGACGATAGAATTCAAGTGCTGGGCTGCCTCTGCTGAAAATGAACCTTGGGATGGAGGGAAGGAGTTTCTTAAGACAACCTGTAAGACTCCATCAAGTGGGCCACACATGATCATCGATTTAGATCATGACCGTTGGATTATTCAGATTGAGCGATTCAGTGGGCCCCACTATAGTTATGATGATTGCAAATAGGTTTGGGGCGGGACGCTTGAACCGTGTTCCCTATACGCGGTTATTAAGCCAGATATGGAAACCTACGGTGTGGAGACCCTAGAGTAGAGAAGTGTGATGGGAAAGCTTCTCTGGCCCTCTCTCCTATAATGATATGTCTTGGTCCCCTCACCAACACACAAGAGAAAACCTTAGTCCCATTGAGTGGTTCTCCTAAAGGTGTAAGGTGCGGAAGACCAAGAGTTCTTCTCGGCAACACGACGGCATCGGGAATGTCTTCCCAATCAGGTACGCCTTTGAGATTATAGTATGGAATCTCCATTGTTGATGCATAGAAGATCCGATTATTCCGCATATTGTTTAAGTTTCACAGTTGGTATCAGAGACACCTATGCATCAATGTGGTAGATTTCGAGGCCATGTTGGATGTTCTACATCTTTGCTTCCTTCGTGGGATTCTTGGGCAAAATCTTGTCGGGCCACCCGAATCTGGCAAGTGCCGTTTTTTTTTTTGAAAAGATTTTGGGGTTTCACAAAACCCTATTTTCGGATCGTGACCATCCGGCAATCCGTCGCCCTGGACAGCATGAACATGAATGGGTTTTGCAAACCAATCAGGGGCTCCATCGCCGAAATCTACAGCAAGGATGGCAGACAACCTCACGGCTGCAGACGCTTAAGATTTAATTAAATAAAAAAAAATGGAAATAGGGTTGTACCACCAACATCCGACAACAGTCCGGTAGTCACCAAACTCCAGCCCTGGTTCATGCGCCATCAACTATGGAGGAAGGCTTGCCGATCGTAAACGTCTGCCAACAGCGGCAGCGGACGCGATTGGGAGTTGGCCGCCATGGCTCAGGGTCGTGATCTTTAGATGCTTATGGGGCTAGCATTCAGATGCTTCTCTTCCTCCATTGTCGTCGGCGAGACCCTATCCATTGTCGTCGGCGAGATCACAGCAATCTGTCGACGATGGTGGCAGCGATGCTGGCTTCCATGGAGTCCGGCAAGGTTGTCGGATTCGTAGCACCGATTACCGATTTGGAAAGTAGGTCGGCGCGATTAGGGTTATGGCAAAGAGAGGGGTTTCCAGATTTGGAGAGGAACCAACCTCTGTCTCTCGTGCGGCAGCCGAAATCTTGTCATACGGTGGTGCCGTTGTCAGCGCTGATGGCGATGACGGCAGCCAAGGTCTCATTCGGTTGAAGTGCTGCTGGCGGTGGCTAGGGCTTCAGTCGCTGGAGATGCTGTTGGCGACGGCTATTTTTTTTGGGAAAGAAGATGGGATGGGGCTGCTGTTTTGGGCGTTGCTGTACACGTCAGTGGGTTGCCTTTTTTTTTTGGCGTGTACAGCGGGCAGGTGCTGTTTTGACGAGCGGGCCGCATCAGACCCTGTTTTGATAGCCCATCAGGCCCGTTCCATTTGGCCAGGCCAGACAGGCCCAGTCCAGTGGGTCAGGCCCGCAAGCCCGCCCAAGTCCAAATCCATTCTGCCCATTAATATATTTTAAGCATAATTTTAAGATAGTCATTTTGGGCCTAACCTTGAGCTTATTGAAGAAATGTAAAGGGCTTAATTGTGAGTCCATAACATGTTGTATAACAGCTCAATTTTCAGGGGCCTGGTTAAAGTTTGTCTTATTGATTCTTTTGGACCTTTTAGGGCCCACTTTAGGTACTTGGGCCCATTGTCCAAAGTGATCTTAACCATTGTAATAATCCACTTGGACCATTTTTAAAACAAGCAAAACTTATATGTATAAACAGATGGTTGGAGAGTTTCACTTGTTAGATGGACCAAGTATTTTAATATACATGGTTATACCTATTAAGCTTTGATTTGACTTAAAATAGGGCCATTACCCATATGTTTAAGTTTGATATTTAGTTGTTGACCATTAAGTATTCAATCCAACTATCACTTTAGAATATGTTTAAGCATACGAGCGGTCAACATCAGCCGTATTTTAGGCCGAATCAGAATTTCTGCAATATGGTTCGTTGTGGGCAGAACCATGTAGCAATCCTTGGGTCTGGAAGTGGGATTGAAGCTTATTGTGTTAGCCACCATAGTGACCACAATTGGCAACAATTTGTACTTCTAGACTTCTGTACTTGGAATTCAGTAACCCTCCATTATAGGATTGCATTCAGTTGCGTTTATACCCAGGCGAGCGGTGGTCAGAACAAAGAAGTATTATCGTTTGGCTGGATGTGAGCGGAATGAAGTGATTGGTGATGGTGATATAGGTTTGAGAGACTCATTTCATCCAAAGATGATGGGCGTCTTAGATTTATTTCACTAAGCATTGATCAGCTTCATGTTCAGAAGAGCTTCCTGTATGTTACAATTTCACCCAAAGGAGGAATCGTGATGATACGCTGGACTCTTGCCAGATTTGATGATTATGGCCCATCATCATTCTGGGTCATTTGATTGAAGGCCCAAATTAATCGAATGAACATACATGCATGATATTTGTGGTTTATGTTTATGCATTGTTATATGGGACTTGTTTATTAATGTGAATTTTATGCTTTGAATGTCCAGCTATGACTGTTTCCAATATTCCAACCCAATTCAATTCCATACATTTGCTTACTGGGTCCAACTATTCCAAATGGAAGTCGTTCGTTGAAATAGTCGTAGGTTGCATGGACTTGGACATGGCCCTGGAGGAAGTAGAGCCTCTCATTCCAACTGATTCTAGTACGGAATCAGTGAAGGCTCACTTTAAGGCCTGGACCAAGTCAAATAAGATGTGTCTCAAGATCATAAAGAACTCGATTTCTGAGACCATGCAGGGTGTCATGCCCGACACTGAGAAAGCTAAAGATTTCTTAACTGAAATAGGAAAACGATTTCAGAAATTGGATAAAGCTGAGCTGAGTTCACTTTTACATAAACTGACTCAAGCTACCTATAACGGTCAAGAAAATATTAGGGAGTACATTGGTTGATTGTCTGATGTGGTGGCTAAAATCCGCGTGTTAGACCTTAAGATTGAGGATGAACTCCTGATTTTCTTGGTTCCGAACTCCCTCCCTCCACAGTTCAGTCAATTCCAAATCAGCTATAATACTCAAAAGGAAAAGTAGACATTGAACGAACTGATATCTCAGTGCGTTCAGGAGGAAGAGAGACTCAGAAGGTCGAGCAAGACACAAAGTGCGCACCTAGTGACTTCTGGTCAAGGACGAAAAGGAAATAAGAAAAAAAAACACACTTCAGGAAAATGTTCTATGGGTACTGCGGGTGGCAATCAGCCTAAGTCTGGAAAGACATTTAAGAAGAAAAGGAAGGGTCCTAATGATGGCTGCTTCTTCTGCAATAAGCCTGGTCATCAGAAGAAGGATTGTGAAGGATTTAAAGCATGGCTCGTTTCTAAGGGTAAAAACCATATTTTAGTCTGTTTTGATCAAATTTAGCTGATGTGTCCACAGACTCCTAGTGGATAGATTCTGGTGCAACTATTCACATTTGTAATTCCATGCAGGATATGCTCCAAAGTCGGATGCCAACTGATGCAGAGAGATTAGTTTATATGGGGAACGGCATTAGAGCAAACGTGGAAGCTATTGGAGTCTGTAGGCTTAGGTTATCGTCAGGACACTTTCTTAATCTAGTAGATACTGTTTGTGTGCCTTCTATAAGGCGCAATTTGGTTTCCATTTCTCGTTTAGACAAATTTGGTTATAAGTTTAAATTTGCAAATGGAAAATTAAGTATTTGCTATGATTCGGTTGTGATTGGTTCTGACACTTTAGTTAATAACCTTTATCAGCTAGATTTGGATGTTTCACATGTATACAGTATTAACTCCTCACATGGAAACACTCAAGGCATCAAACGAAGTTTAGATTGTGAGAATTCCTCCATGCTATGGCACAGGCGATTAGGCCACATCTCTCGTGAGAAATTGGAAAGGCTTGTGTGTGAAGGAATACTTCACTCCTTGGACTTCTCAGACTTTGGGGTTTGTATTGATTGCATTAAAGGTAAACAGACTAGAATAAGGAAAAAGGGTGCCACTAGGAGCGTAGGACTCTTAGAAGTGATTCATACAGACATCTGCGGACCGTTTCCTACAGCATCTTAGAATTGACAGAAGTATTTTGATCACTTTTATAGATGACTACTCTCGTTATGGGTACTTATACCTTATTAACGAAAAATCAGACGCTCTGGATACATTTAAGATCTATGAGGCTGAAGTCGAGAATCAACTCGACAGGAAGATCAAAGTCGTTAGATCCGACTGTGGTGGTGAGTACTACGGAAGGTATGACGAATCTGGGCGTAATTCAGGTCCATTCGCTAGATACCTACAAGATTGTGGCATTGACGCCCAGTACACCATATCTGGTACTCCAGAGCAGAATGGTGTAGCGGAAAGGCGTAATCGCACCCTAAAGGACATGGTGCGATCTATGATTAGTAATTCTACGTTGACAGAATCTTTGTTGGGTGATGCGTTGAAAACAGCTGTGCATATCCTTAATAGGGTCCCAAGTAAGGCTGTAATGAAAACTCCATATGAATTGTGGACAGGGCGAAAGCCTAGTCTACGATATTTTCATGTATGGGGTTGTCCTGCAGAAGCCAAACCATATAACCCGCAAGAAAGAAAACTTAACCCTAGAACTGTTTTCATGTATGTGCTCCTTCCCTTTTGAGTTCCCTGCCCAAGATGTCGACTTCAACGATGAGGTTGATCTTTGCCTCCATTGGTACAGCTCAGAATGTATGCTTGCCAGCCTAATAGGCGGCGCACCTGTAGGTAATTGCTTGGTTCTCGACCTGATAGAGAAATAAGCTCCTGACCTTAGCCAGACTCTAGCTTTGGTCTCTGTTGCCTGTCCATCTTCTTCCTCAACCTCTTACACCTCAGCTTGGAGGTATGGCTTAGGACCCGAGCCCTTGGGCCTGTGAGTTCTCTGCTCTGTGCGTGGGACCAGTTCGAATGCCCCACAGCAGGCCCCACAGTGGCAGTGTGGGTACCGATGGCAATTAAACATTGAAGTTCACACATACACCGTTCAAACTACTGCTCAAATAAAGCACGTTTTATTCAATTCTCCTTTATTTATTTATTATTACATGGGATAAGAGCCATAACCGTAGCCCATTAAATTCTAAGGTTAAAAATGCAATAAATGGATCCCAGCCCGGGAAATGACACGATTGAACGGTTACGATACACATACACTCGGATATATAATAATCAGGACCATCACAACCATGCACCTTACCATAGATGGGCCATGTGAAGATCACACGGATCACATGGCCCACTTATAACCGTTATTTATTTGTTTATTTTTGTAATGGTAAGGATTACCTGATCGGTGCCATTTTCAGACTAGGGACCATCTGTGGTAGGTTCCACAGATGGATGGTCCGGATTAAGACATACCCCACCACATGTATGGTACTATCTAATCTCAACCGTCTGATCTCCCAAGTGGTCCACTAATTGAAGCTGATTGGGTACACAGGGCTTTTATCAGGGTTAAACAGCCCAAAGTTCTTTTCATCCTCTTCACCGTGCTTTTGGTTCTCATTGAACATGGCAAACACATAAGTCTCAATGGCCCCAGGCCTCTTCGGTGTACCTTTTGCCACGTGGCGTATCAGATTTTGATTGTACGTCTGAGCATTTTCCTTGGTGGCCAAATCCCACCCAGCGGACGGCCAGCCGCTCTCTGATACCACGATCTTCACAGATGGCCCACCTGCTTTCTCTACAGCAGCGTAGAGTGCATCAACCATAGCATCAAAAAGGTTCTGGTACCCCTCCTGATCAACGGCTGTGGATGTGAACAAAGCATAGGAAAGGTCGATTTCTGGGGCGAATTTCTTACTGAAGTAGGGGTACACATTGGCTAGGAGTGGAGCCCCCGTCTCCACTAGAAAACTAATGATGGGACCCATGTACTGAGCCGCATCACCGTTGAAGGCAGTCTCGGATGGAGGATACGATTTTCCAAGGACGGATGAATAGACGGCTGTGGACACTTTGATCTGATCTTGTAGGCCCACCGATCGGATTGCGTTGTAGATATTTCGCATGGCCGGAAGCACCTGAGACGCACGATCATAGCTTTGAGTCGCTGGATCAGGGAACACCTCATTACCGACAGATATGTACCGGAATTTGACATCAGAACCGTAGGTTACTATGTTTGTCTGGACCCAGTCGTTTGCAGCCGTTTGATCTGCCATCTTTTGTAATTGGTCGTTGGGAACGCCCACGATGACCTCGATGTTGGACCCCCTAAGGGCCTGGAGTGCTTCTTGATTTGGATCGTAGAGTCTCATCCGTTGGATGTTGATAGATTTATAAAGTTGAATAACATCAGGTTTTGAAGGTAAGTTATCGCCATTCATTCCATAACATATGCCAATGGATTGTGCACCTGCATTGTAGTGGTAAGAAATCAAAGTCAATATGCTTTCAGGTAAATGAGGACCGTTGATCGTCCATGTGGTGATGAAGTTATTGATTGGAGATCCTCGCTGCCATATATGTGGGCCATCAATGAGGCTTTCAGCTTGTGGGCCATTAATGGTGTATATATATATATATATATATATATATATATATATGCCATCTCTCTCAAACTCATGATAACTTTTTGAGGACTCATCACATATGATGTGTCTCCAAAATCTGAGCCGTCCACGTGATGCAGGACTCCAAAAAACCCTTAGAGCTCAACTTTCAGCCTAATCAAGAACTTTGGTGGGCCATAGAGGAGAGAGAGGAAAATTAAGAGAGGAAATTGTTTATATAAAGAATCCAGCCCGTCTATCAGACACGCCACTTCAGAGAAACCTCTAGGATCCATAACTAAGCTAAATCCAAAATTAATGTGGGCCACATCAAAGGAAACGAGCTGGAAGAGAACAGCCACCCTTGAATTTCACAGTGGCCTACCTCCATCATAAAACAGCCTGAATTTTAGGCCAGATTCTTCATTACATGAAACGGATGTAGGATCTGAATAACCTTGATTATATATAGACAACACGGTGGGCCCCTACTCTTTTTGACGATGGACATTCCCTCTCAATAATGGGGCCACGTCTACTTACCTCCATGAGATGGTACCAGTACCATTGGACGGCGATGCTTTTTTGCTTTCACAACCAAGGTAAAAATGTACCTACGTCGATATTGATATCATTAAAGGCCCGCACCTAAATTCCCGGAGAGAGGAAACTCCTGGTGCGTCTTGAATTGTTCCAAAGATGAGCTCTTCATCAGAGGTCTTGTGATTGAGAGTCACTCCAAGGCAGTTGTTGATGGCTTTGATCGGTTGCTACTCTACCTTAGGCGGTGCCGGCTAAACTTTATGTTTAAGCCGTGCTGGCTAAGCATTTATCCTGAGCTTTTAGGTCCCATTTGGATTGTAAGTTATTTAGATAAGCTACTTATGCCTCTTAGTAACTTATCTTAGTTTCTATTTATTAAGCAAATAAGTATGTTTGGTAAACAGCATTCATATCATCCTTGTCTGACAATTTACAGCTATGGACTATCACCTCTGTTCTCGGCATTTCTTCGAACAAGCACACTACATCATCTATAGGGCTGTAAATGGATCAGCGGATCCGATAGGGTACCCGGACCCAACCCATTTAGACCCAACCTAGACCTGACCCATTTGTTAAATGGTACGGGTTTGGGTCCAAGAACAAACCCAGTTGCTAAATGGGTTTGGGTTTGATTTCCTTTATATTAGGCCTGATTTGACCCGACCCGAACCCATTTAGTAAGTGGGTGGGTTTGGTCTATGTTTCAAGAGACCCGTCTAGCCTAAACCCATTCAGACCCGATTTTAAGCCTTGTAAAATGCTTGCATACTTGATCTAGACCCGTACTCATTTATAAATGGGTTTGGGTGGATCTCCCTCTACCAGACCCAGACTCATTTATAAATGGGTTTGATGGGTTGACTCGGACTCGCCCATTTAGTAAAAGGGTTTGGGTCTAAAATTTGGACCAAGACCCGTTTAGTAAATGGGTGGGTCTGGTTTTGGCTAAACCCACCTTGGACCCAACCATTTACACACCTTGGACCCAACCATTTACAGCCCTAATCATCTATTTTGATATAGTGGACCATCCAGATCTTGGAAGGCCTTTTGGTCCCATCACATCCGTTCACATGTCGTGTACACTTTTGTGTATTAAGAGGCATCACAGCCATCCATGTGACAAAAAAACCATTCGGTGGACCCTAAGAAGTTTTCAACGGTGGGAGTTCAATCCCTACCATTGGCTATGATGCAGCTCATCTATGATTTGAATAGGCTTCATTACTGGTCTGACAAGGTGGATAGACGATGTGAATTTCTAACATACATCATGGTGGGACCCATGCCAGATGCTAGCATAGTGGGGATAAGAAGGCTAAATGGAGTGGTTTGGACAGACAACAGGGTTTTAAGGTTTAAACTAAAGGGGTTTTGGGAGAGAGATGATTTCGAACGACCCTCAACACTAATAGAATAAAACAAAAAACAAAAAACAAAAAACTGAAATACTCATCAATTTTTAGCAAATAAGTAACTATTAAGTTGATATTAACCAAACTAATTTATATAGGAGAAGTAGTTAAATGGCTGGTGTTAGTAAAAAAAAAAAAAAGCAACTTATTTCCCTACATCTAAACGGGACTTTAAGAATCCGACATCTGCTCACGGAAAGCAACTTGATAGCAAATGTGCTTACTAAAATGGGCTATCCATTCGAGACCTACTATTTATCATTTTTTTGCACCCCTATGTAGACCGGTGATATGCCACCACATGTCGGCACTACGTGCTAAATGATGGCAGAAATCCTACTCATGGATCGAGAGCATTGTTTACACATGATTTGATGTACTCAGATCAAACGGTCCAGAAGACGCCATATGGCAACTGTGCATCATGTAGTGTAGATGACTTCAAAAAAGGAGTTAGAGACATACATATGAGAGAGTTCAAGCATTAAATGCTAGAATCCTATAAAAAAAATTTATATCTATCATTAAATGCTAGAGTCTTGTAAAAAGCAACTTTCTACCAATGCCACAATCAAGTGACATAAGACTCTAGTGTGGGAGTCACCATCAATCCGAAGTGAAGGTCTCTTTTGTACACGTGGCCATATATTATAGGTTATCTTGACGTAGAAGAATCAAGGAGATTTGCACAGCCAAATGTCTAGATCTTTCATAATGCTAAAGACTACATAAAGCCAATGCCTTTCAGAAGTCTATAAAAATAACAATTGAAGAAGAGCTTGTGGCCTCAAACCAATACAACCAACCAACTCTTTATCTATTAATCTACCATGGATATTTATTCTTTCATTTATGTTAGTTTAATTGTAGCTCCCATCGCTACACACAGCATGGGATCCATAGTTTTTAATTTTTAGTTTATCTCTCCACTCTTCATCCATGGCATTTAGCCGGATTGTAGAGAAGATAGTTTAGTTTTGAATGGAAGGTTGTGGAGCTTATTTACTACGCATTAAGCCCTACCTTTTTACAAATTGACTAAATGGAGTGCAATATTATAGTTAAGAGAACTCTGGATCCTGATCTAATCTCCAATTTGTCAGTCTAGGTGCAAGGGAAAACAAATGTTCAATCAAATCTTTGAGTCAAGCAAACTCTAACACACCCTGTGTATCTTACTCACAAAAACCCAATCTAGGCCCTGTTTCACATATGTGTCCTAGTTAGGTTGAATTGAGTCAAAACACTAACAAAATAATTTTAGAGGATTGCTTTTGTAAATAATTTAGGCCAATGATGCTACCTCGCCTCACATCTACCTTGCATTGATGAGACAGTGTAGCTTTTAGCCATCAAGGAAGGATCTCATGGTTTTAATACTTGAACGAGCTTGTCCAAGCCAACTTAAAAGCTTGATAAGTCCAAGCCATCAAGGAAGGATCTCATGATTTGGTAGCTAGTGCCTGACCTATTTTGATACCTTAAGTCAAGTTGAGTTAGCTCTAACTCGGGTGAGTCTAAATTTGACTTAGGCTTGAATAGATCAATCCAAGTTGCTGTGCTATTTATCCATTAAGGATCTAAAACTTAAAAGCTTAAAAATAGTAGAACAAAAGATTGGTTACTCCGTATGCAACTTTAATAAGAAGAGTGATGAAGGTAAGGGTTAATGGTTTAAGTTTGAAGCTTTGACGTACGATCACCTATCTTTGGGGCTGTTAAAAAAACAAAAAACAAAAAAAAAAGAAACCTGCTTTTAATTTTTTTGGTTAGTTTTCTTTTGTTGCAAACGCACCACCATGTTAGCTGTGGAACACACCCACATGATTAGTCACATGATACACCCACCCACCAGTGGGGTTAGTGGGTCTCATTGGCGTTTTGAAACCTGAGACCTGCCGTTGAAACGCCTAGGCATCTTCCATCTCAGCTAGCAAGCACAATATGGTAAAAAGGTGTAGTAACCTTTCAAAATATAGTAAAAATAAATTATGTGTTTTTCAGGACTTATATAACCTTTCAAAATATAGTAAAATAATTGCATTATTTGACAATAACTAACGGATGGCTAGTGAATCCAACTATTATCTTGTAAAAATGTTCGATTGAGATTCCACACTTGGAGTGGGCTATGCTGTGGGCCGCACAATGATGAATGTGTTTGATCCAAGCCATCCATCTTTCATGGATCACTATTTCAGGACACGAGGAAGATCCAAATCTCTGATGGACCCCACAACAAGAAAACGGTGGCAATTGAACACCTACCATTAAAAAACTACATGGGGCTTGCCATAATTTTTATTTGCCATCCAATCTATTAATTGGGTTATAGATCAGACTTTTAGCATGATCCAAAATTCAAATACCATGGCATAAAAGATAGGCAACCGTACCTCAAAAACGTCTTTCAAGTTAATAAAAATTGATTGTTAAAAGTCTATCAGAGGAATGAGTTTGGTTACCCAAGATTTTTATCATTCAGAAGATAAGGACAATGACATGAATGATTATTAGAAATAGAGTTGGGTGGATGAAATAAAGATCAGCTTTAGATTGTTGTGTACGTGGTCAGACAAAGCGGTTGGTTTAAATCAATGGCATCTACCACTCCTTATTATGGAGATTTTTGGGTTGTGCCCCCAAATATCGTAGTTGTACATCTTTGATAATTGCATGGATCCATCCCTGCCATCAAAATGCAATCACACATATGTCACCATTCAATGTGTGTGAAATCTAATCTTTCCAACGGGTGGGCTACACTGGCTTATATCTTGTGGCCTAAGTGAATATGAAATACGGTAGAAAAAATTGCTTTAACCATCAGCTTACTTCTTTTAATTTATAATGTGGCCCATGAGATGGATAAAACTACCTGATCTTTTTAGGCATAATATCTAAGCATCATTTCCTATCAGTTGAAAGGTCAGATCTTACGCACCGTTTTGTATTATTACATGTAAAGGAAGAAAGAAAAGGTTCTTATAAACTGTCTTTTTATGGGCCACTGATCAAAAGGTCATTAGCTCCCCGTGTTGATGATTTTCAAGGCAACTATGTTATTAGCTGTGTATCTCATCAGATCAATGGTTTGGTTCACTGGACTATGGCCCACAAGCAATGAGTCATGTGCATCAGCAAACTAACTGTACCATTTCTGATGACTATAAGAGTTCCTCGTGTTGTACCTATGACCCTATGACCCAGGTTTATGCAACGTATGCACATACGGTGTGAATGTGCTTGTTCGGAGACACGTGTGCCAGGGATGTGCATGTGGAGAGAGAGGTGCATGTGCGGAGCGACTGGGTCAGCTCTATCCGCCGTGACGTGGTGGCATTTCATTGGCCCACTAGACACCTTTTAGTACGTACGCAAACCCAGCGACCTTTTGATAGTTGGTGGATCATATCCAACAGCTATCTGATGGACCAATGAAATAGCATCACATCACAGCCTGTCGACAGAACTTGGTGTTATCCTCTTCCGAACTGAATCTGGCATGTGGGTTGAGAGAGAGAGAGAGAGAGAGAGAGAGTTGCATGTGTGTTGAGAGAGAGAGACCTGATCTTTCAAAGCTCCCCATCAGTGCCCCAATAAGGAGCATTGTAGCAAGCTTGGAAAGGCTACCACTTTCTGTGAATGCAGCCATTGTATCGTATAATGCCTTTCATATTTCACAGATGGCCCCTTATATAGATGGACGGTCCCAGTCATCAAACAAGCGCGTGGACCCAGCTTCAACGTACCCAGTCAATCACGCCATAGAAATTCAAACTCCCACCTAAGAATTCAAGGGGCAGGACTCGTTCTCTTGTTCAATACCTATCTATCATTTCTTTGATTTCTGTCTCTTGTTTGGAAAAATCCATTTCAATCCTTTCTTGGGGCGCCTTGGACGCGAGATCCCGTGCAAGAAAAGGCTCTGTGGGGCCACTGTGATGTCCGCCCGTCAGTTGCGCCAGCTCATGTTATATCATCCATAAAAAAATCTGGCAGATCCCAGAACTTAAGTCGGCCATACCATAGGAAACAGCGCAGTGATGGGACATATACCATTGAAACCTTCGTGGACCCCACTCTTGATGTTTATATGAATGTGCATGGATGTAAATAATCCTCAAGACTACAACATTTAATATTATAAATTTACAGTAACAGGTAGAGGTGGGCAACGATCCGGGCCAGCCGAGTTAGCCTTAGTTTGGTTTGGCTTGTTTTTGTGCCCCCTCAGTTTGTGGATCGGCTTGGTTTGGGTTTCGGGCCGATCCATATGGTACGGCCCGAGTTTGGTTTGCTCAAGAAAAATCCGATTCGAGCCGGGATTGGTATAGTCTAAAATTTCAAACCCCGCCAGGCCGAGTTTAAATAGATGGCAGCTCTTTTTTGCTTGTTTATTTAAATAGAAAAGAAATTAAAAAGTTGGGAAAAAATTGCAAACACATCTTACCATATGATGTTTAACATCCTATAAAGGAGTGTGGCTTCAAAATAGACATGTAAAAGCATTTTCCAAACAAAAGTACACACCCATAATTTTACAAGTGCAAGGAAACAGTGTGCATTCATGTATATGTATTATGAATTATTCATGTCATCATGTATATGTATTATCACGCTGCCCATCTGTTTTACATATCCTTTTAGGGCATGAACCCAAAATGGCATCATATCCTAAGCTCAAACGGATCACACCTGGAAACAATGTGCTTACAATCTATGAGCTGAATCAAATCGAGCTGAATCAAATCAAGCTTCAAGCCAAGCCGAGCTGTACTGCACTAGCTTGAGCTTGGTTTATTTTTTCAAATGTGTTTGACTCCCAGGCTTGGTTTGGTTTGAACTTACATTCGAACCAAACCTAGCCGAGCTTTTTCAAACCAGTTTGAGCCGAGCTTTCGGGCTAGCTTGGTTTGTGCCCAGCTCTAGGAACAGGATAGTAACCAGAATCCTAACCCTAATTATCCTTTAATGCCATCCATCGGTGGAACGGGTAAAATGCCATCCATATGTGGATTAGGTTTTACCCAGGTAACACCCACGTGGCCCACCTTAATAATGTATCATCATACCGTCCATCCATTTTGACATCCCAGTTTTGGATGTTTTCCCAAAAATTAAGCAGATCCAAATCTTAGGTGGACCATATCATAGGAAACAGTGGTGATTGAACAACCACCACTAAGAACTTACTAGGGCCCACAGTAATGTCCACCGTAATGTTTCTTTTCCATCCAACCCATTGATAAGGTAAAAAATACCTTGATAAACTGTAAAAGATAAAGATCAGCTTGATCAAAAACATTTGTGGACCACAAAACACTTTTAATGGTCATTCCACACTGTTTCAAGTGGTGTGGTCTAAATGAGACTTGGATCTTATTAACTTTTATAATCGAGTTGTAAAATGATGTTGAAAAACAGACGGACGGAGTGGATATACAAGAAATTCATTAAGATGGGCCCCACATGATAAAGGTGACACCTAAGTGGTGTTACCCGGGTAACCCCTAATCCGCTTCCACCATTGTGAAGGAAAACACCCGGCCGATCCAAAACTTTCGTGGGCCCACGAAGTTTCTGCGTGAGGTTGGATGGCTAATAAACATTACAGTGCGCCCTAGGAAGTTTTTAATGGTGGGAGTTCAATCACCACTGTGTTCCTTGGTGTGTGGTCCACCTAAGATTTGGATCTGCCTCATTTTTCGGACCATGACCTAAAATGAGCTGGCGAAATGAAAGGACAACATTGATATACAACACGTACATGGCCCCACCGTAAGGGCCTCATCCCCTAAGCTGTTATCCTGGCACACCTAGAAGAACACTGGTAAACCCTAACGGACTGGGGCTGGTCGATGGGATCCCGACTCGTTTCTAATTGGGCTTGAAATTGAAGTAGAACCCCAGCCCGTGGGCCAGATATTCATTCGGACCAAGCCCATCCATAGGAGTACTAAGCCCAGAAGACCAACGGGGCAACACAACCCATTGACACCCCTGTCGAAAGTCAAATCTTTTAAGTCTTGAGAAATTTTGTGCCTGTGGACCCTTATTTTCTGACTTAGTTTCCTGGAAGTAAGGCCAGTCCAGTCGTGCCGTGACCATTTTTCTTAACGGTCCACCTTTTAGGTATTCATGTGGCTCGTTTTATGACCCCGGTTTGAATTTTGGGGCACGTCGTGAACCTGCAAACCAACGACTTGGATTTTGCACAGTGCACACGTGTCACATTATGGAATACATGGGTATGGGTTCGACCGGCCAGGTGCCATGCAGCTCAGTTGGACCCTGACCGTTAGGATCCAATGGCCTATGCGTCATAATTGTAATGTCATGGGTCCTACACGCCTGTTGCTCGAACACTCATAGATAAGATCTAAACCGTCAATTTGTTCTTATGAGTAGGCCATGGTCCAAAAGTCATAATGTTTGGACGATCTTAGCCCTTTAATTGGCTTCCATCCAGTGATAAATGGTCCATTCATTAGATGGTCAACCTTGTCTCAATCAAAGTAAATTTTGGTTTTGGGCCAATCAAGATTCAAGAGTGGAGCCAACAGGATGTCTGGTTCAGATCATCATACACATGGGCCATGACTTGAGGTATTGTGCATAGACCATCTGATCCCACGTAAGCACTTCTGACTGCTAATTTGAAAATCTGCCGTAGGAGGGTGATTCCGTACATGTGAGGCCATGTTTTAGTCATCCATACAGTTGATATGCTAAAAATGTAGATAGGCGTTGTCCTGAAAGTTTAAAGATTCCTGATCCCTTTGATTAACGGCCTACGAGAAATGGTTAAGGGGACCATCCGTATTCAAAGGAAAATAGCTCAGTGATCGAAGGGTTGGAATCGTCCTATCTGGGAGAATATTTGGGTACGACGAATCCAGGTTGAGGCCCATCATACAAACGTCTTGGATCATCCAGACATGTCCTCACACGCATGGGATCCTGCGTGTCAGTAAACAATAGGTTTGCTTCTTAGGAATATCACCCTACAATTCTTGTTGACTTAAGACCATTGACTTGGGTCGATGACAGCTCTCTGCCCATTAAAACGAGGACATGTCGGTAGCTGATGGACCACTCCAATGTGAAAGTCAATCTAGTCCGTCCAACCGTCCAAATTGTGAGGGAGACATAACGGTTTTGACCCTTAAAAAGACAGTAAAAGATAAAAATAAAAATTCAGCCATTGAAATTGGACACCCTAAAAGGGAATATACTGTTCAGATCACAGACAAGTGTGCAAAATGTATGCTGCAAATTAAAATGTTAAAATTGTGGGTCTTTAGATTCACGATGTACCAAAAATTAAATTTATTTGCTTATCTGATTATAGGATTGGTGGGCATTTATTTTGGACGGTTAAAAACGTAAGAATATCTAATGGTCCTCTTCCTATTTCAACAAACAAGTGTTCATAAATCAAGGTTAAGAATTCCTTAACCATGTGATATATCTCACTTTGTATTTCTTATGGTTGTGCAGCAACACTTTGATTCGGTGATTCTAACAATGTGATTATAGTGTGGTAACAAATTGGCTCCAATATTCAAAGGGTTAAGATAGCCAAATCGGTGTAATTCTTGCACCATAAGTTACTCTTAATTGTATGAATGAATAAACAATTCAAATTGATGATAGGTTGCTCAATGTACCATTTAAAGGGTTTTGAGTCAGTAGCAAAACACTAATTTATTAATTTACAAAATATTTTTAATATTTTTATTTTTGGCGAGATTTTTCAAATAATATTTCTGTAAAAACCTCACGTTTTGAAAATCTCCTCATGAATTTTGGAGCTAAGAAATTGCAGAGAACGAGATTTGGCACTATGATCCCCAGTGATATAATAGTAAGTTAAACATGGCCGATGGCTAGGCTTAGGGGCAGCAATGGTTGGGGTTTCAAGTTGGGTTAGCCCAAACTTGACTTGTGATCCATTACCGTGGGGTAGGCCCAAGCCTCACCCAACCCCACACAACCACACTCAAGTTTAAAAATGGAAAATAAGGCTAAAGTTATGCCTAACCCTGACTAATTAATTAGTCTTCTGGTGTGACTCATCCGAGTGGACTCGGATCCGGAAGCACCCAATTTGGTTTGGAACCCTGAGTCACCCTGAATTTGGTTTGATAGCTCAAGTCATGACCCCTGACTAGGGCGGTCCTGACTTGACTTAGGATTCGTCGTGCTGACTACGTACATATGAATGCAAAGGAGTGTAAGAGGGGAATAACAGGCATGAAAAAGGAGCAGGTAAATTCAAACTATTCACTAATGCAGTGAGAATCCAATAGAGATTTTTGAGTTCCACAAATACAACTTATTTATGTTGAAAATTTCATTCAGTATACCATAGAATCTGTATGATCTCAATACAAAACAACATAGCTTTTATTCCATACCATAAGCATGTATCAAATACGTATGAAAAATAACATCTTAAAACGAAAATATATCAGAAATGATACTGAAAAGTCTATTATCTTGCATTCAAGGAGTGAAGTTGATGTTGTACACTGGCTGTTTGTTTGGGTGGTGGAGCCCAAAATTTCGTTCAATGCCTGGTGGCTGCTTCTGATTCTCATTGAACATGGCGAATAGGTATGTCTCAATGGGTTTCCCAGGCCTCTTCGGTGTCCCACGACCCACATGTCGGATCAGGTTCGCATTATATGTCTGTGCATTGTCTATCGTCGCCGCAAACCCACCTGCCGATGGCCAGCCACTCTCTGATATCACAATCTCCATGTTGGTCCCCACTACCCTCTCCACAGCCGAGTAGAGTGCATCCACCATTGCATCAAACAGGTTTTGGTATTGAAGTGATCCATCCTGCACAACAACTGTCGGCGACGTGAATAGCGCATAGGATAGAGAGATGTCTGTTGGGTTGCCGGCGTAGCCGAAGTAGGTGTAGACATTGGCTAGGAGTGGGGCTTGCCGGCTGTTTATGAAGTGGACGATGGAATTCAAGTGCTGGGCTGCCTCTGTTGAGAATGAACCTTGGGATGGAGGGAAGGAGTTTCCTAAGACAACCATGTGGATCGCTGTGGAGATCTTGATCTGATTGAGGCCAGCCCGCACTAGCTCATTGTCCATGTTTTGCAAGGCGTTGAGTATGTACTGGGCATTTGGACCAGGTATCACCTCATTGCCGACGGCAATGTACTTGAATCTAACGGCAGGCCAATATGGTCGGATATGTCTATCAACCCATGTATGAGCGTAGGAAGGGTTGGTCCCCATCTCCCGGAGTTCTTCATTTGGGACGCCGACGATGACTTCGATGTTGGACCCACGGAAGGCCTCGAGAGCAGCTTGATTTGGATCATAGATTCTCATCCGTTGGATGTTCTGGGATTTGTAAAGATCAACGACTTCCCGTGCTGTAGGTAAGTTGTCGCCCAGCATTCCATAACAAATACCAATGGATTGTGCTCCTGTATTATGTTAAGATTCACTAATGAGATTTCAATCAACCAAGAAAGAAAGCCGAAGAATTCAAACACTTTGAAACCAGTATCTTGATCAATATGTTCCCTATTCTATGGCCCATCTTAATTAGTTTTGGGTTAGCCTAATGTTTAAGTTCTTTGGGTTTTCTGAAGTGATACATCTTATGAACGGGTCGGATTACTTGAAAATAGAATTGGGGCCATGCCTGCTTAGTACCATCATAAGCTTACGGTAGTACTAGTTCCGAGGTAAACAAAAAAAACGAGAGTGAGGATCGTCTGTGTTGAAAACACAGAAAAATTCAGTGCCGTCTATTCTCATAATCAATAACGTCAGCTAAAAAAACCTGCCGATTTTCTCTCTCATGTATGGATTGCGTGCTACACAACCCACTTTTACAGTGTGTAATTTCCCTGGGCCTCATCCTAATTTACCTGTTAGATCAGAACCGTCCATCAATTTTTTCAGATTATTCTAAAGCATAAGATAGAAAATGAAGCACATCCAAAGCTCAAGTGTACCACACAACAGAAAGCATGGGATTGAAGGAAACGTTGAAACCTTCCTACGGTCCACTTTGAGGTTTATTTGCCATCTAACCCCTTCATAACGTCACTTAGAACTTGATTCAGGGAAAACACAAACATCAGGTTGATCAGAGCTGTCTATTGTAATAAGAAGTTTTCAATGGTTGGTGTTCATTTCCCACTCTTTCCCGTTGTGTGGCCCACTTGAGCCTTGGATCTGATTTATTTTCAGCCTCCTGACTAAAAGGTATGAAACAAAATGATTGGACTGTGTGGATCTAATACATACATCATGATGGACTCCACAGAAGTTCCACCTTTCAGCTGTTCCGGTAGAGCGGAATTTCTTTAGGTGGGAAATTTACGCGGCCCATGATGACTTATTTCTTAGATCCACACCGTCCATATAATTTTTCAGATCTTTCCGGTATATAAACCTAAAAACAAGTTAGATTCAAAGCTCAACTGGAACACACCACAGGAAACAGTGGAATTGATGCTACCGTTGAAAACTTCTTAGGACCCAGACGGCTCTGATCAAGCAGATATTTGTGTTGTACCTTCATCCAGGTATGGGTGGACTTTCTTTTGGTGTGGTCCACTTGAGATTTGGATGTACCTTATTTTTGGAACCGTGCTCTAAATCTATTTGGAAAAATTGATAGATCGGTCTGGATGTAAGACAAAGGTTATGGTGAAGGGGGGTGAAGTTCCATACGTTAAAAGATGTGCTATGTCGCACGCAATGCATCTGAAGAGACAAATACGGGATATTTTGTGAGATGGAGATAACGGAAATGACGTGGCCGAACGAGAAGCGACCGCACTGGAATTTCTTGTGCTTTCAACACAGACGATCTGCACTCAAAAAACAATATATATATATATATATATATATATATATATATATATATATATATATATAGAGAGAGAGAGAGAGAGAGAGAGAGAGAGAGAGAGAGAGAGATGCTTACCTAGGCACAAGTTCTCACGAGGTCTTGTGAGAACTTTTTCGGGGCTCATCACACGTCCACGTGATGCGCATGCCAAAAAATTCCCTTGGGCCAAGTTTTAACCTGATCCAAAACTTTGGTGGGCCATAACAGAGAGAGAGAGAGAGAGAGAGAAAGAGGGAGAGAGGGAGGGGTAAATCAAGGGAGGAAAATGTTTCCTTTTCTCCATGGCCCACCAAAGTTCTGAACCAAGTTGAAAGTTAAGCCATAGGAGATTTTTGGGGTGTTGCATCACATGGAATGTGTAATGAGCTCTAAAAAACTGCTCTCGTGAGAATTGGTGCGCATGTGATCATTCCTCTCTCTCTCTCTCTCTCTCTCTCTCTCTGTAGAGAAAACATATGCTCCTATGTGGAGAAAACATATGATAGGCTATTCAAGGAGGTCATGTCGCGGTTGATGAAAGGAATAGAAGTCACATGACATGGCTTCAATTGGGATTGAGTAGTAAAGCAGTACACGAGTGAAGTTGGTTGGCTCGCTCGACTCGGTTCGAACCAGCTCGATTTGGCTTGCTCAACTTGGTTCGAAGCAGCTTGATTTGGCTTGGTTCGAACACTAGGTTTAAATTGAGTTGAGCCACCTTTTTTTTAGCTCGAAGATTTTGAAGCTGAGTTTGAGCTGACCCTGGCTTGATTTGGCTCAACTCGAAGCTCGGTTTGTGTTGACTCAGTTTGAGTTTAACTCGACTCAGCTAGTTGGAAAGGAAGGTTGTTTAGTCCCACATCGGAAGAGAGCAAAGGAATAAAGTGAAAATTTGTCTATAAAAACAACAGTCAAGGGTGTCAATGGATTTGGGTTGTCTTCAGGGCCCGATTTTAAGCTGTTTTAGGTTGGGCTTTTGGTTTAGGCCTATTCAAAATTTGGTTTTTTCCAGGCTCAAACTCGACTTAAACTAGCTCGAACTCGACTTGAAAGTCGACTGAACCAAGCTGAGCATGCCATTCTAGCTCGATGGCTGAGCTCGAGCCAAGGTTGTTTGCTGGTCGAGCCGAGCTAAGCTTAGCCCCGCTCTATTTGGTTCAGCTTGGTGTACAACTCTATTGAGTAGTACCTCGAGTCATGACGATTCAGCCCTAACTCAAGTGAGTCATTGAACCATGAAGGATCTGGAATTTAGAGGCTTCGAAATCAGTAGTACACAATTTTAATGAGGAGAGTGACATGGGCAAGGTTTAATGATTTAAGTTAAAATTGATTGTTAAAAAGTTCTTAGAAGAATTGTGTTATGATATAATTTCTATCATTTAATTAGAAGGATAAGGCCAATGTCGTGAATATTTCTTAAAATGAGATTTTGGTGAATGAAATAGAGATGTGCCTCATAGATCATCGTGTGGCGCCTAAACAAAGTGATTGGTTTAAATCAAAGCAACCTACCTCCTCTGCTTAGCTAGGACATTTTCAGGTTGTCCCACTAAATTGCGTGGTTGATGTAAAGAGGATTGTTGAGGAATGGTATGGATCGACCACAGCAAGGAGAGAAAGAAGGATTTGAAGATCAGAAAAGAGACCAGTCGACAAGTCTGTCGACCAGTCCCATACCTTAGGCGACCGGTCGCATTACACCCTGCGACCAACTAAATTTCGGCTTAATCCAGCCTTGCACGCTGGACTATTTTGGACCTCATGCAACCGATCGCCCAAGTTCAACAACCGATTGTAGCTCAACAGGGACCAGTCACCAGAGGTAAGCAATTGACCGTCGAGTTCCGCAGTTTTGCGCGCGATTTTATAGTTTTTTCCGTTCTCGATTAGGTTTCTTTCTAATATTAGTTTTAGGGTTTCTCTCAAGCTTAGGAACATTTAAACTCTTTTTAATTTGTGTTTAAGGATTATTATTCATATTTTATTCAATAAAAGCTTTGCCTTCTCTTCTTTTTGTGGATTCAAGATCTTGTCCTTGTGGATTCAAGAAAGTTTAGTTGAGGATTTCTGGAGGCTCCGTGGGTTCAAAATAGGTATCGATGAGAGAGACGGTGATCGATCTCATCACGTCTACACCTGCGTAAGTGGATCTACATATTTGATAATTGCATGGTGACCTACAAATAGGTCATACATGCATATTCCACATGTAAAGTGGACTACGTTGTGGGCCTCACAAGGATGCGTATGTTTGATCCATGTTGTCCATCCTTCGTGGATCGTTATTTCATGACACAAGCCAAAACAATAAAGAAGATCCAAATCTCAGGTGGATCCATAACAGAAAAACAGTGGTAATTGAATGCCCATCATTAAAAACTGTAAGGGGCCACCGTAATGTTTATTTGCCATCAAACCTATTGATTAGGTCAGGCAAACCAGAATCAGGGTAAAACTCAAATATAAGCATGATCCTCTTCTTAAATAAACAATCAAATATCAAATATTGTCAAGTGGCCAGACAAAAACGGTTGGTTTAAATAAATGGCATCTACCACCTCTTCGTATTCCGGACATTTTTGGGTTGTACCCCCAAATATATCGTAGCTGTACCTGTTTGATAATTGCATGGAGCCCTGCCCATCAAAATGGTGTGTGAAATCTGATCATTCCATCAGGTGGGCAACATTGGCTTATATCATGTGCCCAAAAGAAGTTCATTTCACAGCTCAAGTAAGCCATCTCATATGGAACATATCCTAGAAAAAGTAGCGCAGCAGAGGGATAAAATTACCTGATTTTTTAGGCTTAGTATTTAAGCATTATTTACTATCAGCTAAAAGGTCAAATCCATAGTGTGCTATAAAGGCCCTTACATAAAGATAATAATGGTTACCATTACAGGATAACGGCCACAGAAAAATGACCTGTAACGGCCGTCAGCCCCTCATAAAGATAATAACAATCCTGTAAGGATACAGGTCTTTTCGAGTCATTTTTCAACCAAAAAAAAAAAAGTGACGAGAAATGTTGTTATGAAGACTAATAGCCATTATAGACCGTATCGTAAATGTAACAATAGTGGCCGTTACAGCCAGCATTACTGTTACTGAATACCTTGGTCATATATTTATCGCACATACATTTGATATTATCACATGTATTACCATGTGTCTGTGTGTGAGTAGGCTTTCATTAACTGCCTTTTTAGGGGGCCCAATGATCAAAAGGTCATTAGCTCCCAGTTTTGATGATTTTCAAGGCAACTGCAACTGCCACCAACTATGTATCTCATCATATGATCAATGGTGTAGATCACTGAACCATCGCCCACCAAGTAAAGAGTCATGTGCATTAACAAACTAATTGTACCATTTTTTAGGACCATAGAGTTCCTCGGGTTTAATTTAGACCCAGGTCAATGCAACTTATGCACATACAGTGTGTGAATAAACTTGTTGGAGGATGTGACTGAGAGTGAGAGAGAGATGTGCATGTGGGGTGAGAGAGAGGAGAAGAGAGGGGTGCAAGTGGGGAGAAGATTCGGTCTGGACACTGAGTTCCGTTAGGCCATGATGTGGTGGCATTTCATTGGCCCGATAAACACAGTCCATAGTACTCAACCTGACAACCTTTTGAAATTTTGGTGGTGCTTCTCTGAAATGCATCTGGTGGGCCAATGAAATGATGCCATGTCATGGCTTGTGGGAACTTGGTATTACCCTATCTTGACTGAATCCACTCCCCGCATGTGGGTTGAGAAAGAGAGAGAGAGAGAGAGAGAGAGAGAGAGAGAGGTGCATGTGTTGAGAGAGACTTGCATGTGCATGTGGGTTGAGAGAGAGAGAGAGAGAGAGAGAGAGAGAGAGAGAGGTGAATGTGTGTTGAGAGAGACTTGCATGTGCATGTGGATTGAGAGAGAGAGAGAGACCTGATCTTTCAAAGCTCCCCATCAGTGCCCCAATAAGAAGCATTGTAGCAAGCTTGGAAAGGCAGCCACTTTCAGTGAAGGCAGCCATTGTGTTGTCTGATGCCTTTCATCCATCGCAGATGGCCCCTTATATAGATGGACGGTCCCAGTCATCAAACAAGTGCGTGAACCCAACTTCATCTTACCCAGTCAATCACGCCATGGTCCAAGTCAATAGGTCCCAGCCCAGTCAAAAGTTGGGTTTGGCTCGCCCACCCTCAGTACACACCAATATTGGTTGGTTTGTTTTTGGATCTTTACCACAAAACTCCTAAAATTTTTAATTTTACAAAACCATGCTTCTCTGCAAAATCTCCTAAAAATTTTAATTTTACAAAACCATGCTTGTCCTGCTGAGACTATCAGAAATATAGAGCTGTATACAAGCCAAGCTAGCTCG
The DNA here is from genome assembly GCA_003013855.2 of Liriodendron chinense. Classification (NCBI taxonomy): domain Eukaryota; kingdom Viridiplantae; phylum Streptophyta; class Magnoliopsida; order Magnoliales; family Magnoliaceae; genus Liriodendron; species Liriodendron chinense. The sequence continues at coordinate 170,807 of PVNU02001323.1, read as the reverse complement.
GTTAGCTTGCTTGACTCAGCTCGAACCAGTTAATTCGGCTTGAGTTGACGTTTGGGGTCAAATTAAGCCGGGCCATTTTTTCAAGCTCAAAATGATTTTCAAGCCGAGCTCAAGCTAACCCAAGCTCAATTAGGCTCAGCTCGATCAAAGCTTGATTCAGCTTGACTCGGCTGACTCAGTTGGAAAAATATGTTTTCTATTCCCACATCGAAAGTGAGCAAGGAAATGGAAAGTGAAACTCTCTATAGAAGTAAGGGGGGATGAAAATGGGCTTTGGGCTGCCCTTGGGCCTGATTTTTAATAGTTTTAGGCTGGGCATTGGGCTGGGCCGGGCCTATTTAATTTAATTTTTTTTAGGCTCGAACTCAGTTTGAATTGGGCTTGAACTCGGCTCGAAAGCTCGGCTCGACATCTCAAACCTGTCAGTCCAACTCAAAGGCCGAGCCAAGCTGAACACGAGCCAAGGTAGTCATTGTGTCCAATCCAATAATTAGGCCGACTCCTGCGGAATTTGCCTACTTGGAGCCTTTTTATTGGTCCACGTACTCACCTGATAAATAGATTGATCTGATTTTTTATCGGAATACAATCATCATAGTGGGGTGACTGTGGAACGGGCTGGATGTTAGACAGGCACTGCGTGGTGGCCCGAGCACTCCCTTTGGCCACGATTTGTGAAGTCGTAAATCTTGAAGTCTTGAGAAATGTTGTAAGAGTTATCTGTGCTGTTTATCAAGTGGACCACACTTTTCATACGAGGTAAGGCCAGTCCAGAAGCGGATTGCTTACTGAGTAAGTAACTCTGTGGGGTCTACTGTGATATATGTATTTCATCCCCTCCGTTCATCCATTTTAACAGATAATTTTATGGCTTAGACAAAAAAACGAAGCATATAAAAATCTTAAGTGAACCACACTGAAACGATGTTAATTAAATCTGTACCATGCTTGTGTGATCTTGTGAACAGGGTGGATGACAAATAAACATCACTGTGGGCCCTAGAAAGTTTCAACGGTGGAAATAATTATACCCACTGTTTCGTGTGGTATGTCCACCTGAGTTTTGGATATGCTTCAATTTTGGTTTCAACCCTTCGAAATGATCTGAAAAAGCAGACGGACAGGGTAGATAAACTACATACATTTACCGTGGGCCCAACTGAGTTTACTCGTAATTAACTAAGGTCGCAATCGGATTTCGGCCAGTCCGGTCGTCAACATAGGACCTAACCGTGAACGCAAATTAGGTGTTAACCTAACCGTGTGGGGCTCACATTAATGTATTTTTATATATCTACGCTGTCTATCTGTTTTTCCAGGTCACTTTAGGATGTGATTCAAAACCCTAAGAAGATCCAAATCCAAGGTAGACCATACCACTAGAAAAAGTGATGAATAACCATTAAAAACGTTTTGTAGGCCACAAAAGTTTTGGATCAATCTGATCTTTATATTTTCCCTTCATCAAGACCTTATTGACATTATCAAGAGCTTGGATTGCAAATAAAAATTACCAAAACTTTAGGATGGGCTCTTTGGAATTTTTAATGGTGGGGCACTCAAGCAAACTGTTTTTAGTAGTATGGTCCACTTGAGATTTGGATCCTCATAATTTTTTAAAAATCATCCTAAAATGGGCTGTAGAAACGGATGGACGGAGTGGATATACAAAATATCATCCATGTGGGTCATACGATAGGGGTAACACCCACTAAGCTGTTCCCGGGGTGGAGCCGTACCTCATCAGAAAATCTGCTGTAGGAGGTTGATTCCGTACATGTGGGGCCATGTTTTGGTCATGTCCCAAGAAAGTTTCATTGGTGGGCGTCCACACAGCCACTTTTTCGTATATGAGGCCCACTTGAATTTTGGATCGTCTGATTTCCAGCTCGCGTCCTAACACACGTAGTCGACGCTGACGGTCAGGATGGAGGTCATGGAGACGTCATGGTGGCCCCCACAAAGCTTTTTGTTGCTCAGGCTCAACTGGGGAAGCGGGTTGCGTGGTGTGACACACACCATCCACCTTGGTGATCCGTTGACGTGGCAAAGTTCTATGAGCTCCACCATGATGTATTTTTTATATCCACACCGTCCATCCATTTTGCGAAGATTATTTTAGGGCATGAGTAAAAAATGAGGCAGATCCAAAGTTCAAGTGGATGGAAAACTTTTTGGGGGCCACTAAAGTTTTAGATCAAGCAGCTGGTATCTGTGTTTTCCTACACCCAACTCCGTGTGACCTCATGAACATGTTGGATGGCAAATAAGCATTATGGTGGGGCTGTAGGAAGGGTTTCAACGGAGAACTCTTTTATGTGGAGTGGACCACTTGAGCTTTGGATCTGCCTAATTTTTGGTTCATGTCCTGAAAGGATCTCGCATTGGGGCCACACAAAGCGTGATGACCTCAACACGCATTGCTTTATTTTTAGGCTTTTACGGCAAATTCTCTCAAAATTTCTAATTTCACAAAACCATGCACCTCGACGGTACGTCGTTGCCGACACGATAAGAAATTTGCCTTTTCATGTGAAATTATCAAAATGACCTTATCGAAGTATTTTGTTAAGAAGTGAAGAAATCAACATTGAGGTCCACCTAATCCAACCCATCAAACAGCTTCACCCCACCATGATGCTCACTTAGTTTGATCCAGTAACTAGGCTGACCACTTATGAATTTGGATGTTTTTGGGTGGTTGGGTGGTCTATTTTTGTTTTGTACTGTGTGGTCCAGTTAATAATTGGATCGATTTGATTTTTTGTCCATATATAATCACCATAGTGGGGTGACTTTTGGACGGTTGGATGTCGGAAATATACTGCCTGATGGCCCGACCACTTCATCTGGCCACTTCTTAGGAAAAGAAAAAGGATATAAAGGTATTTTAGTCATTTCGACCACCAACAAGCAAATTGCTCGTTTGGTAAAGTCGTAAATCTTGCAGTCTTTAGACATTTTGTGCGTGTGATCTGGGCCGTTTACCAGGTGGACCCCATTTTTCTTAGGAAGTAAGGCCAATCCTGTCGTCAACATACGTAATCATCCACCTTCTCGTTTGATGACGCTGGTTTGATGACGTCGGTGTCCATTTTGTGGCGTGCCATGGACCTTCAAACCAATGACCAGGATCTTGCACGGTGCACATGTGTCACAGTTTGGAATACATGGGTTCGACCTGTTGAAGTCCCTTGATATATATGCATTAGTACACCATCCTTTAAAAGATCGAGCTTTTAGAGAAAGTGGTGATTTGACGTAGTATCATCAGAGTGAAAGGTCCTGTGTTCAAATTTCAAAAGAAGCAAATATGTCACTAGTAATATATTCTCGAGGGCCGTTTATGGTGTGAGTTGTGATTATCCATCCACCCAGCATGTGCATAGGAGTCCTCTAATAGCTCAAGCTTTTAGAGAAAGTGCTCAAGAGCTTGGCTAGGATTAGTTCAAATATAGAAGTTCAACCAAACATAGCCTCAAAGTCGAGCTCATTTAAAAAAACAAACCAAGCTCAAACCAGGGTAGAACCAGCTTGGCTCGGCTCAAAGCTCAATTTGATTCAGCTTGGTATGATTATTTGGAAAATGCTTTTACATGCTTCTTCTTCCCCTTTTTTTTTTTTTTTTTTTTTTTTTTTTTATGGTTAGTCATGCAACCTGTTAGCTGGGCAACACACCTACTTGGTTAGTCACATGATGCACCCACTCACTAGTAGGGTTAGTATGTCTCCTTAGCACTTGAACCTGAGACCTGCTGTTGAAACGCTTGGGTGTCATCTAGGCTTCCAATTGAGCTAGCAAGCGAGACATGGCTTTTACATGTCTATTTTAAAGTTGCACTCATCCTCTTAAGGATGTTAAATTTATCATGTTATAAGATACTTTTGTATTTATCTATTTTTGTTATTTTTAATTTTTTTAATTCTTTTCTATTTAAACAAATAAATAAATAAAAGAGCCGCCACTTGTTCAAACTCAACCTGGTAGGTTCAAAATTTTTGACTAAATCAATCCTGGCCGGAGCCAAATTTTTCTAGAGCAAACCAAACTTGAGCCACATGGGTTGGCTCAAAACCCAAACGGAGCTTATCCATGAATTGAGGTGGCACAAAAACAAGCCAAACTAAACTAGGGCTAACTCAGCCCCTCCGGATCGTTGCCCACCTCTAATCTGATCCCACAAAGGGACTTTTGACATGAGAGGACTACTATATTGTCCCGCTCATCAGAAAATCTGCTGTAGGAGGGTGATTCCATACACGTGGGGCCATGTCTTGATCATCCAAACCGTTGACATGCTAAAATGTAGATAGGGGTCGTTTGAAAATCTTTGAGATAAGATCCTGACCCTTTGATCAAAGCCTTACAAGAACATGGTCAAGTGAACCATCCATATTCAAAGGAAAAATATCTCAGTGATCAAAGGGCTAGAAGCGTCCGATCTGAGGAAATATTGGGGTATAACAAATCCATTGTGAGGCCCATCATGCAAACGTCTTGGATCATCAAGATCATGTCCTCACATGCATGGCATCCTGCGTGTCAGTAAACGATAGGTTTCCTTATCATGAAGACCCTACAATCCTGCTTGGCGTAAGACCATTGACTTGGGAGGGTGACAGGTCTCTGCCCATTAAAACGAGGACCTGTTTGGTAGTCTATGAATCCCTCCAATTTGAAAGTGAATCTAGTCCGTTCAAATTGTAAGAGGGAGAAAACGGTTTTATTAATCCTTAAAAAGACAGTAAAAAATTTCAGCCATTGGAATGGGACACCTAAAAGGGGATCTACTGTTCAGATCATCACACATGTGTGCAAATGTACGGTGTGAATTAAACTATTCAAACTATATATGGGTCTCATTAGGATATACGATAAACAAAAAAAATTAAGATTAGTTGATTATCTAACTATAGGATTGGTGGACATTTATTTTGGACGGTTAAAAATGAAAGATATCTAATTAATGGTTCTCTTCCTACCTCAACAACCGAGTGTCCATGAATCAAGGTTAGAGTTGCTCAACCAATCTGGTTTTAGGATTTTGACTTTGTGACAGTGGTCCCCCAACTACGTCAATTTAATTTAGCGTACGCCACATGTATCCTTCACACGCTGTCAGAACATCAAAAGCATGATAATAGACGATCAAGATTGATCGGAGAAATGAAACAATTCTAACCATCATCTAGAAACATCCAGTAGATAAATCCCATTATGTATTTCCTACTAAAGTAACACTTTGGTTTTTATTTATTATTACTATTTATTTTTTTCATTTCTAACACTTTGATTTGATGATTCTAGCAATGTAATTATGGCTCATAAGCAACAAACTATTGTATCAATTTGGCTCCATTCATAGGATTAGGATCATCTCATTAATGCGATTCTTGTACCATGGCCTTGTATTCCTAGTTGTATAAATGAATGAATGATTCAAATTGATGATAGGTAACCCAATGTGTCGTTTAAATCGTTTTGGGACAATAGCAAAAACTCTTATTTATTAATTTTAAAATATTTTTTATTTTTTTATTTTTAGCTAGATTTTTCTGATAATATTTCAATAAAATTAACATAACGCAGGTGCATCTCCACACTAGGGTGGGGTGGCCCACGAGGTGGAATCTATATGATGTAGAATGGCCACGAGGTGGGATTTGTGTGATGCAGAATGGCCATGAGATGGGGTCTGCGTGATGTAGAATGGCCATAGGGTGGGTGCCACTGTGGGACCTGTGAGATATTCTAGGGTAGCCTGCAGGGAAATCTTGGTCAGTTTGTCTGGAAAGGCCTAGATAAAGGGATATTTCGGTGCTTCCCGAGTAGCTCGGGAGCTTTTGGTGGACGGGCGGTACTCACTGCATCAAAACCTCAAAATTTGAAAATCTCCCAGAATCATCTAAGCTGAGAAATTGCTGAGAATGAGATTTGGCACTTTATGCTCCCCAGTGATGTAGTAGTATATATGACAAGCATAGCTGATGGCTGGGCCTAGGAACAGCAATGGGCGAGGTTCTAGGTCAGGTCAGCGTCAGTCCAAAACGAACCCATTTGCTAAAATGATCAGGCTAACAATTCTGTCTCAATGACCTGTGAGCCATCATCATGGGGCTGACCAACTCAATTAAAATTCCTTATACCCAAGCCAAATCCAATCCACCACAACCACACTCAAGTTTAAGTATAGAAAATTAGCTAAAGGTATGCTATCCTTGCCTAATTAGTGAACTCATGCATGCTTTTAACTCGGATGAGTTTTCTCATATGACTCATCTGAGTGGACTCACCCGATATGCTTTGTTACCATGAGTCTGCTCTGGATCTGGTTTGATAGCACAAGCCACCCCAGACTGGGCGATTCTAACTTAACTCAGGATTCAATATGTCGAACTGAGTCATCTGTGTTTTAGCCATGGATACATACAAACACATATACCAGTGTATGTATATCGTTTATTCATTTGTTCTGAGCTTTGACCTGGGTCGGGTGGGATTGTTTGGCCAGCCCATTTATAAGACATGGGTGGTTAGGGTTCAACCCCAGACTGACCTATTTACTTGAACAGCCCACATGAGCTTTATCCACTATCCATTTAGCATAACCATCTACTCGTTAATTTTCTGGTTTTGTGGCCTAGTCGAGTTTTATATCAGCTTCTTATTTGGGATGCCGTCTAATATAAGGCCAAACAATAGATGTAAGGATGAATGTGTCACGCCCTGAAATTCGGAACCCAAGTACAATAACCCAAAGTCCGAGTTCCAGGGTGTGAATTTTAAAATTCGAGCACAGATTCCTTGAAATTCCATTCCACACATCGTATAACTAAAATAAATCCCAAGTATAACGCTTCTTTTCCACTAATATCTTATTACATTGAATTTTACAAGATAAAATAAATTAAATACAATTGGCGTTTGAGTAACACGTGCCCATCTGAATACTCTGCTCTGTCTACGTCTTTTCCTTCTTGAAAACCTGCAAGAACTGTGGTGATTTTGGTGAGCTAAAAGCCCAGTGAGGTCATTTCCATCACAGGTAATATTCCAGTTAATAAAAAATAGGACGAGAATCATCAACGGATAGAATTGTATGAAATATACGAGAATAAGGTTGTGATTAATATACTAATGTTTTATTATGAATGGAATATGATGTCATGTATGTCATGATACGTGTGAGAGCAACAAACGTCTAGGAACTCGTTGCCACTGAACATTAGGAACCTGTCACAAATCAACCATGCTCACCTAACCGGTACAACGAGGCGGCAAATCAATCATGCATGCCAGTGGGCAAATCAACCATGCACTACTGATCCAACCAAGCAAATCAACCATGCTCAATAAGTGAAACGACCAGAACTCGCTGCCACTGAACATTAGGAACCTGTCGCAAATCAACCATGCTCACCTAACCGGTACAGCGAGGCGGCAAATCAACCATGCACGCCAGGAGTCAAATCAACCATGCTCCTGTTTTGTCGCAGTGTATAAATGTATGCACATGTATGTATTTATGGAAGCAGTCATCAAGCATACAATGCGTATCAAAATTCAAGTCCAATCACGCCATGCATGTGTTTACTTTATTCAAGTAATTCTTTGACTCAATTTAGTTATTGTCAATCGAGGAATATAAGAAGATCATCGCGTAAGGTTTAGTGTTACGAATAACTAAGGTTATTCTAAGAGTTATGTATTGTACATTATCTAAACTTAAGTTGTTGTCGATTAAGAAGTTTAAAAATAATGTCACGTGGAATCTTGAGAATACTACGTGTATCTAGGGGTACATGTTGGCGACATCACCTGTATGAAATCCTACGTTGAATTGTCGTGGAATTCTGACATGTGCATTAAAAAGGAAAACTTGATAAAATTAATTCAATAAGAAAAGGATAATTGGCAGGTGAAATTTAAGGATATAGATCGGAGGTGGATGGATCCTTTACCTAGGATCAAGTTTATGACTTTACGTTAAAGTTAGAAAGAGATCGATGGATGGATCGTTACCTACGAACCATGTTGAAGGATAACATGAAAATTGGACATCATACTTGGGAAGAAAACAAATTAAATGGAAGAAACATTAACTAGAAATTTCTATGATGAATCACTCACTGATATGACGATCTCTAGGCTCCAAACAAGCCCAAACTTGAATCTGAGTTGGCTCAGCGAGTCGACTCGGTTTAGAGAAGAAGTTTCTTCTTCTTTCTTCTTCTTTTCTTTTTCTCCTTTCTCTTTCTTCTTTTCTTCTTCTTCTTTTTCTTTCTTCCTCTTTCTCTGATTGATCTATGAAGGAGGGGAGGGAAACAGATGGACGGTTTTATAACTCACCTCAGTGGGTGGAAAAACGTGGTGCGGACGAAAGTTAATTTTCCGGTTCGAGTGGGAGATGTAAAAGAATAGTGACTCGGCATTATTATACAAAATAAACCGTTGAGAAGTTAGGTGGGGTCCACATGGTGTTTTGGGAGAGGTTTGGACCGTCCATGCAAAACGACGAGTTGGATCTTGATTTCCTTATGTTTGGACGATGGTTTAGAATGGGCTGAACTATTAATGAAGCGAAACCAAACTTGGTCGGACAAGGTTTAGGATGGGCTTGGATGTAATGGACGGAATAGATTGGGTGTGGGATCATGTTGATGGATGGCTTAGAGGCCACCAACAAGGGCAGCGGGCGGACGCTGTTACGTAGAAGATGATGAAGAAGAATCGTGCTTGGATTCTTCTTCTTTATTTTTATTTTTATTTTACGTGCAGCGTGTAATAGACTTTTTATGCTTCACTTGTAAGTGGGGGTCTACTTGTAGTGAATTTAGCTAGTTTCCTCCGTCCAACTAATGACCAACATAAAGTTAACCGTCGATGAGAAAAATGAGGCAGATCCGAATTGAGGTGGAGATGTGCATGATGTGAATCTTGGCGTTCTTGGTTTTAAACGGTTGATTGAAGTGGATAATAAGATCAACTTTTAAGACCAAGGTTTAAAATTAATAAGTTTATGAGGAGGAGAAGATGGATGGACAGCTTGGATCAGCAAGGTGGGGTCCAAAAAATGGACAGTGTGAGCTGCATGGATCGTCAGTAACGGACGCTGCGCAAGAAGACTTCTTCCTTTTTTTTTTTTTTTCTTATATCACGTGCGACGCACGTAAACACCTTGACTACCGCTTCCTTCACAAGTGGAGTCCATTTCAGGTAGATCGGGACCACCCGATCCGTTCAACAGGTCAGCAACCTATATTTAGCCGTTGACGTGAAAGGTGGAATGGATCCGAATTAAGGTGGGCCACTTATGGCTTGATTTCTAATTAGGACATTTGTAGGATGATTGGATGGATGAAATTCGACGTGTACGGTTAAATTATGTACTAGAACTAGTGTATGAAGTTTCGTGTGAAAGTGAACGTTAGAAATTATAATACTTAAAAGCGGAGGTGTAACTTAAGTTTGACTGATGGCATTTTCGTAATTATTGTAAATTTGCAAGTTTTGTGGAATCTAACATTTCTACACTATTACAGGGTTTATTTTGAGCAACTTTAATAAAGGGACCATACTAAAATTCCATACGGATTATTTAATATTAATTTACTAATATTAAAGTTATTTAATTTATTAAATAATTAACTAAATTATAACTTAAATGATTCTAAAATTCTAGAGTTTTACAAACATGCCTGATGAGTTTCATAGGGTTGAAAAATCAATGATCTAAGAAAATACTTGGTGACGGTCAAGATATTTGAATCAAATTTATGGACAGACATGTGTATAGGACGGTGTGAAGATCGTACGGCGAATTTATATTGATCGTAGAATTCGAAATCGAAGTGGATGGTTAGATCATTCAATCTAGCAACGATAAATCCTTTTAATAGACAGTCTATTGACTTAACTAAGTACGCTAAGTTTTTCAGAGGTCTGAAATGTGTCAGATTACGTATAAAAAGTGTGACGTGTGTGTATGCGTATGAACGACGCGGCCTAAAATTTAAATTCTAACTTGTGAACTATAACACTCGTGTACCTACTCGCGTACTAAATTTTCGGGGTATTACATTCTACCACCCTTGCACAGAATTTCGTCCTCGAAATTCAATCCACCTACTAAACTAACTAATGAAGATATTTTCCCTAGAGTGTCTTACATGATTTATAAATATAACATTTGAGGGCATACAAGTATATCTACTTGCTAACAAGAATGTGGGTTCTTACAGAATGTCATACAATTATCATAGTAGATTCCACATAGCCTTTGTAGGATGTCTCCTGATAATTTCATGGCGCGGGCTGCCTACGATTGCAAATGAATGTAAGAGTGGGCCACTTGGAGCACGAAAAAAGGGCGGATAAAATTCGAGCCATTTGTTGAGCTAAATCCAACACAGATTTTCAAGTTCCACAAATACAACAAATTTATGTTGAAAATCTCATTTAATGACCCATAGAATCTATGTGATCTCAGTACAAGACAACATAGCTTTTATTCCATATGGATGTATCAAATACACAACAAAAATAACATCTTAAAATGAAATTACATGAGAAATATATAATACTTATAAAAGTCCATTATCTTACATTCAAGGAGTGAAGTTGATGTTGTACACTGGCTGTTTGCTTGGGTGGAAGAGCCCAAAATTCCTTTCAATGCCTGGTGGCTGCTTCTGATTCTCATTGAACAAGGCAAATATATACGTCTCAATAGGCCTCCCGGGCCTTTTCGGCGTCCCACGACCAACGTGCCGGATCAGGTTAGCATTATATGTCTGCGCGTTGCCTATTGTGGCTGCAAACCCGCCCGCCGATGGCCAGCCACTCTCCGATATCACAATCTCCATGTTGGACCCGACCACCCGCTCCACAGCTGAGTGGAGTGTGTCCACCATTGCATCAAACAGGTTCTGGTATTGAAGTGATCCATCATGCACAACAACTGACGATGGCGTGAATAGCGCGTAGGGTAGAGCAATGTCTCTCGGGTTGTCGACATAGCTGAAGTAGGGGTACACATTGGCCAAGAGTGGGGCGCGCTGGCTGTTTAGGAAGTGAATGATGGAATTCAGGTGCTGCGTGGCCTCCCCTGAGAATGAACCTTGGGATGGAGGGAAGGAGTTCTTTGCTAGGACACCCATGTGTATTGCCGTGGAGATCTTGATCTGATCGAGGCCAGTCTGCACTAGTGCATTGTGCATGTTTTGCAAGGCGTTGAGTATGTACTGGGCATTTGGACCTGGGATCACCTCATTGCCAACAGCAATGTACTTAAATCTAACAGCAGGCCAGTATGGTCGGATGTGTCTATCAATCCATGTATGAGCGTAGGAAGGGTTGGTTGCCATCTCCCGGAGTTCTTCATTGGGGACGCCAACCATGACTTCGATGTTGGACCCACGGAGGGCCTCGAGTGCAGCCTGATCTGGACCATAGATTCTCATCCGTCGAATGTTCTGGGACTTGTAAAGATCGACGACTTCCTTCGCTGGAGGTAAGTTGTTACCCAGCATTCCATAACAAACACCAATGGATTGTGCTCCTGTGTTATGTTAAGATACATAGAGATTTTAATCCTCGGAGAAAGAAAGACAAAGAATTCAAACACTTTAAAATCAGAATCTTGATCAATATGTTAATTCCTATTTTGTGGCCCATCTTAGTTTTGGGTCAGCCTAATTTTAAAGTTCTTTGGGTATATATTGTGAAGTGATACATCTAATGAATGGGTTAGATTCCTTGAAAATAGAACTGGACTCACGTCTACCTGAGGTGCTACCAGTACTAAGGAGTGCCATCTGGAGCACACTCCTTTCTGTTTAGACAATGAATACAAAATATATATAGATACAGAGAAAGCATATGATAGTACTCAGTGGTTGATAGATTGTGTTTCAATAGGTCATGTGTGTTCAAGTCCCTATGTGGTGTACGTAAGTGTGAGTATGAAGAGGAGAAAAGTCACATGAGAATGCATGCATATATATATATATATATATATATATATATATATATATATATATATATATATATGTACAGAGTTCAGATCCTTTTGCAACGTGATTGGGCCACATCATCACAGACTACATTCAATGCAGCAGCGACTAATGATGTTAGTGATGACATGAACCAACAATCACAATGCAGGTAAACAGGAAATAGCTGTTCTTGACAAGCAGGGGATCCAGATTCATATATAAGTAGTGTGGAAAGAGGAAAGGAGTCATATGAGATCATGTCAAGATCATTATCCAAAGCTATACATCCCCTAATAAGCTTAGGAAGTTCTGATCTATTCTTTTATAACTTTTCGGGGCTATCATTGCTCGCCATTTTTGCGGGTTCATCCGCAACTGAATTTCTCTCTCTATAGATATGAGAAAATCGAAGATTAAGAAGTTGACGTTTGGTCTGGATTTTACCCATTTAGCACCAGATATTCCAATGGGATGGAGGTTTGGGGATTGGAAAGCTATGAGTGTAGAGTCCATCTCCACAATAATGTTGGATAGACCCCAATATGCACATATATCAAGCCCGTCTAGAAGGGCCTGGCCTCTACTACCATGTTAGTCACCATCCCATATGCTTTGTGGAAAGCATATGATACTTAAGTCATAGCCCATCTAAAAGGGCATGATCTAGATTGATACCTTAGTCAAGTTGATACGACCTTAATTAACTCATATTGGGGGTGCACACGGTTTGGTCTGGTCTGGTCCTGGGGTGAAACTAGAACCGAACCATCTAACAATTTCAGGAAAACCAGAACGGTAACCGGACCATTTACACCCTAGAATCAAACCAGAAGTTTTGGGCTTTTTATAATCTAGCCAAATTACATAGTTTGTTTTTATAATTCAGCTTAATTGCATTTTTTTTTTTATAATCCAGCTCATCTATACCTCAGGGCCCACCATGGGTATACCTTGATGTTTTTGTTAGATCTACAATGTCCATTCTCATTATCAGGCAATGTTTAGGTGGGCCGCATTAAAAAAATTCAGATAAATTCAAATTTTAAATAGACTACTCGACATGAAACAGTGAGGGTTAAACACCCAAGGTTTGGTTCCAGGTTCAACTCTAGGGTTCGGTTCTACGGTTCAGTTATGTGGTCCAATTCTATAGTTTAGTTCAGTTTTACATAACCCCAAACCGAGAATCAAATTGAGCCAACCTGTTCTTTGATTTTCAGAACTGAAATCAAAACCAATGCGCTCCATAATAGGACCAAACCTAACCGAACTAACCAATTTCAGTCTGGTTTACCGGTTCCACCAATCCTTTGTTCACCCCTAGCTGCCAACTGCATCTCATCTACCTAACTCAGCGAATTATCAATCAGGCCCCTCAAGTCATGGGATTCTTTGGACGTCTTTCATTGTATTTATTGGCCATTAATGCAAAGAAAATATACGAGGAAAATTTTCAAATATCATTTTTGTCAACTTGAGGGTGTCATTGTTGTCAACTTGAGCGTGTCATGACTTGACAATACGCAACTTTGTCGGAAGGTTTATTCAATGGTGCTTTGGTCAGAAGAGTGATAGAGAGGGGAGGTTTGTTTAACGGTGTATGTTAAAATCGATTGCCAAAAGATTAGTGGGAAGAGAGAAAAATTTTGCCCCACCCACGCCTTACCTACGCTAGCCACACCGGTTGTAGCAATAACCCACCATGATGTATGATGTATTTGTTGTATCCACGCCGTCCATCCATTTGGTGAGATTATTTTAGGGCATGACACAAAAAATGAGAAACGTCCAAAGCTCAAGTGGACCCAGCAAAGAAAATAGCGGGGATTGAACGCCAACCATTACATACTTCTTGGGGACCACTTGTGATTCGGATAGACAGTGTGGATACAACACATACATCATGGTGGGGTCATTGCTAGGGCTGCACATCTGCCTGGTTAACCCGACCAACCCGCCTGATCCGATCATGCAGAAACCCGATCCACTCCAACCCAGTAGAGAAACTGGTCCGGTCGTGGGTGAATGCGGTTGGGCCGTTTTAAATCTAGGTATGGTCTAGGATACACGTCAAACCCAACCAACCCAACCCGTACCCCGACCCATATATACTTGACCCGAACCACCTCAAGTTCCGTCAGAGTATTCTAAAAAAAAATGTACCTTGGAAATTCCCATGGTTAAAACATCCCTAGGTCCACATTGATGTTTATTTGCCAATCATACCATTCATAATATTGTCATTCGTATTGTGACGAACTGAAAACACAAACATTAGCTTGATTCAAAAATTTTGTGGCCCCAAGTCCTATTGTGGACGTTCAATCCTCACATTTTCGGCCCACTTGATTTTATGGCTGAAAGTTTATACAGTTGTGTTCGCATTTTCAGTTTGTTCAAATAGAGCCATTGTTTAGTGATCCAAACCATTGATGAGAAGGGCCTCATCGTGGATGACCACACATAAAAAAAAATACTTTGGACTGATTGGAATATCGCACAATAAAATATTTGGACTTTTATAGGTTAGCATTCCATCTCAACTAATGGTGGACGTTCCATCCCAACCTAGTTCAACACATAGGCTCGGGTAGGGTTAGCGTTGACCCTTTTGCAAATAGGGTAGAGTTAGGGTTAGGTCAGCCCAACTCGGTCACAACTCGGACCAAAATCCGAACCTTTAAAATATATTTAGGTTCGGTCTAAGTTTGGACCCAACCAGACCCTAACCCGACCCTGTGCAGGACTAGTCATTGCTACACCCGGTGTAGCTAGCGCAGCTAACTCATAGGTGTAGCAAAATTTTTCTCCCCGGTTATGTTTGAGCATAATATCTGAGCATTATTTCCTATAAGTTGAAAGGTAAGATATCTGGCACGTATTCTATATTACCACATGTGCCAGTGTGTAAGTAGGTTCTTCTAAAGCCCTTCTTTTGGGCCACTGATCAAAAGGTCATGACTTTCAAGGCACCTGCTAAAAGCTGTCTCATCAGATGAACGGTTTGGATCACTGAACCATGGCCCACATGTGTACTAGCAAACTGTACCATGTGTTGTACGTGTGTTCATGTACATGTGTGTCTAGAGGTGGACAACGATCCGATCCGAGTCGAACATGGACCAGATCGGATTGTTCGGCTGCTTGAGTGGGTGTATTCGAACAATGTTCGAACAAACATTCGAACAGGATGGCTCTATTCGAACTCAATTTGGTCTAGCCCAATCATGTTCGAACATGTTCGAACATATGGATTTCGAACAAGTTCGAATAATTTCGCTTTTTCCGCTTGAAAATATTTTTTCTACCACTGAATAATAAATACCGATTTTTTCGTTTTATGTGTCCCACCATGATGTGTGTGTGTGTGTGTGTGTGTGTGTGTGTGTGTGTGTATCGAGTCGAACGAACGAGTTGAGTCAAGTCGATCAATATTCGAGCCGAGTCAAACAGGACTGTGTTTGAAATTGAATTGAATTTTTTTTCGAACACACCATGTGTGTTCGAACAAAGTTCGAACAATAAGACCTTCTGTTCAAACAGGGTTTTACTGAGTCGATCCGAGTTGATCCAAACGGTTAAACTCAGTTCGTGTCCAGCTCTATGTGTGTCAGAGAGATGTGCATGTGGAGTAAGATAGAGAGACATGCATGGAGGAGATGCATATGTGGGATATACTTGAGAGAGAGAGAGAGAGAGAGAGAGAGAGAGAGAGAGAGACCTGCTATTTCTAAGCTCCCCATCGATGCCCCGATAAGAAGTATTGCAGCAACCTTCCATAGGTATCCCCTTGCAGTGAAGGTAGCCATTGGGTCTAATGCCTCTCATCTTTCACAGATGGCCCCTTATATAGATGGATGGTCCCTGTCATCAATCACGTGTGGACCCGACTTCATCCTACCCAGTCAATCACGCCATAGAAATTTAACTCCCGTCCAAGGGTCTAACTGGCAGGAAGTCCACGTTCCCATCTTTGGAAAAATCGGACTCGGATTCAATAGCGACCTCTCCATCACCGAGCTTAGTATTGGTTGGTACTTGGTCAAAGTTCTGTTGGGCTCACCATGTTGTATATGTTTTATCTATGCCATCCATTCATTTTTCCATCACATTAGAGCAAGACCCAAAAAACAATGAGGCAGATCCAAAGTTCAAGTGGACCACACAACAGGAAGCAGTGGGATAGTGACGTCCACTGTGGAAACTTTCGTAGGGCCCAGCAAGATGTTTATTTTCCATCCAACCTTTTCATAAACTCACATAGAACTGGATGAAGGAAAAATACAAAAATAGATTGATCCAAAACCTGTGTTGCCCACAAGAAATTTTCAATTGTAGGTGTTCAATCCCCACTCTTTCTGATGGTGTGGTCCACTTGAGTATTGGATCTGCCTCATTTTTTGCTCATGACCTAAAATGAGATGGAAAAATGGATGGACAGCATAGATGAAACACAAACACCATGGTGAGGCCACAAAACTTTGGCTAATACCAACCAAGAGCTTTGATCGAACACCAACCATCAGAACTGTAGACGTCGCTACCCAATCCCAGTCGGGAGCGGATTAGGTGTGGACCGGATACATATTAACATAAGGCAGTGCAATAGATGTAGGGATGAATGTTATGAAGTCATCATAGTAGACCCTACATAGCCTTTGTTAGACGGCTCCTAATGGAGACATTGTGAGGGATACAGGTGAAGGAAAAGGAAGGTAAAAGAGAGAGCTACTTGCACACAAAAAAGGAGCAGGTAAAATTCAAACCATTCATTGATGTAGCGAAAATCCAATGAAGGATTTTGAGTTCCACAAATAACACTTATCTATTTTGAAATTTTCACTGTCCCATAGAACCGATGTGATCTCAATACAAAACAACGTAGCTTTTATTCCATAAGCATGTATCAAGTACGTATGAAAAATAACATCTTAAAATGAAAATACATTGGAAATGATACTGAAAAGTCCATTATTTTGCATTTTAGGAGTGAAGTTGATGTTGTACACTGGCTATTTGTTTGGGTGGTGGAGCCCAAAATTTTCTGAGAAGAAGCAATGCACACGGCAGTGTATTTGTGGGCGAGGAGGGGTTTCAAACCCTCGAAAGAGGTAAAAACTACGGGACCTAGTCCAGACAAACAATCCACTATGAAATAGAACGATACAACCGATCGCAAGCACACACCATTTGGATCAAACTTTCTTCACTCACGTAGGAGTGGATAAACAACAAGAGAATTATGAAAACGGAGAGATCTCACCTGAGCACGAGGACGTTGAAGAGTCGAGACGTCGTTGTACCGTGAATCACCTTCGCGAGCAAAGCCTCCTCTACCAATAAGCTTCCTATCTCTCTTTTCTCTTTCGCTCTCTCTTTTTCTCTCTCTCACCTTAGACGTGAAAACACCTTAATGAGATACCCTAATCACGTTTTGGAACCTCTTAAATAGAGAACTGGAGTAATTAGAACCTAAAGAGGAAACTACTTATAAACAATCCCGCGTCAGGTCGGGCGCCCAGTCAAAAGGGTCGTCGGGCGCCCGCCCAAACAAAAACTGTCCAGCGAGAAAACCAAAAGGAACTTCCCAATTTCGTGTGCTCGAACCAACTTGGTCGGGCGCTCGATCACAAAACCATCAAGTGCTCGACTTCTATCAAAATTACCTCATCTGGGTAATTTCGATCTCCCGACCACTCTTGGTCCGGGCCCTCAACCATACCTAGGCTGCAGCAATCTCTCATCTAAGCTGAGGAGGAAAACCCCATCAAAATTATTTGAGTTAATTACTCAGTATGCAATCCATTTCCTATAAGCCTACCGTGGTACCAGTGTCAAGGAGTGCCCTCTAGTACTTAAATAATTGATGTGGTGTGTGAGTCATATATATATATATATATATATATATATATATATGGTACAATAAGATCGACCTCGTGGGAACTTACCATGAGGTCGAGCTATGTGGGCCCCATTGTGATGTGGATCTAACATCTACCCCATCAGTCAGATGCACCATTCCATGTTGGGCCACGAGCTTAAAAATCAGGGCAATCCATAACTTAGGTGGGACACACCACATACAACAGTTGAGAGGGGTTATCCGCCCATTAAAACCTTCATAATTGTTTATTGGGCCCACCGAGATGTGGTTCACAAATCCAGCCCATCCGGTGTGTGCCCCACTTGGATGAGTGGTCAAACCAAGTTTCAGCTGCATTCAAAACTCAGGTGGGCCCCAAAAAGTGCTTTTAGATGTTTTAGGTATGCCTTCACATAGTTTTAGATGGTATGGCCCACCTAAAGTTCCATTTAGGGCTGAGTTTTGGGATATCCCGTAACCTAAAATGGACCCATCAAATGCACGGTGTTGATATCCTATCCACATCACGGTGGGTCCCACACAGCTCGACCTCATGGGAAGTTCCCATGAGGCCGACCTCATCGTACCATTTCCCTATATGTGTGTGCGCGCACTCGCATGCTCATATGTATACATATACACATATAAACACACACACACACACACACAGAGAGAGAGAGAGAGAGAGAGAGAGAGAAGTGACAGATCATCTGGTGGCTAATGAAGATGAAAGAAGTTACATGCATGTCCCATGTCGACTTAGAAGGCTGTGCTTTGTTAATAATGGATTTAGATGGATGAAATAGAGATGTGCCTCTAAATTATCGTGTGGCTGGGCAGAGCGGTTGGCTTAAATCAAAGGACATGTTATTCAAGACATTTTCGGGTTGTCCCACCAAAGCTCGAGCCGTTAGATGGTGGCATATCAATGTACATATCAAGGGACTCAACATGTTCCCTAAAATGACAGGGAAAAATGGATGGGCCGCATGGATAAAACCCATACATCACACCGGCCCCCTCAAAGTCCATATACCATTTGTAAGGCTTCTCACCTTCTTTGACCCAGGTCAATGGAAAGAGATACACATGGAACCTGTTGATTAGGTCACACAAAAGTCGATGAAAGGAAACCACAAATATTAACTTGATTCAAAACGTTTTTGGCCCTCAAGAAGTTTTGGTCCACCTGAGATATGAGTTTGTCTTAATTTTGGGCTATGCCTTAAAATGAGCTCTCAAAATAGATACATGATGGGCTTACAGAGCTTTTCCGTAGCATACGGGGCTGACGTGGGTGCTATGTGCTATACTAAGCAATCTGAGTACAGATGCAGGTGGACTGAGAGAGAGAGGGAGAGGGAGAGGGAGAGAGAGAGAGATGCATGTGGGTTGAGAGAGACAGACCTGCTCTTTCGAAGCTCCCCATCAGCACCCCAATAAGAAACATTATAGCAACCTTGGAAAGGGAGCTACTTGCAGTGAAGGTAGCCATTGTGCTGTCTAATGCCTTTAATCTTTCAAGATGGCCCCTTTTATCGATTGAAGGCCCAGTCATTAAACAATCGCGTGGACAACTTCATCCTACCCAGTCAATCACGCCATAGAAATTCATGACACGTTCTTTGATCGTGACCTTTCTTCCAAAAAATCCAATTCCATCCTTTTCTGTGGAGCCTCGTATTGCCTTCTTTTCCATGATTTTACCAACGTCGAACTAGTGAGCCCATGCAAGAAAAATCTATGTGGGGCTCACCGTGATGTCCACCCATCAGCTGCGCCAGGTTCATCTAGGTCATCAGTCCAAAAAAATAGGCAGATCCTGAACTCAAGTGGGCCACACCATGGAGACACCCACCAAGTTCAGCTAGCTCTCTAATTAGTATGGTGTGGATGTATATGGATGTATATAATCCTCAGAACTATTATAACATTTAATATTAATAAGTAGACCAGACTTGACCATCCAACCGTCTGGTCTACTTATTAATACTGTATGTTATTAGGTCGAATGTGTCTATCGACCCATGTATAAGTGAAGGAAGGGATGGTCCCCATCTCTTGGAGTTGGTCCATGGGGACGCCAACGATGACTACGTCGTCGGACCTGCAGAGGGCCTCGAGAGCTGCCTGATTTGGATCATAGATTCTCATCCGTTGGATATTCCACGACTTGTAAAGATCGACGACTTCGTGCACCCCGGAGGTAATTAAGTTGTTACCCAGCATTCCATAACAAACACTGATGGATTGTGCTCCTGTGTTAAGATTCACGTAATGAGATTTTAATCCTCCAAGGAGGAAAATTAAAAGAATTCAAACACTTTGAAATCAGTATCTTGATCATGGGTGGCCCACAATACCATTTTATGATCATATTCTAATGGCAGGTGGCCCACCAAGCTGCATGAGTCTACTACAATCTTCCAACGAAAAAAGAGTAATTCGGAACAATCCAACTGTTTTCCAGTATCTTTCCATGCATCCGTGTGTCTCTCTCTCTTCTCTACCGTAGTTCAGATTCTCGGTGGGTCAGCTCGAAACTCGGCCTAGTCAACTCAACTCAGTGAGATTTCGAGCAGTCTTTCCTTAAAACGCGCTAGAGACCGACTCCACTGAGGGTCCACAAAACTGGGACAAAAGTCCACATTCGGGACCACGGCTCCACTGAATCTTATTATTTTAATAACATATCAATTGCTAAAAAATTTAAGATTTTCTCTCCTACCTAGAAATTTTAAATAATTTAAATAATTGTTATGAGTAAAATAGCCGACCTAAAAGTCTGTACTAGACCGGCCTACTAGAACCGAGCCGATCACTACATATCCGAACATAGGTCGGCCTCAACCGACCTAATAAGGGCCTTCTTGGGTCGTTTTGGGGGGTTGACCTCTGGAATACGATGAGTTGAATAGCAATTCCGTGATCTTAGGTCCACGTTGTAATATCAGGAGGAAGGATCGCTGATCCCAATAATTAAGGACCAAAATCCTCCGGTTGTTGCCGAAGGACCCTAAGATCTCAGGAGCTCGGTTAGCAACCCGCGGGAATCACGCTTCCCCCAAAAGGAAGATAGCTCTACGACCTAAGTCTATAAATTGACGCATCCTCTCATTATCAGGGGAGGAGACAAAAAATTGATGTAAAGAGAGATATTTAATCTTTCAAGATCCAACTAACTTAGGCATCGGAGGGCTAACGACTGGACCCTAGCCACCCCCCTTAGCCTTTCCTTTGTGCTCTACAAGATCTAGGAAACCTTCAGTCCAGATTCAGACCGCATACCTACAGGAGATCAGTTGCATCCATCCGTCCAAGTGGGAGGTCACCTCATCTCATCTACTGACCAGTTGGAGGTCACCTCATCTCGTCTGTTGACCATTTTTCAGCATCAACAGATTGGCGTCGTCTGTGGGAAGAACGCTTACGCTTTCTTTTGATAGGAAGTCCATGTTCTCGCCCAATCGCTCAAGACAATCTCAACATTTTTATTATGGCTGGAAAGAGAAAGTACAAAGGGAAGGCACCCGCAATCGTTGGACCTTCAGACGATAAAATCTCCGAAAATGAAGGATCATTTCCCGACACCCCCGCCATCCAGCTCGGTGGGAACTCTCCCCGTTTTACTCAGCAGGGGGGACAACAGAGGTCTCACAATCGTGGGATCAGATTGTCCCTTCTCGAAGAGCAAGTGGGAGGAGTCACCCAGAGGCTGGGGGGTGTTGATGAACGATTCGGCTACGTAGACCAAAGGCTGGACGAAATTAAGGCCCTCTTAACCGGTCCGGTTCACCCGACAGCTTCAGATTGTAGAGACCATGAAGAACCTCGACGTACTCGCCCCCAGCCCCAACAATCCCGACACTCTCATCAAACTTAGGCACCACAACGTTCTCGACGGCCGACTCTGGTCGAAGAACACGAGGTCGCCAGCCAAGCAACTGGAGCAAGGTCTTGACCAGCAACAGACTTGCCCACAAACGACCTATGTCATAAACTCGAAGAAAGAAGGTCGGCTCGTCTTGAGCATGAATGGGCCGATCATGAAGACGTCGATCAAGTGGACGACAATATAAGCCCGCTGGAAGCCGAGTTGAAAGAACTCCGTGAACAAGTGGGCGACATCCAAAGAGCACAGCGAGCCCGGGCACCTATTGCGGTAGACGCACTGGTCGACTCATCTGAGTCATCGTTCACCGACGAGATTCGAGAAGAGCCCCTCCCTAGAGGATTTAAAATTCCTCAGTTGAAGCAATATTCGGGGATAGGAGATTCGGCAGAATACTTAGAAAATTTCAAAATTCGAATGAAACTCCTCGGAGCCAGTGAGCACATTATGTGTAAGGCCTTCCCGTTGTCATTGACAAGCTTAGCATGGACTTGGTTTCGCAATTTGAAACCAAGGTCAATCAGCTCGTTCTCCCAATTGAGCAGAGCCTTCGCTACTCAATTCATCGGAAGCACCGACCCAAGGAAATAAACATTCAACTCATCTTGCCGCAGTCAAGCAAAAAGAGAACAAGTCGTTGAAAGACTGCCTCACGCGTTTCAATTCGAACCGTAGAAGTCGAGAATCTCTCACAAGATGTACTGCTACACACTATGATCAGAGGACTACGCGACCGAAGATTCCTTTGGTCTGTCGGAGAGGAGCCACCCCAGTCCGTGACAGAATTTTTGGATCGGGCAG
Organism: Liriodendron chinense; assembly: GCA_003013855.2. Taxonomy (NCBI): domain Eukaryota; kingdom Viridiplantae; phylum Streptophyta; class Magnoliopsida; order Magnoliales; family Magnoliaceae; genus Liriodendron; species Liriodendron chinense. Next base: position 148,254 of record PVNU02001323.1, on the reverse strand, counting down.
CCAACACATCAACGCCAATAATTGGTTAACGCCCACCAACCATCGACCAAAAATAAGGATCGTCAAAGAAGGAGGCAACTCGAAAAAACACAGGTCGAAACGAAGGTCACCAGTTCGAAACAGCTCTACCCGAGGAATCAAACCCCCAACACCACGGTTCAAAAAGTACATGCCGCTCAACAAAACCATCGAACAGTATACTAGCCGAAAAGGAAAGCACACCTTCGAACAACCCGCGAAGATAAAAACCGACCCTAACAGAAGATCAAAGTCGAGGTACTGCCTATACCACAAAGATCATGGCCACAATACTGTGGATTGCTTTGACTTGAAGCGACAGATAGAGACCCTCATTCAACAGGGATTCCTAAAAGACTACATTGCTCAGCGTTAGGAAGATCAGAGGAACGAAGATCGAGCTGCAGATCTAACTGAAGAACAGAATAACAATCCTGTAGAAGAAATCCACATGATCTTCGGTAGGCCGACCACTGGAGATTCCGGAAACTCCGCAAAAACTATGTACGACAAGGAAGAACATCCCAACCGGGACCCTCAGTAAACATCACCATCCGACCTTCAAAGGTCGCAAAAGTTACCCCGCCAGCGATAACGTTTACTGAAGAAGACGCCCGAGGAGTTATAACCACACATGACGACTCCCTTGTCATTTCGATGGTGGTTGCCAACAAGAGACTCCACAGGATGATGGTCGACATAGGAAGCTAGGCCGACATACTTGTACGCCTCAACTTTTAAAAAATGAAGATCGACCAATCCAGATTGAGGCCGGTCAAAACAGCACTGACTGGATTCACAGGAGATAGCGCCATGCCTGAGTGGAGATAACTCTTCAGTACAGCTGGAGAAAAAACCTAACTAGAAAATGATTATGGGCGATTTTCTTATCGTAGATACCCCCTCCGCCTATAACGCCATCATCGGTCGCCCTACCCTACGAGTTCTCAAAGCCGTGTTTCCATCTACCACCCTGGCGATGAATTCGAAACTGATGAGGGGGTTGACCTGGTTAGAGGAGATCAACAGGAAGCCCGTCGTTGCTACGAGCTTTGCCTACGGGGGAAAATAAAAACATGATATCAACCGTCTCTCACATGCACCCCCTGAACCTGAGAGAGGAAGAAAAGGAGCGCGGGGTCACCTGCCAAGAAGCTGGTCGATATTCCCTTGTCGGGATCCGACCCAGCCCGGGTTGTTAAGATTGGGTCGCGATTGAAGAACGATATCGAGAGAGTTTGACCACTTTTTTTAAGGCACATGTAGATGTCTTTGCATGGTCCCATGAGATATACCCGGAATCTATCCAGAAAATAATGCAGGTGGCCAACTTGCAGCTAGGCTGGTAGTTTGGCCAGGCAGCTTTTTCGCAAGTAAGTTGTGTCTTTCTATATACCAGCTCTTCTTCATGTCTTTGACGCGTTCCGTCCTAAACAGGTTCTTTAAGCGATAGGTCTAACCAACCGATTACATCAGGAGTAGTTTTTTCGGTTACCTTTTACCTCCCAGACGCACCTGATGTAGCTGGACTTGTTTCGGACAGGATTTCTATCGAAGGGAGATGATTCCTATCTAGTCGAGCAGCTGTATTGAAGTCCTGTGCTCGAGGAGTTGAAATACCTACGGATGAGAACTATGTTGGTCTAGGTCTACGTACGAGGGCTGTCCGTTTTCTAAACGTAAATAGTGTCTAGCCCCGGAGATGACGATATTTCAATACGGGAAGCCCGAGTTTTTACGGCCCCGTTGGATAGTTTCTGATCATTTGTTCTACAAACAACTAGTCGAGCCGTTCTGATACCTTCATATACACCTGCTGTACGAGCAATTTTCCCTCGTCAGCCTTCTAGTATAATTGCTGGAGGCATGATGCAAGTTGTATGACTCCTTTATAGTATACTTCGAATTGGGATCGTTCACGCGGAAACCAGTTTCGAGCCTTTTTAAGGAGCCAAAATACCATTTGGTCGCTCCTTAGCTTCAGTTAGGGCTTTTTTATGTTCGGGTAGAGTTGTACTCGAGTGGAGCGTGCCACTTCCTTTAGGTTACAGAGTATCCTTCTTAGCGTCGTGAGTTATCTAAGCAGAGTTCTCGATGCCTAGCTACGGAAGGGAAGAAGTTTGTCAACGCATTTACATTTCTCTACTGGACCTGGAACCTTATGCTCGTTCGAAAACAGCTCGACTTTCCGATAGAGCCGAGAGGTGGAGACGACAGGTTTGGTCAAGTATCCCTTCTTGACGAAGACATAAATCGCCAAAGTGGTCGTCGTCAGTCAAGCCGTGATTAGGCCCTACTACTTCCCTGCGTTTCTGGGCAAATGATACAGTCGTTTCGAGACGAGCTGGGCCTCTACTCTATGGGATTTTAGCTCTTCGACCGGGACCGTAATTAGTGGAGTCGGGCTTCTAACTCCGGCATGAAGGTCCGTGTGGGCTATCGACATGATTGACTAGTTGACGATGCTGTTCATGACGTTTTAGGTCTTTGGAGCCCAGCAGAGCAGTTTACCCGACAACTTGAGCCACTTAAGCTGTATGTCATAACCGGAGTGCGTCGTTAGTTTCCGGTTCGGTACCGGCTGAAGTAGCAGCTCGATTAGCTTGGGGTGCTTTAGGTCATGCTGCTGTTTGAGCTAGTTGCAGGTCTCTTGTTAGCGCGGCGTGGGCAGACCAGCGACACACAGCTACCTAGAAGGTTAAGTGTCCCGTCGCCTCGGCCGGAGCAGAACAGAAGAGGCCTACCTTAGTTTCAAGTTATACGTGAAGCTAAACCTAAGGCTCGGAGCTTATTACTCCGACTTATGTTCCGGGAGAACCAGCCAGATATCCGAACGTACCAAACTGATTAGTTCAAGTTTAATCCTAAAATATAAAAAGCCATACAAAATCCTTTCAAGGTCTAAATCTTTCAAAGGTTAAAATCTTTCAAAGGATTAAATCTCTTAAAAGTCTAAATCTTTCAAAGTTTAATATTTTTCAAAGGATTAAACCTTTTAAAAGTCTAAACTCAGCGTAGATCATCTTAATTAATCACAGTCAAGCAACATCAAATTTAAGTAGCGTAAGTATAACACTCAGTGAGTCAGACATCTCAGAGGGGTATTTCTTACCTCATATCCGCAAACTCTAGAAGTCCCGGTAATTCACAACAGCACACCGGCAGCTCTGGGTTACCTTTCGGCTTGAGGCTACTAAACCGGATGAAATTACCAGTGTACCTGGGTGTTTGTATGGAACTAACCGAACTTCTGACCTGATAAAAAAACTAACCATCTGTATAGCTTAATGTCAGCTCACTCCAAACGGTTCACCTTTAACCTCCCGGGTCGGTTCAGTAAAACCTGTCTAAACCTCGCTGCTTAACTATCTCAACCCTCTCGGGGCTAGAGTGTTACCCTGCTCTACTTTCTCGTAAACTTTCTTTTAATAGAAGGGTAGAGAATAATAGTTTTAGGGAACCGAGTCTTCTCTCAACAGGGCGGAAGGGCAGGTTTGTGTTTTGGTTATACCAGGGGAGGAACATTTTACCAGATTGGGTAGTAATTCCTTAAAAGCCGAAGACTTGCTAAACTCATAAATTGAGATTAATATAAAGGAACCTTCGCTCTATTATGGAACCACTTACCAGTCAACCTTCTCAGGTTAGTCCAACAAAAACTTCACCTTCTCATGCACCGATTGCAGTCATCGCTCCTTTACCTTCTTTAACTCCATAGTGAGTAGTAGAAACTACTACGTTTTCACACACGATCACTACTTTTACAGCTTCTCAAACTCTAACGTGGTGAAAGTCCACAGTACACTGTAAACTAACTACATCAGAGAGTTAGATGCAGAGAATGGCACCACCTGTGTTTACTTTAACTTCTTCTCTGATCACTCCTATACTACCATCTGCGACTGTACTGAACACTATAGAGTGGTCTACTAAATACCCTATTTAAAAGTGGGTTTACCCTGTAAGTTGTATGTTAGTTAGAACAGAGATCTAGTTAGGACAGTTCGAAAAGAGGTATGATCCACTTGGAGCATCTTTTTTGTCTTTACGTCACAGTTAAACTATTTGAAGAGTCCCTTCTTAAGTTATTCCTTTCAAATTCAACCTCAAAACAAAACACACGATTGATCGGACGGGAAAAGTGAAATTTTTAGTTACCGTTTACCGCGTGTACACACGTATATGACCGGCAGGTGTTTTGGACTCAGTTCATAGTGCGGTGGAACGCTGCATAAGTGAAGTACCACCTATACTACCGGTCTTAGGGATAAGGCGTAGAACTACTGTAAAACCTGTATTATCGACTACGGTTCTAGACGAGTTCTGAACCATAATTATCACACACAGGAGTTCACAACCCCATGAACTTATAGTAGGAACAAATATTATGAATATTACTCTTTAATTCACAGTGGGTACTCTTCACAGAAAATCAAAGTGAAAAGGTTCAAGATCTAGTATTCTAACAAATAAAGGTGGGTTTCCAGAAATCTCAGTCAGTTACGTAAACCTGCTGTGTAAGTACTAAACATATGTATATAATCTGACGCCTAATTATCTTCATTACTGTTATTATTTACAAGTCGACTGAGTGTAGCATCTAGAGTTCTGGAAATCCTTGCTCTAATACTTTACCACTCCTATTCCGGTCTCGCCAAGAGTGTCCCGTAGCGATTCTTTGATGTCGCGCATCACGACCTGGTAAGTTTCATAACGTTTCTTAACCCAGGTTGCGCATATCCTGGCTGGAGGATGAACTTTACTCGTAATTAGGTTGCAAATTACACCTTTTAGATCAGGTAAAGGGATTAGGATGGTGACCAGTAAGAAGGGGAAAGCACCGGTAAAATACTAAAACGAAGTGTTGGGTGATGTGGGAAAGGGGGACGATAACTAGCGTTTCTCCTTTAACTCCTTCAACACCTACTTCTCTATCGAAAGTACTCTCCTCCTCGAAAGGTTTCCATAGAACAGTTTACCTTCTTATCTGATGGTAGTCTTAGATGGTCCAAATGACTTCACCTCAACGTCTTGTAACTAGGCTTAAACGATCTCGCAGTGTTCTCAAAATTGAGCAGCCTCAGCTCAAGAAAAATCTACTCCTCTTACTACGCCTGTAGTTCGGGAAATCCCAAATAGTCGCATCCTCTGCTCACTGTGGATATAGAAATACCGAGCTACTACTGCCCGGACCTAGCAAGCACTGCTGAACTCCTCGTAGCTTCTGGAATGTCAACATCAGGCTCTGTAAACTCTTCTGGAGTGGAACCCTTCTGTACACATTCAACAAACCTCCTCTACTAGCCTGGCAACCTAGCGCTACTACTATACTAGCCTTGCAACTAAGCAGTACCGGGTGAAAGTAGCACGATAGTAGCCTCCGGTAGCCCGTAGAATCTAAACGCAAATAATATACGTGAAAATGAATAATCTCAAAACCCAGTCACACACGTGCAAAAAAAGCACGCTTACAGAAAAAAAAATTTTTAAAACAATCATACCCATAAAACCATTAATAAATTTAAGGCTTAAAATATTCCCACAACGGGATTTGGAAAATGTAATCAATAACTAATAACTGATTTTTTTCGACCACCGAGGAGAAGGAGGGGAGAGAGAGAACCTTGAAATAGAAGAAGAGGTTAGGAGAAGAAGAGGAACGGAGAATACGGGGAGGTTGTAAGCAGATTCCATTCAAGAAGCAGGAAGAGAGAGATAGAGGTAATAGGGGTTAGGAACTTAGGATTTAAACTCTTAGCTTAGTTTTAGGGTTAAAGAGTCTAAAAGTTTAGGAATTAGGCACTTTTAGGAACTAGAGAGCCTGATCACTAAGTGTAACTTATAACCCATACTCAGTACGTACGTTCTAGCCCTCCAAGATAGGGGCGACCTACATTGGATACGTAATAAACTTAAAGAATGACGCACCAACACTAATACCGGGCAAGGTAGCGTACAGAGAAACACCAAAAGAATCAAATACTACCAACTACAACTTAGAAAAGATATAATAACAGAAAATAAAGGTGACCTAATATACACAAGTACTCATACGTAGTATTAATCCCGCAGGACGTAGTCAAACAGTGGGACGACGGTAATTGGTGATCTAACGGCTACGCTAATAAGGATCGGGAACGTAATCGGTATAACACCTTTTTAACGCAAAAACAGGGGAAGAACGTTGGTTACACGTACACTAGAAACAGAGGTAAATTAAAGGAGAAGGAACTAGGAGAAACGTATTAGGTTGTGTTCTCGACGAGAAGTGAGGGATAGACGTAGGCTGTACTCGGGGGGGGGGGGGGGGGGGGGGGGGAGTATAACTCTAGAACTTAAAGTCCATCATAGCTCAGTAAGAGGAGGGCCAACGACTGTTAGAGAAAAAATGGTCTGTTACTCAAAAGGAAAGTCGTTGAATTCAAAGACCGATTCGAACTTAACTCATTTTGGGACTTGAACTTTCAGTCGGGTGGTAAGGGACTAGTCGAACACTTTTGGAAGTTAGAGATTGGTCCCTTCAAACTTGGCCTTCCCAGCGCCTGGGGTTAAGAGAAGACGATCCGGGTCATTATAACCGGATACTAGCCTCCAGTTAAACCCTTCTGACTGAACGAATCTCTTCCCCTTAAAAAGTTCGGCAAGGTACCTCTGGACTTTAGACAACTGTAAGGAATCTCTTCCCCTTAAAGAGTTTGGTAAGGAACATCTTCGATACCGGAAATACAAGTACGAAGTAAGTACTAGGATTAGAAACTGGAACCTAAACTTATACTACGTAATTTTGAAATGCAAAGATACAAGGTTGAAGTAGAAGTATGTGTTAGTAGGCAAATTGTTTACAAAGAATCCTATCAGGGACATCGTAACTTAGGTCTTATACTTGCCAAGTCTAATAGTAGATTCTACGTTAGACCCTCACTTTTGGGTGGCGGAGTGCCATTGGTACTGTACCACTCGTGGTATAGGATAGTTTGGATGTATCCTAAACCAAAGTCCGTGACCTGAGGATACAACCAAAACGTGATAAATTTTTTACCACCACTGAGTTAGGGGAGTGTACACCGTGACTTGGAATGGTGGGCTTAGCACCAAGGATTACACATACCTTGGTGTGACTAGTTAGTCAAGATTGACAGGCTAATAAAGATACTTACCCACCAATTTTTATTTTATTTCACCACTCACCAGGTTTAAGCTCCACTTTTTAGTCTACCAATTATTATAGAGGAGTCAAGTCAAAAAAGCCCCTACGAAGTAGGGGTTAACCTAACCTCTGAACCTGTCTGACCTGAAAAAATGTTGTTACAGTGTACATCACAACTTCTCAGTGGTAATAAGAAATTTACTACGTATTGATTGTCTCAGATCGAATCCGAAACCCGTACCACCTCGCCCTTCTTAGGCTTAAACCATCTCGATAGAGAGGTGACGCGTACACCGTTCACCTATATAGTTAGACCTGTAGGTACATCGGAATAACACCCACCGTATCAGGTTTCTTTTTTTTTTCTGGATAGTCTTGTTAACATCGGTGGTCTTAAAAAGTTAAAAATAGATCATCCACACGATGTCAATTCTTAAACATAAAAGGCCGGTGTGAAATTCCTGGTAACATTGGATTAGAATGGGCCAGCCAATAATATTCTTTTAAATCATTTGAGAGCTACTAGATGAATGGCCCCATTTATTGATTTCCTTACCATGACACATGTATGGTGGAGATATGGATCTACCATATTCCAAAGGTATATTCTAATAAGTAGCATGCGAGTTTGCTGAAGGAGAGATGGAAAAGGTAATTCACGGTGCCAATGTGGAACATGTATGAGATCTGGCCACTCATCAGTGTGGCCTGTGCAGAGCTGCCTTCTTGCCTCAGGTATGCATGTGTTTGATAGTTTGTTTTCTCATGCAAGTGTGGACATGCATGGAGGCCAAATTCCCACAAATGTTTGTTTTGCTAACCACATGCCTTTGCATGCACGCACATGTACCGGCATGTACAAGATTTTGTAGTCAACTGTTACTAGGTATTTAGGAGAGTCCATTGCATGTTAAATGGAAGAGTGCATGGTAGTCAATAGTTCACCACTCTCTTTTAGATGTGTGGATGGTTAGAATGTGATGGTCGGTGATCTTAATTCAAAGGCCCTTCATATCGGTATGATTTTATATTATGCTCCATCCACAATGGGATCACAGTTTGGAGAGTCCACAATGCATTCATATTTCCCACATGCACGGTGGATGAGTAACTACCATTTTGAAAATAGTGATGAACCATCTCCTAACTAACTGATTATGTAACCTCTTAAACATACCGTTTCTAATGAGAGGTCTGCTACAATACCTCGAAGATGTTAGCATGATTTATGTGCATGAGATTAACCCAGTCCATTATGTGCCACTCTGTGTTTGACCCTGAGCTGAAAATAAGGCCGATCCAAAGCTTAGGTGGGCCACACCATTGAGATAGTTTGAGATGGGAAGCCTCACCATTAAAACATTCTAGTTTGTGCATGGGATTTGACACGGTGTGCCTATGCTATCAAATCCATCCGTTTGATGCACCCACCAAGATGGACTCCCCAAAAAAACAGGCCATTCCAACTCATTTGGGCCACACCAAGTGATGGGAAACCAAAAATTTGACAATTCAAAACTTAAGTCGGCTAAACGATGTATATATAAAGGTCTTAGGCATATTTAAATTGCTCCTTGTAGTGTCCCACCTGGTTTGGATCAGGATGTTTCACTGGATGCATGTTGAACATAAGGAGGCGCACGTGATGTAAGGCTTGGATTCCACATACACATGACAGGTGGGCTCAGCATTGCTCAAACTTGTGGTGATTACCCCATGTGCAATGCTAATGCATTTTACTACTATGAAAAAAATGCCTGTGCAAACCCTAAATGGGCCGCGCTTGGATAGACCTTAGCTCAGCCTATTGATAGCCTAGTGTTTGTTGAATGAAGACTCTTGCTCATTCATTTCAACCTGTACATTTTTTGATAGGTAAAGTTGGGCTCGAACTTGAAAAAGAAGGGTCACACACACTCTCCAAGCATCTCTCTCCCTCCCTCTCCCTCCATTCTCTGTCTTCTCATTTCACAACAGAAGAAAAAAGAGAAGAAAAGAAAAGGACAAGGAAAAATAAAAATCCTTCAAATCTTTTATGGATCAATGCGATTGCTTTTTTGGGTTTGAAGGGAGATTTTTATAGGGGTTTTGATGGATTCCAGATGTTGTAAATCTCTATCTCATTTTTTTTTCAATTTAAAATGCAATGAGATTTGAAATGCAATGCTTAATTAAAGGCTTCGCAGATTTCTAAGGTTTTTGTCCTTGATTTTGGAAGATCTCATTGTTCAAGTGTTTTTAAATCGATGAAATGAGAAGGAAAACATGCATGTGGATGACTTTTAATTCGAGAACCGATGGAAATGCGGAGAAGGATGGGTTTCGTCCTCGTTTTCGCGGTTTTGTTTTGCATTTCAGAGTGGCAGGGAGACAGAGGGCCCACACGGAAGAATTCTATGATTATTCGGTTCTGGATTTTATAGAAACAGATGAAGATATGGTACGAACTTTCCTCAAAATTCCAACCATTTTTATTTTTATTGCGAGTAGTTAATTTTTCTCTATAGTGTTTCGATTTGCATTGTTTTGGTAGAGCACAATTTAGAAAATGAAAAATTTTAACTTTGGATTTTTCGCAGTTGGAATGATGATTTATTACATTATGGGAAGAAACATGTTCTCCCCTTTTATTTTAATAATTTAGGTTGTGTTAAGATGTTATTGTGGACAAGTTGGATACAAAATCTTTTGGATCTGACATTATGTTAGATATCATGAGCTTGGGCATGCATGATTATGTAGTTTTGGTGCTCCCTCAAGGCACTATATTTTTTTTCTAGGGTTTATTATAATAAAATAAGGTTAATAGTATTATTTTCTAATCTCTTTTCTTCTTCCTCCCAAAACACTCCTCTTCCCCCCCTTTTTTTTCATCTTCTTCACATGGAACATTATAGGGATTGATTTTGGGCTGGAGAAAAAGGTGGAAGAATGTGATTCTACATAATTCAGTTCCGAAAGCCTACCGTTGTGACCAAGTAAAGGAACGGACAAAATATCTACACTATTGGTAACTCAGTATACATTTATACCAGTTTTCAAAATTTCAAAGCTGTAATGATTCATCCAAGCCGAGTTAGCTGATTAAATCAACCTATTCAAGGGTTGTGATCAAAGGAGCATATAGAACATTCAACCGTCTATGTTTGAAGATAGACTACTTTGAGGGTGTAGTTGACCTGATGGAAGACCACAGTACTTATGACCATGTTTAGTGCCCGCTGCCCATTTTGTGTAGGTTCGAAAGGATAAGGTGTGACTTCTTGTGGAAAGGAGCAGAAGACAAGTATCAATGTTGTCAAAATCGTTATTGTATGCTAATTGTAGTAAGGGTTGAATCGTATCGAATCGCAAATCGTATCGTAAATCATAAGTTTTTTTTACAATTTTCTTAAAAAATTGAAAAAAAAATATGAAATATATAAATAAATCAGAATTTCTTTTTAAAACTCATCAATCTTCCTTTTGCCATCAATGTGCACCAAGTAATACCATGTCATGATAGTGTTTAAGGATTCTTATTCCTTTATTTTTGTCTTTCAAGAAATTTCCCTTAAAAAAAACATACAAGGATCCTTTAATAAATTTATGTTCTTGTTACCTTTCTTGAATGTAAAATCATGGTGGAAAAATGGCCTTTGATACTTAGGCCAATGAAAAAAAAAATTATGATTTCTAAACATCATTCCACAATACGTATAAGTCAACATGATTGTAACCATCCATAAAAACATTACAGGTAAGTCATACATTAATTTGGTGTTTCGACCAGTTATGAACTAAGAAATCACAAAAAAAGAAGAAGAAGCTACATGATATAATGTTGAAGAGAATATATATCATTTAATCTCTTATAAAGAACAAATAAAATAATTTACCTTTTTTAACTGATTCTTAAAGCCCCCACTAATTTAAAAACAAAAATGAAAGCCAAGGGAAGCTTAAAATAGACGAAAACAAGTACAATTTGAATCGTAAATCGTAGGATTCAAATCTTAGAATTGTAGGATTTATATAAAAAGGGATTGAAGGTTGGGATTCAAATCGTTAAGATTTGACTAAAATCTTATATCGTAAATTGTAAATCGTAAGATTTTGACAACACCGACGAGTGTAAATTCCACCTTTTGGAATGAAGTGTGTAATGCTATTTAGTGAAGGAGGAACGGGTATATGGGAGCTCGAATCCATGAACTTGGCTCTTTTGTCAAAATAACTTTGGAGATTCAAGATAGATGACAGTGGCCAATGGATAGTGGTGATTGCTTATATGTATGGTTCTAGGGAAGGTTTAGATCATCTTTGTATAGGACTTTTGTGGTATGATGGCGATTATGAAGCTGAAATGTAGATTCAAGGAAGAAATTAGATTCTTGATGGGAAATGATCACGATGGGTGGTCCATGGTCATGGTGGTCCAATGATCGTGATGCTCCAAAAATCCAACGATAAAGATCCAACGGTCCAAATGATATGAAGACTCGATCCAATGGTCTAGATGTGTCCATCAAGCTCTTTTATGCAGCCCACATGCATCTTCCCAGTGTGAGGTCTTGTAAGATGCATAAACAAGCATGTGGGGTCTTCTAACATGTCTATGTACTCGATCTGGACCCTATTTAATGATCATCCAACCAAAGAGATGTTGGAATTGGGGGCCAAAGCTCTCCTCCTCCTTTGGTACACTTTGAATGGTGCTCAGATGTCCTCATCATTGATTGTTTATGTGGTGATATTGTGGTGGTAGGAAATGATTCCTAGGAAATTAAAAAATTAAAGAATTTTTTGGCAAAAGAATTTGAGATTAAGGATCTAGTACATTTGAAATATTTTTTGGGTATAGAGTTTGCTCGATCTAAATTTTTGGGTATAGAGTTTGCTTGATCTAAAGAAGGCATCCTTATACATCAGAGAAAGTACCTCTTAGACTTATTAAAGGAAACTAGTAAGCGAGGCACCCAAGACTTATTAAAGGAAACTAGTAAGCGAGGCACCCAAGCAAGTGACACTCCTATTGATCCTAATCATAGGCTGAGTTGAAGTGAAGGGGAGTTGTTACCGAATAAAGAGATGTATAAGATGTTGGTTGGTTGGCTGCTCTATTTGTCTCTTACCCGATCTAATATAGCATATGGAGTAAGTGAGGTCAGTCAGTTTATATAGGTTCCATGGATACTCACGCAGAGGTACTTGACAGAATTTTGAGATATTTAAAGACGTCTCCTGGGAAGGGTCTTTTGTAGATCATGGCCATCTAGCATAGAGGCCTACACAAATACAAATTGAGCTGGTGTTGTAGATGATAGAAAGTCAACTACAAGATCTTGTACTTCTATGTGAGGAAATTTGGTCAGTTGGAGAAACAAGAAACAAAATGTGGTTGGCTAAGTCTAGTGTTGTAATTAGAGTACATGGCTATGACACATCGTGTAGCAGAGTTATTGTGGCTGAAAATTCTGTTATGTGACTTGGGAATCAAGTTCGATGCTCCTATGAAGTTGTTTTGTGATAGCAAGGCAAAATCTAGCATGATCATACCAAGAGTATTGAAGTTAACAGGCACTTCATTTGTGAGCAACTTATCTCTCAAGATATTTGGTTACAATTTCTAACAACTGGGAATCATCTGGTTGACATTCTAATCAAGGAAATTATTAAGAAAAACTTAGAATATGTTATTAGCAAGCTGAACATGACAACTATCTATATTCTATGCTCAGCTTGAAGGGGAAATGAGATTATAAGGGCTTTCTTGTACTGCTAATACTAATAAGGTCATTTTTTGTAATATGAGTACTAGCAGGGAGTGATTTGTATTTTTTCCAAAGTTGCTTATATAGATAGTAAGGAGGCTGATGCACCTACGGTCAAGCTCCAAAACTTCTCTTTTTTCTTCTTTTCTCCTCTGCTTCTCTTTAATCTTTCTTGCTAGTTCTCTTCCTTTTATTTCTTCTCCTCAGAATATAGCTGCCAATGAGAGTCATTGGCATTATCATGAATAAGAACGTCAATATTCTCATGAATACTGTTTATGAACTATTTGATATAGCTATTTTTGCAAGTATTTTATGAGTAGGAAGCAACGGCCTCTTGTACAGATCATGTCTTAATCGACTATAACTATAGGAGTTCTCACGAGTTATTGCATTTATACGGGTGATCCACAGATGACAAAAATCTCTCTTTTGCGTGCTTTTATCCCGATGAGTGGAAACCAAAGCCCTCATTTTCTGTTGAGTAGTAGTTCGAGTAAGTCTTGAATGAGCCCCTTGAATGGTTGACACAAATAAATGAATTTTTGTTCGGGACCACTCAGATGATTAAGGGATTAAAGATCCCTCTCTCTATGAAGGCATTAAAGAGTCCTCGCTCCTCTTTCACAAAGAATAAGAATAAGAATAAGAAGAAGAAGAAGAAGAAGAAGAAGACAGTTTCATAAACTTAATAATCATCATGGCTTGCCCATGTAAAGGAGCCCTTTTTATGCCCCACAGATAGAGAATTTCCCAAATCTTCTATTTCTACTGTCCCGATGACAATGATTACAATTTGCAACCAATCAAAACTGTTCATTGAACCCATCTTTCAGAAGAAAAAAAACTCTTCATTGAACCTATTAAGTTAACTAATGAAAATGAAGTAACCTAAGTACGATACGTCTGCAACTACTATTTTTTCAGACACCTTGACCTTCATGTGGGACCCACACATAACTCATATCCAATCCATGCTTGCCACAAGTCCTTTATCGACGTGTGTAGCCTCATTGAAAATTTCGACTTCTGACTAAATGTGGAAAGGAAAGAGAGTACGTTGATATTTTTGGATTTTCCGTAGTTCTCTGATAAATGTCCAATAAAACGGCCATAACTTGCTCATATGATATCAGATTTATGCATTCTTAGGCTCCATGGAAAACTGACTCGATAAGCTTTCAAACACGAGCAATATCACATCATTTTGACTAGTTTGATCCCCAAAAGGTAGGCTACAAGTTGCGGCAGGTAATCTGGATAGTTAGTTGGGCCGTGGGGCCAACCAGTCTGATGTGGGGTCTGTTGGGTTTAAAATATGATATCAAGGTGTGTGAGATAGTTCAGCTCGTGATGATGTGTTGTTTGGCTTGATGGTCCAAGTTGGCCAAAACAACGAATCAAACTAAGACCATTGAATCTGACCCTAGATGTCCTACTTGAGGTGGGGCTTGGAGGTCCCAAATTTGGCGATGGATACAATCCTCCATGGTCAAAGATGATGACCTCATGGGAACCAATTAAAATCTTGGCCCTTGCTTGGTTCAATCACGGTTCACATTGAGATCAATGGTGGATATTGGCATGGCCCAGATGCTGGCTGCATCACTTGCTCAACTTGTATGAACAAAAAAACTAGGGTACTGCTGTACTACCTGTTGGTCAAGCATACATAACTCTTGTCTCCTTTTTGCCCCATCACATGATGATCCTGACCATCCATACCAACAGTTTGATTGTATATGGTCCACACTATAAAAATCTCAGTGATCATCACCGTCCATCTAAAGGAACAATTGACTTACATCATTTAGGAGAGAGTAGAAAAGAGAAAAAGAATGGGAAAAGATAAAAAAAAGAAGAAGAAGCAGAAAGGTAAGTATTATCTTGATTCATGATGCAAGATATTGCATTTAAGTTTGCTAGCTGGAATCTGGTCCATATGGTCAGAAAGGAATCAGCGATGTTTCAGGGACATTTTCCACAATCTTTCAGAAGTCTGCAAGTTTGCTGCTGTCTTGGTTAAGGATTGGGGCGCTGATTCTTCAGCTTTTCCCCTGATTCCGCATTGCTGATCTGTTTGCTTTTTTGCATTATTTGGCCTCTGGTCCTTTCGGAATAAATTTTACCTTTCCTCGAAAAAAAAAAAAAAAAAAGGGTTATGGCATGAATTTGATGCGGGCTGCCAAACTGACGCAACCATCCTTTGTCTAAAAATAATAATTATCATGGAAGTACCATTAAAAAAGGTATTAGCGAGGAAGTGATACATATTTTTTTTAAAAAAAACTTTCAAGGGACGTAGGGTCATAATTCAATGAGGGGCTCCTCATGCGAGGGGGTAGAAATTACCACTGGATCAACTGTTAGATGGCCATTAATCAGGTAGGGGGAGCATGACATGGACCAAAAATAATGTTGGTCCACTGATCAAGCAGGTCACACTTGTCTTAGAAAAATGCACAGGTAAAGAAATAGTCCAACTGTCCAAATTCAATGTTGGTATATGACATTTTGGCGGTGCAAAATACCTAATGGGTGGCCGGATCTCTGATATGTGTGCCATGTGACATGGAAACCAGGCACCACAGGGGAGCTGTCATGTGGGGCCCTCATTCTATCAAACGCCCTTATACATATGCTTATTACAACTATGATAGTGCAACAGAACAATTTTCTAAGCTCACAATCTCATAGTGTAAATCATGTAGTCCATAACCACAAAGGCACAAACACAAACCATGTTCTTAGCCCAAAACATTTCCGATAACAAAAATTATAGTGAAAACTTAAAATTAAGTTCATCACAACTTCAAATTTTTTTTTTTTTTTAATTTTTATCAAATTTCAATATTCTATGTGTTGCATTGTTTAGTTTTGGATTAATTAATATATTGGGAACTGTTTATTTTGACTTTTATAAGTAGTCGTTTGCTTTATTTTCAAGAGCTCAAGTTCTCTAGTTATTCTGAATAGGCAACTTCTCTCTTTGGAACTTAGTTTGTAGATGTGTGGCCCATGGTTGGTCTGTCAAATCCATTTTGAGCTAACGGCTCCCATCATGGATGGACATTCCCAGATTACATTCTCAATTGGTCAACTCTAACCTTCCCATGTCAGCATGCAAATACATGGTTGAAAGGAAATGCACAATAAAACCACATTCAGTGGATGAAAGACCTAGGACTCGATGTCTAGGATCTTTCAAATTGAGAGATTTTTGGTGAATGATCCTTCCATGATGAGGCTCTCGGATCAATGGTTTGGATAGACAAACATGGGCCCCACATCTATAAGCCAAGTTCTGAATAGGGAAAATACCTTGTCCGAGGAAATAGGGAGCTTGGCCTCGATTTTCAAATCAAACTCTGATAAATTCATGTTTGTGCCAAAATGTGTTGCATTTGGGATTTCAAATCTATGGTTATTTGCATTGTATGGTCAAGTGTACATTACAAGTCACTGACATATGATGAAATTCTATTAACACAGGCAGAGCAATTGTGGATAAATTGTAAGCTGGATTTTATGCAGATCAAGGAAGCTGTAAAAATATCAGACATTCTCCTTCTAGAGAGCTCTATCAAGGCCTATCTGAGAGCAAGTTCATTGACAAAAGGCAGCCTACGGAAATTCATCAGTTTCCTGCCTTCCCAGATGAAGCAAGCTCTTCTCGATTGTCTTAACAAGCAAAACCTTCCATCCTATGTTTCTGGAGAAGATGAAAGGTCTAGAAACTGGTATATCGAGTATCTTGAGTACCTACTTGGCTGGTATCCTACTACGAGACGGCATCTGGCTGCTCAATCATTTCATAATGCAGGAGCAGCTTTTTCCTCCCATGCCCCTGGCCCTGCTCCTGCCCCTGGCCCAGCCTCTGTTGTTGAACCACCTACTAGTCTAGCACCGGCTCCTAGACCATCACTTGCCAGTTCTCCATCCCCAAGTGGCCCGTCCCCTGTTGAGGCTCCAGAGATGTTTGATTTTCTATACCCAGACGATGATTCAAGTCTGCAACCTTCACCTGATATAGATGTATATAAAGCTCCAGTTAGGCATAGCCCTCCATTTCATAAACCGTCACAAAAGCACGTAACTAGAGAAACCATTGCCACCACCGTTGTTCTAACTGCAGCTGGGACGTTTCTTTTTGCTGCACTGCTCTTTTATTGCTTGAGTAGACGGCATAGGAAAAATGAATCAGTAGATGGACGAAAGGATGATAAGCCCCTTCTCAATCTAAGCTTCAGTGATTTTTCTATTGGTATGGAAAACTACTATGGTCTTAATAGTTCTATCATAAACTTTCATGCGGGATGCGATTCTGAGTTTTTTTTGTTTTTGTTTTGTTTTTGTTTTTTTTTTTAATTTCAACTTTCAGGTTCTTCACAGAAGTCTTTTCATTTAGGAAATTCAATTAAAGGAGAGAAGTTCGAAAATTTATCTGTTAAAAGTAGTCCAAACCATGTTGGGCACCTTTCATCTTTGGAGATTAGCACCATTACCATAGAATCCGATGCTGCCAAGCCCTCCATGGTTGAAAATCAAGCATCAGGTGCGGTTTTGGGAGTCATCAGAGCTTCGACCGAACCATCTAATGCATCTAGCGTTGCTCACCCACCATTACCACTTCCTCCCGGGATGATCCGTCCTCCTATAAGGGCTGGACCTCCTGCTCCTGGGCCACCACCCGAGCCTCCCGGCCCTGCTCCACCGCCGCCGCCACCTGCTGCTCGTCCACCACCGCCACCAAAAGGTGCTGCCCCTCCTCGTCCGCCACCACCTTCTATTGCTTCAAGAACAACTCGACCTCCCCCACCTGGGCTTAAGCATCCTGGAACTTCTGGCCAGGGTCCTGGATCAAACAGTGATGCCGGAGCTCCGAAGACTAAGCTGAAGCCATTCTTTTGGGATAAAGTTCTTGCGAGCCCTGATCATTCAATGGTTTGGAATGAGATTAATGCGGGTTCATTCCAGTCAGTTTCTACCCTTCCACATCCAGATTCTTGCACATGATTTTGCACATGAGATCCTATGGGAACACAGGCTGCAATGTACAAG
This sequence comes from Liriodendron chinense, assembly GCA_003013855.2. NCBI lineage: Eukaryota > Viridiplantae > Streptophyta > Magnoliopsida > Magnoliales > Magnoliaceae > Liriodendron > Liriodendron chinense. The sequence continues at coordinate 130,275 of PVNU02001323.1, read as the reverse complement.
ATCTGGGTCATTCATCTAGTGCGTCCTATGGACTAATGATCTCTCTTATTGGTGGACCCTAAGCACTTGATTCAAGGAAAAAAAGGGCCTGTTTAGATTTGGGCAAAGTTGTGCCACCACTAACAATCCATAGCATGCTGTTAAGGCTAGCTGGTCATGAACATGCTGTTGCTGACCAGTTGTTCCGCCCCTTGTTTGTGAAACACCCTGGATTAAGGACCGGATAGATTGTGGCACATGTAGGGAAATAAAAGATTGGTTGGGGGCACACTTGCACATGTGAATGTGCACATTTTACACGTGCACATTGATAGTGTGCCTCATTTTTAGTGCTTGAAGATTGATGGTGGCACATATGCACATGTGGGGTGCTTGAACTTGAATAGTTTCATATGTGGCACATTGAAACATGTTATGCATGTGTATGGATAAATACAATCCTCATGTGTACTAAAACTATAAATTTTCACTGACAAGTAGTTCCACTTCTTCACCACAGACACCTAATCCGTGGTCTAACTGTCACATATCCATGACTTCTTGTCCAAAAGTGCATGGGTTTTGGTGCACAAACCATGGACACGTAAGGCTGTCCATCACTACAGGACAGGGGCACAGCTTTGCCCAAATCAAAATATCCCGAAAGTGACCACCAATATTTTTCAATCCTTTTCTGGTCAAGTAGTTAGGATGTTCTGATCACTATGATGTTCTTTTCATAGCCATGTATGGTGTGGCCCTGATCTTCGACATGCTTCCCACGTGACTCCAAGGGAGCTCATGTACAATCAGCATTTCTTATCTTTTAGCCTAGATGATGGAAATTTTAATATCAGGGTTATCTGATATGCTAAAAGTATGATTCTGAATTTACAGATTCAATGAGGAGATGATTGAAAGTCTTTTTGGATATGCCGCTGCTGATAAACCCAAAAATGATCGTAAAAGAGAAAAGTCATCCAATGAACCTCCTAACCCGCACATTCAGATTCTTGATCACAAGAAGTCACAGAATATAGCAATTCTTCTAAGGGCGTTGAATGTCACAATGGAAGAAGTCTGTGATGCACTTGTAGAAGGTGATTATTCTTTCTTTCTCTTTTATCCTTTTCCCCCCTTCTGAAAGGATAGTTTCAGTTGAAGGCTGATTTTTTATGAATGTTTTGTAGATAAGAAAAACAGAATGTCTGTCACGTATCATTGTATATAGGGGTGTGCTCCAGTGGTACTGGTATCACCATAGGCTATGGTGGTACTGGGAAGATGTGGGGCCCACGTGATACATGCATGATATCCAACCCATCCATCAGATGCTTCAGCACTGTTACCTCCCATGGCCTAAAATTCAGGCTGATCCATGATCAGTTGGGCCACACCACTGTGAACAAGTTGAGAGGGGAGACCCACCCTCAATTTATGTGGGGAAGGTCACCGTATGTTTACATGGAATCCAGGCCATTCAGATCCTTCATTTGTCCCTTTTCAACTTAGGTTTGCTCTGATGACAATCAAGGTTGGGCATTCCCTCACAACTTATTCCCTCTGCTTTGGCCCATAGTTTTGGATCTACTGGGCGGGTTGGATGTTCTGCACATATCATGTGGGCCCACATCTGTCTGGTACCACCATAAGCTCATGTGGTATGGGTACCATTGGAGCGCGGCCCTTGTAAATATCTAAACTTGTATCTGACCATATATCTTTGGAGGATAACTTAAATAGTAGTAGGCACTGGAAAAATGGCCTAATCTTTGCTGCTGCAACCACTGGTGGAAAATTGACCTTGCACTTCTATATGCTTGATATTATTGATACGATGCAACTTGCAGTCTTGAAGATAATATTTAAACATACTTTGATTAATCATCATAACTATGCAGGGTTGATTTTTTGCCATTTCCTTTTTGTTATATGGTTAATACCCCTTTGCATAATTGATTTCAATCTATGTCACTTCCACCCAACTTGTGTAAATGTGAGAGATGGTGACTTCTAAAAGCCCAGTTGCTTACCCATCCGTAAAAATACCGTTATCATCATCTAAGCCTCATCCCAACTAATTGGGGCCGCCTCTCTAAAAATACGTTATAATCAGTGTTTTAAATAGCTACGCTATGTAGCGTGTAGCTTACGCTACATAGCGTAGCTTAGCCTTAACGCTACGTAGCTCATGAAAATAGCTTTAGTCACGTGTAGCCTATGCTACATGATAATTTGCATACGCTACACGCTACATAAACTAGGCTACACGCAACGTACCTCACATTACAAGTTATTTTTCATTACAACATTAAAACCAAATAATATTTTCAATGATTTGTTACATTTTTCTATTTTCAATATTTAATGCTTTTAATAAAAATAATATAGGCAACCGTATTAAATTAGTTTTGTTGCTCTTTCTTTTCCTTTATGCTTAATGATTACCCTTTTCTATTACTTTGAGTCACGTTTGGTTGCACCAAATATCATGAAAATTTGTTAAATTTCATTATTAATCAGTGTAATTTGGAGAATATCATGGAATTAGTACAACCAAGAACAACCTTAATAAAAAATCTGGAAGTAATGTGTAGGTTACGCTACACGCTATGTAGCTTACGCCTCACGTTTCAGAGGGGTGAACGCTACGCTACACGCTATTCGCTATTTAAAACATTGGTTATAATATCAAGCATTAATACCCATGGCAAATATTTATTGGAAATCCCAAAATTATAAAATAGTAGAGCTTGGCCCATGCATGTGCAAGTAGGGCTGTCAATAAGCCGGGTCTGGTGTAGGTCTCGGCCCAGATTTTGAACTATTTCGGGCCGGGCCATCGGGCTGTAAAAGTCTGATTTTCGGGCCCGAGCCCGGACCATTGACACCCCTATGTGCAATAAAGTTGTGTACACGGCATACATGTGCCAGCATGGTGTGATAGGTCTGAGATAAAGTACACCCATTAAAAGGGTGCCGCTCTATTGATGCCCTAGGCCAAGATTCAGGTTGAGCCACTCGTTAGGTGGGGCACAGTTAGCAAAATGTTAGCAGTACGGCACTGAAGAGGCTGCTGAAATTTTCTAACATATTCACCTTTTTCATTGGGGCCCAAATGCTGAGTGGACCAGATATATTTTTGGGAAAACGGTGTTGAATGTTGGACCAACCCGATGGATGGATTAGATCTTGCACCTGTGCCATGCTGGCGCATCATGGTGTGTGCATGAGCTTTGTTGCACACGAGCATGCACTTAGCAAAGCTCAAAATGGTAATAAACGAAGTTTTATTTTTATTTTTATTTTTATGTAAGGTTACTTTTGGTTGCACCAAGTATCATGAAATTTCATGATTAATCGGTTAAGTACATTGAACTGTGACTTGCGAGTGTTGGCCATGCATGTTCTTGTCCAGTCATCACCACGGCACCATTCCTAAAATGTGCCATGTCCATATTATTATGAAGGAATTATTTGTATGCGATTCTCTAACTATCAACCCATGTCCTGATAATCATTATCCAATCAGGAAATGAACTTCCTATGGAATTCCTCCAGACACTGTTGAAGATGGCACCAACCTCGGAAGAAGAACTGAAGCTTAGGTTATATAGTGGTGAGCTTTCCCAACTTGGCCCCGCAGAGCGGTTCCTGAAGGCATTGGTGGAAATTCCTTTTGCTTTTAAACGGATGGATGCGTTGCTTTTCATGGGTTCTCTCCAAGAGGAAGTCTCAGGCATTAAGGAGTCTTTTTCGACTTTAGAGGCAAGTCTCCAGATATCTCATTTTTATCTCTTATTAGAACTAATCACCTACTACAACTGGTCACATAGTATGACTGACTTTTTTATTCCACGTGATTTTTTCCCCCATGTTTTCCCTTGAAAATATTGGATGCTTTCAAAGGGAAGGTCCTTGCCAAAATGGGTTGCTAGGTATGGTCAGCCTACAACCAGTTTTACATGACCAGTTTTCATCTTTATTTGATTTCCTCACTTATTGCAGTTCTCTCTCTCCTGGCAATGATCACCAACAATAATGTTTTGAACAACAAAAAAGAGTAGAATAGTGAAAGCTTCCTTTCTTAATGTTTTCATCATTGATAATATCGGCTGACATTATTGGTATTGCAGGTGTCTGATATGAAACGACTAGGGAATTATATAATCCCCGGGTATCACTGATAATATCGCATTGTATCGATGATATTGTGCAGTATTTTGAAATATTGCGAGATATTTTTAGGATTCTTTATAAAGTTCCTTGATATCGTTGAGACACGTAATGGAGGATTGGCAGTTGTAAACCCCCCCACCCAAAAAAAGAAAAAGAAAAAGAGGAAATTCTAGAACTCTTCATGATTCATGTTAACACTTCCAATCACTCGCCTGCTCATGTGGAGGCCTTGGGCCTTTCCCCCCTATTAATCCTGGTTTAACTTCTGCTTGCTGTTCAGTTCTCCTTTGTAATCGCTTGCTTCGTAACGTGCCTTCAGGCCTTTTTCTTTAATAAAGATTATCAACTGATAAGGAAAAAACCCAAACATGAATGTGTTCAACAGTCTAAGCTCACAAGAATGGTCAAACACAAAACAATTCTGTTTTTGTGTCAGTGGGCAAGTATTATTTGGTTGATGCAGTTTACGAGGTTTTTTTTGCATCTTTTTTTCTTTCTTTCTTTCTTTTATTTATTTATTTTTATTTTATTTTATTAACTTCTAGGGTTTTCAATGGGCCAGGCTTAAGTTTGTCCAGTCCATATTTTGAACTATAAAGTTCGTTCTACTTTAGCAGAATTTTCCTAAAAAATTACCTATTTATTCCCATCTCTTCACCTTTGTACGTAACAGGTAGCTTCCAAGGAACTCAGAAGCAGTAGACTGTTCTTGAAACTCTTAGAAGCTGTCCTAAAAACCGGAAACCGCATGAACGATGGTACCTACCGTGGGGGTGCACGGGCTTTCAAGCTTGACACACTCCTGAAGCTATCAGATGTTAAAGGAACTGACGGCAAGACCACACTCTTGCACTTTGTCATCCAAGAGATAATCCGCTCTGAGGGCGTGCGGGCTGCACGTACTTCTCGGCAGAGCATGAGCTTTTCGAGTGTGAACTCGGAAGACATGTCCGACGATCTCCCCAGTGAAACAGGAGACCATTACCGTACCCTTGGCCTTCAGGTGGTCGCGGGGTTAGGCGGAGAGATCGAGAATGTCAGGAAGGCGGCGGCATTGGATGCTGACACGTTAACAAACTCGGTGGCGCACCTTGGTGAAGGGCTACTGAAGACAAAAGAGTTTTTGAAATCGCAGTTGAAAAGCTTGGTGGAGGAAGATGGGTTTCTTCATGTGCTCAAGGGTTTTATAGAGCAGGCAGAGGCTGACGTTACTTGGCTGCTTGAAGAGGAGAAGAGAATACGGTCATTGGTGAAGAGCACCACTGATTACTTCCATGGGAATGCTGGGAAAGATGAAGGATTTCATCTGTTTGTGATTGTGCGGGATTTTCTCGGCATGGTGGATAAGACATGCAAAGAGGTTGAGAAAGAAGCATCAAAGAAGGTAACAAAGACATCATCAGTTAACAAGGAAGCACCAACTCCGCCACCCGTTCCAGATCCCCGGAAGCTGCTTTTTCCGGCGATTAAGGACCGTCGGATGGATAGTTCCAGTTCAGATGACGAGAGCTGATCTCTGTAGCTTTCCCTTCACTGGCAGAGGTATGTGGTTTTTGTTTTCTTGGAAGTGAATTTCTTTTCTTCTTTTCCATTTTGGGTTCCGTATTGTTCTTAAAATCACAGACGAGTTATTTTTGAGTTGAATCATTTCTCTAATGAACAATTCATATCATGATATGATGCACATAGATTAGCGGGATGCAATGCTACTTGTGGACCTGTGGTCATTCATCTGCAATAACCAAACCCCAAAATCCCAAGCGTGCCAATTCCGCACCCGTGCAATGTCAGGGCCATTCATCAGGCGCGCCCCACATATAACATGCCTTCACACAGAAAATCAGGGGGCCACGTTTTGTATATTGAATTAGGACCATTGACTTTCTCGACTATCCAGTTTCTTTTTTGCATACCTGTGATCATGCTCTGCAAATCGGTTTTTGTGTATTAAGTCATTCACCACTGATATGCCTGTATTGGGCGGTTTCAGGCAAGCATGGGCCGAACAGCTGTATCATTCATGGAAGGTACTGGTAATGTTGGTATTGGATGATACGTTAAACCTTGCCTGTGGCCCACCTAGCAAGTGGACTGGCCTGATTTTCTGGCTAGGGTGCAATGATGGCGAGACCCACCTGATGAAGGCCCGGATTTCGCATTGTCTCACTTGCACTCGTAGGGTGCGTGTTGGGATGGAGCTACTGCATATGCGACAGAGTAGCATTACTCAAGTGTATCAGAACCTTTCCTTGCACCTAGTGGCATTTGGACTTGTTTGCATCCACATCACTTATCTGGTCAGTCCATTGGATCCGATCAATTCTTCATAGCCTGCCTTGAAAATATCACAGTGATCGGATGATCCAAAATCGTAAGGTCGCAGCATGCAAAAATGGATGGACAAGATTTTGCTCAGAAGATAGGTCTAGTTGCAGATTCTTAGGCCGTTGGATTGATGTGAGTTTTGGCAGATAGGCAATGTGCATACCAATGATTCCAAATGCATCCAGGTGTATTCGGAAGGCTTCCATGCACTGAATCCACTGTCTTAACGTTTTTGCATGCATAAATCTGAATGTTTGTTCATTTTTCTGATGGCATTTGCTCAGATGATTCCAAAGACGGTGGAGAGGCAAGGGAAAATGCACAGGCTCTCTTCCGTCCATCTCCAGTCCTGGCATGCAGCTGCATTGAGCTTTTTGAATCACCTTCAACACTCCTGTAGATTGCCACTTGTAGATTATGATGGAAAAAAAAGGAATTGATTCTTTTGCCTGGTCAAGAAGAAGGCGATTCGAATATACATCTTATCAAGAGACGGCTTTGAAATTAGAGGCGCGGAAATTGCAATCCAAATCCAAAATCGGCAATGCCACCTCATCGCATTACACGGTCGATATGGAGGAGTCAACAAGGATCAGTTCTTGACATGGGATTCGAATATGGGGCCTAAGGCCCAACTTGTGCATTAAAAGGTAGCGTGAATGTTGTTTTATCTCCTTGGGTATGTTTGGTTGCACCAAATTTCATAAAATATCACTAAATTTTGCACCAAATTGTTCTGATTAATCATGAAATTTCATGATATTTGGTGCAACCAAACGCACCCTTTATTCATAATTATATATTTTTTACACATTCTGTAAAAAAAAAAAAAAAAAGGGAAAGCAATTGATTGATTACTGTTGAAAGATTTGAGATTGACTCATTGTTTAGTTTTAGAGGAAAGTGATTGTTGGCATTTTGAAGTGGCTTGTGTTCAGATTTGATGAAATGTGATTGCCGATTTAAAAGATTACTGGATCCAGTCCGTCGATCATCAGGTACTATGACAACTATGATTGAGATTTTAAAGATCTTGAGATATTGTTGCAAAAAATTAATTAAATGATATCATTGATAGATTTTCTATGATCTGGCCCACCTGATGATTGGCTTTTCCTGATTTTTTTTAAAGCAAGGTAAACATCATGGTGGTCAGCACCTGTTGGATCGGTGAGATGCCATCCACACATCAGGTGGGCCCCACAATAGCTATGTTGGTACTGGTAGAAATTAAAAATTGAAAGTTCCCAGATACACAATTCCTAAACCGTTGTTCAAATAACATACGTTTTATTCAATATTCAAATATTTTTTGGTACATGGTATTAGCCCATAGCCGTGGCCCATTAAATCCTACATGGATGGTCTGGATTAATACATACCCTAGTACATCTATGGTCATATCTAATCTCAACCGTCTGATCTCCCAAGTGGTCCACTAATTGAAGCTGATGGGGTACACAGCGGTTTTATTTGGGTAAAACAACCCAAAGTTCTGTTCCTCTTTAGTGTTCTTCAGGTTTTCGTTGAACATGGCAAACACATAAGTCTCAATAGGCCCAGGTTTCTTCAGTGTACCTTTTGCCACGTGGCGTATCAGATTTTGATTGTACGTCTGAGCATTTTCCTTGGTGGCAAAGGTCCCCCCAGCGGACGGCCATCCGCTTTCTGATATCACGATCTTCACAGATGGCCCACCTGCTTTCTCTACAGCAACGTAGAGTGTATCCACCATCGAATCAAAGAGGTTCTGGTAGCCCTCCTGATCAACGGCTGTGGATGTGAATAAAACATAAGAAAGGTCGATCTGTGGGTTGAATTTCTTATTGAAGTAGGGATACACATTGGCTAGGAGTGGGGCCCCTGTCTCCACTAGGAAACTAATGATGGGCGTCATGTACTGGGCTGCAGCGTTTTTGAAGACCCCTTGTGATGGAGGGTTGGATCTTTCAAGGACATCTGGATAGATGGCTGTGGACACTTTGATCTGATCTTGTAGGCCTACCGATCGGATTGCGTTGTAGATGTTTCGCATGGCTGGAAGCACCTGAGCCGCACGATCATAGCTGCCTGTACTTGTAGGGAACACCTCATTACCGACGGAAATGTACCGGAATTTGACATCTGAACCGTAGGTTACTATGTTATCTCGGACCCAGTTGTTCGCAGCCGTTGGATCTGCCATCGTTTGGAGTTCGTCATTGGTGACACCCACTATGACCTCGATGCCGGACCCACGGAATGCGTTGAGTGCTTTTCGATTTGCATCGAAGATTCTCATCCGTTGGATGTTGATCGATTTATAAAGCTCAACAACTTCAGGTTCGGGAGGTAAACCATCGATCGTGGCCGTCCGTCCATAATTTATGCCAATTAATTGTGCACCTGCGTTGTAGCAGTAAGAAATCAAAGTTAAGATGCCTTCTGGTAAATGAGGACCGTTGATGGTCCATGTGGTGATGAAGTTACTGATTAGAGATCCTCACTGTCCATACATGTGGGCCATTAATGAGGTTTTCATAATTGATGTAGACTGAGGACGACAAAGATCTTGGATCAATGAGTTTTTCACCTTGTGGTTAATTAACGGTGGGATGTACTAAATGAACGGTCCAGATATGGTATCATGGGCCGGAGTGGACAAGCTTCCTTGGAATTTATAACTAAGAATATCATCAATTGAAGCTATTTTCTTTAATGGGGTGTGCTACGGTGGTACGGTGCAGATGTGGGGCCCACCCTATTAGAAGAATAAAACTATCTGATCTTTTTGAGGTATAAATAATATCTAAGCGTTATTTACTATCAGGTGAAAGGTCAGATGTCGCACACGTTTTCTGTATTACCACATGTGACTGTATGTAAGTAGGCTCTTCTTGACCGTCCTTTTGTGGGCCACTGATCAAAAGGTGATTAGCTCCTAGCTAGTCTATGTGTATACCCGCCATAACCGTCTTTTTGTTGAGCTGGCTGGCGTTGGGGTCACCTGCTAAACGGGGTCCAAGTTCATTGTGTTCCTAGCCTAAGGGCATGTTTGGTTGGCATCTGGTACTTGTTTCAGTTTAAAATTTGGATTTCAGCTAAATTCAATTTTAACTGATGTGTTTGGAATTTGGGTTTTTAATTCAATTTTTGCAATTTTGGATTCCAACACTGGATCGTAGATTATTTTCTCCATAATCTAGATTCTGAGCCTGTTTGGTTGCAAAATTCAGATTCCAGTGTTGGAATCCAAAATTGCATAAACAGGATTGGAAACAAAGATTTCATCTAGAACTTGCTGTTTGGTTGAAAACTGTGTAATCCAACTGTTGCTTGCGGTATGGCTCACTTGGGCTTTAGATCCGCTTGAGAACTTGACCCCTGACCTATAGTAGTCCCGTAAGATAGATGGTTGGGTTGAATAGCAAATAAACATAAATGTGGGCCTTAGGGAGTTTTTAATGGTGGACGTTCAATCAACACTGTTTTCCTGTGGTGTGGTCCACTTGAGATTTAGATCTGCCTCATTTTTTTTTTTTATTACCTAATGCTCCTAATTGAGCTCTCAAAACAAATAGACCACGTGGATATAAAATGCATGCATCATAGATGTACAATGCATACATCTGGGTAGACACCACCCTAGTGATACTCACTTTCACCTCTTTTCCCTTCCATGGAAATTATCCCTACACTGTTTCTACTAATCCCGATTCCTGCCAATTTAGGTTTTTGGATGGAATCTTATTTGGTTGGAATTTGCCGGCAAACACATGGGTTAAAATTGGATTCAGTTGGAATCCAAATTATAAGCTGGAAACAAATTTCTGGATGCCACCAAACGGGCCCTAACTCAAACTCTATGGGGCCGTCCATCCGTTTTTCAACTCATTTTAGGGTAGGAGGCTAAAATTGAAGCTTGTCTAAAGCTAAAGTGGACCACGCCATAGCAAAGAGTGGGGATATTAACGTCCTATGTTGAAACCTTCCTATGCCCAAAGTCATGCCTATTTGCCGTCCATCCTATTCATAAGGTTACAAAGACATGGATGGAGTAAAAATACAAATATCAACTTGATACAAAACGTCTATGCTCTCAAAAAGTTTTCAATGGTAGGCATACAATGGGATGGAATGAGTGGATAAGATAGACACATCATGTGGGCTCCACAGATTGAATATGCAATGCACTTTGGTTCACTCAGTGACCCAGGCCAATACAACGTATGCACATATTGTTGGCTGGGACTCGGAACCAGCTATGTCACCGCAGGCCCACCTCAATGTATGCATTATATATCTACCTCATTCATTTGTTTTGCCAACTCATTTTATGGTATGAGCCCAAAATGAAGAAGATACAAATTTCAAGTGGACCACACCATAGGAAACAGTGGTCATTGAATGCCCACCATTAAAACCCTTCTAAGGCCCACTATAATGTTTATTTCGCATCTAACCTAGTGATAAGGTCACACAAACATGTATGAAGAAAAACACAAATATAGCTTGATCCAAAAGTTTTGTGGCCCATAAAAACTTTTTAATAATCATTGACCACAAATGTTTCCTGTGGTGTGGTCCACTTGAGATTTGTATATGCTTCATTCTTAGTCTCATGCCATAAAATCATTTGGCAAAACGGATGGACAGCGTAGCCCCACAGTCAGGGTACCAACCACAGCGCTGGTTCTAGGGTCCCCACCAAGTCGCACCCAAATGTGAGTGCCCGTGGGGTGATAGAAGGAAGCAGATTTGGTACTTCTTGAGCCTGTGCAAAGCTCAAGATAGGAGTTAGTGGCATGTGCTTATTGGTGAAGAGCAGATATGACAAGCTTGTGTCTCTCTTGACAACCTGTCTCTCCATCAATACAGGCATGACATGTATGTGCCAGGTCAAGCCTGTGCCAAGCTCTTTACAGGCTTGGGTAGTACTTAATCTGTGCACATGAGAGAGAGGTAGGGAGAATTAAGCGGATTGGGTCAGTCTGGGTTAACATAAGTTTGTCAAGATATGACATAGTGCCATTTCATTGGTCCACTGACGCAGTCGAGTTGGACTCAACCTGACAAACTTTGAAGAATCCGGATCCTCTGTTGGCTCCCAAGCAGAGAAACCCTGCTTGGAGCCTTTTTATCTCTGCTTGAAGCCTTTTTATTGGACCACGTCATCACACATGTCTGCAACCCTGTCACATACTCAGTGCAACCTGATCATACTGACATTATGCACTGTGATGTGGACCAATGAGAAGGCTCCAAGCAGGGTTTTCCTGCTTGGAAGCCAACAGAGGATCCGGACTCAACTTTGAAAAGTTGGGGGGCCCCACTTTGATGAGCGTCTGGCAGGCCACCACCACATCATAGACCAAACTCGGTGTTACGCCGGCCTGACTGAATTAGATCCCGTGGATGTGGGTGGAGAGAGAGAGAGACCTGATTTTTCAAAGCTCCCCATCAGTGCCCCAAAAAGAAGGATTGCAGCAAGCTTGGAGAGGTAGCCACTTTCAGCGAAGGTAGCCATTCTGTTGTCTATTAATGCCTTCTCATCTTTCACAGATGGAACCCTTACATAGATGGACAGAAGCAGATTCCTGCAGCACCCCCCCACTTGGATGAGTGCGGATCGTCTGTGTTGAAGGCACAAGAAATTCCAGCGCCATTGATTCTCATTTGTCCACGTCATTTTCAATGACTCCATCTACTAATATACGCCGGATTTTTCTCTTCCACATACATTGCTAACTACACAACCCACTTTTAACGTGTGAAACCTTTTTTGGGTCCCACCATGAATTTTTTGTTAAATCTATACCATCCATCAATTTTTCCAGATAAATCTAGAGCACGATCCCAAAAACGAGGTACATCCAAACCTCAAGTGGATCACATCACATAAAGCAGTCGGAATTGAACAAACTTCCGTTGAAACTTTTCTAGGGCCAACATCGAGGCTTATTTTCCATATGACCTGTTCATAAGATCACACATGCCTAGATGAAGTTAAAATAAAAATATCAGCTTGATAAGAGCATTATGTGGCCCCAAGAAATTTTCAATGGTAGCATTAATTCTTACTTTACTCAATGATGTGGTCCACTTTAACTTTAAATCTTCATTGTTTTTGGGTTCATAGCCTATAATGATATGAAAAAATGAATTGACGGTGTGGATCTAACAAATACATCATCGTGGAGCCCACTTAAATTTCACACCTCCGGCGCTTGCTGTGTGATGCAGGGGAGCGGATTAGGTGAGACCGGGCATCACCCAAGACGGTGCAACCCTTACCGTGGGGCCCACCTTGATTTGTTTATTCTACATCCACTCCATACATCCAAATTTTCAGATCATTTTAGAGCATTCTGCTAAAATTTAAGAATATCCAATCATCAGGTGGACCATACTCTAGGAAAAAGTTGTGATTGAACGCCCTACTATTAAAAACTTCTTGGGAATCACCTTAATGTTTCTATGGTTTTTATTTGACATCCAATCTGTTGATAAGTTCACATAAGCCTGGATGAAGAGGAAAAACATATATCAGCTTGATACAAAACTTTTGTGGCCCGTTATTGGTAAGTCACCACTGTTTCCTATGGCATAGGTAATGCATGGCAAGCCACCACTGTTTCATTTTTTGGGTAATTCTTTAAAATGACCCGGAAAAACGGATGAACGGGGTGGATATAGAATATACATGACAAGGTGGGCACCACTGTAAGGGCCGTACGGTATTAGGTGAGGCTGGGGTCTCACCTAATATGCTCCTGCAGCACATTCCGGTGAGAGAAGAAAACGGAAAGTATTTATATGTGAAACTTCATTGGGCCCTATTATGATGTATTTATCAGATCCACACCGTCCAGCCATTTTTTCATACCATTTTATAGAACTAGACAAAAAATGAGGCAGAACCAAGCTCAACCGAGCCACCTTACAGAAACAGTCTGAATCGAGCGCCTACCGCTGAAAACTTCTTAGGGCCATAGGAGGCTCTTATCAAACTTATATTTGTGTTTTCCCTTCACGAAGGTATGTGTAACATTATTAAAAGGCTAGATAGCAAATAAACGTAACAGTAGACCCTAGGAAGGTGTCGGCGGTTTCCATTCAATCTTGGCTACTTTCATTGACGTGGTTTACTCTAATTTTGGATATGCCTCGATTTTTGGCTCATGCTCTAGAATCATCGTTAAAAATTGATGGACGGTGTGGATATGAATCATAAATCATTGTGGGACCCAAAGAAGTTACACACGCTAAAAATGATGTTGTGTAGCACGCGTTGTATCTGGGAGAGAGAAACCCCGCGTATCTCGTCAGACAAAGTCCTCTGGGATGACGTGGACCAATGAGAAGATGGCGCTGGAATTTCTTGTGCCTTCAACACAGACGATCCGCACTCCACTTGGATATCCCTGTGTCATGACACGGCCTAAGCTTTGTAGGCTCACATTGTCCATCTAATTTGCCAGCTCATTTTAGGGCATGAGCTCAAAAATGATGCAGTTCCAAAGCTTAAATGGACCACATCCCAGAAAGCAATGGATATTGAACATCCATTGTTGAAAACTTCCTAAGCCAACTGTGATGCTTTATTTGCCAACAGAAGGCGTTCAATCCCCACTGTTTTCTACGATGTGGTACACTTGAGTTTTGGATTTGCATCATTTTTGGGCTCATGCCCTAAAATAAGCTAGAAAAACGAGTGGATAGCGTGGATAAAACATGTACGTTATAGTGGCCCCCATAGAGCTTGGGCCATGTTGTGCGATGGAGATATCCCTATGGTCGATTGTGCAGGTAATCCACTTCCCAAACAAGTGCATGGGCCCGCCTTCATCCTGCTTATGCCGAAAAAAATGAAAGCGGCAATGCTAAAATGAGTGGGTAAAATAGATGATCGCTCCTAGACAAAACACATACATCATGGTGGGCCTCACAAGGCTTGGGTAGAAATTGGAAGCGGATTGCCCATGGCACCCTGCCTAGCTCTGTAGGGTCTACCATGATGTGTATGTTGTATTCATGTCCCCTACATTTTAGGGCATGGGCCCAAAAGTGATGAAGATCTAAAGGATGAAAGGAAGCTTAATTCCATACTTGTCAACTGTTCCCACTATTTTCTATGGTGTGGTCCACTTTAGCTTTGGATATGTATCATTTTTGGGCTCATACCCTAACATGAATTAGAAAAACAGATGAATGAACGGCTTGGATAAAACAAATACGATCATGATGGGCTCTACAGAGCTTGGTCCACATCATGCCATGTGCTGGGTGCTGCAGGCAATCGGCTTGCCAAACAAGCACATGAACCAGTTTCCTCTTACCAAGTCAATCACGCCATAAGAATTCCACACCCACCTTTGACTTTAACAGCTGGATTGAGGTTACGTCTGTCAACTTCTTCATCCCTTTTATCAGTGTACCATCTTATGTAAAAATCCAATTCAATCGTTTTACTTTTTACAAGAAAAACTTCTATTGAGCCCAACGTGATGTCCGTCCATTAATTGTGCCAGCTCATATTAAGTCATCAGTCCGGGAGGGGTTTGGCTGGATCCCCGGATCTGCGGGGCTCACTGTGATGTATGTTCCTTACATCCACACAATCCATCCATTTTGACAGCTCATTTTAAGGCATGACTCCACAAATGAAGCAGATCCAAATCTTAGGAAACCATATCACAGAAAACAGTCTTTATTGAATCCTCACCATTAAGAACTTCATAGTGGCCAACGGAATGTTTATTTTTCATCCAACCTATTGATAAGGCCAAAAACTCCTGGATGAAGAGACCACACAAATATCAGGTTGATCCAAAGCTTTCGTGTCCCAAGAAAAGTCTTTAATGCTCGATTACCACTGTTTCCTGTATTATGGTCCACCTGAGATTTGGATCTGCTTTTTTTTTTAATTGGTCGTTGGGAATGCCCACGATGACCTCGATGTTGGACCCCCTAAGGGCCTGGAGTGCTTCTTGATCTGGATCGTAGAGTCTCATCCGTTGGATGTTGATAGATTTATAAAGTTGAATAACATCAGGTTTTGAAGGTAAGTTATCGCCCTTCATTCCATAACATATGCCAATGGATTGTGCACCTGCATTGTAGTGGTAAGAAATCAAAGTCAATATGCTTTCTGGTAAATAAGGACCCTTGATCGTCCATGTGGTGATGAAGTTATTGATTGGAGATCCTCGCTGCCATATATGTGGGCCATCAATGAGGCTTTCAGCTTGTGGGCAATTAATGGTAGGGCGTGCGGAATGAACGATCCGGATGCGATATCATGGGCCGGAATGGACACGCTTCTTTCGAACTTATAACCAAGAAAATTAACAATTTAAGCTTTTTATTTTATTTTTATTTTTTATATATTAATAGGGTGCACTATGGTGGTACCAGGAAACTGTGGGGCCCAGTGAGATACACACACACACACACACACGGAGAGAGAGGGAGAGAGAGAGGAATGCATCTCTCCCAAACTCGTGATAACTTTTTGAGACTCAGCATGTGATGTGTCTCCAAAATCTGAGCCGTCCATGTGATGCATGTGATGTGTCTCCAAAATCTGAGCCGTCCATGTGATGCAGCACTCCGAAGACCTTTAGGGCCCAACTTTTAACCTGATCCAGAACCTTGGTGGGCCATAGAAGAGAGAGAGGAAAATCAAGGGAGGAAATTGTTTATATAAGAAATCCAGCCCGTCTATCAGACATGCCACTTCAGAGAAACCTCTAGGATCCATAACTAAGCTAGATCCAAAATTAATGTGGGCCACATCAAAGGAAACGAGCTGGAAGAGAACAGCCACCCTTGAATTTCACAGTGGCCTACCTCCATCATAAAACAGCCTGAATTTTAGGCCAGATCCCTTCATTACATGAACCGGACGTAGGATCTGAATAACCTTGATTATATATAGACAACACGGTGGGCCCCTACTCTTTTTGACTGTGGACATTCCCTCTCAATAATGGAGCCACGTCTACTTACCTCCATGAGATGGTACCAGTACCATTGGACGGCTATGCTTTTTTACTTTCACAACCAAGGTAAAAAAGTACCGACGTCGATATTGATATTATTAAAGGCCCACACCTAAATTCCCGAAGAGAGTGGGAAACTTGTGGTGAGTCTTTGAATAGTTCCAAAGATGAGCTCTTAATCAGAGGTCTTGAGATTGAGAGTGACTCCAAGGCAGTTGTTGATGCTCGGTTGCTACTCTACTAAGCTTTATGTTGAAGAGGTGCTGGCTAAGCATCTGTCTTAGGTCCCGTTTGAATCATAAGTTATTTAGACAAAGCTACTTATGTCTCTTAGTAACTTATCTTGGTTTTTACTTATTAAGCAAACAAGTATGTTTGGTAAACAACATTCGTATCATCTCTATACAATAATTTACCACTATGGACTAGCACCTCTCTTCTCTGCATTTCTTCGAACAAGTACGCTGCATCATTTATTTTGATATAGTGGACCATCCAGATCTTGGAAGGCCTTTTGGTTCCATCACATCCGTCCACATTTTGTATATACTTTTGCAGATTTAGAGGCATTCCAGCCATCCATGTGACAAAAAAACCATGCGGTGGACCTTAGGAAGTTTTCAACGGTGGAAGTTCAATCTCTACCATTGACTATGATGCAGCTCATCTATGATTTGAATATGCTTCATTACTAGTCTGACAAGGTGGATAGATGGTGTGGATTTCTAACATACATCATGGTGGGACCCATGCTAGATGCTAGCATGTGGGGATAAGAAGGCTCGATGGAGTGGTTCGGACGGACAATAGGATTTTAAGGTTTAAAGTAGAGGGGTTTTAAGAGAGATGATTTCGGCCCTCAGCGTTGGTGGGAAAAAGCAAAACAGCAAAAACAAAAAATTGAAATACTTATCATTTTTCAACAAGTAACTATTAAGTTGATGTTAACCTAACTAACTTGTGCATGAGAAGTAGATAAACGGCTGATGTTAGTAAAAAAAAAACAAACTTGTTTCCCTACATCCAAATGGGACCTTAAGGATCCGACATGTGCTCACAGAAAGCAACTTGGTAGCAGATGTGCTTGCTAAAATGGACTATCCATTAGAGACCAACTATTTATCATTTTTTTGCACCCCTATGTAGACCGTGAGATGCCGCCACTTGTCGGCATTACGTGCTAAATGATGGATGAAATCCTACTCATGGATTGAGAGCATTGTTTACACATGATCTGATGCCCTTAGATCAAACGGTCTAGAAGACGCCATATGGCAACTGTACATCATATAGTGTAGATGACTTCGAAAAGGAGTTAATTAGAGATGTATATATAAGAGAGTTCAAGCATTAAATGCTAGAATCCTATAAAAAAAAATTTATATCTATCATTAAATGCTAGAGCCTTGTAAAAAGCAACTCTCTACCAATGCCACAATCAAGTGACATAAGACTTTAGTGTGGGAGTCACGATCAATCCGAAGTGAAAGTCTCTTTTGTACACGTGGCCATATATTATAGGTTATCCTGACGTGGAAGAATAAAGGAGATTTGCACAACCAAATGTCTAGATCTTTCATAATGCTGAAGACTATATAAGGCCACCGCCTTTCAGAAGTCTATAAAAGCAGCAATCGAAGAAAAGCTTGTGGCCTCAAACCAATACAACTAACCAACTCTTTATCTATCAATCTACCATGGATATTTATTCTTTCATTTATGTTAGTTTAATTGTAGCTCCCATCGCTGCACACAGCATGAGGCCCATAGTTTTTAATTTTTAGTTTATCTCTCCACCCTTCATCCACGGCATCTAGCCGGATTGAAGGGAAGATAACTTAGTTTTGAATAGAAAGCTGCGGGGCTTTTTCACTACGCATTAAGCCCTACCCTTTTACAAATTGCCTGAATAGAGCGCAATACTATAGTTAAGAGAACTCTGGATCCTGATCTAGTCTCCAATTTGTCAGTCTAAGGTGTAAGGGACAACAAACATTCAATCAAATCTTTGAGTCAAGCAAACTCTAGCACACCTTGTATCTTACTCACATAAAAACCCAATTTAGGCCCCGGTTCACATGTGTGTCCTACTTAGATTGAATTGAGTCAAAACACTAAAAAAATAATTTTAAAGGATTGCTTTTGTAAATAACTTAGGCCAATGATGCTACCGCCTCACATGTACCTTGCATTGATGAGGCAGTGTAGCCTTGGCCATCAAGGAAGGATCTCATGGTTTTAAGACTTGAACAATCTTGTCCAAGCCCACTTGGATTTGGTAGTGCCCGGCCTATTTTGATACCTTGAGTCAAGTTGATTTAGCTCTAACTCAGGTGAGTCTAAACTTGACTCAGGCTTGAATAGATCAATCCAAGTTGCCGCGCTATTTATCCATAAAAGGATCTAGACCTTGAGAGCTTAAAAATAGTAGAACAAAGATTGGTCACTCGGTATGCAACTTTAATAAGAAGATTGATGAAGGTAAGGGTTAATGGTTTAAGTTTGAAGTTTTGACATACAATCACCTATCTTTGGGGCTGTTAAAAAAAATTTAAAAACCTGCTTTTAATTTTTTTTGTTCTTTTTCTTTTGTTGCAAACGCACCACCGTGTTAGCTGTGCAACACACCCACATGGTTAGTCACATGATGCACCCACCCACCAGTGGGGTTAGTGCGTCTCATTAGCATTTTGAACCTGAGACCTGCCTTTGAAATGCCTCGGCATCTTCCATCTCGGCTAGCAAGCGAGACACAAGACAGTAAAAAGGTGTAGTAACCTTTCAAAATATAGTAAAAATAAATTATACTTTTTTCAGAGCTTATATAACCTTTCAAAATATAGTAAAAAAATTGCATTATTTGACAGTAACTAATGGATGGCTAGTGAATCCAACTATTATCTGGTAAAAAATTGTTGGATGGAGATTAAGCACTTGGAGTGGACTATGCTATGAGCCGCACAATGATGTATGTGTTTGATCCAAGCCGTCCATCTTTCATGGATCACTATTTCAGGACACGAGGAAGATCCAAATCTCTTATGGACCCCACAACAAGAAAACGGTGGCAATTGAACACCTACCATTAAAAAACTACATCGGGCTTGCCATAATTTTTATTTGCCATCCAATCTATTAATTGGGTTATAGATCAGACCTTTTTTTTTTTTTTAAAGATAAGAAATTTATTACAAGGCAAAAAGCCAGAAAAGACTCAAATATCATCTATAGCCCAAGATTTTATCAGTCTAGATAACTAAACTCAAACATTAGCATGATCCAAAATTCAAATACCATGGCATAAAAGATAGGCAACCGTACCTCAAAAACCTCTTTCAAGTTAATAAAAATTGATTGTTAAAAGACTTTCAGAGGAATGAGTTTGGTTACCCAAGATTTTTATCATTCAGAAGATAAGGACAATGACATGAATGATTATTAGAAATAGAGTTGGGTGGATGAAATAAAGATCAGCTTTAGATTGTTGTGTAGGTGGTTAATTAGACAAAGCGGTTGGTTTAAATCAATGACATCTACCACTCCTTATTATAGAGATTTTTGGGTTGTGCCCCCAAATATCGTAGCTGTACATCTTTGATAATTGCATGGATCCATCCCTGCCATCAAAATGCAATCACACGTATGTCACCATTCAATGTGTGTGAAGTCTAATCTTTCCACCGGGTGGGCTACACTGGCTTATATCTTGTGGCCTAAGTGAATATGAAATACAGTAGAAAAAGTTGCTTTAACCATCAGCTTACTTCTTTTAATTTATAATGTGGCCCATCAGATGGGTGGACAATGACATGAATGATTACTAGAAATAGAGTTGGGTGGATGAAATAAAGATCAGCTTTAGATTGTTGTGTAGGTGGTCAGACAAAGCGGTTGGTTCAAATCAATGGCATCTACCACTCCTTATTATGGAGATTTTTGGGTTGTGCCCCCAAATATCGTAGTTGTACATCTTTGATAATTGCATGGATCCATCCTTGCCATCAAAATGCAATCACACGTATGTCACCATTCAATGTGTGTGAAGTCTAATCTTTCCACCGGGTGGGCTACACTGGCTTATATCTTGTGGCCTAAGTGAATATGAAATACAGTAGAAAATGTTGCTTTAACCATCAGCTTACTTCTTTTAATTTATAATGTGGCCCATCAGATGGGTGGACAATGACATGAATGATTACTAGAAATAGAGTTGGGTGGATGAAATAAAGATCAGCTTTTGGTCGACCATCCAGATATAGTCGACCATCTATTTTGATATAGTCGACCATCCAGATCTTGGAAGGCCTTTTGGTCCACCACATCCGTTCACATGTCGTGTACACTTTTGCGGATTAAGAGGCATCACAGCCATCCATGTGACAAAAAAACCATGCGGTGGACCCTAAGAAGTTTTCAACGATGGGAGTTCAATCTCCACCACTAGTTATGATGCAGCTCATCTATGATTTGAATAGGCTTCATTACTGGTCTGACAAGGTGGATAGACGATGTGAATTTCTAACATACATCATGGTGGGACCCATGCCAGATGCTAGCATAGTGGGGATAAGAAGGCTAAATGGAGTGGTTTGGACATACAACAGGGTTTTAAGGTTTAAAGTAGAGGGGTTTTGGGAGAGAGATGATTTCGAACAGCCCTCAACACTGGTGGAAAAAAACAAAAAACTGAAATACTCATCATTTTTTAGCAAATAAGTAACTATTAAGTTGATGTTAACCAAACTAACTTATATAGGAGAAGTAGCTAAATGGCTGGTGTTAGTAAAAAAAAAAAAAAAAGCAACTTATTCCCTACATCTAAACGGGACCTTAAGGATCCGACATGTGCTCACGGAAAGCAACTTGATAGCAAATGTACTTACTAAAATGGGCTATCCATTAGAGACCTACTATTTATCATTTTTTTGCACCCCTATGTAGACCGGTGATATGCCGCTACATGTCAGTACTACGTACTAAATGATGGACGAAATCCTACTCATGGACCGAGAGTATTGTTTACACATGATTTGATGCACTTAGATCAAACGGTCCAGAAGATGCCATATGTCAATTGTGCATCATGTAGTGTAGATGACTTCAAAAAAGGAGTTAGAGACTTACATATGAGAGAGTTCAAGCATTAAATGCTAGAATCCTATAAAAAAAATTTATATCTATCATTAAATGCTAGAGTCTTGTAAAAAGCAACTCTCTACCAATGCCACAATCAAGTGACATAAGACTCTAGTGTTGGAGTCACAATCAATCCGAAGTGAAAGTCTCTTTTGTACATGTGGCCATATGCTATAGGTTATCCTGACGTGGAAGAATCAAGGAGATTTGCACAACCAAATGTTTAGATCTTTCATAATGCTAAAGACTATATAAAACCAATGCCTTTCAGAAGTCTATAAAAGCAGCAATTGAAGAAGAGCTTGTGGCCTCAAACCAATACAACCAATCAACTCTTTATCTATCAATCTACCATGGATATTTATTCTTTCATTTATGTTAGTTTAATTGTAGCTCTCATCGTTACACACAGCATGGGGCCCATAGTTTTTAATTTTTAGTTTATCTCTCCACCCTTCATCCATGGCATCTAGCCGGATTGTAGGGAAGATAGTTTCGTTTTGAATGGAAGGTTGTGGAGCTTATTTACTACGCATTAAGCCCTACCTTTTTACAAATTGCCTAAATGGAGCGCAATATTATGGTTAAGAGAACTCTGGATCCTGATCTAATCTCCAATTTGTCAGTCTAGGTGCAAGGGACAACAAATGTTCAATCAAATCTTTGAGTCAAGCAAACTCTAACACACCCTGTGTATCTTACTCACAAAAACCTAGTCTAGGCCCTGGTTCACATATGTGTCCTAGTTAGATTGAATTGAGTCAAAACACTAACAAAATAATTTTAGAGGATTGCTTTTGTAAATAATTTAGGCCAATGATGCTACCTCACCTCACATCTACCTTGCATTGATGAGGCAGTGTAGCTTTTGGCCATCAAGGAAGGATCTCATGGTTTTAATACTTGAACGATCTTGTCCAAGCCAACTTGGATTTGGTAGCTAGTGCCTTACCTATTTTGATACTTTAAGTCAAGTTGAGTTAGCTCTAACTCGGGTGAGTCTAAACTTGAGTCAGGCTTGAATAGATTAATCCAAGTTGCCGTGCTATTTATCCATTAAGGATCTAAAACTTAAAAGCTTAAAAATAGTAGAACAAAAGATTGGTTACTCCGTATGCAACTTTAATAAGAAGAGTGATGAAGGGAAGGGTTAATGGTTTAAGTTTGAAGTTTTGATGTACAATCACCTATCTTTGGGGCTATTAAAAAAAAAAAAAGAAGAAAAAAAAGAAACCTGCTTTTAATTTTTTTTGTTACTTTACTTTTGTTGCAAACGCACCACCATGTTAATTGTGCAACACACCCACATGATTAGTCACATGATACACCCACCCACAAGAGGGGTTAGTGGGTCTCATTGGCATTTCAAACCTGAGACCTGCCGTTGAAACGCCAAGGGCATCTTCCATCTCAGCTAGCAAGCGAGACACAATATAGTAAAAGGGTGTAGTAACCTTTCAAAATATAGTAAAAATAAATTATAATTTTTTCAGAACTTATATAACCTTTCAAAATATAGTAAAAAAATTGCATTATTTGACAATAACTAATGGATGGCTGGTGAATCCAACTATTATGTTGTAAAAAATCGTTCGAATGAGATTCCACACTTGGAGTGGACTATGCTGTGGGCCACACAATGATGAATGTGTTTGATCCAAGCCATCCATCTTTCATGGATCACTATTTCAGGACACGAGGAAGATCCAAATCTCTTATGGACCCCACAACAAGAAAACGGTGGCAATTGAACACCTACCATTAAAAAACTACATCGGGCTTGCCATAATTTTTATTTGCCATCCAATCTATTAATTGGGTTATAGATCAGACCTTTTTTTTTTTTTTTTTGAGAGATAAGAAATTTATTAGAAGGCAAAAAGCCAGAACAGACTCAAATATCATCTATAGCTCAAGATTTTATCAATCTAGATAACTAAACTCAAACATTAGCATGATCCAAAATTCAAATACCATGGCATAAAAGATAGGCAACCGTACCTCAAAAACGTCTTTCAAGTTAATAAAAATTGATTGTTAAAAGACTTTCAGAGGAATGAGTTTGGTTACCCAAGATTTTTATCATTCGGAAGATAAGGACAATGACATGAATGATTATTAAAAATAGAGTTGGGTGGATGAAATAAAGATCAGCTTTAGATTGTTGTGTAGGTGGTCAAACAAAGCGGTTGGTTTAAATCAATGGCATCTACCACTCCTTATTATGGAGATTTTTGGGTTGTGCCCCCAAATATCGTAGTTGTACATCTTTGATAATTGCATGAATCCATCGCTGCCATCAAAATGCAATCACACGTATGTCACCATTCAATGTGTGTGAAGTCTAATCTTTCCACCGGGTGGGCTACACTGGCTTATATCTTGTGGCCTAAGTGAATATGAAATACGGTAGAAAAAGTTGCTTTAACCATCAGCTTACTTCTTTTAATTTATAATGTGGCCCATCAAATGGGTGGACAATGACATGAATGATTACTAGAAATAGAGTTGGGTGGATGAAATAAAGATCAGCTTTAGATTGTTGTGTAGGTGGTCAGACAAAGCGGTTGGTTTAAATCAATGGCATCTACCACTCCTTATTATGGAGATTTTTGGGTTGTGCCCCCAAATATCGTAGTTGTACATCTTTGATAATTGCATAGATCCATCCCTGCCATCAAAATGCAATCACACGTATGTCACCATTCAATGTGTGTGAAGTCTAATCTTTCCACCGGGTGGGCTACACTGGCTTATATCTTGTGGCCTAAGTGAATATGAAATACGGTAGAAAAAGTTGTTTTAACCATCAGCTTACTTCTTTTAATTTATAATGCGGCCCATCAGATGGATAAAACTACCTGATTTTTTTAGGCATAATATCCAAGCATCATTTCCTATCAGTTGAAAGGTCAGATCTTACGCACGTTCTGTATTATCACATGTAAAGGAAGAAAAAGAAGGGTTCATAACTGTCTTTTTATGGGCCACTGATAAAAAGGTCATTAGCTCCCAGTCTTGACGATTTTCAAGGCAACTGTCATCAGCTGTGTATCTCATCAGATCAATGGTTTGGATCACTGGACCATGGCCCACAAGCAAGGAGTCATGTGCATCAGTAAACTAACTATACCATTTCTGATGACCATAAGAGCTCCTCATGTTCTAGCTATGACCCTATGACCCAGGTTAATGCAACGTATGCACATACGGTGTGAATGTGGAGAGAGAGAGAGAGAGAGAGAGAGAGAGAGAGGGAGGAAGGTGCATGTGCGGAGCGACTATGGGTCAGTTCTATCGGGCTGTGACGTGGTGGCATTTCATTGGCCCACTAGAAAACTTTTAGTCCGTATGGAAACCCGGTGACCTTTTGATAGTTGGTGGCTCATATCCAACAAATATCTGATGGACCAATGAAATAGCATCACTCACAGCCTGTCGATAGAACTTGGTGTTATCCCCTTCCGAACTGAATCTGCTCCATGCATGTGGGTGGAGAGAGAGAGAGTTGCATGTGGGTGGAGAGAGAGAGAGAGAGAGAGAGAGAGAGAGAGAGAGAGAGAGGCAACGACTTTCAGTAGATGCATTGTAGCAAGCTTGGAAAGGCAACCACTTTCAGTAAATGCAGCCATTGTCTTCTCTAATGCCTTTCATATTTCACAGATGTCCCCTTATATAGATGGACGGTCCCAGTCATGAAATAAGCGCGTGGACCCAGCTTCATCGTGAAATAGGGAGGGGGCTTCCTATTTCTTTCTTTTGCGTGATTTTACCCCACCAAAAAAAAAGAAATTCCTAGGGCCCACAGTAATGACTACGTAATGTCTCGTTTCCATCCTACCCATTGATAAGGTCAAAATGACCTGGATAAAGGAAAATTTTAAATATCAGCTTGATAAAATGCCTTGGTTGACCACAAAACGCTTTTAATATTCATTCAACACGGTTTCAAGTGTGGTCCACCTGAGCTTTGGATCATATTAAATTTTAGAACCAAGTTCTAAGATGATATTAGAAAACGGACGGACGTAGTGGATGTACAATAAATTGATTAATATGGGCCCCACGTGATAAAGGTTACACCTTAGTGGTGTTACCCGGGTAACACCTTATCCGCTCCCACCATGACGAAGGAAAACACCAGGCCGATCCAAAACTTTCGTGGGCCCAGGAAAGTTTCTGCGTGAGGTTGGATGGCTAATAAACATTACAGTGGGCCCTAGGAAGTTTTTAATGGTGGGAGTTCAATCACCACTGTGTTCCTTGGTGTGTGGTCCATTGGATCTGCCTCATTTTTCGGACCATGCCCTAAAATAAGCTGGCGAAATGAAAGGACAACATTGATATACAACACGTAAATGGCCCCACCGTCAGGGCCTCGTCCTCTAAGCTGTTATCCTGGCACACCTAGAAGAACACTGGTGAACCCTAACGGACCGGGGCTGGGTCGATGGGATCCCGACTCGTTTCTAATTGGGCATGAAATTGAAGTAGAACCCCAGCCCGTGTGCCTGATATTCAGCCAAGCCCAACATAGGAGTACTAGGCCCAGAAGACCAACGTGCCAACCCAACCTATTGACACCCCTGCCGAAAGTCAAATCTTTCATAGTCTTGAGAAATTTTCTGCCTGTGATCAAGTAGACCCTTCTTTCTGACTTAGTTTCCTGGAAGTAAGGCCAGTCCGGTCCTGCCGTGACCATTTTTCTTAACGGTCCACCTTTTAGGTATTTATGTGGCTCGTTTTATGACCCCGGTTTGAATTTTGGGGCGCGTCGTGAACCTGCAAACCAACGACTTGGATTTTGCACAGTGCACACGTGTCACAGTATGGAATACATGGGTATGGGTTCGACCGTACGGCCAGGTGCCATGCAGCTCAGTTGGACCCTGACCGTTTGGATCCAGTGGCCTATGCGTCATAATTGTAATGTCATGGGTCCCACAAGCCTGTTGCTCGAACACTCATAGATAAGATCTAAACCGTCAATTTGTTCTTATGAGTAGGCCATGGTCCAAAAGTCATAATGTTTGGACGATCTTAGCCCTTTAATTGGCTTCCAACCAGTGATAAACGGTCCATTCATTAGATGGTCAACCTAGTCTCGATCAAAGTAAATTTTGGTTTTTGACCAGTCAAGATTCAAGAGTGGAGCCAACAGGATGTCTGGTTCAGATCATCATACACATGGGCCATGACTTGAGGTATTGTGCATAGACCATCTGATCCCACGTAAGCACTTCTGACTGCTAATTTGAAAATCTGCCGTAGGAGGGTGATTCCGTACATGTGAGGCCATGTTTTAGTCATCCATACCGTTGATATGCTAAAAATGTAGATAGGCGTTGTCCTGAAAGTTTAAAGATTCCTGATCCCTTTGATTAACGGCCTATGAGAAATGGTAAAGGGGACCATCCGTATTCAAAAGAAAATATCTCAGTGATCAAAGGGTTGGAATCGTCCAATCTGGGCGAATATTTGGGTATGACGAATCCAGGTTGAGGCCCATCATACAAACGTCTTGGATCATCCAGACATGTCCTCACACGCATGGGATCCTGCGTGTCAGTAAACAATAGGTTTGCTTCTTAGGAATATCACCCTACAATTCTTGTTGACTTAAGACCATTGACTTGGGTCGATGACAGCTCTCTGCCCATTAAAACGAGGACATGTCGGTAGCTGATGGACCACTCCAATGTGAAAGTCAATCTAGTCCGTCCAACCGTCCAAATTGTGAGGGAGAGATAACGGTTTTGACCCTTAAAAAGACAGTAAAAGATAAAAATAAAAGTAAAAATTCAGCCATTGAAATTCGACACCCTAAAAGGGAATATACTGTTCAGAACACAGACAAGTGTGCAAAATGTATGCTGCAAATTAAAATGTTAAAATTGTGGGTCTTTAGATTCACGATGTAACAAAAATTAAATTTATTTGATTAACTGATTATAGGATTGGTGGACATTTATTTTGAACGGTTAAAAACGAAGGATATATATCTAATGGTCCTCTTCCTATTTCAACAATGAAGAGTCCATAAATCAAGGTTAAAATTGCTTAACCATGTGAAATATCTCACTTTGTTTTTCTTATGGTTCTACAGCACCACTTTGATTCGATGCTTCTAACAATGTGATTATAGTGTGGGAACAAATTGGCTCCAATATTCAATGGGTTAAGATGGCCATATTGGTGTAATTCTTGCACCATAACTTACTCTTAATTGTATGAATGAATAAACAATTCAAATTGATGATAGGTTGCTCAATGTACCATTTAAAAGGGTTTTGAGTCAGTAGCAAAACACTAATTTATTAATTTACAAAATATTTTTATTTTTGGCGAGATTTTTCAAATAACATTTCTAGAAAAACCTCACGTTTTGAAAATTTCCTCATAAATTTTGGAGCTAAGAAAGTGCAGAGAACGAGATTTGGCACTATGATCCCCAGTGATATAATAGTAAGTTAAACATGGCCGATGGCTGGGCTTAGGGGCAGCAATGGTTGGGGTTTCAAGTTGGGTTAGCCCAAACTTGACTTGTGATCCATTACCGCGGGGTAGGCCCAAGCCTTACCCAACCCCACACAACCACACTCAAGTTTAAGAATGGAAAATAAGGCTAAAGTTATGCCTAACCCTGACTAATTAATTAGTCTTCTCATGAGTCTTCTGGTGTGACTTATTACTCGGATCCGGATGCACCCAAGTTGGTTTGGAACCATGAGTCACCCTGAATTTGGTTTGATAGCACAACTCATGACCCCTGACTACGGCGATCCTGACTTGACTTACGATTCGTCGCGCTGACTACGTACATATGAATGCAAAGGAGTGTAAGAGGGGAATAACAGGCATGAAAAAGGAGCAGGTAAATTCAAACTATTCACTAATGCAGCGAGAATCCAATAGAGATTTTTGAGTTCCACAAATACACTTATTTATGTTGAAAATTTCATTTAGTATACCATAGAATCTGTATGATCTCAATACAAAACAACATAGCTTTTATTCCATACCATAAGCATGTATCAAATACGTATGAAAAGTGACATCTTAATGTTGGGCCGGTTCCACCTCAAAATGACTAGTCATTGTTAAGGAGCCTCTTCCCAATATATAGCCCAGTAATCTTCCCAGCCTCTAGCCAATGTGGGACAAACCCAACAATCCCCCCCTCCACAGCGGATAGGGGCTCCCGAGTACTGCCCTCTCAAGGTTGTCGAGCACTGGGCTCTCGGGCACTGCCCCCCTCGCTTGTGGGCTCTGGGTGTGGCCGGATAGGGACTCTTGAGCATTGCCCTCCCTGGACTCTCGAGCATTGCTGCCCCTTGCTCACGGGCGCCACCACATACCGGCTTGGCTGGGCCAGCTTTGATACCACTTGTTGGGCCGGTTTCACCTCAAAATGACTAGTCATTGTTAAGGGGCCTCTTCCCAATATATAGCCCAGTAATCTCCCCAGCCTCTAGCCGATGTGGGACAAACCCAACACTTAAAACGAAAATATATCAGAAATGATACTGAAAAGTCTATTATCTTGCATTCAAGGAGTGAAGTTGATGTTGTACACTGGCTGTTTGTTTGGGTGGTGGAGCCCAAAATTTCGTTCAATGCCTGGTGGTTGCTTCTGATTCTCATTGAACATGGCAAATAGGTATGTCTCAATGGGTTTCCCAGGCCTCATCGGTGTCCCAAGACCCACATGTCGGATCAGGTTCGCATTATATGTCTGTGCATTGTCTATCGTGGCCGCAAACCCGCCTGCCGATGGCCAGCCACTCTCTGATATCACAATCTCCATGTTGGTCCCCACTACCCTCTCCACAGCCGAGTAGAGTGCATCCACCATTGCATCAAACAGGTTTTGGTATTGAAGTGATCCATCCTGCACAACAACTGTTGGCGATGTGAATAGTGCATAGGATAGAGAGATGTCTGTCGGGTTGCCGACGTAGCCGAAGTAGGTGTAGACATTGGCCAGGAGTGGGGCTTGCCGGCTGTTTATGAAGTGGACGATAGAATTCAAGTGCTGGGCTGCCTCTGTTGAGAATGAACAGACTCCATCAAGTGGGCCACACATGATCATCGATTTAGATCATGACCGTTGGATTATTCAGATTGAGCGATTCAGTGGGCCCCACTATAGTTATGATGATTGCAAATAGGTTTGGGGCGGGACGCTTGAACCGTGTTCCCTATACGCGGTTATTAAGCCAGATATGGAAACCTACGGTGTGGAGACCCTAGAGTAGAGAAGTGTGATGGGAAAGCTTCTCTGGCCCTCTTTCCTATAATGATATGTCTTGGTCCCCTCACCAACACACAAGAGAAAACCTTAGTCTCATTGAGTGGTTCTCCTAAAGGTGTAAGGTGCGGAAGACCAAGAGTTCTTCTCGGCAACACGACGGCATTGGGAATGTCTTCCCAATCAGGTACGCCTTTGAGATTATAGTATGGAATCTCCATTGTTGATGCATAGAAGATCCGATTATTCCGCATATTGTTTAAGTTTCACAGTTGGTATCAGAGGCACCTATGCATCAATGTGGTAGATTTCGAGGCCATGTTGGATGTTCTACATCTTTGCTTCCTTCGTGGGATTCTTGGGCGAAATCTTGTCGGGCCACCCGAATCTGGCAAGTGCCGTTTTTTTTTTTGAAAAGATTTTGGGGTTTCACAAAACCCTATTTTCGGATCGTGACCATCCGGCAATCCGTCGCCCTGGACAGCATGAACATGAATGGGTTTTGCAAACCAATCAGGGGCTCCATCGCCGAAATCTACAGCAAGGATGGCAGACAACCTCACGGCTGCAGACGCTTAAGATTTAATTAAATAAAAAAAATGGAAATAGGGTTGTACCACCAACATCCGACAACAGTCCGGTAGTCACCAAACTCCAGCCCTGGTTCATGCGCCATCAACTATGGAGGAAGGCTTGCCGATCGTAAACGTCTGCCAACAGCGGCAGCGGACGCGATTGGGAGTTGGCCGCCATGGCTCAGGGTCGTGATCTTTAGATGCTTATGGGGCTAGCATTCAGATGCTTCTCTTCCTCCATTGTCGTCGGCGAGACCCTATCCATTGTCGTCGGCGAGATCACAGCAATCTGTCGACGATGGTGGCAGCGATGCTGGCTTCCATGGAGTCCGGCAAGGTTGTCGGATTCGTAGCACCGATTACCGATTTGGAAAGTAGGTCGGCGCGATTAGGGTTATGGCAGAGAGAGGGGTTTCCAGATTTGGAGAGGAACCAACCTCTGTCTCTCGTGCGGCAGCCGAAATCTTGTCATACGGTGGTGCCGTTGTCGGCGCTGATGGCGATGACGGCAGCCAAGGTCTCATTCGGTTGAAGTGCTGCTGGCGGTGGCTAGGGCTTCAGTCGCTGGAGATGCTGTTGGCGACGGCTATTTTTTTTTGGGAAAGAAGATGGGATGGGGCTGCTGTTTTGGGCGTTGCTGTACACGCCAGCGGGTTGCCTTTTTTTTTTGGCGTGTACAGCGGGCAGGTGCTGTTTTGACGAGCGGGCCGCATCAGACCCTGTTTTGATAGCCCATCAGGCCCGTTCCATTTGGCCAGGCCAGACAGGCCCAGTCCAGTGGGTCAGGCCCGCAAGCCCGCCCAAGTCCAAATCCATTCTGCCCATTAATATATTTTAAGCATAATTTTAAGATAGTCATTTTGGGCCTAACCTTGAGCTTATTGAAGAAATGTAAAGGGCTTAATTGTGAGTCCATAACATGTTGTATAACAGCTCAATTTTCAGGGGCCTGGTTAAAGTTTGTCTTATTGATTCTTTTGGACCTTTTAGGGCCCACTTTAGGTACTTGGGCCCATTGTCCAAAGTGATCTTAACCATTGTAATAATCCACTTGGACCATTTTTAAAACAAGCAAAACTTATATGTATAAACAGATGGTTGGAGAGTTTCACTTGTTAGATGGACCAAGTATTTTAATATACATGGTTATACCTATTAAGCTTTGATTTGACTTAAAATAGGGCCATTACCCATATGTTTAAGTTTGATATTTAGTTGTTGACCATTAAGTATTCAATCCAACTATCACTTTAGAATATGTTTAAGCATACGAGCGGTCAACATCAGCCGTATTTTAGGCCGAATCAGAATTTCTGCAATATGGTTCGTTGTGGGCAGAACCATGTAGCAATCCTTGGGTCTGGAAGTGGGATTGAAGCTTATTGTGTTAGCCACCATAGTGACCACAATTGGCAACAATTTGTACTTCTAGACTTCTGTACTTGGAATTCAGTAACCCTCCATTATAGGATTGCATTCAGTTGCGTTTATACCCAGGCGAGCGGTGGTCAGAACAAAGAAGTATTATCGTTTGGCTGGATGTGAGCGGAATGAAGTGATTGGTGATGGTGATATAGGTTTGAGAGACTCATTTCATCCAAAGATGATGGGCGTCTTAGATTTATTTCACTAAGCATTGATCAGCTTCATGTTCAGAAGAGCTTCCTGTATGTTACAATTTCACCCAAAGGAGGAATCGTGATGATACGCTGGACTCTTGCCAGATTTGATGATTATGGCCCATCATCATTCTGGGTCATTTGATTGAAGGCCCAAATTAATCGAATGAACATACATGCATGATATTTGTGGTTTATGTTTATGCATTGTTATATGGGACTTGTTTATTAATGTGAATTTTATGCTTTGAATGTCCAGCTATGACTGTTTCCAATATTCCAACCCAATTCAATTCCATACATTTGCTTACTGGGTCCAACTATTCCAAATGGAAGTCGTTCGTTGAAATAGTCGTAGGTTGCATGGACTTGGACATGGCCCTGGAGGAAGTAGAGCCTCTCATTCCAACTGATTCTAGTACGGAATCAGTGAAGGCTCACTTTAAGGCCTGGACCAAGTCAAATAAGATGTGTCTCAAGATCATAAAGAACTCGATTTCTGAGACCATGCAGGGTGTCATGCCCGACACTGAGAAAGCTAAAGATTTCTTAACTGAAATAGGAAAACGATTTCAGAAATTGGATAAAGCTGAGCTGAGTTCACTTTTACATAAACTGACTCAAGCTACCTATAACGGTCAAGAAAATATTAGGGAGTACATTGGTTGATTGTCTGATGTGGTGGCTAAAATCCGCGTGTTGGACCTTAAGATTGAGGATGAACTCCTGATTTTCTTGGTTCCGAACTCCCTCCCTCCACAGTTCAGTCAATTCCAAATCAGCTATAATACTCAAAAGGAAAAGTAGACATTGAACGAACTGATATCTCAGTGCGTTCAGGAGGAAGAGAGACTCAGAAGGTCGAGCAAGACACAAAGTGCGCACCTAGTGACTTCTGGTCAAGGACGAAAAGGAAATAAGAAAAAAAAACACACTTCAGGAAAATGTTCTATGGGTACTGCGGGTGGCAATCAGCCTAAGTCTGGAAAGACATTTAAGAAGAAAAGGAAGGGTCCTAATGATGGCTGCTTCTTCTGCAATAAGCCTGGTCATCAGAAGAAGGATTGTGAAGGATTTAAAGCATGGCTCGTTTCTAAGGGTAAAAACCATATTTTAGTCTGTTTTGATCAAATTTAGCTGATGTGTCCACAGACTCCTAGTGGATAGATTCTGGTGCAACTATTCACATTTGTAATTCCATGTAGGATATGCTCCAAAGTCGGACGCCAACTGATGCAGAGAGATTAGTCTATATGGGGAACGGCATTAGAGCAAACGTGGAAGCTATTGGAGTCTGTAGGCTTAGGTTATCGTCAGGACACTTTCTTAATCTAGTAGATACTGTTTGTGTGCCTTCTAGAAGGCGCAATTTGGTTTCCATTTCTCGTTTAGACAAATTTGGTTATAAGTTTAAATTTGCAAATGGAAAATTAAGTATTTGCTATGATTCGGTTGTGATTGGTTCTGGCACTTTAGTTAATAACCTTTATCAGCTAGATTTGGATGTTTCACATGTATACAGTATTAACTCCTCACATGGAAACACTCAAGGCATCAAACGAAGTTTAGATTGTGAGAATTCCTCCATGCTATGGCACAGGCGATTAGGCCACATCTCTCGTGAGAGATTGGAAAGGCTTGTGTGTGAAGGAATACTTCACTCCTTGGACTTCTCAGACTTTGGGGTTTGTATTGATTGCATTAAAGGTAAACAGACTAGAATAAGGAAAAAGGGTGCCACTAGGAGCGTAGGACTCTTAGAAGTGATTCATACAGACATCTGCGGACCGTTTCCTACAGCATCTTAGAATTGACAGAAGTATTTTGATCACTTTTATAGATGACTACTCTCGTTATGGGTACTTATACCTTATTAACGAAAAATCAGACGCTCTGGATACATTTAAGATCTATGAGGCTGAAGTCGAGAATCAACTCGACAGGAAGATCAAAGTTGTTAGATCCGACTGTGGTGGTGAGTACTACGGAAGGTATGACGAATCTGGGCGTAATTCAGGTCCATTCGCTAGATACCTACAAGATTGTGGCATTGACGCCCAGTACACCATATCTGGTACTCCAGAGCAGAATGGTGTAGCGGAAAGGCGTAATCGCACCCTAAAGGACATGGTGCGATCTATGATTAGTAATTCTACGTTGATAGAATCTTTGTTGGGTGATGTGTTGAAAACAGCTGTGCATATCCTTAATAGGGTCCCAAGTAAGGCTGTAATGAAAATTCCATATGAATTGTGGACAGGGCGAAAGCCTAGTCTACAATATTTTCATGTATGGGGTTGTCCTGCAGAAGCCAAACCATATAACCCGCAAGAAAGAAAACTTAACCCTAAAACTGTTTTCATGTATGTGCTCCTTCCCTTTTGAGTTCCCTGCCCAAGATGTCGACTTCAATGATGAGGTTGATCTTTGCCTCCATTGGTACAGCTCAGAATGTATGCTTGCCAGCCTAATAGGCGGCGCACCTGTAGGTAATTGCTTGGTTCTCGACCTGATAGAGAAATAAGCTCCTGACCTTAGCCAGACTCTAGCTTTGGTCTCTGTTGCCTGTCCATCTTCTTCCTCAACCTCTTACACCTCAGCTTGGAGGTATGGCTTAGGACCCGAGCCCTTGGGCCTGTGAGTTCTCTGCTCTGTGCGTGGGACCAGTTCGAATGCCCCACAGCAGGCCCCACAGTGGCAGTGTGGGTACCGATGGCAATTAAACATTGAAGTTCACACATACACCGTTCAAACTACTGCTCAAATAAAGCACGTTTTATTCAATTCTCCTTTATTTATTTATTATTACATGGGATAAGAGCCATAACCGTAGCCCATTAAATTCTAAGGTTAAAAATGCAATAAATGGATCCCAGCCCGGGAAATGACACGATTGAACGGTTACGATACACATACACTCGGATATATAATAATCAGGACCATCACAACCATGCACCTTACCATAGATGGGCCATGTGAAGATCACACGGATCACATGGCCCACTTATAACCGTTATTTATTTGTTTATTTTTGTAATGGTAAGGATTACCTGATCGGTGCCATTTTCAGACTAGGGACCATCTGTGGTAGGTTCCACAGATGGATGGTCCGGATTAAGACATACCCCACCACATGTATGGTACTATCTAATCTCAACCGTCTGATCTCCCAAGTGGTCCACTAATTGAAGCTGATGGGGTACACAGGGCTTTTATCAGGGTTAAACAGCCCAAAGTTCTTTTCATCCTCTTCACCGTGCTTTTGGTTCTCATTGAACATGGCAAACACATAAGTCTCAATGGCCCCAGGCCTCTTCGGTGTACCTTTTGCCACGTGGCGTATCAGATTTTGATTGTACGTCTGAGCATTTTCCTTGGTGGCCAAATCCCACCCAGCGGACGGCCAGCCGCTCTCTGATACCACGATCTTCACAGATGGCCCACCTGCTTTCTCTACAGCAGCGTAGAGTGCATCAACCATAGCATCAAAAAGGTTCTGGTACCCCTCCTGATCAACGGCTGTGGATGTGAACAAAGCATAGGAAAGGTCGATTTCTGGGGCGAATTTCTTACTGAAGTAGGGGTACACATTGGCTAGGAGTGGAGCCCCCGTCTCCACTAGAAAACTAATGATGGGACCCATGTACTGAGCCGCATCACCGTTGAAGGCAGTCTCGGATGGAGGATACGATTTTCCAAGGACGGATGAATAGACGGCTGTGGACACTTTGATCTGATCTTGTAGGCCCACCGATCGGATTGCGTTGTAGATATTTCGCATGGCCGGAAGCACCTGAGACGCACGATCATAGCTTTGAGTCGCTGGATCAGGGAACACCTCATTACCGACAGATATGTACCGGAATTTGACATCAGAACCGTAGGTTACTATGTTTGTCCGGACCCAGTCGTTTGCAGCCGTTGGATCTGCCATCTTTTGTAATTGGTCGTTGGGAACGCCCACGATGACCTCGATGTTGGACCCCCTAAGGGCCTGGAGTGCTTCTTGATTTGGATCGTAGAGTCTCATCCGTTGGATGTTGATAGATTTATAAAGTTGAATAACATCAGGTTTTGAAGGTAAGTTATCGCCATTCATTCCATAACATATGCCAATGGATTGTGCACCTGCATTGTAGTGGTAAGAAATCAAAGTCAATATGCTTTCTGGTAAATGAGGACCGTTGATCGTCCATGTGGTGATGAAGTTATTGATTGGAGATCCTCGCTGCCATATATGTGGGCCATCAATGAGGCTTTCAGCTTGTGGGCCATTAATGGTGTATATATATATATATATATATATATATATATATATATATGCCATCTCTCTCAAACTCATGATAACTTTTTGAGGACTCATCACATATGATGTGTCTCCAAAATCTGAGCCGTCCACGTGATGCAGGACTCCAAAAAACCCTTAGAGCTCAACTTTCAGCCTAATCAAGAACTTTGGTGGGCCATAGAGGAGAGAGAGGAAAATTAAGAGAGGAAATTGTTTATATAAAGAATCCAGCCCGTCTATCAGACACGCCACTTCAGAGAAACCTCTAGGATCCATAACTAAGCTAGATCCAAAATTAATGTGGGCCACATCAAAGGAAACGAGCTGGAAGAGAACAGCCACCCTTGAATTTCACAGTGGCCTACCTCCATCATAAAACAGCCTGAATTTTAGGCCAGATTCTTCATTACATGAAACGGATGTAGGATCTGAATAACCTTGATTATATATAGACAACACGGTGGGCCCCTACTCTTTTTGACGATGGACATTCCCTCTCAATAATGGGGCCACGTCTACTTACCTCCATGAGATGGTACCAGTACCATTGGACGGCGATGCTTTTTTGCTTTCACAACCAAGGTAAAAATGTACCTACGTCGATATTGATATCATTAAAGGCCCGCACCTAAATTCCCGGAGAGAGAGGAAACTCGTGGTGCGTCTTGAATTGTTCCAAAGATGAGCTCTTCATCAGAGGTCTTGTGATTGAGAGTGACTCCAAGGCAGTTGTTGATGGCTTTGATCGGTTGCTACTCTACCTTAGGCGGCGCCGGCTAAACTTTATGTTTAAGTGGTGCTGGCTAAGCATTTATCCTGAGCTTTTAGGTCCCATTTGGATTGTAAGTTATTTAGATAAGCTACTTATGCCTCTTAGTAACTTATCTTGGTTTCTATTTATTAAGCAAATAAGTATGTTTGGTAAACAGCATTCATATCATCCCCGTATGACAATTTACAGCTATGGACTAGCACCTCTGTTCTCGGCATTTCTTCGAACAAGCACACTACATCATCTATAGGGCTGTAAATGGATCAGCGGATCCGATAGGGTACCCGGACCCAACCTAGACCTGACCCATTTGTTAAATGGTACGGGTTTGGGTCCAAGAACAAACCTAGTTGCTAAATGGGTTTGGGTTTGATTTCCTTTATATTAGGCCTGATTTGACCCGACCCGAACCCATTTAGTAAGTGGGTGGGTTTGGTCTATGTTTCAAGAGACCCGTCTAGCCTAAACCCATTCAGACCCGATTTTAAGCCTTGTAAAATGCTTGCATACTTGATCCAGACCCGTACTCATTTATAAATGGGTTTGGGTGGATCTCCCTCTACTAGACCCAGACTCATTTATAAATGGGTTTGATGGGTTGACTCGGACTCGCCCATTTAGTAAAAGGGTTTGGGTCTAAAATTTGGACCAAGACCCGTTTAGTAAATGGGTGGGTCTGGTTTTGGCTAAACCCACCGTGGACCCAACCATTTACACACCTTGGACCCAACCATTTATAGCCATAATCATCTATTTTGATATAGTGGACCATCCAGATCTTGGAAGGCCTTTTGGTCCCATCACATCCGTTCACATGTCGTGTACACTTTTGTGTATTAAGAGGCATCACAGCCATCCATGTGACAAAAAAACCATTCGGTGGACCCTAAGAAGTTTTCAACGGTGGGAGTTCAATCCCTACCACTGGCTATGATGCAGCTCATCTATGATTTGAATAGGCTTCATTATTGGTCTGACAAGGTGGATAGACGATGTGAATTTCTAACATACATCATGGTGGGACCCATGCCAGATGCTAGCATAGTGGGGATAAGAAGGCTAAATGGAGTGGTTTGGACAGACAACAGGGTTTTAAGGTTTAAACTAAAGGGGTTTTGGGAGAGAGATGATTTCGAACGACCCTCAACACTAATGGAATAAAACAAAAAACAAAAAACAAAAAACTGAAATACTCATCAATTTTTAGCAAATAAGTAACTATTAAGTTGATATTAACCAAACTAATTTATATAGGAGAAGTAGTTAAATGGCTGGTGTTAGTAAAAAAAAAAAAAAGCAACTTATTTCCCTACATCTAAACGGGACCTTAAGGATCCGACATGTGCTCACGGAAAGCAACTTGATAGCAAATGTGCTTACTAAAATGGGCTATCCATTAGAGACCTACTATTTATCATTTTTTTGCACCCCTATGTAGACCGGTGATATGCCACCACATGTCAGCACTACGTGCTAAATGATGGCAGAAATCCTACTCATGGATCGAGAGCATTGTTTACACATGATCTGATGTACTTAGATCAAACGGTCCAGAAGACGCCATATGGCAACTGTGCATCATGTAGTGTAGATGACTTCAAAAAAGGAGTTAGAGACGTACATATGAGAGAGTTCAAGCATTAAATGCTAGAATCCTATAAAAAAAAATTTATATCTATCATTAAATGCTAGAGCCTTGTAAAAAGCAACTTTCTACCAATGCCACAATCAAGTGACATAAGACTCTAGTGTGGGAGTCACCATCAATCCGAAGTGAAAGTCTCTTTTGTACACGTGGCCATATATTATAGGTTATCTTGACGTGGAAGAATCAAGGAGATTTGCACAGCCAAATGTCTAGATCTTTCATAATGCTAAAGACTACATAAAGCCAATGCTTTTCAGAAGTCTATAAAAACAACAATTGAAGAAGAGCTTGTGGCCTCAAACGAATACAACCAACTAACTCTTTATCTATTAATCTACCATGGATATTTATTCTTTCATTTATGTTAGTTTAATTGTAGCTCCCATCGCTACACACAGCATGGGGTCCATAGTTTTTAATTTTTAGTTTATCTCTCCACCCTTCATCCATGGCATTTAGCCGGATTGTAGAGAAGATAGTTTAGTTTTGAATGGAAGGTTGTGGAGCTTATTTACTACGCATTAAGCCCTACCTTTTTACAAATTGACTAAATGGAGTGCAATATTATAGTTAAGAGAACTCTGGATCCTGATTTAATCTCCAATTTGTCAGTCTAGGTGCAAGGGACAACAAATGTTCAATCAAATCTTTGAGTCAAGCAAACTCTAACACACCCTGTGTATCTTACTCACAAAAACCCAATCTAGGCCCTGTTTCACATATGTGTCCTAGTTAGATTGAATTGAGTCAAAACACTAACAAAATAATTTTAGAGGATTGCTTTTGTAAATAATTTAGGCCAATGATGCTACCTCGCCTCACATCTACCTTGCATTGATGAGACAGTGTAGCTTTTAGCCATCAAGGAAGGATCTCATGGTTTTAATACTTGAACGATCTTGTCCAAGCCAACTTAAAAGCTTGATAAGTCCAAGCCATCAAGGAAGGATCTCATGATTTGGTAGCTAGTGCCTGACCTATTTTGATACCTTAAGTCAAGTTGAGTTAGCTCTAACTCGAGTGAGTCTAAACTTGACTTAGGCTTGAATAGATCAATCCAAGTTGCTGTGCTATTTATCCATTAAGGATCTAAAACTTAAAAGCTTAAAAATAGTAGAACAAAAGATTGGTTACTCCGTATGCAACTTTAATAAGAAGAGTGATGAAGGTAAGGGTTAATGGTTTAAGTTTGAAGTTTTGACGTACAATCACCTATCTTTGGGGCTGTTAAAAAAACAAAAAACAAAAAAAAAAGAAACCTGCTTTTAATTTTTTTGGTTACTTTTCTTTTGTTGCAAACGCACCACCATGTTAGCTGTGGAACACACCCACATGATTAGTCACATGATACACCCACCCACCAGTGGGGTTAGTGGGTCTCATTGGCGTTTTGAAACCTGAGACCTGCCGTTGAAACGCCTAGGCATCTTCCATCTCAGCTAGCAAGCAAGACACAATATGGTAAAAAGGTGTAGTAACCTTTCAAAATATAGTAAAAATAAATTATGTGTTTTTCAGAACTTATATAACCTTTCAAAATATAGTAAAATGATTGCATTATTTGACAATAACTAAACGATGGCTAGTGAATCCAACTATTATCTTGTAAAAATGTTCGATTGAGATTCCACACTTGGAGTGGGCTATGCTGTGGGCCGCACAATGATGAATGTGTTTGATCCAAGCCATCCATCTTTCATGGATCACTA
Organism: Liriodendron chinense; assembly: GCA_003013855.2. Taxonomy (NCBI): domain Eukaryota; kingdom Viridiplantae; phylum Streptophyta; class Magnoliopsida; order Magnoliales; family Magnoliaceae; genus Liriodendron; species Liriodendron chinense. The sequence continues at coordinate 89,811 of PVNU02001323.1, read as the reverse complement.
TTTCAGGACACGAGGAAGATCCAAATCTCTGATGGACCCCACAACAAGAAAACGGTGGCAATTGAACACCTACCATTAAAAAACTACATGGGGCTTGCCATAATTTTTATTTGCCATCCAATCTATTAATTGGGTTATAGATCAGACTTTTAGCATGATCCAAAATTCAAATACCATGGCATAAAAGATAGGCAACCGTACCTCAAAAACGTCTTTCAAGTTAATAAAAATTGATTGTTAAAAGTCTATCAGAGGAATGAGTTTGGTTACCCAAGATTTTTATCATTCAGAAGATAAGGACAATGACATGAATGATTATTAGAAATAGAGTTGGGTGGATGAAATAAAGATCAGCTTTAGATTGTTGTGTACGTGGTCAGACAAAGCGGTTGGTTTAAATCAATGGCATCTACCACTCCTTATTATGGAGATTTTTGGGTTGTGCCCCCAAATATCGTAGTTGTACATCTTTGATAATTGCATGGATCCATCCCTGCCATCAAAATGCAATCACACGTATGTCACCATTCAATGTGTATGAAGTCTAATCTTTCCACCGGGTGGGCTACACTGGCTTATATCTTGTGGCCTAAGTGAATATGAAATACAGTACAAAAAGTTGTTTTAACCATCAGCTTACTTCTTTTAATTTATAATGCGGCCCATCAGATGGATAAAACTACCTGATTTCTTTAGGAATAATATCTAAGCATCATTTCCTATCAGTTGAAAGGTCAGATCTTACACACGTTCTGTATTATCACATGTAAAGGAAGAAAGAAAAGGTTCTTATAAACTGTCTTTTTATGGGCCACTGATCAAAAGGTCATTAGCTCCCCGTGTTGATGATTTTCAAGGCAACTATGTTATTAGCTGTGTATCTCATCAGATCAATGGTTTGGTTCACTGGACTATGGCCCACAAGCAATGAGTCATGTGCATCAGCAAACTAACTAACTGTACCATTTCTGATGACTATAAGAGTTCCTCGTGTTGTACCTATGACCCTATGACCCAGGTTTATGCAACGTATGCACATACGGTGTGAATGTGCTTGTTCGGAGACACGTGTGCCAGGGATGTGCATGTGGAGAGAGAGGTGCATGTGCGGAGCGACTGGGTCAGCTCTATCCGCCGTGACGTGGTGGCATTTCATTGGCCCACTAGACACCTTTTACTACGTACGCAAACCCAGCGACCTTTTGATAGTTGGTGGATCATATCCAACAGCTATCTAATGGACCAATGAAATAGCATCACATCACAGCCTGTCGACAGAACTTGGTGTTATCCTCTTCCGAACTGAATCTGGCATGTGGGTGGAGAGAGAGAGAGAGAGAGAGAGAGAGAGAGAGAGAGACCTGATCTTTCAAAGCTCCCCATCAGTGCCCCAATAAGGAGCATTGTAGCAAGCTTGGAAAGGCTACCACTCTCTGTGAATGCAGCCATTGTATCGTATAATGCCTTTCATATTTCACAGATGGCCCCTTATATAGATGGACGGTCCCAGTCATCAAACAAGCGCAACAAGCGCGTGGACCCAGCTTCAACGTACCCAGTCAATCACGCCATAGAAATTCAAACTCCCACCTAAGAATTTAAGGGGCAGGACTCGTTCTCTTGTTCAATACCTATCTATCATTTCTTTGATTTCTGTCTCTTGTTTGGAAAAATCCATTTCAATCCTTTCTTGGGGCGCCTTGGACGCGAGATCCCGTGCAAGAAAAGGCTCTGTGGGGCCACTGTGATGTCCGCCCGTCAGTTGCGCCAGCTCATGTTATATCATCCATAAAAAAATCTGGCAGATCCCATAACTTAAGTCGGCCATACCATAGGTAACAGCGCAGTGATGGGACATATACCATTGAAACCTTCGTAGACCCCACTCTTGATGTTTATATGAATGTGCATGGATGTAAATAATCCTCAAGACTACAACATTTAATATTATAAATTTACAGTAACAGTTAGAGGTGGGCAACGATCGGGGCCAGCCGAGTTAGCCTTAGTTTGGTTTGGCTTGTTTTTGTGCCCCCCCTCAGTTTGTGGATCGGCTTGGTTTGGGTTTCGGGCCGATCCATATGGTACGGCCCGAGTTTGGTTTGCTCTAGAAAAATCCGATTCGAGCCGGGATTGGTATAGTCTAAAATTTCAAACCCCGCCAGGCCAAGTTTAAATAGATGGCACCTCTTTTTTGCTTGTTTATTTAAATAGAAAAGAAATTAAAAAGTTGGAAAAAAATTGCAAACACATCTTACCATATGATGTTTAACATCCTCTAAAGGAGTGTGGCTTCAAAATAGACATGTAAGAGCATTTTCCAAACAAAAGTACACGCCCATAATTTTACAAGTGCAAGGAAATAGTGTGCATTCATGTATAAGTATTATGAATTATTCATGTTATCATGTATATGTATTATCACGCTGCCCATCTGTTTTACATATCTTTTTAGGGCATGAACCCAAAATGGCATCAGGCATCATATCCTAAGCTCAAATGGATCACACCAGGAAACAATGTGCTTACAATCTATGAGCTGAATCAAATCGAGCTGAATCAAATCAAGCTTCAAGCCAAGCCGAGCTGTACTGCACTAGCTTGAGCTTGGTTTGTTTTTTCAAATGTGTTTGACTCCGAGGCTTGGTTTGGTTTGAACTTACATTCGAACCAAACAAAGCCGAGCTTTTTCAAACCAGTTTGAGCCGAGCTCTCGGGCTAGCTTGGTTTGTGCCCAGCTCTAGGAACAGGATAGTAACCAGAATCCTAACCCTAATTATCCTTTAATGCCATCCATCGGTGGAACGGGTAAAATGCCATCCATATGTGGATTAGGTTTTACCCAGGTAACACCCACGTGGCCCACCTTAATAATGTATCATCATACCGTCCATCCATTTTGACATCCCAGTTTTGGATGTTTTCCCAAAACTTAAGCAGATCCAAATCTTAGGTGGACCATATCATAGGAAACAGTGGTGATTGAACAACCACCACTAAGAACTTACTAGGGCCCACGGTAATGTCCACCGTAATGTTTCTTTTCCATCCAACCCATTGATAAGGTAAAAAATACCTTGATAAACTGTAAAAGATAAAGATCAGATTGATCAAAAACATTTGTGGACCACAAAACGCTTTTAATGGTCATTTCACACTGTTTCAAGTGGTGTGGTCTAAATGAGATTTGGATCTTATTAACTTTTAGAATCGAGTTGTAAAATGATGTTGAAAAACAGACAGACGGAGTGGATATACAAGAAATTCATTAAGATGGGCCCCACATGATAAAGGTGACACCTTAGTGGTGTTACCCGGGTAACCCCTAATCCGCTTCCACCATTATGAAGGAAAACACCCGGCCGATCCAAAACTTTCGTGGGCCCACGAAGTATCTGCGGTAGGTTGGATGGCTAATAAACATTACAGTGGGCCCTAGGAAGTTTTTAATGGTGGGAGTTCAATCACCACTGTGTTCCTTGGTGTGTGGTCCACCTAAGAATTGGATCTGCCTCATTTTTCGGACCATGCCCTAAAATGAGCTGGCGAAATGAAAGGACAACATTGATATACAACACGTAGATGGCCCCACCGTAAGGGCCTCGTCCCCTAAGCTGTTATCCTGGCACACCTAGAAGAACACTGGTAAACCCTAACGGACTGGGGCTGGTCGATGGGATCCCGACTCGTTTCTAATTGGGCTTGAAATTGAAGTAGAACCCCAGCCCGTGGGCCAGATATTCATTCGGACCAAGCCCATCCATAGGAGTACTAAGCCCAGAAGACCAACGGGGCAACACAACCCATTGACACCCCTGTCGAAAGTCAAATCTTTTAAGTCTTGAGAAATTTTGTGCCTGTGGACCCTTCTTTTCTGACTTAGTTTCCTGGAAGTAAGGCCAGTCCAGTCGTGCCGTGACCATTTTTCTTAACGGTCCACCTTTTAGGTATTCATGTGGCTCGTTTTATGACCCCGGTTTGAATTTTGGGGCGCGTCGTGAACCTGCAAACCAACGACTTGGATTTTGCACAGTGCACACGTGTCACATTATGGAATACATGGGTATGGGTTCGACCGGCCAGGTGCCATGCAGCTCAGTTGGACCCTGACCGTTAGGATCCAATGGCCTATGCGTCATAATTGTAATGTCATGGGTCCTACACGCCTGTTGCTCGAACACTCATAGATAAGATCTAAACCGTCAATTTGTTCTTATGAGTAGGCCATGGTCCAAAAGTCATAATGTTTGGACGATCTTAGCCCTTTAATTGGCTTCCATCCAGTGATAAACGGTCCATTCATTAGATGGTCAACCTTGTCTCAATCAAAGTAAATTTTGGTTTTGGGCCAATCAAGATTCAAGAGTGGAGCCAACAGGATGTCTGGTTCAGATCATCATACACATGGGCCATGACTTGAGGTATTGTGCATAGACCATCTGATCCCACGTAAGCACTTCTGACTGCTAATTTGAAAATCTGACGTAGGAGGGTGATTCCGTACATGTGAGGCCATGTTTTAGTCATCCATACCGTTGATATGCTAAAAATGTAGATAGGCGTTGTCCTGAAAGTTTAAAGATTCCTGATCCCTTTGATTAACGGTGAGAAATGGTTAAGGGGACCATCCGTATTCAAAGGAAAATAGCTCAGTGATCGAAGGGTTGGAATCGTCCAATCTGGGAGAATATTTGGGTACGACGAATCCAGGTTGATGCCCATCATACAAACGTCTTGGATCATCCAGACATGTCCTCACACGCATGGGATCCTGCGTGTCAGTAAACAATAGGTTTCCTTCTTAGGAAGATCACCCTACAATTCTTGTTGACTTAGACCATTGACTTGGGACGATGACAGCTCTCTGCCCATTAAAACGAGGACATGTCGGTAGCTGATGGACCACTCCAATGTGAAAGTCAATCTAGTCCGTCCAACCGTCCAAATTGTGAGGGAGACATAACGGTTTTGACCCTTAAAACAACAGTAAAAGATAAAAATAAAAATTCAGCCATTGAAATTGGACACCCTAAAAGGGAATATACTGTTCAGATCACAGACAAGTGCGCAAAATGTATGCTGCAAATTAAAATGTTAAAATTGTGGGTCTTTAGATTCATGATGTACCAAAAATTAAATTTATTTGTTTATCAGATTATAGGATTGGTGGGCATTTATTTTGGACGGTTAAAAACGAAGAATATCTAATGGTCCTCTTCCTATTTCAACAAACAAGTGTTCATAAATCAAGGTTAAAAATTCCTTAACCATGTGATATATCTCACTTTGTATTTCTTATGGTTCTACAGCAACACTTTGATTCGGTGATTCTAACAATGTGATTATAGTGTGGTAACAAATTGGCTCCAATATTCAAAGGGTTAAGATAGCCAAATGGGTGTAATTCTTGCACCATAACTTACTCTTAATTGTATGAATGAATAAACAATTCAAATTGATGATAGGTTGTTAAATGTACCATTTAAAGGGTTTTGAGTCAGTAGCAAAACACTAATTTATTAATTTACAAAATATTTTAAATATTTTTATTTTTGGCGAGATTTTTCAAATAATATTTCTAGAAAAACCTCACGTTTTGAAAATCTCCTCATAAATTTTGGAGCTAAGAAATTGCAGAGAACGAGATTTGGCACTATGATCCCCAGTGATATAATAGTAAGATAAACATGGCCGATGGCTGTGTAAGATTCTCTATATTGCGGAATACATAGGACCTTGCTGTGCATCAGAGATATGGAGATCGGATAACTAGAATAAAGACTTACCTGTTTGGTGAGCCATCTCCTGTCTGAAATCTGGATCTTCCTCTCCTGGGATTGATGTTGAGAAAACCTTAGATGGGGGTTGTTTTCAGTGTAATCCCGGATTGGGGACCCAGCACCCTTTAAATAGGCTTTGTAGTGGGTGTGGCAGTGTTTGAAACCCACCAAAACACTACTACCCTTGCTCCACACGAATTTGGCTAACAGGAATCCATGTTCAACTACAATGCTGCCAAAGGTAGTGTAGACGCGCAACCCCTCTTAATTCTGTAGATCACGACTGTAGTGGGGTCCACTGATTAGTCCACATATGAATCTGCATCTGTATTCAAATCTGGACTATTGATCAGTCAGCCCACTATATAGAAAACTTACATTCTCCCACTTGGGCCATACTGTTCAATGTCACGGATTTTAATTATACTTGAGTGGTCAACCAATATGTCAGATTCTGTGGACAACGTCTTTTCCAATCTAGTCCATCAAGACTACTAATACTGGATCGTGGTAGTCTACACAACATTAATTGAGGTGAAGTGAGACGAATCACGGTCACTAGTATCATCAATCTTAATGACGTAAATTGTGAACATGGTCGTGTGGTATGAAGGTTACACTCAAGTGTGATTGAAAGTGCCTACCTTCAAGAGGTCCTAGGAGCTTTCTTAAGATGTCTCCAATGAGACAATACTGAAATTCTACTATTCTCAAAATATATTGTGCATACCAAATGAGAGAAATTGTATAAAACAAAAGATGGAATCATCAAAGTATATGAGATCTCCACGAGTGTCTGAACAAAATAGATCTATACTGAATCTGAAAACTCCCATTAACTGAATGTATCTACGAGGTCATGACTCCCATAGACACTACATACTCCTGAAATGGCGCCACAGGAAGCCCTTTAGTGAGAGATCAGTTATGATCTCTTTAGTACCGATAAAGCTTAATAGACACTTGCTGATCCCGCACTCTATCATTTACAATATGATACTTTATGTCGATATGCCTCGACCTTGATGAGTGCTCGCTGTTGTACGAAAAATGTATCACAACTGAACTGTCACAAAAATATTTTCATAGGTTTTGGGATATGCTCCAAGACCCATAAACCAATGAGAAAAACACTGTAGCCACATCGCCTGATTTGTAGCTTCGTGACATGCGAAAAATTCTGCCTTTATAGTGGATGAAGGTGTGGTTGATCGTTTTACACTTTTCCAAGACACAGTTCCTCCACTCATAAGAAAGAAATGTAACTGGACGTGGATTTTCTTGTGTCGACGCAGCCAGCATAATCTGCGTCTAAATAATCGACCAAATCCAAATGGTCGGCTTTCTGTAGGTGAGTTTAAAGTCTTTCGTCCATTGCAGGTAGCGCAACGCTTTCTGCAGTTACTTGCCCAATATTCCAAACCATAAAAGTAATATCCGGGCGCGTACAGAACTGAGCATACATTATACTCCCACTGCTGACGCGTACGGAATTTACTTTATGCGATCCTTTTCTAAATCATTCTTGAGGTACTGAAAAAACTTCTGAACTTGTCACCTTTAGTTATAGGTCATCAAGCATGAAAACAACTTTGCATGCCAAATCGCTCGAGTATCCTACCAATGTAGGATCTCTGTGACAAATCAAGCAGTCCTCGAGATCTATTCCTATGAATCTCGATACCTATGATAAAGAAAGTATCACAAAAGGAATAATCTAATTTCTCATTTATTAGGTTCATGGATCTGTAGTGAAAGTAGACGTTTATAAAAGTGATAAATTATTTGTGTCCACTCCATGAGACTATAGGAAATGGACCACAAATATCTGTATATATTACTTCTAGTAGTCCTATATTTCTGATTGGTTCATTTTTCCTGATTCTAGTCTGTTTTCCCCTTAATGCAATCTGTACAATCTTTAAAATAAGAGAAATCCAAGGATTGAAGTATTCCATCCCGCACAAGCCTTTCCATTATCTCACAAGAGATATGGCCTAATTGCCTATGTCATAAAATGGAGAAAACTTCATTCCTCTTTATTCTCTTTATTCCTGCTCTATTATGTTGCAGGTTTATGTTTAGAACATTTGCGGTATGTAGGTTCAACTGATATAGCTCATTCACAAAAAATTATGGCCAACTAAATTCAAACCAAAGTAAATATTAAAACTTTCATTCTTAAATTTAAAAGTGCTTCCACGTTTAACTGAAAAAAGAAATTAAAAAATTAAATTTCGCCTTATAAAAGGCACATAAAAATATCTACTAGGTCTAATAATGGCCATTTGTAATCTAAGTCTGTAGACTCCTACTGCTGCAACGTTCACTTTTACGCCTATTGCCAACGTACATTATTGCTCCGTGTCAGTTGACATTCGGCTCTGTAGTATATCCTGCATGGAAGTACATATGTGAATAGAAGTGCTATAGCCTATCCATCAGGAATCTGTAGATACTTCAGTTAGATTGCTTTCAAAACAAACAAGATCATGATGATTACCTTTCTTTATCAACCATGCTTTAAAGCCTTCGCAATCCTTTTTCTGATATCCTAGCTTATTGCAGAAGAAGCATCCATCATCAGGACCCCGTCTTTTCTTCTTTGCTTTGCCTTTAGATTGTGGCTGATTGCCACCTGTAGGATCCGAAGAACCTTTTTCTGAATTCTGCTTCATTTTTTTATTCTTCCATTTTCTCCCTTGTCCTGGGGTTACGAAATTTACATTATGTACGATGCCTTGCTTAGCCAACCTTTCCTCCTCTTGGACACACTGAGAAATTAGTTCGTCCAACGTTCCTTTGTCCTTAATAGTATTGAAATTCACCTGGAACGTACTGTATTGAGGAGATAGGGAAATCATGATCAGATAGACAAGCTGATCATCGTCAAATTTCAGTTCTAAGTTGCGTATCTTAGATACTACTTGGATCTGTTCTATAATGAATTCCCTTATGTTTCATTTACCGTTATAGGTTGCACGGATCAGTTTGCTGAGTAATGAACATAGTTCAGCCTTTTTTGATTTCGTGAAGCGCTTGCCTATCTCGGTCAGGAAGTCTTTGGCCTTATCTGTATTAGGCATGGCACCCTTCATGACCTCCGAAATCGCGTACTTCATGATTTTGAGGCACATTATATTGGACTCTATCCAGGCCTTATAGTGAGCTTTTTCCTCTTCTTTGCTTTTAGATGAAGGCTTAGGAGGTTCTAGCTCTCTCAGGGCAATGTCCAACTTCATATACCCCAGGACAATCTCAATGGACTCCTTCCATGTGTTGTAGTTGGTGCCGGTCAGAAGGGGGACTGTATTATAGCTATTTGGAATGTTAACTGAAAAATAAACTCACATTAGACTTTATATTATGAAGTTTCAGGTGAATAAACATTCAATTGATTGAGGGCCTTCAATTGAATTATCCAGGATGAATGTGGGCCTAAATAATCAATCCTGCGCGAGAATCGGCCACATCATCATGACTCCACCTGTGGGTGGAAGTCATAACATGCAGATGGTTCTCCTGAACTGGAATCTAACGGTGATCGTCTGTATTTTCGTCATCGTCTGCATGTGTTCATATCCTTACTAAAGTGATGATCGTTTGTGTTTTCGTCACCGTCTGCATTGGACGTGAACGTAACTGTATGCAACCTTTTAACTTAATCCCAACATTAGAAGTCTGAATTCGTGCAAATCTTCACTGATAGTGGTCACTGTGGTGGCAAACATTACCAGATCCAACTCCATAATTTTCGACTTAGGACTGCAATTATGTTTTCATATCCCTACTAAAATGGTGAACGTCTGTGTTTTCGTCACCATCTGCATGGGAAACAAACGCAACTGTATGCAATCCTTTACTTAAACTCAATATTACAAGTCTAGAATTGTGAAAATCTTCACTAATTGAGGTCACTGTGGTGGCTAACACAATCAGATCAAATCTCACAAAATTTAGACTTAGGATTGCGATATAATCCTGCCCTCAACGGATCAATCCAAAAATAGTCCGATTTGGCTTTATTAGTAGTTGGCATTGATCATTGAAAGATGGTGAAACTGAAAAGAAACTAACACTTAAGTTTCATTCACCAATTTCCTTTTAAACCAACGGATTAAGTCAACTCTAGAGTATGGGTAATTGGCCCACAACTAGGCCGAATCAAGACTCTATATGATCTGAACATCACAATGAGCATTCCAAGTCTGACAATTAACATTCACAGGATGGATGGTCCAAATAGAACATTTATCGTAATTTAGGTGGACAATCAGATTCTTACATCAAAAAATCCATAAGATGGACGGTTCAAATATGATACTTAAGGTCCACATGATGAAAAAATCCAAATGCTAAATCATTCATCTAGTAAATGAACCAGACTGTACACTCATTTTAAACTAAATAGATAGTCCATATCTAAGATAGCAGAGTAAAAAAAATATGCCTAAAGGAGAAGGCTTAGCAAAAACATACTAAAATCTGGCCCATATATTTGGTTAAAGCATGCTAAAATTAGGCCCACAAATCTGGCCCAAAATATACTAAAATCTGGCCCATAAATTTGGCCAAAGCATGCTAAAATCAGGCCCAAAACATACTAAAATCTGGCCCATAAATTTGGCCAAAGCATGCTAAAATCAGGCCCACAAATCAGGCCCATAAATTTGCCCAAAGCATGCTAAAATCAGGCCCATAGATCTGGCCCAAAATATATTAAAATCAAGCCCATAGATATGGCCCAAAACATGTTAAAATTAGGCCCATAAATCTGGCCCAAAATATATCTTAAATTGGACTCACGTCCTTAAGCAAGTGGCCCTTCAGGTTCTTAAATGGGTGTGGGCACAGACTGATGTTACACACCATATGGCCCCTTTGACGATCGTCATTGGGCCTAAAAACTAAGCAAAACAAATGTTGGACCAAGTCCAGTTGCTAGACCCAAAAGCCGAGCCCACTCACTGCCTTATTATGTCCAGACCACCCTTTTTTTTTTTTTTTTTTTTAAATTAGGTCCTGTGTACAAAATGGTTTCTTGGGGGGGGGGGGGGGGGGGGGGGGGGGGGGGGGGCAGCAATAGGCTGGAATCTATGGCTGGCAGTCGATCCAGTGACCAATCCCTCATGGTAACAATGACTGCCAATACCTATTGCTGAAAACAACCACCATACATGCTTTTCCCTAGGCCTCGACATCGGATTTCATGAGGGGATGACGGCCATCACCACCACCCAAATCAGATGCCGCACAACACCCCTGAGCACGCCCTTCTTGGTTCTACCTCCTCTGCATTCGAAGATGAGTTTGTCGCCACCATTGATGGCTAATTGGCAATAATGGCGACCTGTACCGCTGCCGTTAGGGATACCATAAACGGAGGAGAGAAAGAGAAGAAGCGTCTGTTGCTAACGTCAGACGGGAGGTGGGTATGAGCTGATGTTGTTTTTTTCTTCTTCTTCTTCTTCTTCTTCTTCTTCTTCTTCTTCTTCTTCTTTTTTGTATGGGGTTTCTCTTAATTCCTCTTTCAATAGATACAATGGGCCACATCTATGGGGCTTCAACCCCTACTGATTTTGCTATAAAATCCTTATACCAGGTACAAGTTCTAGCGACAATAGTGGTCTACGTTGTTGTTGTTGCTAGATGCATTAGCATAAGCAAAATTGAACCCTAATGGTCCAAATCCAAATCTGATGATAAAAAAATAGAACGCACAAATTCGGCCTTGGTCCAGGAACAGATTTAACAATCCGTATTGATCCACCATAAGCGATGCACATTCGGCTCTGATACCAACTGTAAAATTCTCTATATTGCGGAATACATAGGACCTTGCTGTGCATTAGAGATATGGAGATCAGATAACTAGAATAAAGACTTACATGTTTGGTGAGCCATCTCCTGTCTGAAATCTAGATCTTCCTCTCCTGGGATTGCTGTTGAGAAAACTTTTGATGAGGGTTGTTTTCAGTGTAATCCCGGATTGGGGACCCAGCACCCTTTAAATAGGCTTTGTAGTGGGTGTGGCAGTGTTTGAAACCCACCAAAACACTGCCACCCTTGCTCCACACGAATTTGGCTAACAGGAATCTATGTTCAACTATAATGCTGCCACAAGCAGTGTAGACGCGCAACCCCTCTTAATTCTGTAGATCACGACTGTAGTGGGGTCCACTGATCAGTCCACATATGAATCTGCATCTGTATTCAATTCTGGACCATTGATTAGTCAGCCTACTATATAGAAAACTTACAGGCTGGGCTTAGGGGCAGCAATGGTTGCGGTTTCAAGTTGGGTTAGCCCAAACTTGACTTGTGATCCATTACCGTGGGGTAGGCCTAAGCCTTACCCAACCCACACAACCACACTCAAGTTTAAGAATGGAAAATAAGGCTAAAGTTATGCCTAACCCTGACTAATTAATTAGTCTTCTGATGAGTCTTCTGGTGTGACTCATCTGAGTGGACTCGGATCCGGATACACCCAATTTGGTTTGGAACCATGAGTCGCCCTGAATTTGGTTTGATAGCACAAGTCATGACCCCTGACTAGGGCGATCCTGACTTGACTTAGGATTCGTCTTGCTGACTACGTACATATGAATGCAAAGGAGTGTAAGAGGGGAATAACAGGCATGAAAAAGGAGCAGGTAAATTCAAACTATTCACTAATGCAGTGAGAATTCAATAGAGATTTTTGAGTTCCACAAATACAAGTTATTTATGTTGAAAATTTCATTCAGTATACCATAGAATCTGTATGATCTCAATACAAAACAACATAGCTTTTATTCCATACCATAAGCATGTATCAAATACGTATGAAAAATAACATCTTAAAACGAAAATATATCAGAAATGATACTGAAAAGACCATTATCTTGCATTCAAGGAGTGAAGTTGATGTTGTACACTGGCTGTTTGTTTGGGTGGTGGAGCCCAAAATTTCGTTCAATGCCTGGTGGCTGCTTCTGATTCTCATTGAACATGGCGAATAGGTATGTCTCAATGGGTTTCCCAGGCCTCTTCGGTGTCCCACGGCCTACATGTCGGATCAGGTTCGCATTATATGTCTGTGCATTGTCTATCGTCGCCGCAAACCCACCTGCTGATGGCCAGCCACTCTCTGATATCACAATCTCCATGTTAGTCCCCACTACCCTCTCCACAGCCGAGTAGAGTGCATCCACCATTGCATCAAACAGGTTTTGGTATTGAAGTGATCCATCCTGCACAACAACTGTCGGCGACGTGAATAGTGCATAGGGTAGAGAGATGTCTGTTGGGTTGCCGGCGTAGCCGAAGTAGGTGTAGACATTGGCTAGGAGTGGGGCTTGCCGGCTGTTTATGAAGTGGACGATGGAATTCAAGTGCTGGGCTGCCTCTGTTGAGAATGAACCTTGGGATGGAGGGAAGGAGTTTCCTAAGACAACCATGTGGATCGCTGTGGAGATCTTGATCTGATTGAGGCCAGCCCGAACTAGCTCATTGTCCATGTTTTGCAAGGCGTTGAGTATGTACTGGGCATTTGGACCAGGTATCACCTCATTGCCGACGGCAATGTACTTGAATCTAACGGCAGGCCAATATGGTCGGATATGTCTATCAACCCATGTATGAGCGTAGGAAGGGTTGGTCCCCATCTCCCGGAGTTCTTCATTTGGGACGCCGACGATGACTTCGATGTTGGACCCACGGAGGGCCTCGAGAGCAGCTTGATTTGGATCATAGATTCTCATCCGTTGGATGTTCTGGGATTTGTAAAGATCAACGACTTCCCGTGCTGTAGGTAAGTTGTCGCCCAGCATTCCATAACAAATACCAATGGATTGTGCTCCTGTATTATGTTAAGATTCACTAATGAGATTTTAATCAACCAAGAAAGAAAGCCTAAGAATTCAAACACTTTGAAACCAGTATCTTGATCAATATGTTCCCTATTCTATGGCCCATCTTAATTAGTTTTGGGTTAGCCTAATGTTTAAGTTCTTTGGGTTTTCTGAAGTGATACATCTTATGAACGGGTCGGATTACTTGAAAATAGAATTGGGGCCATGCCTGCTTAGTACCATCATAAGCTTACGGTAGTACTAGTTCCGAGGTAAACAAAAAAAACGAGAGTGAGGATCGTCTGTGTTGAAAACACAGAAAAATTCAGTGCCGTCTATTCTCATAATCAATAACGTCAGCTAAAAAAACCTGCCGATTTTCTCTCTCATGTATGGATTGCGTGCTACACAACCCACTTTTACAGTGTGTAATTTCCCTGGGCCTCATCCTAATTTACCTGTTAGATCAGAACCGTCCATCAATTTTTTCAGATTATTCTAAAGCATAAGATAGAAAATGAAGCACATCCAAAGCTCAAGTGTACCACACAACAGAAAGCATGGGATTGAAGGAAACGTTGAAACCTTCCTACGGTCCACTTTGAGGTTTATTTGCCATCTAACCCCTTCATAACGTCACTTAGAACTTGATTCAGGGAAAACACAAACATCAGGTTGATCAGAGCTGTCTATTGTAATAAGAAGTTTTCAATGGTTGGTGTTCATTTCCCACTCTTTCCCGTTGTGTGGCCCACTTGAGCCTTGGATCTGATTTATTTTCAGCCTCCTGACTAAAAGGTATGAAACAAAATGATTGGACTGTGTGGATCTAATACATACATCATGATGGACACCACAGAAGTTCCACCTTTCAGCTGTTCCGGTAGAGCGGAATTTCTTTAGGTGGGAAATTTACGCGGCCCATGATGACTTATTTCTTAGATCCACACCGTCCATATAATTTTTCAGATCTTTCCAGTATATAAACCTAAAAACAAGTTAGATTCAAAGCTCAACTGAAACACACCACAGGAAACAGTGGAATTGATGCTACCGTTGAAAACTTCTTAGGACCCAGACGGCTCTGATCAAGCAGATATTTGTGTTGTACCTTCATCCAGGTATGGGTGGACTTTCTTTTGGTGTGGTCCACTTGAGATTTGGATGTACCTTATTTTTGGAACCATGCTCTAAATCTATTTGGAAAAATTGATAGATCGGTGTGGATGTAAGACAAAGGTTATGGTGAAGGGGGGTGAAGTTCCATACGTTAAAAGATGTGCTATGTCGCACGCAATGCATCTGAAGAGACAAATACGGGATATTTTGTGAGATGGAGATAACGGAAATGACGTGGCCGAACGAGAAGCGACCGCACTGGAATTTCTTGTGCTTTCAACACAGACGATCTGCACTCAAAAAACAATATATATATATATATATATATATATATATATATATATATAGAGAGAGAGAGAGAGAGAGAGAGAGAGAGAGATGCTTACCTAGGCACAAGTTCTCACGAGGTCTTGTGAGAACTTTTTCGGGGCTCATCACACGTCCACGTGATGCGCATGCCAAAAAATTCCCTTGGGCCAAGTTTTAACCTGATCCAAAACTTTGGTGGGCCATAACAGAGAGAGAGAGAGAGGGAGAGAGGGAGGGGTAAATCAAGGGAGGAAAATGTTTCCTTTTCTCCATGGCCCACCAAAGTTCTGAACCAAGTTGAAAGTTAAGCCATAGGAGATTTTTGGGGTGTTGCATCACATGGAATGTGTAATGAGCTCTAAAAAACTGCTCTCGTGAGAATTGGTGCGCATGTGATCATTCCTCTCTCTCTCTCTCTCTCTCTCTCTCTCTATGTAGAGAAAACATATGCTCCTATGTAGAGAAAACATATGATAGGCTATTCAAGGAGGTCATGTCGCGGTTGATGAAAGGAATAGAAGTCATATGACATGGCTTCAATTGGGATTGAGTAGTAAAGCAGTACACGAGTGAAGTTGGTTGGCTCGCTCGACTCGGTTCGAACCAGCTCGATTTGGCTTGCTCGACTTGGTTCGAAGCAGCTTGATTTGGCTTGGTTCGAACACTAGGTTTAAATTGAGTTGAGCCACCTTTTTTTTAGCTCGAAGATTTTGAAGCTGAGTTTGAGCTGACCCTGGCTTGATTTGGCTCAACTCGAAGCTCGGTTTGTGTTGACTCAGTTTGAGTTTAACTCGACTCAGCTAGTTGGAAAGGAAGGTTGTTTAGTCCCACATCGGAAGAGAGCAAAGGAATAAAGTGAAAATTTGTCTATAAAAACAACAGTCAAGGGTGTCAATGGATTTGGGTTGTCTTCAGGGCCCGATTTTAAGCTGTTTTAGGTTGGGCTTTTGGTTTAGGCCTATTCAAAATTTGGTTTTTTCCAGGCTCAAACTCGACTTAAACTAGCTCGAACTCGACTTGAAAGTCGACTGAACCAAGCTGAGCATGCCATTCTAGCTCGATGGCTGAGCTCGAGCCAAGGTTGTTTGCTGGTCGAGCCGAGCTAAGCTTAGCCCCGCTCGATTTGGTTCAGCTTGGTGTACAACTCTATTGAGTAGTACCTCGAGTCATGACGATTCAGCCCTAACTCAAGTGAGTCATTGAACCATGAAGGATCTGGAATTTAGAGGCTTCGAAATCAGTAGTACACAATTTTAATGAGGAGAGTGACATGGGCAAGGTTTAATGATTTAAGTTAAAATTGATTGTTAAAAAGTTCTTAGAAGGATTGTGTTATGATATAATTTCTATCATTTAATTAGAAGGATAAGGCCAATGTCGTGAATATTTCTTAAAATGAGATTTTGGTGAATGAAATAGAGATGTGCCTCATAGATCATCGTGTGGCGCCTAAACAAAGTGATTGGTTTAAATCAAAGCAACCTACCTCCTCTGCTTAGCTAGGACATTTTCAGGTTGTCCCACTAAATTGCGTGGTTGATGTAAAGAGGATTGTTGAGGAATACATGGTATGGATCGACCACAGCAAGGAGAGAAAGAAGGATTTGAAGATCAGAAAAGAGACCAGTCGACAAGTCTGTCGACCAATCCCATACCTTAGGCGACCGGTCGCATTACACCCTGCGACCAACTAAACTTCGGCTTAATCCAGCCTTGCACGCTGGACTATTTTGGACCTCATGCAACCGATCGCCCAAGTTCAACAACCGATTGTAGCTCAACAGGGACCAGTCACCAGAGGTAAGCAATTGATCGTCGAGTTCCGCAGTTTTGCGCACGATTTTATAGTTTTTTCCGTTCTCGATTTAGGTTTCTTTCTAATATTAGTTTTAGGGTTTCTCTCAAGCTTAGGAACATTTAAACTCTTTTTAATTTGTGTTTAAGGATTGTTATTCATATTTTATTCAATAAAAGCTTTGCCTTCTCTTCTTTTTGTGGATTCAAGATCTTGTCCTTGTGGATTCAAGAAAGTTTAGTTGAGGATTTCTGGAGGCTCCGTGGGTTCAAAATAGGTATCGATGAGAGAGACGGTGATCGATCTCATCACGTCTACACCTGCGTAAGTGGATCTACATATTTGATAATTGCATGGTGACCTACAAATAGGTCATACATGCATATTCCACATGTAAAGTGGACTACGTTGTGGGCCTCACAAGGATGCGTATGTTTGATCCATGTTGTCCATCCTTCGTGGATCGTTATTTCATGACACAAGCCAAAACAATAAAGAAGATCCAAATCTCAGGTGGATCCATAACAGAAAAACAGTGGTAATTGAATGCCCATCATTAAAAACTGTAAGGGGCCACCGTAATGTTTATTTGCCATCAAACCTATTGATTAGGTCAGGCAAACCAGAATCAGGGTAAAACTCAAATATAAGCATGATCCTCTTCTTAAATAAACAATCAAATATCAAATATTGTCAAGTGGCCAGACAAAAACGGTTGGTTTAATTAAATGGCATCTACCACCTCTTCGTATTCCGGACATTTTTGGGTTGTACCCCCAAATATATCGTAGCTGTACCTGTTTGATAATTGCATGGAGCCCTGCCCATCAAAATGGTGTGTGAAATCTGATCATTCCATCAGGTGGGCAACATTGGCTTATATCATGTGCCCAAAAGAAGTTCATTTCACAGCTCAAGTAAGCCATCTCATATGGAACATATCCTAGAAAAAGTAGCGCAGCAGAGGGATAAAATTACCTGATTTTTTAGGCTTAGTATTTAAGCATTATTTACTATCAGCTAAAAGGTCAAATCCATAGTGTGCTATAAAGGCCCTTACATAAAGATAATAATGGTTACCATTACAGGATAACGGCCACAGAAAAATGACCTGTAACGGCCGTCAGCCCCTCATAAAGATAATAACAATCCTGTAAGGATACAGGTCTTTTCGAGTTATTTTTCAATAAAAAAAAGTGACGAGAAATGTTGTTATGAAGACTAATAGCCATTATAGCCCGTATCGTAAATGTAACAATTGTGGCCGTTACAACCAGCATTACTGTTACTGAATACCTTGGTCATATATTTCTCGCACATACATTTGATATTATCACATGTATTACCATGTGTCTGTGTGTGAGTAGGTTTTCATTAACTGGCTTTTTATGGGGCCAATGATCAAAAGGTCATTAGCTCCCAGTCTTGATGATTTTCAAGGCAACTGCAACTGCCACCAACTATGTATCTCATCATATGATCAATGGTGTAGATCACTGAACCATCGCCCACCAAATAAAGAGTCATGTGCATTAACAAACTAATTGTACCATTTTTTAGGACCATAGAGTTCCTCGGGTTTAATTTAGACCCAGGCCAATGCAACTTATGCACATGCAGTGTGTGAATAAACTTGTTGGAGGATGTGACTGAGAGTGAGAGAGAGATGTGCATGTGGGGTGAGAGAGAGGAGAAGAGAGGGGTGCAAGTGGGGAGAAGATTCGGTCTGGACACTGAGTTCCGTTAGGCCATGATGTGGTGGCATTTCATTGGCCCGATAAACACAGTCCATAGTACTCAACCTGACAACCTTTTGAAATTTTGGTGGTGCTTCTCTGAAATGCATCTGGTGGGCAATGAAATGATGCCATGTCATGGCTTGTGGGAACTTGGTATTACCCTATCTTGACTGAATCCACTCCCCGCATGTGGGTTGAGAGAGAGAGAGAGAGAGAGAGAGAGAGAGAGAGAGGTGCATGTGTTGAGAGAGACTTGCATGTGCATGTGGGTTGAGAGAGAGAGAGAGAGAGAGAGAGAGAGAGAGAGGTGAATGTGTGTTGAGAGAGACTTGCATGTGCATGTGGGTTGAGAGAGAGAGAGAGAGAGAGAGAGAGAGAGAGAGAGAGGTGAATGTGTGTTGAGAGAGACTTGCATGTGCATGTGGATTGAGAGAGAGAGAGAGAGAGGTGAATGTGTGTTGAGAGAGACTTGCATGTGCATGTGGATTGAGAGAGAGAGAGACCTGATCTTTCAAAGCTCCCCATCAGTGCCCCAATAAGAAGCATTGTAGCAAGCTTGGAAAGGCAGCCAGTTTCAGTGAAGGCAGCCATTGTGTTGTCTGATGCCTTTCATCCATCGTAGATGGCCCCTTATATAGATGGACGGTCCCAGTCATCAAACAAGTGCGTGAACCCAACTTCATCTTACCCAGTCAATCACGCCATGGTCCAAGTCAATAGGTCCCAGCCCAGTCAAAAGTTGGGTTTGGTTCGCCCACCCTCAGTACACACCAATATTGGTTGGTTTGTTTTTGGATCTTTACCACAAAACTCCTAAAATTTTTAATTTTACAAAACCATGCTTCTCTGCAAAATCTACTAAAAATTTTAATTTTACAAAACCATGCTTGTCCTGCTGAGACTATCAGAAACATAGAGCTGTATACAAGCCAAGCTAGCTCGGTTAGCTTGCTTGACTCAGCTCGAACCAGTTAATTCGGCTTGAGTTGACGTTTGGGGTCAAATTAAGCCGGGCCATTTTTTCAAACTCAAAATGATTTTCAAGCCGAGCTCAAGCTAACCCAAGCTCAATTAGGCTCAGCTCGATCAAAGCTTGATTCAGCTTGACTCGGCTGACTCAGTTGGAAAAATATGTTTTCTATTCCCACATCGAAAGTGAGCAAGGAAATGGAAAGTGAAACTCTCTATAGAAGTAAGGGGGGGATGAAAATGGGCTTTGGGCTGCCCTTGGGCCTGATTTTTAATAGTTTTAGGCTGGGCATTGGGCTGGGCCGGGCCTATTTAATTTAATTTTTTTTAGGCTCGAACTCAATTTGAATTGGGCTTGAACTCGGCTCGAAAGCTCGGCTCGACATCTCAAACCTGTCAGTCCGACTCAAAGGCCGAGCCAAGCTGAACACGAGCCAAGGTAGTCATTGTGTCCAATCCAATAATTAGGCCGACTCCTGCGGACTTTGCCTACTTGGAGCCTTTTTATTGGTCCACGTACTCACTTGATAAATAGATTGATCTGATTTTTTATCGGAATACAATCATCATAGTGGGGTGACTGTGGAACGGGCTGGATGTTAGACAGGCACTGCGTGGTGGCCCGAGCACTCCCTTTGGCCACGATTTGTGAAGTCGTAAATCTTGAAGTCTTGAGAAATGTTGTAAGAGTTATCTGTGCTGTTTATCAAGTGGACCACACTTTTCATACGAGGTAAGGCCAGTCCAGAAGCGGATTGCTTACTGAGTAAGTAACTCTGTGGGGTCTACTGTGATATATGTATTTCATCCCCTCCGTTCATCCATTTTAACAGATAATTTTATGGCTTAGACAAAAAAACGAAGCATATAAAAATCTTAAGTGAACCACACTGAAACGATGTTAATTAAATCTGTACCATGCTTGTGTGATCTTGTGAACAGGGTGGATGACAAATAAACATCACTGTGGGCCCTAGAAAGTTTCAACGGTGGAAATAATTATACCCACTGTTTCGTGTGGTATGTCCACCTGAGTTTTGGATATGCTTCAATTTTGGTTTCAACCCTTCGAAATGATCTGAAAAAGCAGACGGACAGGGTAGATAAACTACATACATTTACCGTGGGCCCAACTGAGTTTACTCGTACTAATTAATTAACTAAGGTCGCAATCGGATTTCGGCCAGTCCGGTCGTCAACATAGGACCTAACCGTGAACGCAAATTAGGTGTTAACCTAACCGTGTGGGGCTCCCATTAATGTATTTTTATATATCTACGCTGTCTATCTGTTTTTCCATGTCACTTTAGGATGTGATTCAAAACCCTAAGAAGATCCAAATCCAAGGTAGACCATACCACTAGAAAAAGTGATGAATAACCATTAAAAACGTTTTGTAGGCCACAAAAGTTTTGGATCAATCTGATCTTTATATTTTCCCTTCATCAAGACCTTATTGACATTATCAAGAGCTTGGATTGCAAATAAAAATTACCAAAACTTTAGGATGGGCTCTTTGGAATTTTTAATGGTGGGGCACTCAAGCAAACTGTTTTTAGTAGTATGGTCCACTTGAGATTTGGATCCTCATAATTTTTTAAAAATCATCCTAAAATGGGCTGTAGAAACGGATGGACGGAGTGGATATACAAAATATCATCCATGTGGGTCATACGATAGGGGTAACACCCACTAAGCTGTTCCCGGGGTGGAGCCGTACCTCATCAGAAAATCTGCTGTAGGAGGTTGATTCCGTACATGTGGGGCCATGTTTTGGTCATGTCCCAAGAAAGTTTCATTGGTGGGCGTCCACACAGCCACTTTTTCGTATATGAGGCCCACTTGAATTTTGGATCGTCTGATTTCCAGCTCGCGTCCTAACACACGTAGTCGACGCTGACGGTCAGGATGGAGGTCATGGAGACGTCATGGTGGCCCCCACAAAGCTTTTTGTTGCTCAGGCTCAACTGGGGAAGCGGGTTGCGTGGTGTGACACACACCATCCACCTTGGTGATCCGTTGACGTGGCAAAGTTCTATGAGCCCCACCATGATGTATTTTTTATATCCACACCGTCCATCCATTTTGCGAAGATTATTTTAGGGCATGAGTAAAAAATGAGGCAGATCCAAAGTTCAAGTGGATGGAAAACTTTTTGGGGGCCACTAAAGTTTTAGATCAAGCAGCTGGTATCTGTGTTTTCCTACACCCAACTCTGTGTGACCTCATGAACATGTTGGATGGCAAATAAGCATTATGGTGGGGCTGTAGGAAGGGTTTCAACGGAGAACTCTTTTATGTGGAGTGGACCACTTGAGCTTTGGATCTGCCTAATTTTTGGTTCATGTCCTGAAAGGATCTCGCATTGGGGCCACACAAAGCGTGATGACCTCAACACGCATTGCTTTATTTTTAGGCTTTTACGGCAAATTCTCTCAAAATTTCTAATTTCACAAAACCATGCACCTCGCCGGTACGTCGTTGCCGACACGATAAGAAATTTGCCTTTTCATGTGAAATTATCAAAATGACCTTATCGAAGTATTTTGTTAAGAAGTGAAGAAATCAACATTGAGGTCCACCTAATCCAACCCATCAAACAGCTTCACCCCACCATGATGCTCACTTAGTTTGATCCAGTAACTAGGCTGACCACTTATGAATTTGGATGTTTTTGGGTGGTTGGGTGGTCTATTTTTGTTTTGTACTGTGTGGTCCAGTTAATAATTGGATCGATTTGATTTTTTGTCCATATATAATCACCATAGTGGGGTGACTTTTGGACGGTTGGATGTCGGAAATATACTGCCTGATGGCCCGACCACTTCATCTGGCCACTTCTTAGGAAAAGAAAAAGGATATAAAGGTATTTTAGTTATTTCGACCACCAACAAGCAAATTGCTCGTTTGGTAAAGTCGTAAATCTTGCAGTCTTTAGACATTTTGTGCGTGTGATCTGGGCCGTTTACCAGGTGGACCCCATTTTTCTTAGGAAGTAAGGCCAATCCTGTCGTCAACATACGTAATCATCCACCTTCTCGTTTGATGACGCTGGTTTGATGACGTCGGTGTCCATTTTGTGGCGTGCCGTGGACCTTCAAACCAATGACCAGGATCTTGCACGGTGCACATGTGTCACAGTTTGGAATACATGGGTTCGACCTGTTGAAGTCCCTTGATATATATGCATTAGTACACCATCCTCTAAAAGATCAAGCTTTTAGAGAAAGTGGTGATTTGACGTAGTATCATCAGAGCGAAAGATCCGCGTTCAAATTCTGAAAGTAGCAAATATGCCACTAGTAATATATTCTCAAGGGCCGTTTATGGTGTGAGTTGTGATTATTCATCCACCCGGCATGTGCATAGGAGTCCTCTAATAGCTCGAGCTTTTAGAGAAAGTGCTCGAAAGCTCGGCTAGGATTAGTTCAAATATAGAAGTTCAAACCAAACATAGCCTCAGAGTCGAGCTCATTTAAAAAAACAAACCAAGCTCAAACCAGGGCAGAACCAGCTCGGCTCGGCTCAAAGCTCGATTTGATTCAGCTTGGTATGATTCTTTGGAAAAGGCTTTTACATGCTTCTTCTTCCTCTCTCTTTTTTTTTTTTTTTTTTTAATTTTTTTATTTTAAGGTTAGTCATGCAACCTGTTAGCTGGGCAACACACCCACTTGGTTAGTCACATGATGCACCCACTCACTAGTGGGGTTAGTATGTCTCCTTAGCACTCGAACCTGAGACCTGCTGTTGAATCGCTTGGGCGTCTTCTAGGCCTCCAATTGGGCTAGCAAGCGAGACATGGCTTTTACATGTCTATTTTAAAGTTGCACTCATCCTCTTAAGGATGTTAAATTTATCATGTTATAAGATACTTTTGTATTTATCTATTTTTGTTATTTTTAATTTTTTTTAATTCTTTTCTATTTAAACAAATAAATAAACAAAAGAGCCGCCACTTGTTCAAACTCAACCTAGTAGGTTCAAAATTTTTGACTAAATCAATCTCGGCCGGAGCCAAATTTTTCTAGAGCAAATCAAACTTGAGCCACATGGGTTGGCCCAAAACCCAAACGGAGCCTATCCATAAATTGAGGTGGCACAAAAACAAGCCAAACTAAACTAGGGCTAACTCAGCCCCTCCGGATCGTTGACCACCTCTAATCTGATCCCACATAGGGACTTTTGACGTGGGAGGACTACTAAATTGTCCCGCTCATCAGAAAATCTGCTGTAGGAGGGTGATTCCATACACGTGGGGCCATGTCTTGATCATCCAAACCGTTGACATGCTAAAATGTAGATAGGGGTCGTTTGAAAGTCTTTGAGATAAGATCCTGACCCTTTGATCAAAGCCTTACAAGAACATGGTCAAGTGAACCATCCATATTCAAAGGAAAAATATATCAGTGATCAAAGGGCTAGAAGCTTCCGATCTGAGGAAATATTGGGGTATAACGAATCCATTGTGAGGCCCATCATGCAAACATGTTGGATCATCAAGATCATGTCCTCACATGCATGGCATCCTGTGTGTCAGTGAACGATAGATTTCTTATCAGGAAGACCCTACAATCCTGCTTGGCGTAAGACCATTGACTTGATCTTGATAAACTTTACCATTGGAAGCAAAAATATCCTTAAAAAAGAAAACCTTTTAAAAGATACCCTTAACAGAATAAATTTAGAAAACCATTTAGAGCATTTTCCAACCAAAATAGCAAATCTCCAATAACTTGTTATAAATGTGGAAAAGTAGGACATTATAAAAACAAATGCTCTTTAAAAACTAAGATTTTTGAATTAAACATAGATGACAAACTAAAAATCAATTTATATAATATACTTAAAGAACACTCATCTGATTCCGAAATAGATCAAGAAGATCACTCACAAATTTCAGATTTTTTCGATAATGAGGTAGATATCTTAGACGACTCATCAGATAGCACAGATAGTAATAATAGCAACTCTATGAAATCAGATTTTAATTACTGTCAAGGATGTGATAATAAAGGAAAATGTAAATCTATTAATGTTTTAACCAAAGAAATTTATACACTTACAGATGAACAAAAACTACTTATAGAATTTGCTAATAAGTTAGATAATCCAAAATTAAAGAAACATTATTTAAAGCAATTACATGACTCCTTAAATAAACCTCCAAAGCAAACAATAGAATCATATAATATAAAAGAAATAATAGTACGGTTTGATGATCCTATAATCAGAATACCAACAGTAGAAGACTAAGAGTGTTGCTATTAATGGTATTGTATTACAATGGAGTGAAGGTAACTCTACCTCTGCCTGGGTTTGAGAAAACCACTGAAGGGGAACACCTAGATTAGTAATTAATTATAAACCTCTAAATAAAGTATTACAATGGATTAGATACCCTGTACCTAATAAAAAAGATTTACTAAACAGATTAGTTAACGCTTCTATTTACTCTAAGTTCGATATGAAATCAGGATTCTCTCCCTAATCTCTAGCCTTAGTTCAGCCTAGAGATTTTACTGTAGACCGTGAACCAGACTACAGTAGTCCATTAGTCATCATCGACCCTATCTCACAGAGGAGACACCCTCTATTCTCTGTATAAATTATTTGTGATCAATACTGTAGAGATCGATCTACTGTTCTAAGGTGGTGTGCCCAGTGGAACGTCTTTGAGGCAGGAAGCCATTGTGACGTCAGGGAGTTCGAAATTGAACAGTTTAGTCTTTCTACAGTAGCATGATGAATAATTTATTCAGGAGTAGTAGCAGCTCTTCTAGAAATAGTATCGACGATACTAATACTATTAATAGTCTGCATGAAACCTATACAGATCTTAGCCTAAACCCCAGTAATTGGAAATTACCAATAGTTAAAAAAGAAGAAGTTTATAAAAGAGAAGGTAAATTTGACTTTTCGTATGACTACCATGTAAAAACCATAGAAGACATAGTCAATTTAGATAAAGCACAAGCTGAGATAGAATTATTTACGGCAGAAGAATTACGTAGACATAAGAAAAAATACAAATTTTTACATATAAGATTAGTACAAATAGGAATCCAACCACTCTTCAGACAAGGTCTGAATGTTAGTACACTTCTCTGTTTGAGGGATGCTAGGCATACCTCATCATTCCAAAACACACTTCTAGGAGTCGTAGAAACCAGTTTAAACAAAGGACCAATCCACTTTGATTGTTATCCAAATTTCAAAGTAAACATAAATGATAAACATATATTACGTAGTTTAGTTTTAAACATACAAACACAGGGTATACAACTCTTAGAAGGTAGTGATAGCTTAGCCATAATATATAAAGTATGTTACAAAGTATTAAATACAACTCTCAACCCTCAAGCTCTAAAGGAGAGCCCTAGAGGTAAAACCATGTTAATACAGTCAGATATGCAAAATCTTCACACTATGATACCTAGAACAATAGAATGGGAAGATGTAACCTTACCCTCTACATGGAACTTAGATAATATACATACTCCACCTCCCGTAGAAAACAATGAAATTGAACAGATAGTAGAATCACCAGATGGTAGTATAATCCTCAACTTTACCCCACAAAGACAAGCTGTGATTAAGGTCAATAGCCCTAGAAACTCATTATCTTCACATTCGTTTAGAACAACAAATTCGCAGTTTAAACCATCTTCATCTAACCCTATAGATTCTATTATTACACAGTTACATGGAATTAAAACTAATACTCAAAATAATTTAGCACAACCCGTCTATGCTCAATCTCACCAACAACCTAGTTTTTCACCTACTTATTCACAAATGGCAGATAATTCTCTCCAAAATTTTATAAATATGTTATCTCATAATTTAGATATTGATAATGTATGTAAAATAGAACTAGATTATCTTAATATGAATAATTTAGCAAAACGAGAAAATTTCTGTAGATATTACACCCCTATTGTCCAAGAGACACTCCGCAAAGGTCATTTAATGTATTGCGACAAAGTAGAATACATTCCTTTTTTCGACTGGATAGATACTTATTATCCTATAAAACAACAAGTAAATATAGTTACAAAGCCGATAAATACCTGGACAACAGTAGATAACCGTAGAATACAAGCTACAAACCCACCTAACGAGAATCTAAAAATACAGGGACAGAACTCAACCATACAAGCCACACCTTTTAAAGTAGGGCTGAAAGTTGGGCGGGTTCAACCCGACCGACCTGTGACCGACCCGACATTGGGTTGGGCTTGGGCAAGAAGTATCGAACTCGATCTCGAGCTTGGGCTATGAAAACATCAACCCGATGAAGTTTGGGTCGGGCTTAGGTTGAGGTCTTGGGTTGCCCGACCCAACCCGAACCCGATCTATATACAAGTTACTTATACTTTTATTATACTTTAGTGAAGTAAACTTATAATGTTTACTTGTATTTTAACTTATTTGTTTAGGAAAAGTGAAGTTCTTTACATAAATAAGTACATATATAATTAATAAAGCCATAGGTACAAAAAATAAGGCGTGTATTGAAACATAATAGACTAATGTAATAACGAAAATATTAGCATGTATCGACCTGACCAACCCGATCAACCCAACCGAGCCCACTTGGGTTGGGCTTGGGTTGAGAATGCCCAACCCGAGGTTGGGTTGGGTTGGGTTAGAGTTGAGGTATAGGAACCTTGGGTTGGGTTAGGGTTCAGCACCAACCCGACCCAACCCGCCCGACTTTCAGCCCTATTTTAAAGCCCTTACAGAGACAGACCAAAATAGACTACACAAAGCTATTTTAGACCAAAATAATTATAGTAATTTATATCTCCAAAATATAGGTGAACAGTTAGGACGAATAGAAAATACTGTAACTCAAACTAGAACGATGTTGACAGACAATTATAGTATACTTCACAGTAGAGATAATCAGTTACCTTTCAAAGATAACATAGATACTGAACAATCAATGTTTAGACCACCTGAACTTTCTAGTGACATACATCTACACAGTAACAATACAGAAGAATTCCTCCAAGCTATTACAGACAAGTTAACAGAACTACAAACACAAGACAATCCTAGACAACAGAACCCTAGGCCATCCTTTAGTAATAACCCTCATGTAGCAGTAATAGAAAATGTTCCTAATACCATTAATACCAACACTCTTAGGCATAGACATCCCTACACTCCACTACCTGAAACTCGCAACTATTATCCTAGACCCTCAACCATAGACTTACAATTTGAAGAAAGAGGACAACATATACAAAGTAGTTATAGTGGTGACTCGATATATGAATGGAATATAGATGGACTAGCCGAATATCAGATATTAAATATGGCACACGAGATGGCCATGGTAGCAACCACCTACAAAACTCGAAATAACACTGACTTTCAAACTGCCCAGCTCCTTGTCACCGGCTTTACTGGACAGCTTAAAGGCTGGTGGGATAATTACTTAAATCAAGATGATAGAAACGCACTTCTAACTAGACTAAAAGTAGATCCTACAGGAACACCCTTCCTCGAAAACGGACAACAGGTCCCAGATGCAGTTAATACAATTATATTTACTATCCTCAAACACTTCATAGGAGACCCTAATGTAATTAGAGAACGAGAAAGTACACTTCTAAATAATCTTAAGATTAATGATATGTCTGATTTTAGATGGTATAAGGATAACTTTATTAGCAAAATTATGCTTAGAACAGATTGTAATATGGCCTTTTGAAAAAAAGATTTATATTAGGATTACCAAAATTATTTGCAGAAAGAGTTAGAAATAAATTACTTAGTCATTACAATAATACCATTCCATACGATAGAATAACCTATGGAGATATAGTTTCATACATTAATAATGATGCACTAGTATTTTGTAATGAACAAAGAATTAAAAATAAAATAGATAAAGAATCCAGGTTAGGAAATAAACAAATAGGTTTATTTTGTGAATAATTTGGATTTCAACCATTGATTCCACCATTCGTACAACGAAGAAAATCTTATAAAAAGCGTAAAAGTTTTAAACGAAATTTTAATAAACTTTACCATTGGAAGCAAAAATATCCTTCAAAAAGAAAACCTTTTAAAAGATACCCTCAACAGAATAAATTTGGAAAACCATTTAGAGCATTTTCCAACCAAAATTGCAAATCTTCACCAACTTGTTATAAATGTGAAAAAGTAGGACATTATGAAAACAAATGCCCTTTAAAAACTAAGATTTTTGAATTAGACATAGATGACAAAGTAAAAACTAATTTATACAATATACTTAAAGAACACTTATCTGATTCCAAAATAGATCAAGAAAATCACTCACAAATTTCAGATTTTTTCGATAATGAGGTAGATGTCTTAGACGACTCATCAGATAGCACAGATAGTAATAATAGCAACTCTATGAAATCAGATTTTAATTACTGTCAAGGATGTGATAATAAAGGAAAATATAAATCTATTAATGTTTTAACCAAAGAAATTTATACACTTACAAATGAACAAAAACTACTTATAGAATTTGCTAATAAGTTAGATAATCCAGAATTAAAGAAACATTATTTAAAGCAATTACATGACTCCTTAAATAAACCTCCAAAGCAAACAATAGAATAATATAATAAAAAAAAATAATAGCAAGGTTTGATGATCCTATAATCAGAACACCAACAGTAGAAGACCTACAATATGAATTAAAAAATATTAAAAAAGATATTTAAGACTAAAAAAGCAAATAACTATATTAACTATAAATCAAAATATGTCCATAGCTGATCAACCATCTACTTCCCTAGAGTCTATGCCAGAAACAAATCAATTAGATACAATAACAGAGATAGAATCTCAGAAATGGCATTTTTATGTGTCCGTAGTACTTTAATTGATACCGGAGCAGATATGAATTGTATACAAGAAGGAATAGTTCCTAATGAATACTTTGAGAAAACCACTGAAGAACTTAGGACAGCTAATGGATCACGTCTTAATATCAAATATAAACTACCTAATACAAAGATTTGTATCCAAGGAATCTGTCTTACTACTGACCTCCTTGTAATTAATAATATCAATAGACCATTAATATTAGGAACCCCTTTTATTGAACTTCTAAAACCATTCAGTGTAGATGACATAGGGATTCATACAAACATCCTACGAGAAAATATTACTCTTAAGTTTATAAGTCCTCCACAAATTAGAAATATTAATGAATTAAAACAACAGCATTATAGTAAAGTTATAAATTTAATAGACACTAAGAAAAATTATTTACATCACTTAAAACAAGAGATACACTTTAAGAAAATTGAAGTAGAACTAGAAAAAGGACATTTTAAAGAAAAAATAAAACAATTCGAAGAAAAACTTAAACAAGAAATTTGGGCTGATCTTCCTCACGCTTTTTAGAGTAGAAAGAGACATATAGTAAACTTACCATACGAACAAGATCTTAAGGAAAATAAAATACCAACAAAAGCAAGACCCATACAGATGAACCAAGAATTATTAGAATACTGTAAAAAAGAAATACAAGAATTACTAAATAAAAACTTAATTAGACTTAGCAAATCTCCTTGGAGTTGTTCAGCTTTTTATGTCAATAAAAGTGCAGAGATAGAAAGGGGAACACCTAGATTAGTAATTAATTATAAACCTCTAAATAAAGTATTACAATGGATTAGATACCCTATACCTAATAAAAAAGATTTACTAAACAGATTAGTTAACGCTTCTATTTACTCTAAGTTCGATATGAAATCAGGATTTTGCCAATTTCAATCCTCCTACAATCAGAGCTTTACGTTTTGTCCCTGCGAGCGAGTGTTCCTAGTCTCTCCTCTTCAATCATCCAATCTTCCTGTAATCCAATAGTCCCTTAGTTTTCGAAGTTTTCGAAGTTGTAATTTCTACAAGCAAGTTTTACAAGTTTTCTGTAAGTATCTGTATTTTGATAATCAGTAGTTTTCTGTAATCTTTCAGTTATAAAAGACAGTTTTCTGTATTTCTTCTCTCTTTTCTCAATCCTTCTTTTATTAAGAATTTATGACTTTTTATGGCAAATTTTTTATTTATATTTTAAGTATCCAGAATTAATAATAATTAATACAGAAGCTAATGATTGTATGATCTTAGATATATATTATCACCTCCGCCTGACCCTTTGATCAAAGCCTTACAAGAACATGGTCAAGTGAACCATCCATATTCAAAGGAAAAATATATAAGTGATCAAAGGGCTAGAAGCTTCCGATCTTAGGAAATATTGGGGTATAACAAATCCATTGTGAGGCCCATCATGCAAACGTCTTGGATCATCAAGATCATGTCCTCACATGCATGGCATCCTGCGTGTCAGTGAACGATAGGTTTCCTTATCAGGAAGACCCTACAATCCTGCTTGGCGTAAGACCATTGACTTGGGAGGGTGACAGGTCTCTGCCCATTAAAACGAGGACCTGTTTGGTAGTCTATGAATCCCTCCAATTTGAAAGTGAATCTAGTCCGTTCAAATTGTAAGAGGGAGAAAACGGTTTTATTAATCCTTAAAATGACAGTAAAAAATTTCAGCCATTGGAATGGGACACCTAAAAGGGGATCTACTGTTCAGATCATCACACATGTGTGCAAATGTACGGTGCGAATTAAACTGTTCAAACTATATATGGGTCTCATTTGGATATACGATAAACAAAAAAATTAAGATTAGTTGATTATCTGACTATAGGATTGGTGGACATTTATTTTGGACGGTTAAAAATGAAAGATATCTAATTAATGGTTCTCTTCCTACCTCAACAACCGAGTGTCCATGAATCAAGGTTAGAGTTGCTCAACCAATCTGGTTTTAGGATTTTGACTTTGTGACAGTGGTCCCCCAACTACGTCAATTTAATTTAGCGTACGCCTCATGTATCGTTCACACGCTGTCAGAACATCAACAACATCAACAGCATGATAATAGACGATCAAGATTGATCGGAGAAATGAAACAATTCTAACCATCATCTAGAAACATCCAGTAGATAAATCCCATTATGTATTTCCTACTAAAGTAACACTTTGGTTTTTATTTATTATTACTATTTATTTTTTTCATTTCTAACACTTTGATTTGATGATTCTAGCAATGTAATTATCGCTCATAAGCAACAAACTATTGTATCAATTTGGCTCCATTCATAGGATTAGGATCATCTCATTAATGTGATTCTTGTACCATGGCCTTGTACTCCTAGTTGTATAAATGAATGAATGATTCAAATTGATGATAGGTAACCCAATGTGTCCTTTAAATTGTTTTGGGACAATAGCAAAAACTTTTATTTATTAATTTTAAAATATTTTTAATTTTTTTATTTTTAGCTAGATTTTTCTAATAATATTTCAATAAAATTAATATAACGCAGGTGCATCTCCACACTAGGGTGGGGTGGCCCACGAGGTGGGATCTATATGATGCAGAATGGCCACGAGGTGGGATTTGTGTGATGCAGAATGGCCATGAGGTGGGGTCTGCGTGATGTAGAATGGCCATAGGGTGGGTGCCACTGTGGGACCGATGAGATATTCTGGGGTAGCCCGCAGGGAGATCTTGGTTAGTTTGTCTGGAAAGGCCTAGATAAAGGGATGTTTCGGTGCTTCCCGAGTAGCTCGGGAGCTTTTGGTGGACGGGCGGTACTCATTGCATCAAAACCTCAAATTTTGAAAATCTCCCAGAATCATCTAAGCTGAGAAATTGCTGAGAATGAGATTTGGCACTTTATGCTCGCCAGTGATATAGTAGTATATATGATAAGCATAGCTGATGGCTGGGCCTAGGAACAGCAATGGGCGAGGTTCTAGGTCAGGTCGGGGTCAGTCCAAAACGAACCCATTTGCTAAAATGATCAGGCTAACAATTCTGT
The DNA here is from genome assembly GCA_003013855.2 of Liriodendron chinense. Taxonomy (NCBI): domain Eukaryota; kingdom Viridiplantae; phylum Streptophyta; class Magnoliopsida; order Magnoliales; family Magnoliaceae; genus Liriodendron; species Liriodendron chinense. The sequence goes on along the minus strand of PVNU02001323.1, from coordinate 57,366 downwards.
CTCAATGACCTGTGAGCCATCATCATGGGGCTGACCAACTCAATTAAAATTCCTTATACCCAAGCCAAATCCAATCCACCACAACCACACTCAAGTTTAAGTACAGAAAATTAGCTAAAGGTATGCCTATCCTTGCCTAATTAGTGAACTCATGCATGCTTTTAACTCGGTTGAGTTTTCCCATATGAGTCATCTGAGTGGACTCACCCGATATGCTTTGTTACCATGAGTCTGCTCTGGGTCTGGTTTGATAGCACAAGCCACCCCAGACTGGGCGATTCTAACTTAACTCAGGATTCAATATGTCGAACTGAGTCATCTGTGTTTTAGCCATGGATACATACAAACACATATGTTTATTCATTTGTTCTGAGCTTTGACCTGGGTCAGGTGGGATTGTTTGGCCAGCCCATTTATAAGACATGGGTGGTTAGGGTTCAACCCCAGACTGACCTATTTACTTGAACAGCCCACATTTCTATTATGAGCTTTATCCACAATCCATTTAGCATAACCATCTACTCGTTAATTTTCTGGTTTTGTGGCCTACTCGAGTTTTATATCAGCTTCTTATTTGGGATGCCGTCTAATATAAGGCCAAACAATAGATGTAAGGATGAATGTCATACAATTATCATAGTAGATTCCACAAAGCCTTTGTAGGATGTCTCCTGATAATTTCGTGGCGCGGGCTGCACACGATTGCAAATGAATGTAAGAGTGGGCCACTCGGAGCACGAAAAAAGGGCGGATAAAATTCGAGCCATTTGTTGAGCTAAATCCAACACAGATTTTCAAGTTCCACAAATACAACAAATTTATGTTAAAAATCTCATTTAATGACCCATAGAATCTATGTGATCTCAGTACAAGACAACATAGCTTTTATTCCATATGGATGTAGCAAATACACAACAAAAATAACATCTTAAAATGAAATTACATGAGAAATATATAATACTTAAAAAAGCCCATTATCTTGCATTCAAGGAGTGAAGTTGATGTTGTACACTGGCTGTTTGCTTGGGTGGAAGAGCCCAAAATTCCTTTCAATGCCTGGTGGCTGCTTCTGATTCTCATTGAACAAGGCAAATATGTACGTCTCAATAGGCCTCCTGGGCCTTTTCGGAGTCCCACGACCAACGTGCCGGATCAGGTTAGCATTATATGTCTGCGCGTTGCCTATTGTGGCTGCAAACCCGCCCGCCGATGGCCAGCCACTCTCCGATATCACAATCTCCATGTTGGACCCGACCACCCGCTCCACAGCTGAGTGGAGTGTGTCCACCATTGCATCAAACAGGTTCTGGTATTGAAGTGATCCATCATGCACAACAACTGACGACGGCGTGAATAGCGCGTAGGGTAGAGCAATGTCTCTCGGGTTGTCGACATAGCTGAAGTAGGGGTACACATTGGCCAAGAGTGGGGCGCGCTGGCTGTTTAGGAAGTGAATGATGGAATTCAGGTGCTGCGCAGCCTCCGCTGAGAATGAACCTTGGGATGGAGGGAAGGAGTTCTTTGCTAGGACACCCATGTGGATCGCCGTGGAGATCTTGATCTGATCGAGGCCAGTCTGCACAAGTGCATTGTGCATGTTTTGCAAGGCGTTGAGTATGTACTGGGCATTTGGACCGGGGATCACCTCGTTGCCAACAGCAATGTACTTAAATCTAACAGCAGGCCAGTATGGTCGGATGTGTCTATCAATCCATGTATGAGCGTAGGAAGGGTTGGTTGCCATCTCCCGGAGTTCTTCATTGGGGACGCCAACCATGACTTCGATGTTGGACCCACGGAGGGCCTCGAGTGCTGCCTGATCTGGACCATAGATTCTCATCCTTTGAATGTTCTGGGACTTGTAAAGATCGATGACTTCCTTCGCTGGAGGTAAGTTGTTACCCAGCATTCCATAACAAACACCAATGGATTGTGCTCCTGTGTTATGTTAAGATACATAGAGATTTTAATCCTCGGAGAAAGAAAGACAAAGAATTCAAACACTTTAAAATCAGAATCTTGATCAATATGTTAATTCCTATTTTGTGGCCCATCTTAGTTTTGGGTCAGCCTAATTTTAAAGTTCTTTGGGTATATATTGTGAAGTGATACATCTAATGAATGGGTTAGATTCCTTGAAAATAGAACTGGACTCACGTCTACCTGAGGTGCTACCAGTACTAAGGAGTGCCATCTGGAGCACACTCCTTTCTGTTTAGACAATGAATACAAAATATATATAGATACAGAGAAAGCATATGATAGTACTCAGTGGTTGATAGATTGTGTTTCAATAGGTCATGTGTGTTCAAATCCCTATGTGGTGTACGTAAGTGTGAGTATGAAGAGGAGAAAAGTCACATGAGAATGCATGCATATATATATATATATATATATATATATATATATATATATATATATATATATATATATATATATATATATATATATATATATATATGTACAGAGTTCAGATCCTTTTGCAACGTGATTGGGCCACATCATCACAGACTACATTCAATGCAGCAGCGACTAATGATGTTAGTGATGACATGAACCAACAATCACAATGCAGGTAAACAGGAAATAGCTGTTCTTGACAAGCAGGGGATCCAGATTCATATATAAGTAGTGTGGAAAGAGGAAAGGAGTCATATGAGATCATGTCAAGATCATTATCCAAAGCTATACATCCCCTAATAAGCTTAGGAAGTTCTGATCTATTCTTTTATAACTTTTCGGGGCTATCATTGCTCGCCATTTTTGCGGGTTCATCCGCAACTGAATTTCTCTCTCTATAGATATGAGAAAATCGAAGATTAAGAAGTTGACGTTTGGTCTGGATTTTACCCATTTAGCACCAGATATTCCAATGGGATGGAGGTTTGGGGATTGGAAAGCTATGAGTGTAGAGTCCATCTCCACAATAATGTTGGATAGACCCCAATATGCACATATATCAAGCCCGTCTAGAAGGGCCTGGCCTCTACTACCATGTTAGTCACCATCCCATATGCTTTGTGGAAAGCATATGATACTTAAGTCATAGCCCATCTAAAAGGGCATGATCTAGATTGATACCTTAGTCAAGTTGATACGACCTTAATTAACTCATATTGGGGGTGCACACGGTTTGGTCTGGTCTGGTCCTGGGGTGAAACTAGAACCGAACCATCTAACAATTTCAGGAAAACCAGAACGGTAACCAGACCATTTACACCCTAGAATCAAACCAGAAGTTTTGGGCTTTTTATAATCTAGCCAAATTACATAGTTTGTTTTTATAATTCAGCTTAATTGCATTTTTTTTTTATAATCCAGCTCATCTATACCTCAGGGCCCACCATGGGTATACCTTGATGTTTTTGTTAGATCTACAATGTCCATTCTCATTATCAGGCAATGTTTAGGTGGGCCGCATTAAAAAAATTCAGATAAATTCAAATTTTAAATAGACTACTCGACATGAAACAGTGAGGGTTAAACACCCAAGGTTTGGTTCCAGGTTCAACTCTAGGGTTCGGTTCTATGGTTCAGTTATGTGGTCCAATTCTATAGTTTAGTTCAGTTTTACATAACCCCAAACCGAGAATCAAATTGAGCCAACCTGTTCTTTGATTTTCAGAACTGAAATCAAAACCAATGCGCTCCATAATAGGACCAAACCTAACCGAACTAACCAATTTCAGTCTGGTTTACCGGTTCCACCAATCCTTTGTTCACCCCTAGCTGCCAACTGCATCTCATCTACCTAACTCAGCGAATTATCAATCAGGCCCCTCAAGTCATGGGATTCTTTGGACGTCTTTCATTGTATTTATTGGCCATTAATGCAAAGAAAATATACGAGGAAAATTTTCAAATATCATTTTTGTCAACTTGAGGGTGTCATTGTTGTCAACTTGAGCGTGTCATGACTTGACAATACGCAACTTTGTCGGAAGGTTTATTCAATGGTGCTTTGGTCAGAAGAGTGATAGAGAGGGGAGGTTTGTTTAACGGTGTATGTTAAAATCGATTGTCAAAAGATTAGTGGGAAGAGAGAAAAATTTTGCCCCACCCACGCCTTACCTACGCTAGCCACACCGGTTGTAGCAATAACCCACCATGATGTATGATGTATTTGTTGTATCCACGCCGTCCATCCATTTGGTGAGATTATTTTAGGGCATGACACAAAAAATGAGAAACGTCCAAAGCTCAAGTGGACCCAGCAAAGAAAATAGCGGGGATTGAACGCCAACCATTGCATACTTCTTGGGGACCACTTGTGATTCGGATAGACAGTGTGGATACAACACATACATCATGGTGGGGTCATTGCTAGGGCTGCACATCTGCCTGGTTAACCCGACCAACCCGCCTGATCCGATCATGCAGAAACCCGATCCACTCCAACCCAGTAGAGAAACTGGTCCGGTCGTGGGTGAATGCGGTTGGGCCGTTTTAAATCTAGGTATGGTCTAGGATACACGTCAAACCCAACCAACCCAACCCGTACCCCGACCCATATATACTTGACCCGAACCACCTCAAGTTCCGTCAGAGTATTCTAAAAAAAAAATGTACCTTGGAAATTCCCATGGTTAAAACATCCCTAGGTCCACATTGATGTTTATTTGCCAATCATACCATTCATAATATTGTCATTCGTATTGTGACGAACTAAAAACACAAACATTAGCTTGATTCAAAAATTTTGTGGCCCCAAGTCCTATTGTGGACGTTCAATCCTCACATTTTCGGCCCACTTGATTTTATGGCTGAAAGTTTATACAGTTGTGTTCGCATTTTCAGTTTGTTCAAATAGAGCCATTGTTTAGTGATCCAAACCATTGATGAGAAGGGCCTCATCGTGGATGACCACACATAAAAAAAAAATACTTTGGACTGATTGGAATATCGCACAATAAAATATTTGGACTTTTATAGGTTAGCATTCCATCTCAACTAATGGTGGACGTTCCATCCCAACCTAGTTCAACACATAGGCTCGGGTAGGGTTAGCGTTGACCCTTTTGCAAATAGGGTAGAGTTAGGGTTAGGTCAGCCCAACTCGGTCACAACTCGGACCAAAATCCGAACCTTTAAAATATATTTAGGTTCGGTCTAGGTTTGGACCCAACCAGACCCTAACCCGACCCTGTGCAGGACTAGTCATTGCTACACCCGGTGTAGCTAGCGCAGCTAACTCATAGGTGTAGCAAAATTTTTCTCCCCGGTTATGTCTGAGCATAATATCTGAGCATTATTTCCTATAAGTTGAAAGGTAAGATATCTGGCACGTATTCTATATTACCACATGTGCCAGTGTGTAAGTAGGTTCTTCTAAAGCCCTTCTTTTGGGCCACTGATCAAAAGGTCATGACTTTCAAGGCACCTGCTAAAAGCTGTCTCATCAGATGAACGGTTTGGATCACTGAACCATGGCCCACATGTGTACTAGCAAACTGTACCATGTGTTGTACGTGTGTTCATGTACATGTGTGTCTAGAGGTGGACAACGATCCGATCCGAGTCGAACATGGACCAGATCGGATTGTTCGGCTGCTTGAGTGGGTGTATTCGAACAATGTTCGAACAAACATTCGAACAGGATGGCTCTATTCGAACTCAATTTGGTCTAGCCCAATCATGTTCGAACATGTTCGAACATATGGATTTCAAACAAGTTCGAATAATTTCGCTTTTTTCGCTTGAAAATATTTTTTCTACCACTGAATAATAAATACCGATTTTTTCGTTTTATGTGTCCCACCATGATGTGTGTGTGTGTGTGTGTGTGTGTGTGTGTGTATCGAGTCGAACGAACGAGTTGAGTCAAGTCGATCAATATTCGAGCCGAGTCAAACAGGACTGTGTTTGAAATTGAATTGAATTTTTTTTCGAACACACCATGTGTGTTCGAACAAAGTTCGAACAATAAGACCTTCTGTTCGAACAGGGTTTTACTGAGTCGATCCGAGTCGATCCAAACGGTTAAACTCAGTTCGTGTCCAGCTCTATGTGTGTCAGAGAGATGTGCATGTGGAGTAAGATAGAGAGACATGCATGGAGGAGATGCATATGTGGGATATACTTGAGAGAGAGAGAGAGAGAGAGAGAGAGAGAGACCTGCTATTTCTAAGCTCCCCATCGATGCCCCGATAAGAAGTATTGCAGCAACCTTCCATAGGTATCCCCTTGCAGTGAAGGTAGCCATTGGGTCTAATGCCTCTCATCTTTCACAGATGGCCCCTTATATAGATGGATGGTCCCTGTCATCAATCACGTGTGGACCCGACTTCATCCTACCCAGTCAATCACGCCATAGAAATTTAACTCCCGTCCAAGGGTCTAACTGGCAGGAAGTCCACGTTCCCATCTTTGGAAAAATCGGACTCGGATTCAATAGCGACCTCTCCATCACCGAGCTTAGTATTGGTTGGTACTTGGTCAAAGTTCTGTTGGGCTCACCATGTTGTATATGTTTTATCTATGCCATCCATTCATTTTTCCATCACATTAGAGCAAGACCCAAGAAACAATGAGGCAGATCCAAAGTTCAAGTGGACCACACAACAGGAAGCAGTGGGATAATGACGTCCACTGTGGAAACTTTCGTAGGGCCCAGCAAGATGTTTATTTTCCATCCAACCTTTTCATAAACTCACATAGAACTGGATGAAGGAAAAATACAAAAATAGATTGATCCAAAACCTGTGTTGCCCACAAGAAATTTTCAATTGTAGGTGTTCAATCCCCACTCTTTCTGGTGGTGTGGTCCACTTGAGTATTGGATCTGCCTCATTTTTTGGTCATGACCTAAAATGAGATGGAAAAATGGATGGACAGCATAGATGAAACACAAACACCATGGTGAGGCCACAAAACTTTGGCTAATACCAACCAAGAGCTTTGATCGAACACCAACCATCAGAACTGTAGACGTCGCTACCCAATCCCAGTCGGGAGCGGATTAGGTGTGGACCGGATACATATTAACATAAGGCAGTGCAATAGATGTAGGGATGAATGTTATGAAGTCATCATAGTAGACCCTACATAGCCTTTGTTAGACGGCTCCTAATGGAGACATTGTGAGGGATACAGGTGAAGGAAAAGGAAGGTAAAAGAGAGAGCTACTTGCACACAAAAAAGGAGCAGGTAAAATTCAAACCATTCATTGATGTAGCGAAAATCCAATGAAGGATTTTGAGTTCCACAAATAACACTTATCTATTTTGAAATTTTCACTGTCCCATAGAACCAATGTGATCTCAATACAAAACAACGTAGCTTTTATTCCATAAGCATGTATCAAGTACGTATGAAAAATAACATCTTAAAATGAAAATACATTGGAAATGATACTGAAAAGTCCATTATTTTGCATTTTAGGAGTGAAGTTGATGTTGTACATTGGCTATTTGTTTGGGTGGTGGAGCCCAAAATTTTCTGAGAAGAAGCAATGCACACGACAGTGTATTTGTGGGCGAGGAGGGGTTTCAAACCCTCGAAAGAGGTAAAAACTATGGGACCTAGTCCAGACAAACAATCCACTATGAAATAGAACGATACAACCGATCGCAAGCACACACCATTTGGATCAAACTTTCTTCACTCACGTAGGAGTGGATAAACAGCAAGAGAATTATGAAAACGGAGAGATCTCACCTGAGCACGAGGACGTTGAAGAGTCGAGACGTCGTTGTACCGTGAATCACCTTCGCGAGCAAAGCCTCCTCTACCAATAAGCTTCCTATCTCTCTTTTCTCTTTCGCTCTCTCTTTTTCTCTCTCTCACCTTAGACGTGAAAACACCTTAATGAGATACCCTAATCACGTTTTGGAACCTCTTAAATAGAGAACTGGAGTAATTAGAACCTAAAGAGGAAACTGCTTATAAATAATCCCGCGTCAGGTCGGGCGCCCAGTCAAAAGGGTCGTCGGGCGCCCGCCCAAACAAAAACTGTCCAGCGAGAAAACCAAAAGGAACTTCCCAATTTCGTGTGCTCGAACCAACTTGGTCGGGCGCTCGATCACAAAACCATCAAGCGCTCGACTTCTATCAAAATTACCTCATCTGGGTAATTTCGATCTCCCGACCACTCTTGGTCCGGGCCCTCAACCATACCTAGGCTGCAGCAATCTCTCATCTAAGCTGAGGAGGAAAACCCCATCAAAATTATTTGAGTTAATTACTCAGTATGCAATCCATTTCCTATAAGCCTACCGTGGTACCAGTGTCAAGGAGTGCCCTCTAGTACTTAAATAATTGATGTGGTGTGTGAGTTATATATATATATATATATATATATATATATATATATGGTACATATATAGATCGACCTAGTGGAACTTACCATGAGGTCGAGCTATGTGGGCCCCATTGTGATGTGGATCTAACATCTACCCCATCAGTCAGATGCACCATTCCATGTTGGGCCACGAGCTTAAAAATCAAGGCAATCCATAACTTAGGTGGGACACACCACATACAACAGTTGAGAGGGGTTATCCGCCCATTAAAACCTTCATAATTGTTTATTGGGCCCACCGAGATGTGGTTCACAAATCCAGCCCATCCGGTGTGTGCCCCACTTGGATGAGTGGTCAAACCAAGTTTCAGCTGCATTCAAAACTCAGGTGGGCCCCAAAAAGTGCTTTTAGATGTTTTAGGTATGCCTTCACATAGTTTTAGATGGTATGGCCCACCTAAAGTTCCATTTAGGGCTGAGTTTTGGGATATCCCGTAACCTAAAATGGACCCATCAAATGCACGGTGTTGATATCCTATCCACATCACGGTGGGTCCCACACAGCTCGACCTCATGGGAAGTTCCCATGAGGCCGACCTCATCGTACCATTTCCCTATATGTGTGTGCGCGCACTCGCATGCTCATATGTATACATATACACATATAAACACACACACACACACACACACACACAGAGAGAGAGAGAGAGAGAGAGAGAGAGAGAGAAGTGACAGATCATGTGGTGGCTAATGAAGATGAAAGAAGTTACATGCATGTCCCATGTCGACTTAGAAGGCTGTGCTTTGTTAATAATGGATTTGGATGGATGAAATAGAGATGTGCCTCTAAATTATCGTGTGGCTGGGCAGAGCGGTTGGCTTAAATCAAAGGACATGTTATTCAAGACATTTTCGGGTTGTCCCACCAAAGCTCGAGCCGTTAGATGGTGGCATATCAATGTACATATCAAGGGACTTAACATGTTCCCTAAAATGACAGGGAAAAATGGATGGGCCGCATGGATAAAACCCATACATCACGCCGGCCCCCTCAAAGTCCATATACCATTTGTAAGGCTTCTCACCTTCTTTGACCCAGGTCAATGGAAAGAGATACACATGGAACCTGTTGATTAGGTCACACAAAAGTCGATGAAAGGAAGCCACAAATATTAACTTGATTCAAAACGTTTTTGGCCCTCAAGAAGTTTTGGTCCACCTGCGATATGAGTTTGTCTTAATTTTGGGCTATGCCTTAAAATGAGCTCTCAAAATAGATACATGATGGGCTTACAGAGCTTTTCCGTAGCATACGGGGCTGACGTGGGTGCTATGTGCTATACTAAGCAATCTGAGTACAGATGCATGTGGATTGAGAGAGAGGGAGAGGGAGAGGAAGAGAGAGGGAGAGGGAGAGAGATAGACCTGCTCCTTCAAAGTTCCCCATCAGCACCCCAATAAGAAACATTATAGCAACCTTGGAAAGGTAGCCACTTGCAATGAAGGTAGCCATTGTGCTGTCTAATGCCTTTAATCTTTCAAGATGGCCCCTTTTATAGATGGAAGGCTCAGTCATTAAACAATCGCGTGGACAACTTCATCCTACCCAGTCAATCGAGCCATAGAAATTCATGACACGTTCTTTGATCGTGTCCTTTCTTCCAAAAAATCCAATTCCATCCTTTTATGTGGAGCCCCGTATTGCCTTCTTTTCCATGATTTTACCAACGTTGAACTAGTGAGCCCATGCAAGAAAAATCTTTATGGGGCTCACCGTGATGTCCACCCATCAGCTGCGCCAGGTTCATCTTAGGTCATCAATCCAAAAAATAGGCAGATCCTGAACTCAAGTGGGCCACACCATGGAGACACCCACCAAGTTCAGCTAGCTCTCTAATTAGTATGGTGTGGATGTATATGGATGTATATCATCCTCAGAACTATTATAACATTTAATATTAATAAGTAGACCAGACTTGACCATCCAACCGTCTGGTCTACTTATTAGTACTATATGTTATTAGGTCGAATGTGTCTATCGACCCATGTATAAGTGAAGGAAGGGTTGGTCCCCATCTCTTGGAGTTGGTCCATGGGGACGCCAACGATGACTACGTCGTCGGACCTGCAGAGGGCCTCGAGAGCTGCCTGATTTGGATCATAGATTCTCATCCGTTGGATATTCCACGACTTGTAAAGATCGACGACTTCCTGCACCCCGGAGGTAATTAAGTGGTTACCCAGCATTCCATAACAAACACTGATGGATTGTGCTCCTGTGTTAAGATTCACGTAATGAGATTTTAATCCTCCAAGGAGGAAAATTAAAAGAATTCAAACACTTTGAAATCAGTATCTTGATCATGGGTGGCCCACAATACCATTTTATGATCATATTCTAATGGCAGGTGGCCCACCAAGCTGCATGAGTCTACTACAATCTTCCAACGAAAAAAGAGTAATTCGGAACAATCCAACTGTTTTCCAGTATCTTTCCATGCATCCGTGTATGTCTCTCTTCTCTACCATAGTTCAGATTCTCGGTGGGTCAGCTCGAAACTCGGCCTAGTCAACTCAACTCAGTGAGATTTCGAGCAATCTTTCCTTAAAACGCGCTAGAGACTGATTCCACCAAGGGTCCACAAAACTAGGACAAAAGTCCACATTCGGGACCACGGCTCCACTGAATCTTATTATTTTAATAACATATCACTTGCTAAAAAATTTAAGATTTTCTCTCCTACCTAGAAATTTTAAATAATTTAAATAATTGTTATGAGTAAAATAGCTGACCTAAAAGTCTGTACTAGACCGGCCTACTAGAACCGAGCCGATCACTACAGATCCGAACATATCGGCCTCAACCGACCTAATAAGGGCCTTCTTGGGTAGTTTCGGGGGGTTGACCTCGGGAATACGATGAGTTGAATAGCAATCCAGTGATCTTAGGTCCACGTTGTAATATCAGGAGGAAGGATCGCTGATCCCAATAATTAAGGACCAAAATCCTCCGGTTGTTGCCGAAGGACCCTAAGATCTCAAGAGCTCGGTTAGCAACTCGTGGGAATCACGCTTCCCCCAAAAGGAAGATAGCTCTACGACCTAAGTCTATAAATTGACGCATCCTCTCATTATCAGGGGAGGAGACAAAAAATTGATGTAAAGAGAGATATTTAATCTTTCAAGATCCAACTAACTTAGGCATTGGAGGGCTAACTGCTGGACCCTAGCCACCCCCCTTAGCCTTTCCTTTGTGCTCTACAAGATCTAGGAAACCTTCAGTCCAGATCCAGACCGCATACCTATAGGAGATCAGTTGCATTCATCCGTCCAAGTGGGTGGTCACCTCATCTCATCTGCTGACCAGTTGGAGGTCACCTCATCTCGTCTGTTGAACATTTTTCAGCATCAACAGATTGGCGTCGTCTGTGGGAAGAACGCTTACGCTTTCTTTTGACAGGAAGTCCGTGTTCTTGCCCAATCGCTCAAGACAATCTCAACATTTTTATCATGGCTAGAAAGAGAAAGTACAAAGGGAAGGCACCCGCAATCGTCGGACCTTCAGACGATCAAAATCTCCGAGAATGAAGGATCATTTCTCGACACCCCCGCCATCTAGCTCTGTGGGAACTCTCCCCGTTTTACTCAGCAGGGGGGACAACAGAGTTCTCGCAATCGTGGGATCAGATTATCCCTTCTCGAAGAGCAAGTGGGAGGAGTCGCCCAGAGGCTGGGGGTGTTGATGAACGATTCGGCTACGTAGACCAAAGGCTAGACAAAATTAAGGCCCTCTTAACCGGTCCGGTTCACCCGACAGCTTCAGATTGTAGAGACCATGAAGAACCTCGACGTACTCGCCCCCAGCCCCAACAATCCCGACACTCTCATCAAACTTAGGCACCACAATGTTCTCGACGGCCGACTCTGGTCGAAGAACACGAGGTCACCAGCCAAGTAACCGGAGCAAGGTCTTGACCAGCAACGGACTTGCCCACAAACGACCTATGTCATAAACTCGAAGAAAGAAGGTCGGCTCGTCTTGAGCATGAACGGGCCGATCATGAAGACGTCGATCGAGTGGACGACAATATAAGCCCGCTGGAAGCCGAGTTGAAAGAACTCCGTGAACAAGTGGGCGACATCCAAAGAGCACAGCGAGCCCAGGCACCTATTGCGGTAGACGCACTGGTCGGCTCATCTGAGTCACCGTTCACCGATAAGATTCGAGAAGAGCCCCTCCCTAGAGGATTTAAAATTCCTCAGTTGAAGCAATATTCGGGGATAGGAGATTCGGCAGAATACTTAGAAAATTTCAAAGTCCGAATGAAACTCCTCGGAGCCAGTGAGCACATTATGTGTAAGGCCTTCCCGTTGTCATTGACAAGCTTAGCATGGACTTGGTTTCGCAACTTGAAACCAAGGTCAATCAGCTCGTTCTCCCAATTGAGCAGAGCCTTCGCTACTCAATTCATCGGAAGCACCGACCCAAGGAAATAAACATTCAACTCATCTTGCCGCAGTCAAGCAAAAAGAGAACAAGTCGTTGAAAGACTGCCTCACGCGTTTCAATTTCGAACCGTAGAAGTCGAGAATCTCTCACAAGATGTACTGCTACACACTATGATCAGAGGACTACGCGACCGAAGATTCCTTTGGTCTGTCGGAGAGGAGCCACCCCAGTCCGTGACAGAATTTTTGGATCGGGCAGCCAAACACATCAACGCCAAATAATTGGTTAACGCCCACCAACCATCGACCAAAAATAAGGATCGTCAAAGAAGGAGGCAACTCGAAAAAACACAGGTCGAAACGAAGGTCACCAGTTCGAAACAGCTCTACCCGAGGAATCAAACCCCCAACACCACGGTTCAAAAAGTACATGCCGCTCAACAAAACCATCGAACAAGTATACTTAGCCGAAAAAGGAAAGCACACCTTCGAACAACCCGCGAAGATAAAAACCGACCCTAACAGAAGATCAAAGTCGAGGTACTGCCTATACCACAAAGATCATGGCCACAATACTGTGGATTGCTTTGACTTGAAGCGACAGATAGAGACCCTCATTCAACAGGGATTCCTGAAAGACTACATCGCTCAGCGTCAGGAAGATCAGAGGAACAAAGATCGAGCTGCAGATCTAACTGAAGAACAGAATAACAATCCTGTAGAAGAAATCCACATGATCTTCGGTAGGCCGACCACTGGAGATTCCGGAAACTCCCGCAAAAACTATGTACGACAAGGAAGAACATCCCAACCGGGACCCTCAGTAAACATCACCAACCGACCTTCAAAGGTCGCAAAAGTTACCCCGCAAGCAATAACGTTTACCGAAGAAGACGCCCGAGAAGTTATACACCCACATGACGACTCCCTTGTCATTTCGATGGTGGTTGCCAACAAGAGACTCCACAGGATGATGGTCGACATAGGAAGCTAGGCCGACATCTTGTACGCCTCAACTTTTAAAAAATGAAGATCGACCAATCCAGATTGAGGCCGGTCAAAACAGCACTGACTGGATTCACAGGAGATAGCGCCATGCCTGAGTGGAGATAACTCTTCCAGTACAGCTGGAGAAAAACCTAACTAGAAAATGATTATGGTCGATTTTCTTATCGTAGATACCCCCTCCGCCTATAACGCCATCATCGGTCGCCCTACCCTACGAGTTCTCAAAGCCGCTGTTTCCATCTACCACCTGGCGATGAAATTCGAAACTGATGAGGGGGTTGACCTGGTTAGAGGAGATCAACAGGAAGCCCGTCGTTGCTACGAGCTTTGCCTACGGGGGGAAAATAAAAACATGATATCAACCGTCTCTCACACGCACCCCCTGAACCCGAGAGAGGAAGAAAAGGAGCGCGGGTCACCTGCCAAGAAGCTGGTCGATATTCCCTTGTCGGGATCCGACCCAGCCCGGGTTGTTAAGATTGGGTCGCGATTGAAGAACGATATACGAGAGAGTTTGACCACCTTTTTTTAAGGCACATGTAGATGTCTTTGCATGGTCCCATGAAGATATACCCGGAATCTATCCAGAAATAATGGTCCACCGGTTGAACGTCGATCCGACCATCAAACCGGTCCGTCGAAAAAGGCGTTCATTCAACACAGAAAGATATATGGTGATCGAAGAAGTACAGAAACTGCGCAAGGCAGGATTTGTCCAAGAAATTCGCTATCCAGATTGGTTGGCTAATGTAGTCCTCATCAAAAAAGCCAATGGAAAATGGAGGGTCTGCGTGGACTACATCGACCTGAACAAAGCCTGTCCTAAAGATAGCTTCCCTCTACTAAGGATAGATCAGCTCGTCGACATAACTTCAGGACACGAGCTCCTCAACTTTATGGATGCCTACTCTTGATACAACCAGATCCAGATGCATGCTCCCGACAGGCAAAAGATTTGCATTTATCACAGATCGGGGCCTCTACTGCTATAAAGTTATGCCCTTCGGGCTCAAAAATGCCGGGGCAACCTATCAAAGACTAGTAAACAAGATGTTTGTTGATCAGCTCGGCAAGACTATGGAAGTATATGTGGACGACATGCTCGTTAAAAGCGAGCAGTTGGGAGATCATATTAACGACCTCCGTACTGCGTTCAACATACTGAGGAAGTATCATATAAAGCTCAACCCTACCAAGTGCGCCTTTGGTGTAAGCTCGGGAAAATTCCTCAATTTTATGGTAAACCAGCGAGGAATCGAAGCCAATCCCGAAAAAATACAAGCCCATCTCAACATGAGCTCACCTCGCACGGTGAAGGAAATCCAATGTCTCATAGGAAGAATCGCAGCACTCAATAGATTCGTCTCAAGAGCTACGGATCGATGCCTTCCCTTCTTCAAACAGTTGCGTAAATGTAAAGAGATGACCTGGACCTTGGAATACGAGCAAGCTTTTGTCGAGCTGAAAGGCTATCTCGGCTCTCCACCTCTGCTGTCCAAACCAGTTCATAGGGAAGAACTGCTTCTGTATTTAGCGGTTTCACCAGCAGCAGTCAGTTCAGCACTAATCCGGGATGATGAAGGGACGCAAAGACCCGTTTACTATGTCAGCAAAGCTCTGCTCGACCCGGAGACGAGATACCCTAAAATCGAGAAGCTGGCCCTGGCATTAATCACCTCAGCCCGAAGATTGAGGCCGTACTTCCAGGCACACCCGATAGCTGTACTAACTGATCAACTGCTACGACAAGTACTGCAAAATCCAGAAACCTCGGGTCGTCTCGTCAAATGGGCTGTTGAACTCGGTGAATTCGACATACAGTATCGGCCTCACACAGCAATCAAAGGCCAAGCCATGGCCGACTTCATCGTATAGCTAACTGAACCCCACGAAATCCAGTACGACGACAAACTCGATCAACGTCCAGAGAACAATCGCGCCGCACCCGTCTGGTCGCTATGTGTCGATGGATCTTCCAATTCACAGGGCAGCAGAGCCGGCCTCGTCTTGTCTTCTCCGGATGGAATCAAAGTTCAATATGCACTTCGATTTGGATTCCGAGCCTCGAATAATGAGGCTGAATACAAGGCCCTCTTGGTCGGTCTTCGCCTTGCCTCTGAGATAGGGATCCGAGCCGTAAGGGTGCACAGCGATTCGCAGCTAGTGGTCGGACAAGTGACTGAAAAAAATCAAGTAAAGGGAGGTAAAATGTCTGCATACCTCGCGAAAACTCAAGAGCTGATGTCCCGCTTCAATCAGTATGAAATCATTCAGATCCCGAGAGATCAAAATACGAATGCAGACTCTCTTGCGAAGCTGGCGTCATCAACAAACGACGAGCATATCGTCAAACAAACTTGCTAAGGTTTATCCAATCTCGATAGCTCCAAGTTGGAGGGATCCCATCATCCGGTTTTTACAGCTAGGCGAATTACCCGGAGACCAAAAAGAAGCTTAACGCGTCCGCTACAGATCAGCTCGGTATACATTGATCGATGAGGTCCTCTACAAAAAGGGGTTCTCCCTCCCATGCTACGCTGTTTAGGACCCGAAGAAGCCGATTACGTGCTACGTAAAATTCACTTCTGGAGCTGTGGCAATCATTCTGGGAGCCGAGCACTTGCGCAGAAAGTAATCCGACAGGGGTATTATTGGCCCACTATTTAGCAAGACGCCCGGGAGATCGTTAAAAGATGTAATAAGTGCCAACAATTCGCCCCCATCCCCCACCTACCACCTGAAGAGCGCACTCCCATGTCCGGACCATGGCCGTTCGCTCAGTGGGGAGTTGACATCATTGGTCCTCTTCCGACGGGGAAAGGGCAAGTAAAAGTACGCAATCGTCGCCATCTACTACTTCACAAAGTGGGCAGAGGCGGAACCACTAGCTACCATCACAGAAAGGAAAAACGACAGACTTCATTTGGAAGACGATTGTGTGTCGATTTGGGATCCCTAATACAATAATCACAAATAATGGGCGACAGTTCGACAACGAATGATTTCGCAAATTCTGCAGAGGTTTGGGCATTAAAAACTGTGTACTCCTCCCCTCACCACTCGCAAGTCAATGGTCAGGATCGAAGCAATCAACAAGATCATCAAGAACCACCTTAAACTGAAGCTCGGAGAGAAAAAAGGTGCTTGGGCAGAAGAAATTTCCGAGGTAACTTTGGGCCTATCGCACCACAGCTCGGTCAACCATCGGAGAAACACCTTTCTCCTTAGCTTTCAGAGCCGAGGCTGTCGTACCAGTAGAGGTTGGAATGCCCACAAATCGGACGAGCCGACATCAACCCGATCAAAATGAAGATCAGCTGCGGATGAACCTAGACCTACTTGATGAAGTAAGAGAAGCTTTCCAAGTACGGGTGGTAGCATACCAGCAGAGAGTTCGGCGGTACTACAACTCTCGAGTAAAAGAACGACGGTTCTGAGTCGGTGACCTCGTCCTTAAAAAAGCAAGGAAAGACGCCAAAGAGAAAACCGGACGTGTTCGGCCCCAATTGGGAAGGACCATATAAGGTACCCAACTCGCGTCGTCCCGGCACCTACTGGCTCGAAAGCATGGAGAGTAGGCCCCTTCCTCATCCGTGGAACGCTGATCATCTCAAAATCTATTATCCATGAACGGACGAGACCTAATACAAAGCACATATTTCGAGGTAATAGTTTAATAAAACTCTTTCGAGAAATTCTTTCAAAAACGTTCGTTCAATGCTTAGCTCATCTCCGGCCAAAGCGATCTAATTTCGATCATGAAATCGTGCATTTAGACTTGCTAAGCCGCATGAATCAATAGGTCTGACCAGTAAGTAGGGTGTTTCGACCCAGGTAACAAAGGCGTTTCAACTCCAGGTCGGCTCGATAACACGAACCGGGCCATTTCGCCAGAGTGAACACAGCCATAAGACTGTAGGTATTCACGAACGATTCCGGACGACCTGGTCTGCAGTTACGAAACCTAGTCACGAGGGTTACTTAAAAGAAATTTGAGATTCATTCACACACAAAGTAAAACAAATGCCACGAAGTTATCAAAATTTGACTCAAAAGGGCTTGTATTAAAATGTGTGTGTGTGTGTGTGTGTGTGTGGAGTTTTATACATTTTCAAAAAGAAAAAAAAAGGGCGGTATCATAGAAGTTATCCCCTCTCATTCCTTTTCGGCCTCGGACAAGCCAACCCCAGTGTCCCCGGCCCGAGCTTCGTCCTCCTCTTCGTCCTCATCTACGGGCGTGAGGTCAAGGTCGGGGAAATGCTTAAGCACGAGACGCTTGCATTCCTAGAAGCCGTCGTTGTACAACTCCTCAGAAACTGCGTTCAGCTTCTCAAGCTCGGTCCTTAGGCCATTGACCTCCGCCAAAGACTTTAGTTGGACCTCCTTTAGAAGCCCGGCCAGATTCACCTTCTCCTCCTCAGCCGTCTTCAAGGCAGCTTCGAGAGATTCGACTTTGTTTTCATTCGATTGGGCCTTGGCTGCCGCCTCCCTCAAGGCCTCCTCCAAAGACTAGGCGTGTGCCTGGGACACTTCCAGCTCCGATTGTGCAGCCTTCAGCTCGGACTGAGTGGACTTCAGCTCAGACTAAGCATCCTTCAGCAGAAGCAAACACCTTTTCAGCTCGGCCTTCACAGCCTTAGTCTTCGTCTTCCAGGAGGAGGCAGCAACCAAAGCTTTCTGCGTCTAACGATTCCGCTCGGCCATTACTTGGCGAATCATTATCAGCAAAGTCGAATCCTGCAAAAATAATAATCACAGTTAGTGCGGAAGTCAAGAATACCGTAGATACATAACAGAAAAAAGGATTGATTACCCTAAGGCTGCTCTCTATCGCAACCCTGACCATCTGGTCTAGATCAGAGGTGGCTATGGTGTTCAGGTCCTGTGGGATGTTGTGGTTGACGCGCATATACTCGTTGACACCATCGATCCAAGACGAGTACTGCTCTGTTAAAGGAGGCATCTCAACTTGGTCCTCCTGTTGTTCAGTACCTCCAGCAGGAGCAGTCGAAGGAGCCCGTGGCTGAGGAGGACAAGATGTGCCGACATCGACAGTAGGCTGACCAGGGCCAACCTCAGCAGTTTGGGTAGGAGTGCTGGAGGAACTGATTTGAGGCGCAGGACGGAGGACGGCCAGCTCGGCTCGTGAATCGAAATTGTAAGGAACGTTGACGACCGAGACTTCGGCAGATGGTGGCTAGGGTGGCTAAAGGTTCAACCCTGACCAAGGAAGATCCTGAGCCGAGAGGTTGCCCAGATCCATACACGAAAGACTAGGGCAATCGTGGCTGTCTTTGAGCCTCAGTGGTGGCCACCCTTTTTCTTGGGGGCTCAGCGGAGCTCTGCCTGCGATCAAGGAGCTGGGCCAGGATCTTGCGAGTCTTGAAGACCGCCTTCAGAGCCATCCCTGTCCGAGAAAAAGGAAAAAGTGAGAAGGAGGTCAGACAAAAATGAGAAAAAAGTAAAAAAGCAAAGAGAACCTCGACGTTACTACTTCAATCAACAAACATGATTCGAGAACGGAGTTGAGGGTGATCAACTGACGAAAATCCCTCTTTCAACGGAGAGGGCTCGGGCTTTCCGGATCTACCTCTCTTGAGCAGCGGATAAGGCTACTCGGATGGTCGCTGAAACTGTAAAAACAGGCAAGTGTACGTCAAAGGATGCGAAGATATTTCAAAAAAAAAAAGAGAGAATTTTCAAAAATTCAGTTAAGTCGGAATTTCATCCGACCTGGCAAGGCAAAGTCAGCCCGGACTCGGAAGTTCAAAGGTTGAGGTTCGTCCGGTGTACACTGCCAACTGCTCGACACAAAAAACCATTTCATCTTCCAAGTTTTGGTGGAAGACGGCAGACACTGTGACCAGTGAGCCGCCTTGACCCAGTAGGGAAGAAAAATAATAAAGCCCTTAGCCGCCCAAGGACTTAAGAATGTCCATCGAAAAAAGCTCGTTCGAGGTCAACTCCTTATTTCCTAACCTCTGCCACAATATGTAGCTCCCAACCATACACCTCCACGCATTTGGTTGTAGTTGACTCGGAGAAAGGCCTAGGACGCTAAGGACTTCTCGCACAAAAGGATGTAGAGGCAATCTCAGCCTAGCCTCTAGGTGCATCAAGGAAACTATTACCTCCCCGGCCTTAGGTCGGCTCTGCTTGTCAGCTCGGTCGGGAACCCTAAACTCTATATAGTCTCGGAATGCATATATCTCCTTCGCAGCATCCAGCTCTTCCTAGGTAATCTGCGAGACTACACAATCTCGCTCGAAAGGGTCCCTATGGGCTATCACACTGTCAGTAGCTGACCTAGGAAGTTCAGATTCCCCCTCGTCAGCAACATCATCCGCCCTCGCCCTAGAGCCCGATTCCTCAGGATTCACCTCCTCATGGCACATAAGGGGCAAATCAGACTCAAGGTCATCAAACCTCACTTTGAGGATCGCTTTAGAGCATGAAGTTTCCGGCTCCGACATTTTCGAATAAAAAACACAAGAGAAGAGCTAATAATAAAAAAAAGAGTCCTTCGGAAAGTAAGAAAGGGAGCGTACCAGAATGCTGGCACGCCGATTTGAAGAAGGAAGATCAGAGAAAGAAAAGGGAAGAAAAATGGAATTCCAAAAACTCAGGGGATCGGAATATCAAAGAAGCGAAAAGAGTAGAAACTTTCGATTTCTGGCTAAGTCCTGAGTTATATACTTGGGGAAGGGCCTGGGTCCCACTGCATTTAATACGAAAGCGTCACGTGGCGAATCTCTACTTAGTAATTCGAAAAGTAACACCTGACAAGACACGCGGAAGCACCCCGTTCAACTAAATCATACCGGCGCTGTCACGCCGTACAAAGGAATGATGGCTCCTCGATATTTCAAACGATGCATTTAATGCCACTTTCCCGCCTATCGAAGTGACAGCGTTACAGCTGCTAAGTGCCAAAAGCGATCAGGTCGGCAAACCCCTTTTTTTGTTTTAGTCCAGACAAGCTGGACTCGAGAGTTAGGGGGCTTCTGTTATGGGTAAAAGAGCCAACCTAAAAGTCTGAACTGGACCGACCTACTAGAACCGAGCCGATCACTACAGATCCAAACACAGGTCGGCCTCAACCGACCTAATAAGGGCCTTCTTGGGTAATTTCGGGGGGTTGGCCTCGGGAATACGATGAGCTGAATAGCAATCCCGTGATCTTAGGTCCACGCCGTAATATCAGGAGGAAGGATCGCTGATCCCAATAATTAAGGACCAAAATCCTCCGGTTGTTGCCGGAGGACCCTAAGATCTCGGGAGCTCGGTTAGCAACCCGCGGGAATCACGCTACCCCCAAAAGGAAGATAGCTCTACGACCTAAGTCTATAAATTGACGCATCATCTTCATTATCAGGGGAGGAGACAAAAAATTGATGTAAAGAGAGATATTTAATCTTTCAAGATCCAACTAACTTAGGCATCGGAGGGTAACGGCTGGACCCCAGCCACCCATCTTAGCCTTTTCTTTGTGCTCTACAGGACCTAGGAAACCTTCAGTCCAGATCCAGACCGCATACCTACAGGAGATTAGTTACATCCATCCGTCCAAGTGGGAGGTCACCTCATCTTATCTGCTGACCAGTTGGAGGTCACCTCATCTTGTCTGTTGACCATTTTTCAGCATCAACACTAATCATTAAAATATCGAGTCAAAATTAATTAAATACTCAGTCAGGTCTTTAAATCAGGCCCTACAATATCAAGTCAAAATCAATTAAACCGAGCTAGCGACAACTCGGAGTTGAATTTTTGGGTTTTTAAACTATGTTCACGATGCTATATATACATGACCCAGTACATTTTTACCATGGCAATTAATTTCCTTGCAATGGAGAGTTTCCAGTATTAAAAGAATTTAGGAAGGTATTTTAAAGAATATTAGGATGACCAATCTTAATGTCGGTCATCCATCATGTGGGGCCACCTTCAATTGCCACTGCCCATCTTGTGGAGCCTGTTGGGAAATCAAACGAGATAATCACACAATGGCAATGATCAATTAACAATCAGCATGCACAAGAAGATCTAATTTTATATGGAAAAATCCTCTCATAGGTAAAAAACCAAGGTAGAAAGCAATAATTCATTGTGATGTCAGAAATTACAAAAGATGAAAAAGACAAAATCGGATCTCAGCCCCTAAAGAAAAATCTCAAGCTCTCCAAGCTTTTTTTTTCTCTCACCTTATAACTCTCTCAATCCTTCTAAGAAACTCAACCCTTTTGCCAAATTACCTTAATCCCGCATTATACCCATATTATAGCATAAAAATTGAAATTAGAACCTTCTTTTACAAAACCGCGCAAGAAACCGACCTAGAAATAGAAACTAGCAACTGGTCAACCGCTACCAGCAACTAGTAGCGTGCCAACTGCAATTAGTCACCCAATGCCTAAAATTGTCCTGAGAGTTGCTATCCTGAGATCCCTAAATTCAACCGGTCTCAAGCCAACTAGCGACCGGACGCTGGCTCTTGTTGTTGCATAGATCAGAGGTGTCTGTTTTCAACGGAGCCCACCTTTGATGTGGACCGTCTATCGTGCAAGCCCCACCATCAATATTGCGGGTCGTCCATCATACAGAGCTCACATTAGATGTCAGCCATTCATATTTGGGTCTTACCTTTACTGTGGGGCCCACCTTGATGTGGGTAACACGTCACGTGGGGCCCACCATCACTATTAATTCTCCATCATGTGGGACCCACCTTTAATGTCCACCTCCCATCATGTGGAGCTACCTTTTGATGTGGACCGTCCATCATCTGAACCTTACCTTCTAAGTGGGCCATCCAGCATGCAAGGCCCACCATCGATGTGGGCCATGCATCATTAGGTGCTAACTTTTGATGTGGACCATCCATTAGGTGGGGACTACCTTGATGTGGGATGTCCATCAATGTGGGGGCCACCTTCAATGGCGGTTTGCCCATCATGTGGAGTAAATCTTTGATGTGGACCATCCATCATGTTGAACCTACCTTTGAAGTGGGTCATCCATCATATGGGACCTACTTTGGATGTTGGCCATTTATCATCAGGGACGAACCTTTGATGTGGACCATCTATTACGTGGGAGACCGTTAATATGAGTCATCCATGATGTGGGGCAGCCTTTGATGTAGTTGTCCATCACATGGGCCCCACCTTCAGTATGGACCATCCATCATGTGGGTCGTCCTTTTACCTGAACTATCCATCACATGGAGAGATTAGAGAAGTAGAAAACTTAAAAGTTAAAAAACAAAAAATAACAAAAAAAACAAACTTATCACCTTACATGAGTTAAAAGTTAATTCGTGGTATCCAAACAGGCCAATAGACTTCAAGTATACAAAATCCGCCCTATTTAACAGGTGCCACACCTTATGCAGTTATGCTAGCTAGGCCTGATCCCAAACATTACACTGACACATCTGGGGTGAGCATTATCACCGTAAACAGTGTAAAATTTGCTTAAAACTTCTAAATTCACATGGCCGTGTATTACCACGGTGTATGCCCTAAGTTTCGGAATAGCTAGATTTTTAGAGTTACTCCATCTTTGTGATTTTGTGAAAGGAGTCATATAAATGGAATGGATTGGATGGCACATAATTACCAGGTGAGCCCATACATAACTAATGATTGGTGTCCCACACCAATTCGCCTTTATTACGTGGTGTACCGGAGTTATGAACCTACTCAATATTTGGTCGCCAAGGTGAACATCAGGCAGCTGCATGCACATAATCCAAGATTTAGACGTAGATCTTGTTAGGTAGGAATTGACCTAAGCACTGTTCCCTGGGATTGGATAGGTGCTTGTCATTGGCCTACGATGTGCTCGTAGCTTCTCTATTTTTCTGGATGATTATTTTATCTAATCTTTCAGTAATAATCATCTACATATAATTATAATAATAAATTTTCTCTATTTTTCTGGATGATTATTTTATCTAATCTTTCAGTAATAATCATCTACATATAATAATAAATCTTTGAAAGGAAATTTTCAAGCAATAAATGTGGAATCTGTTAGTAGAGCCTTCAATCTGTACAAGATCAAATGGGTTTGGGCGACCGACTTGGTTGGTCAGACGACCAAACCTACCTCAAAAGTGACAAATTGATCTTCGGACAATTTCAAGTGAGTTCAGGTGACTGAACTTGAGGCTTCGGGCGCCGATATTTAATTGTTTTTAAGGCAAAACTCTCTAGACATTTTTTGTCCAGCTCGGGCAGCTCGACCTGGGCCCGTTGGGCAACCAATGTCAACCAACTGAGTCAGCTGTTTTGCATGATTTTACATAAATTGTTTCTAATTTTGGTTTTCTTCTATTTAAAGGAGTGTGTAGGGCTGTAAATGGTTGGGTTCGGGGCGGATTTAGCCAAAACCAGACCCGCCCATTTACTAAATGGGTCTAGGTCCAAATTTTAGACCTAGACCCTTTTACTAAATGGGCCGGTCTGGGTCGAGTTCGAGTCAACCCATCAGACCCATTTATAAATGGGTCCAGGTCTAGTAGAGGGAGATCCACCCAGACCCATTTATAAATGGGTCAGGTCTAATGGGTCCGGGTCTGGATCAAGTATGCAGGCATTTTACAAGGCTTAAAACCGGGTCTGGACGGGTCCCTTGAAACATAGACCAAACCAGCCCACTTACTAAATGGGTTCGGGTTGGGTCGGGTCGAGCCTAATATAAAGGAAACCAGACCCAGACCCAGACCCGTTTAGCAACTGGGTCTGTTCTTGGACCCGGACCCGTACCATTTAACAAATGGTCGGGTCTAAATGGGTTGGGTCTGGGTACCCCATCGGGTCCGCTGACTCATTTACAGCCCTAGGAGTGTGATCCAGAATTAGGGAGTATCCCTAAGGGGGGCCAAGATTTACTAATTGTATTAGGGTTTGGGGAGAGAGTTTTGGAAGAGAGAGCTTGGATTTTCTCTTAGGTTTTGTTTGCTTGTGGATTGTTCATCTCTGTAATCTTCTAATTCATAGTAGATCGCTTTATGTCGTGGATTTTTACCCATGAGAGGTTATTTTTCCACGTTAAAATCAGATTATCTCTATGTGTGTTGATCGTGAGGAGTGATTGCAATGTTTGTTTGATTCTATTCTCTCTGGTGTCCGTTGCTTGCTTCAGCTGTGGGTTGGTGGTTTCCCCAACAGAATCATGACCACTTGAAGTAAAACAAAACAAAGAACGTTGATCTAAGCTTCCAAAACCACATTGAAATGCCAGCCATTGAAACAGTGGTAGGACCCAAACGATGATATTTATATGCCATCTAAACTATTTATAAGGTCATTCTAATTGAATGAACTAAAACACAAATATTAGCCTAATTCAAAACCTCTTTGGTCCTGCCAAGGTTTCTTTGATTGACATTTCATCTCCACTGTTTCCTGTAGTGTGGTCCACTTGAGTTTTGGATCTTTCATCTATTTCATCTCTTTTTTTATTCATGTCTTAACTTGAGCCGGAGAAATTGATGAATGGGGTGAATTTCTAGTGGATATCTTTGTGGGCCCTAGTTAGCTTCCCACTGCAGAACTTTTTGTCTGGAAGAAGGCCGGAGACGGAGAGATGTCGCGGCCATGCAAAGGTTGGCGAGTGGATTAGCTCTTACCAGAGCAACACATAAGTGGGTGTTAACCTAACCGTGTGGGGTCCACCTTGATATATTTTTTTGCAAATCCACATCGTCCAGCTATTTTACCATCTCATTTAAGACTAGATCCCAAACCCTGAAAAGATCCAAATCTCAGGATGGAATATAAAACTAGAAACAGTGATCATCAACCATTAACAACTTATTTTGAGCCACAAATGTTTTGGATCAAGCCAGATGTACTTCACATTATCAACAGGTTGGATTGCCAATAAACATTATGAAAACCTTATAATGGGCCCTTGGAATTTTTAATGGTGAGGCACTTAATCACCACTGTTTCCTATGATGCAGTCCACCTGAGATATGGATATGCATGTTTCTTCAGAACGTCCTAAAATGGGATGGAAAAAACGGATGGACGGCGTGGATATACAACAAATCATCAAGGTATGCCCCACAATAAAGGTAACACCCACTTGGGAGTTGTTGAGTAAATATGATCAAATATTGGATGGCCTCATGCTTCCAGTTTGAGAAATTTTTATGCAACACACCACCAAAACAGCAAATAAATGACACAAAAATGCTTGGTTAAACAGTGGACTTGTTTCATCGCAAAAATAGTTTAACGACGGATGGAGTCCCTCGATGAAGTTGACGACAAATATAGTCCGTCGTCAAAGCTGAACCAGTCCGTCGCTACGTTGTCATGAGTCGATTTGGTCCGTCGCAAAATTGTGCATCCAATACCTGCCAAAAACAAGGTCCTGGTAATTACGACAGACTTTCTTGTATTTCACAACGGTTTTTATTCGTCGTAAATAAAAAAAAATTTAGTCCAAGTGATTTTTAGTGGAATTACACCTTAAAAAAATAAGTTTTTCAAAACGAAAATTGAGAAGTTAAAAAAAATGATTTTGAGAAAAAAGTTGAACAATTTAATAAAAAATTAACAATGTTTAAGAGAAATTGAGATTTTGAAGAAATCGAGATTTTGAAAATAATTTGGATTTTGAAAAGAACCAAAATTTTGAAAGAAATTGGCATTTTGAAATAAATTGCGAAGTTTGAATAAAATTTGTAAGTTTGTAAACAATTGATTTTGATCAAGGTTGTGATTTTTTAAAGAGATTGAGATTTTGTATTTTGAAAAAAAAAATGAGAAATTTGATAAAAATGAGATTTTGAAAATGAAAATTAGGAAGTTAAATAAAATTGTGATTTTCAAAAAAAAATTTGACTAGTTTTGAGTAAAATTTATATGTTTGAAAAAAAAATTGTAATAAAATTAGCAATGCTTAAGAAAAATTAAGATTTAGAAACAAACCAAGATATTGAAAATAATCAGGATTTAAAAAAGAATCGAAAAGTTTGAAAGAAGTTGAGAAATTTGAAATTTATAAGTTTGAAAATTTTTGTAATAAAAATTAATAATATTTAAGAAAATTTAAGATTTGCAAAAATCGAGATTTTGGAAAATAAATCAGGATTTAAAAAAGAACCGAAATTTTGAAAGAAATTGACATTCTTAAAAAAATTGAAAACTTTGAATAAAATTTATAAATTTGAAAAAAGAATACTTTTTTTTAAAAAAAAAATGAGATTTTTAGAAAGAAATTGAGATTTTGTATTTTAAAAAATTGAAAAGTTTAATTAAAAAAAAGAAGAGAGATTTTGAAAGAAAATTGACATTTTGAATGCTGAAAATTGAGAAGTTTAATAAAAATTCTGATTTTGAACAATAAAATTGAGAAGTTTGAAACAAAAAATAACAGTGTTTGAGAAAAATCGAGATTTTGAAAAAAAAAATTGAGATTTAAAAAAATGGAGACTATGAAAGAAATTGACATTGTGAAAATAAAAAAAATTAGCATTTAAAAAAAAATAATTGAGAAGTTTGAAAAGAAATAGATTTTGAAAATAAATTGAGAAGCTTGAAAAGAATCCACATTTTGAAGAAAAAAATTGAAATTAAGAGCTTAGTATCTTATCACCCATACCGTGCGGCCCACCTTGATGATGAGTTTCATATCCATGCCGTCCATCTATTTCTCGAGTCCATTTTAGGACTGGGTAACAAAAATTGTGTAGATCCATATCTAAGGTGAACCACACCATAGGAAATAGTGGTAATTGAGTGTCTCACTGTTAAAAATTCGAAATGGCCTGTCATAAGGTTTTAGCAATGTTTGTGTGCAATCCAACCTGTTATAATGTCAAGAAGATCTGGATGAAGGGAAGTTATAAAGATCAGATTGATCCAAAAACTTTTGTGGCCCACAAAAGGTTTTTAATGGCTATTCATCACCATTTCTATTGGTATGGCCCATATGTGATTTGGATTTGCACGAATTTTTGGTTCAGTTCTTAAAAGTAGATGGAAAAGCATATGAACGGTGTGGATACGCAAAAAATACATCTAGGTTGCCCTACACGGTTAGGGTAACACCCCACCAATTGGACTTGAGAGTACATCCAAATGTGGTTTCGTAACTGTCATTATGAGTTTTCAATTCCCAACTTGAAATGTAACATGATTGCAAGGAAATGAACTCCTAATGCAGTGTAGGCACTTTATAATAACATTGGTTTGGTATGGTAGACACCAAACTTGCACATTTCTCACTGGTTTTGCAAATTGTTGTCTATTAGGACTAAATTTCAAGACATCATACGGAGCCAATAGCTCATCCTAAAGATGGTTTCAACATCCGCAGGTCCAGGAACAATATTTGATGTTGCTAACAGCAAACAACAAGAAGAGAGAATGCAAAACTAAAACCAACAAGCCTAATAAATCAAATACCAGAACACAACCAAAGTAGGAGATCATGAAGAAATAGAAAGAAAAATCATATATGCTCTTGTTGTTGGTTCCTCAAATCAAGGTTTGGTGTGACAAAAGAAGCAAAACCCACTTCTCTTTTCATCTTCTGGTTCATATTGCCTTCTTTTTAGCTCTCTCTCTCTCTCTCTCTCTCTCTCTCTCTCTCTCTCTCTCTCTCTCTCTCTCTTCATTGTTGTTGTTGCCGTTATGGTTGTTGGGTAAAATAAAATAAAAGAAATAGAAAGAGAGCTTTTGTTGCTGTGAAAATATTCTTGGGCTGATGTTGGTGCTATTGTTCCCACTCTTCACAAGCATTGATTCCTTTGGGTTGGCTTACTATCATCATTATTGTTATTTCATGGCTTGGTTGTGGCCTTATCTATTCATAGATTCTTCCTCTCTCAAAAAGTCCCAATGCTTCTCTCCTTATGTTTGCTTGTCCTTTTTTCTTCCCTTCTTTAAATTTGTAAGCTCTTTTCAGATAGGAGCGTTTAGCTGGTGTAGGAACTGTGGTTAATTCAGATCCATGGGGTTTTATTCCATTCCACCAAATGGGTATAAATAGAGAGGTTAATCTTGTGTTTTTTTTCAGGAGCTACTTTCAGTCATTGCAAGAGGTGACCTTTCGACTTTGGCCGTGACAGCAAGATGAGGATACCCCGTCCAAACATTTAAGTAGTCCTCCGTGGTTATATCACTGTTCAGGGATTTAGTACCTTTAACATAGAAGACATTTACCTGACCTAATAACAACATAAGGGACAGAAGACAAACTAAAAAGAAATCAGTACGTAAATAAACGATAATGAGAACTTTAACGAGACGTTCCCTAACTAACCGAGTGATACAACAGATGACTGAGTGTTTTAATGTTCCAGAATAGGGCGAAAGAAAAAGAAAAAACAGAAAGGAACGTATTTGAGACGATCTACTCTAGATCATTCTAACCAATATGCAGAACACATAAGACAACGTGTCCTCCAAGAAGGGAAACGTCGTTCCATATGGTTTAGCCAATGCTATGCCGGCATAGCCGGCTATGCATTTCCTTTGCCACCACCGGCAATGCGTAATGCCCCAGCATTGCCGGCATTGCCGGCAATGTCTTTTTTATCCGGCATTGCCGGCAATGCCCTGGCAATGTCGGGACATTGCCTCCGTTCCACCCCCGTACCCCTAAGTCTGTCGGTGAACGGTCATACTGTTTTCTTCAAAATAAGCCGTATCGGCCGCCCGGGTCGTAACGGCCGTTCGGCCCTATCGTAATGCTGGTGCCGTACGCCACCTACCGTTTGGAACACCTTGCTTTGCAGCCATGAGACCTCAAGTAAGCCACAGATAATCGTTCAGAGGGCCACCTTTCATGTTTGATGATTTGGTTAGCAAAGATCAATTTTGGAGCTAAAACTTTTTTAGTTGAGATTATATTGTTAACTTTGGAACTTCATTGGCGATAAGACAAAAGAAAAAGGAAAAAGAAAACTTTGAAGCTTTCTTAGTAGAATGTTTTGCTATGAAACATGACTTGTGAATTTTACGAGTAATTAATGAATTTTCTAACTGTTTTATGTAACTTTTGTAAATATAGAATCACTTTAGAAGGAATAGGAATGGCTCGAGTCATTTTTTGTAGGTGGACTGAATCGAGTCCGAGTTCCATGTTTGCCAAACTTGTTATAAATTGCAATTAAGTAAGAAAAAGCTAATGAACAATAAGGTAGCACATGTGAGGCATGTACATGAGCTGTCTCTTATACAACCTACTTGTGAAATCTTACTTGTTTTGGGAAATCCTACTTGTGAACAATGGGGTAGCACATCCGATCTATGCGCTGATCTTGGGAAATCCTACTTGTTTTGTAGACGTAATCTAATTGCTCTTTCAGTGTTCTTTTGCGACTCCAAGCAACAAAAATTGGGCTTCTTCTTTTTCCCCTTCTTTCTTTCTATATATTTATTTGGCATATCGATCATTCAGTTGTGTTCTATTGCCCATCAAGATGCTTAGGGTGGATTTTTAATATGGCTTTTGTTTATTTCAGAAGATTCGAAGCCATTTTAGAGATTGAATTGTACAAATTTTCTCCTTAGGATCTTCCAGGTGTCTCTCTATCTATCTACATCTCTCTAGCTTTTAGTGGTAGGCTCAATGATTATTCCTTGTTAACAATTGGAGACTGCTTGCTTGTTCCTAGGTTAATTTGGTTTTTTATAATGATTTTTCCCCATCAACAAAATTTAGTTTCTGAAAGAGGGTACTGGAGAACCACTGGCAATTGGACAGACCTGTTTGTCATAATTCCCAGATTGTAGAGATGAAGAGAACTCTGTTATTTTATGCAGGTTGGGCATCCCCGAGGATATGGAACTGACTGGGTAATGCACGAGTACAAGCTTGAGGACCAGGAGCTAGTTGATGCTAGCATCACGCAGGTGACATCTGGTTCTTATTAATGGTTAGAAAACTGCAATCTTAGGTGTTGGTGATTTGTTTCAGACATTTTTGGAACTACATACCATCCATTTGAAGATGCATGTGCAATAGGATCCTAGCATATCTTCCTATGCATAGGTTCACTATCTGAATGTACATAGGACCATCCATTTTTGGAACTACATACCATCCATTTGCAATCTTAGATGCATGTCTTAATGTGCACAGGATCATTATCTGAAGTCCAGATAGTGGCCTATTTGCGGTCCATTTATGATCCACTCATTAGCCCATTTCATGAGCCACATACAGCCCAGATCGTTGCCCGGTTTAGGTGTTGCACACAACCCATCCTATGGTACAGTGCATGGTCCAACCGTTGTTCATTGGTAAAGTCCATTGCATATCCGGATTGTACTTGTGCCTCATCTTTATTGGGTCCAACAAGTTGAGAGTTTTGATTGACTTACATGTATGCAATGTTGGACGATGTGGATGCATATGGAAGGACTGGTGGAATTTATGTTTGTAGTAGGACTTCTGTTGGTAGTGCCCCATCTCGTCTTCTAATTTAAACATTATGGATTCAGTTAGAGTTTGGGAAGTATGAGTGCCATGGCTCTTCCAGCTATAGCTGGACCTTACATGTGGAACCGTGGTCTATGGCTGTTCAGCATATTGCTCAAGGAACTCCACCCCTTGTAAGTTAATGTTAGATGCACCTAATTTTGGTCACCTTTTCATTCTTTTTTTTCTTTTTCTTTTTTTTTTTCTTTTCTTTTCTTTTTTTTTTTTGCATTTGTAATGCAGGAAGTAAGGGTCAGGCCAATGCCCATTGTATTTGTTGCTTTTTCTGGCGGCCCAAAATCTTGCATGTACGAGGTTCTTCAGGTAAAGTTTGTGAGACTCTTATGCCATCCATTTTCTTAGTGGATATGCTCTGATTTGAATGTTTCCCATTTATTTTATCTATGTTTTGTTCCTAAATTCAAGAGAAACTAAAGCTAGCTTCCTTTTCGTTCAGATAATTAAAGGGAAGTGCGAAGGATAACCCTATCTGGCATGCTGTTCTTCTAGCCCTTCAATGACAGAAAAGGTTTAGCCTTTTTTCCGATATTTCAGGATCGCAATTTATATTGTTCTAGATTTTGATTCATGGTGAATGGACTTGTAGAAAAACCTAGATTTCATTGGATTTGTAAGGGGGAATTGATTTGGGGTCTCCATGCATTCACATAAGGATGTTTTGAATCTTCTATTCATCTTTCATTTTTGTATTCTCTCTTGAGTTATATTAGAAAAGTATCATGTCGATGGAAACATTGTCGAGGAATTTGAGTTCATATATGATATAATTATGATTTTTGAGGGTTGGAATTTTTATTATTATTATTTTTTTAATTTGGATAAGATGAATATCAAGTAGAACAGATTTAAAAAAAAATCAAAATCCTGTTTTTTTGTAGAAACCTTAGTGACCGAGCAAAACCGTCGCAAATTTTCGATTAAGTCGAGGAATTAAGAGTTGCAACGGATTTTTCAAGTTTTGCAACGGATAATATAAATCCGTGAGAAATTAGACACGGATATGGTCCGTGGTAAAATATTATCCACATAGCAAAAAACGACGGACCACTCGACGAACGAAGTCCGTCGCAAATTGGTCCGTCGTTGTTTTGCTGTTTTGGCGTAGTGGTCTATCCATGCTAGGCCCTATCAAATCAACAGTCTGGCACACAAAAGGGTTGGTCCCGGTTATTAATATTCGAGGTTCAACAATATTGATGTGAGATTGCTCATGTATTTATAGTGGTTGGTATTCATCTCCACGTTAAGAGAATTCAAATCCAAATAGAGGACTATCGAACCGGCTTCGTAGATCATCATATAGTCGGTCCCACTTGTGGGTTGCTCAAGAGTCCAAGATATGAGGGGATTAGGGTGATGGATGAACTAGAAATTAAACTGTTCAAATTATGGGTCTCATTTAGACATATGATGAACAAGAAACGATGATTATTTGATTATATGCTTGGTGGACATTTATTTTAGACTACTAAAGTCGAAATATATTCAGTAGTTCTATTTCAACAAATAATAGCATCTATAGTAGATCTGGTGATCCTAAGCTTCCCATCAATAGCATGAAAATGGACAACCAAGCATGACAAGAGAAAATAAAATAGGTCCAATAATTATCTTGAAACATCCAGTAGATAGATCCCACTTTGTATTTAGTGTGGTTCTAATGTTATTACTCTTGGATTTACGTTTCTAACATGTGATTTATTGCTTGTAAACAATGGGTGGTTGTAAAAAAATTGGCCCCATTCCAATCAAGATGATTCTTACACCATGATCTCTCTTAGTTGTATGAATAAGTGGACTCTTTAGATTGAAGTTATGTCACCATGTGTATTGTTTAACAGGTTTGGGGACATTTCTAACGTCCCATGAAGGTGACGATGTTAACAAAATAGATAATTAATAATTTTAATATTTTATTTTGAAAAAATTATCCTATAATCTTTCAAGAAAATGTCAAAGTTTGAAAATCTCCCAGAAATATGCACTAAAACAATTTTGACTTTTATGAAGGAAATGTTTCCTGGGTAAAAGTTAAAATTTCCTAGGTAAAAGTCATTACGGAAGGAAATTTTCAGTTGCAATAACTATCGGGAAAAACAATTACCGACGCAATGAAATCATTTTGTTGGTAAAAAGTCCATAATTTTGTGGCTATAGGTTTAAATCATCGGTAATTATGAACCTTTCTCGAGGAAACAAAGATCTTTGGTAAAGGTAATAGAGAATTACCGACGAAATATTTCCTTAGAAAAGGTAGTAGAATTACCCACTGAAACTGAAATTATTGACGACATATTTCCTTGAAAAACGTAGGTAGTAGTAGTGCCAACGAAATATTTCCTTGGAAAATTCAAAAGTAGTACTACTACAAAATGTGTTATTGCCGACGAAATATTTCCTTGGAAAAGTTGTATTGCTTGACGAATTTTCAATAGCAAATATAATTTTTTTTTTTTTTTCTGTAAATATCGTAATAACCTGATAAAATATACAATTCATAGCCACCTGTTAAAGCATTGAATATCCCAATCACCTGCTAAAACATTCAATTCATATACCAATCAAAATGACCAACCATATAAGATAATAGTGGGGTTTGAATAGAAATCCAAATGTCAATCCTACCAATGGACAAAATCAATAATAATAATAATAAAAAATCCATCAGCACCAACATCCCCGCTATCACCAACAAACAGTCTGCAAAATAAAATAAAATACAATATTAATAGTTAATAATTTATAAATAGAATATGTAGTCAGGTGATCATTTATCTTTTTCAAATCACATTATGAAACCTTGAAAATACAACTTGATTTGAAGATTTAAAAAATAAAAATAAAAAAAGAAGTAGTCTTGTAAGTTGAATTCTAATCTTAACTACCATTATCAATAACCGCAATATATATACAAGTCAAAATGAGCCCAACCATCCATAAAACATTCCCACAATCATAGATCAATTTGAAAGCCTAAGTAGTTAAGAGGTGATTAATCATCTATAAAAAAAAAATAAAAAAGGCTTTGGTTGAAGAGGAGATCAATCATTTAGCTTCTTATAAAGAATAAAAAAATGAACTTGTTTTAAAATATTGTTAAAGCTCCAACCAATTTAAAAACATAATGGAACCAATCTATTATCTAAACTACTCATTAGGTCTAGAACACATTTCAAGGGAGCTATCAAATATATGGATCGAATGATTGTTTACCCATTTTGGTATAAATGATCTTGACAGGTCCATATTAGAGGCCATTGATCATATGGTTGAGATCATCAGATTGGTGTGATTTTTGCATGGTAGCCCATAAAATTTATGTTGGACCCAATATATAGTCCTAGGTCAATCATTGTCTAAGCCATCACTACAAGAAATGAAAACGAAAAATGAGGATTCAACCCAAAATTAATCAACAAAAGTGCAAACCTTATGAAAGTTCTTGTCTAACCACCTAGGATATTTATCATGAAAACATACAAAAGAAGCCCAGGCAACAAAATATCACACAAAATTCAAGTAGAGAATTTCATAAATAGCATGCTAAAAAGGAATTTGGCTATAAAATTCAACATAATACTTAAAAGCTATAAAATTCAACATAATACTTAAAAGGATGTAAAGTGCCTTTTCAAATAGGGCACAAATTGCAATTGTGTACAATTTAAATGATACCCACTTTAAATAGAAAATGGAGTTTGATTTTGGAAGTACAGAATGGAGAAAGCCCATCAAACAGCTCTAAATCGGCTATGAGGTACTGTGCAATACTCAGGCCAAGAGTTTGTATAGTACACTTAGGTATACAAGTGGACCCCTGCTTCAGTGTACCAAACCATTAATATGGCAAGCCTCATTATGGATGACCCATACACCAAAAATCCCTAGATTCTTAGCCATTAAATGTTTGGTCTTCTTCTAGACTAGTGTTGTATTTTCTTCCTTGGAAGTCTTTTTGTTGGCCACCAATTAGAAAGGTTAGACTTTCCCATCTGAGAGTCTTGATGCATGGCCATCCACAATGATGCCCACAATATCAACGGTCTAGATCACTGAACCATTGGGCCCCATTTATATATACTGAACACACAAGTGTAACGAACATACTCTAAGCCAAGCATTGTCTCATGCCTCTTTCCTTTAATCTTGAAGTCTAAGATATGATCTCAAATCCATATGAGAGCCAGACATGAAATCATCCCTTGCCCAAATTCCATGATTCACTTTTAATTGAAAAAACTGAAGTTGCAGTTTCTTTCAAGATAAGGTTCAAGTCATACAATTTGAAAAAGAGAAATTTCCATACAGCTAGCACAAAACCTTGCTCCAGTTGAGCACCTTGACCAATGTTGTTGACATTATTTATCTTGCATATCTCTGAACTTTCTTCTCAATCAACTAGAGTAATTTTTGCTTGAACGAACTTCAAGTTGCACAATTGCCAATATATGGATGTTACGCATGGAATCAGTAGAAGTCATTAAGCCTTAACTCGAAAGAAAAGGTTCCTCACTTTAGGGCGCGTTTGGTGAGGGCAAATACTTTAGTATATTATGAGGATGTCCTTGGATTTACTGCCAGTTTTGGGAGCATTGTCTTCAGATTTGCTGCCAAGCTTACCCTCATCACCCTTGGATTTATTGCTTGCTTTTGGACCAACATCCTTCGATTTGCTTGCTGAAGCTCCTACCCTGGAAGACAGTTATGGTCATGGAGCCTTCAGCACCAATGAGATCCAAACAAGAATACCAGGTGGCAGTACAATACATCTACTCACTTTTTTAACGGTGCATCTGTCTTTCCTAGCTTGGATGAGTAATCTGGAATTGTTTTTGCCTTCTGCTGCTGCCTGGTAAAATAACCATCAGAATAAAATGATATGAAAAAGAAAAGAAAAGAATGATTAAGATATGAAAAATGACACTCAGGTAGTGACTATTGATTATGGATTAATCAAGAATCAATTGATTGGTCTCAAGTTATTGGCAAACAAGTTTCTCGATCCAAGACCTTTTTTTTTTTTTTTTTCGTTCTGTCCAAGTCACTTCCTATCTTTCTTTGTGAATATCAAGATTATCCACTTTCATAGGTCTGAGGCCCACATTATGAATTAAACGAATCAAATAATCATTCATTTGAACAATTAGAACCCACTTAGTTGGGGTAAGGGGTTAGATCATGATGATGAATAGTTCATTTGAAAAAGTCGAACCCGTCTTACCAGATATAATCACTTTCTCAAAGATTCAAATTGCAAAAATTCCTTTGAAAACACCAGTTGATGTATCTCAACAGGCAGAACCATATCACCATACAAGAAATAATTGCAAAAATTCCTTTGATAACACTTATATCTCAATGATATTGAGATTATTGGTTAAAACAGATTGATTAGAAATTACATCTGTTATGACCATGGTATATCCAATGTCAAAATCGGTATGAAATGGAAATGATATTTACAAGTCATTTGGATGTGTCGATAGCTATATTGTGAATGCTGTAAAAGGAAATTTTGATTTGGTTGTTTCCATTTTTACATTTTATCAGATTAGTAATTAAAGTGCAATCCCTCAGAACATCCAAATGCACCCAGAGGCCAGAAGGTTGGTGACCATGACTAACAATTCAGTTGTAAAGTATTTAAACCAGTAAAAACAATACAAATTGTTGCATGATACTTTACTGAGATAAGAACTAGTGTCGGAGTAGGCCTTTTGCAAAAAAAAGCACATTGGACGCACTGATATAATAATTGACACAGAGCACACAACAAAAACAACAGTATCTGAAATTTGCATGCCACACTTGTTGTGGAAAATTCCTCTCCTTTCATACCACACAATAGATAGAAAAGTCCCCCAGCATTGCAACTAGAACTAAAAGAAGAATCACCTCTGCCAGAAACAACAATTAAAGGAAAACTCCAAGGAAACTTTAATTAAATCTAAACATTCATGACTCATAGTAACACGTATGGTCTAGAAATTATAAACCTATATAGTCAAATTGTTCTAATATAATCAAAATGCCAACTACAGCATGAGCCTTTGCATACAAACTTCCCTAATTTAATTAAAATACCAACTATTTCTTGCGAAACAAATTCAAGCTTAGAAGGGGAAGCTAAACAGATAAAAAATAAAATATGCTAACCATGTGCCCAATGTGACCAACCACTAATGAGCCCCACAGTGGGTGTGGGGATTGTTGAATTGGATATGCAGGTCTAACAGTTCAATCAGGCTATTAAAAGGCTACCAGATTGGATCTCAGGGCCCTACAGTCTAATCAAACAACTTCTATGACCCTGATCATGGATCCACCAGCATGTGGGGTCTGCCTATAACCACCTCTTATGTGTGATGAAAGGGTGTCCCAGATCCATCAAGGCCGATAGGTGTTCCAATACCGACAATTTTAACCTTGATTAAGAGCCCTACTGAAGTTCACAATTTGATGATACACAAAGGACACCCTTTGTCATCATACAAGCTTGGGGTTAAACCATGTCCATATTCATTCAGATTAAGACAGGGTTGTCAGTATGATCAAGAAAAAATGCAACTGTTTCCACATATTTAGGGCCCATTTGGATTGTAAGTTAGTTAAGATAAGCTACTTATCAGATAAGTAACTTATCTTGGTTTCTACTTAATTAGCAAATAAGTATGTTTAGTAAACAACATGCTTATCAACCAAAAAGTAGAAAAGCATCATTTGTTTCCAACATCATTCTCAAGTCTTGTTCTAGTTGGTAGTGAAAAAGTAAAAAAAGCAAAATAAAAATGCTGAAATACTTAACTGATTTTCAGCAACTAAGTAATGATCATTATTTATTAACCAAACTAACTTATCTCAAATAAGTTACTTAACTGCTGCCATCAGCAAGAAAAGCAACTTATTTGTTGGTATCCAATCAGGCCTTTAATGTTAGCAAACTTATCTGAACCATATATTGGACTACTGGTTAGTGTTTTGTGCATAAGAAATGGTTTTGATTTTTTCTAATGTGTCTCTCTCCTTTCTTTCATAGAGAAACAAGTGAAACGCCCCATGGTGGGCTATCCATGGTGGGTCCCCTCCAATAAGGATGATGTAATCAGCTGGCCAATACACGCCCCAGCACAATACTTAAAAACTATGGTATAAACAGGGTTTTTTACTGGTTATATAGGTATGGTTCATTTAAACACAACACCCAAGTCTAGACTGGAAGCCTCCATGCAGACAAGACTTTAATCCCTCTAAAACAAGTCCAAGAGAAACAAGGCATAGAATCCTTCCTTGTTTTTTTCTTTTTTCTTTTATTGGAGAGAGTAGGACTCGTTTTTTCTGACAATGAATTGTCTCATGCAAGCTTGACCCACCTTGACTAACATTATGTTTGTTCAATGGCATGTTGTGACTATACCCAACCTGATGAATGGCTTGAATCTCTGACAGATGTGCTTTCTGCGTGGATTTCTGACGGCATTCCAGGCACATCTAAGCCGTTCATAATGTCACTGATCAGTTTTATCAAACCGTTATTTTTGAAACCAGCGGCCCGCCTGATCAGTGGACCAGTCCGATTTCTGGGCCGTCATCTTTTGCGATGGATGCTGATTCATGCAGTGGTCAGGTATCATACACGACTGCGACGTCGGCACGTGCAGAGGGCATTTTAATCGTTTTAGGAAAAGACCAGGGTCAGTTTCGTAACATCAACACACATTAAAGACCTCTTCTTTGTCCAAATCAAACCCCTTAGCAGCTCGCGTTTCTGTGAGAGGGTAAAATCAGACGCTCGCCATGACTGCTCAGACGCAAGAAGAGCTCCTCGCCGCTCATCTCGAACAGACAAAGATCGATGTAAGATTTCCCCTCTCTTGATTTCATTTCGTTTTTCTATTTTTTTCCCCCTTAAATCTCTCTCTCTCTCTCTAGTAGAATCGGCAGATCTCTATAGCTTTCCGTACTTCTTAGGGTTTCGCTAACGTGCGCTTGTGGCGTCGTATCTACTGTATGTGTTGTCGTTTGCGCAGGTGATTAAACGGCGCACCCATCGTTTATGTTGGATTTAAACAGTATCTTTTTGTCTTGACTTGGTAGTCCCACGGCTACTCAAATTTGTAGTCCCTAGGGCTTCCAGGTAAGTCACTTACAAGTGAAAGTTACTTAGTAACCTAGTGAAAGTTACTTAGTAACCTACTGGATGTAAATTGTAAGTCACTTACCGAGGAGTTAGTTTTTGTGTTTGGATAACTTATAAGTTTGGATAACCTATAAGTTACGTGTTTGGATAACTTATTAGTTTGGATAACCTGTAAGTAACTTACAGGTAAGAAATTAGATATTCACACCGAGCAGAACTTGGAGTTGGGAATTCTTTCAAAATGTTATAATCATATAAAAAAAAAAGCATAGGATTAAATATGCCATTTTGTTAGGCCCATCAAGATGAATATTTGAGGTAATTTTTAGGCCAAGTAATCATCAAGTGGGCTATAAAAGTGGGCCCATGGATTCAAAATACCTATAACATTAAGCAACATATTATGCTAAGTATGTTGTTAACTGCCACAAACAGTTACTATCCAAAAAAAATTTATTCTCACAACATCATTGTTATGTTGAGTTTGCTGCTAACTTCCACAAACAGATTGGACCCACATGGATGAGTGTCCGCATGATCCAGATGGTCCATACGCAAGGCACATCTTTGACAGGCTACGATAATATATATATATATATATATATATATATATATATATATATATATATATATATATATATATATATATATATGTATATATATACATTATTCCAAATGATGTTCCTGACCATCAGATTTGTCCAACTCCAAAAGTAGCATTTGGAATCCAAATGCATTAACATAATTAAATAAAAAAATAAAAAATAAAGAACAATGATCCAACTCGATGGATTGGACCGTGGGGCCCACCTTGATATATATGGTATATTCATGCCGTCCATCAGTTTTGCTAGCTTGTTTTAGAGCTTGCCCAAAATATGAAGCATATCCAAAATTCAGGTGGACCACAGTACAAAAAACAATGGTGATCGAAGCAGTCAATGGCTCCTTCGTCCAGGTACTTGGGACCTTATCAACAGGTTGGACAGCAAATAAACATTAAGGTGGGCCATAGGAAGTTTTTAATGGTCAAAGTTCAAGCATGATTGCTGCCTGTGGTGTGGTCCACCTGAGAGTTGGATTTGCTTCATCTTTGCACCCAAGCCCTAAAATGAGCTGGCAAAATTGATGGACGACGTCGATATACCAAAAATACATAAAAAGGTGGGCCCACTGTCACGACCTCATCAAATAGGTCCTACTTCAAATAAGTTATAAAAATAAAATAAAAAACCTCATAACGTTAGCAGTGGAGAGGGAGAGAGGAGAAGAGAGAGGTGCACGACGACCCTAATTGCAGAGAGGGAGAGAGGGAGAGGGAGCCGATTACAAATATAGAGTGAAAGTGAGAGCCGATTGCAGAGAGAGAGAGAGAGAGAGAGAGAGAGAGAGAGAGCTTACTGAAGCTGCAATGGCTAGAGCTTTAGGGGTCGTTTGGATAGGTTGTAAATCATTTACTAGTAAATGACTTAAGTGCTAGTAAATGATTTACTACCTTCTGTTTGGATGTAAGTAGTAAATGATTTACCTTGTTTGGATAGCCTGTAAATGGGTTATATCCTGTAATTGTATATTCACACTTGAAAATCAATTTAGCTTATAACATTCAAATTACATGTTGGAATTTCCTTCCATGTGAATCATTGGGTCAAGCCCATGCCACTAAAGCATTGCGTTAATCCTCAAAAAAAAATTGAGTAGTATGTGAGCCATACAAGTGGGCCCACGAATTCAAATGCTATTGTCAAAGGCGGTTTTCGAAATCGCCGGTTCGGTGAAGAGCCGGTGCCGGAAGGGTGCTTGAAGCTTCGAAGATCTCCAAAGGGAGGCAGGGAGGGAGGGAGATTGTAGAGAGGGAGAGGGAGAGGGAGCCGTTGGAAGTGATTTCAGAACAGGTGCGAATCTGCTTTTAAAGCAGAAATTTGAAAATAGAGCCGTTGCCATCTTGCCCATTTACTAGTAAATGAAATCTCACCTATTTGGTAGTAAATGGGAGAGGGGTTTTCCTAGTAAATGATTTACTAGCAAATGGGAGCATCCAAACAGAAAAAATGACCATTTACTAGTAAATCATTTACCACCTATCCAAACGACCCCTTACTGTGAGGTGCGTTCCCCCCCTTTCCCTCTTTTTAAAAATCAGACCATTAGCCTGTAAGTCACTTACAGGGAAGTGAC
The DNA here is from genome assembly GCA_003013855.2 of Liriodendron chinense. NCBI lineage: Eukaryota > Viridiplantae > Streptophyta > Magnoliopsida > Magnoliales > Magnoliaceae > Liriodendron > Liriodendron chinense. The sequence goes on along the minus strand of PVNU02001323.1, from coordinate 15,883 downwards.
TTCTCACCCCCAGCCCCTAGAAGTTTCCTGGCAATTTTGCCTATAAGTGACTTACAGGTTGTGACTTATAGGTGAATTTTCTCCCCCAAACACCACCTGTAAGTGACTTCCCTGTAAGTCACTTCCCACTAACCCAACTTACAGGCATCCAAACAGGCCCTAGGGATCTCCACCATTCATTCATATGTCCCTCGCCCTTGATTTGATCTGGTTGGCCCCATCAATTAATGGCCACAGTAGATTAAAAAAATGCCATTTTCCTTTTATTTTTGACCACTCGTTTGGAGGGTCATGGTAGGGTGCATTAGATCATCCAACTGATGGGATTTCTATGCCACAACTAAAAATAGGTTCGGGGCCTTGCCTCGTTGGTAGACTCTGTGGAGTTTCAATAGGGGGTCTCTGTTTCGAAACCAATCAGTGGTGAAATATCCACGCTGCTGACAGCACCAGTGGGTGCGTTGCATGACTGATTGGATGGGTGTGTTGTGCGATTGACTGGGTGGGTGGGTTGCATGACTAACCGAAAAAAATAAATAAATAAATACAAATCAAAATGCCACAACTAAAATGGTTTTAGATATTGACTGGCACCGAGTTTACTCAGTGTTGGTAGTGAACAAACGAGTTTCTATGATGAAGCTTACATCTCTACTGAGTGACTCAGGACAACTTGGGCAATGCCATGTGGGTTTTTATCCTTGGGTGAGTCGCACTTCGAAGCCGTTGTTTATGGCCATGTGCAAGTAAGATTAGATCAGCAAGAAAATGAGAAGGGTCTCTCGAATCAACCTCCTTAGTGAAATTGCCAAATCATGGAACCATCCCTCAACAGCAGAGAAGATGTGTTGATTTTGTTAAAAAAAATCTAAATGTTGTTTCACAATAAAAGAAAATTTCCTCAAGTAATTACTTGTTCAGAAAGTGAAGAGGTGAAAATTCTCAATCTTTCATGCAATGCTTTTAAATTCCGGCTCATGGACCGGGCTGAAGGTTATTTATACATTTGGACAGTGATGCAATAAGAGGCCAGGGATTAGTTGTGGCCCCAGCCTCACCCAAGACGGTGCAGCCCTTACCATGGGGCCCACCTTGATGTATTTATTCTATATCCATGCGGTCCATCCGTTTTGCTAGATCAAAATCTCAGGCAGACCATACTAGGAAACAATGGTAATTGAACGCCCTACCATTAAAAACCTCTTAGGGCCCACCGTAATGTTTGCGTAATATTTATTTTCCATCCAACCTAGGGAAAAACAAATATTTGCTCAATCCAAAACTTATGTGACCCATTGATGGTCAATCACCACTGTTTCCTATATGGTCCACAAGATTCCGATCTTCTTCATTTTCGGATTCATGCCTTGACATGATCTGAAAAAAAAGGTGGGCCCTATGGTAAGGGCCTCACCTAATCTGCTCCCCATAATGCAATTGGGTGGATGGTGCCTCTGTCAGATACTCGGGCCATTTACCATGCATTGCGCACTGCAAGCATGCCATACAACAAAAATACGCTAGTAGACTCATACCTCACATGTATTGAATTTGGACCATTGGACTACTTTTTCTTTTTTCCTTTATTGGAGAGAGTAGGACTTATTTTTTTCTGACATTGAATTGTCTCATGCAAGCTTGACCCACCTTGACTAAGATTATGTTTGTTCAATGGCATGTTGTGACTGTTCCCAACCTGATGAATGGCCTGAATCTCTGACAGATGTGCTTTCTGCCTGGATTTCTGACAAGTATTCGTTCCCCCCACATGAGTGGCCCCTCATCGAATCACGACCCTTCTTATAGTTTTTCCCATTTAATTTCTAAGGTTTTGGGGGCATTTGGATCTCAAGTTACTTAAGATAAGCTACTTATGCCTCAAGTAACTTATCTTGGTTTCTACTTACTAAGCTGAAGTGATTAGGTAACTTTAAGTAAAAAAAGTTACTTATAATTGATCTTAAACCAAACTTATCTCAAATAACTTACTTATCTACTGTTGTAAGTAGAAAAATTAACTTACTTGGTGGTATCCAAACGGCATGGAATCTTGATTAGAATGAGTGATTGACGGGAGGTCTACATTTTTCTGGGTCCAAGTACTAATCAGATTTTCTACAATTTTATCCACAGTCATTGCCGTTTTCAGGTCAATAGGATTAAATCTCAGTGCCACATTGACACAACATGTATTTTCTTCCAATGGTTTGATACCCCACCTGATCAAGATGTAGCGCATTGTCTAACCTTTTTGACAAGCTCTGTGCTTATTGGTGTCTGCCTTTAGAGTGTCTCTGTCTTTGACTAGCACAGAGATTGTCAAAAAGATTAGAAAATGCACTACATCTTGATCAGGTGGGATATCAAACCAATGGAAGAAAATACATATTGTGTCAATGTGGCACTGAGCTCTTGATATGTTTTCTAATTTTTCTTATCTGTGTTTAATTGTTTTGTATTTTTTATGAAATTCTGAAAAGATCTTACGATTTACGATATGATTCACGATTTGACAACATTGCTTACAGGCATCCAAACAGGCCCTAAAGGTTTCTCAACCCCACATTTTTTTATGAAATCAAGGTATCTTTTGATTCACAATGGAATCGAATGTCCTTTTTTCTAACATGATTCTACACTCAAGAAAGGTACAAAACAAAAATTTTAAGGACTCTTTGCAAATCATTTTTAGGGTTACTTTTTAAATGATTACGACACAATAATACATTTATACATAGATATATCATACATCATTAATGTCATGGTTAAATTGTGTTTTTAGCATATTCATGAGAAAAATGGATGATTGATATGTTTTTTAATTTTTCTTATCTATGTATAGTTGTTTTGTAATTTTTATGATATTTTTATGAAATTCTGAAAATATCTTACGATTTACGACACGATACGATACGATTCAGACAAGAAAACTATTAACGATACGATTCACGATTTGACAACATTGCTTACAGGCATCCAAACAGGCCCTAAAGGTTTCTTAACCCCACATAGATTCTCAGACACAGTAGCAGCATTTCGGGTATCCAAGAGCTTCGAAAGAACCGGCAATGATGTCTCAAGCAGCAGAATCAGAAGCAGTAGCGGCAACCCTTTTGGTGCGGCATCTCCCAGAAGCGATTCCTCATGATACACTCTCTCGACTCTTCTCTCACTATGGAGCTTCCTACGTCCGCCCTTGCTCTGGTGGAAGGTACAAAGCTCAAAATACCCATCCTTTTTCACTTCTTGTTATGAAGACTAGTTCTCTCTCTCTCTCTCTCTCTCTCTCTCTCTCTCTCTCTCTCTCTCTCTCTCTCTCTCTACCACATTGGAATGTGAATGTGGGTGTCTTAATTTTTTGCTCTTAATCGTTCTCGGGATATGTTTCAGACCAAATTGTGATAAAAACTAGAATTGGAAAAAATGTAATTTGAAATATTGAATAGTTGCTTGTATTTCATTGACATGGAGTCCCGAATTTATACACAAGGAACGACCCCAATATGGAATAATACAATAAATGTGAAATCTGACAATAGAGGAAAATAATCAAAGGAATGGATTAATTTCCTAATATACACATGAGAAATGAAGTCCTTCCTAACACCCCCCCTTAAGTTGGCGTGTTAAGGTCCGTAACGCCCAACTTGCCAAGGAAAGATTCAAATCATTCCTGTTCAAGAGGTTTTGTGAAGATGTCCGCAAGTATTTGATCGGGGGGCACAAATGAAGTATAAAGAACACCGGATGATATTTTTTCATGAACAAGATGACATTCGATCTCAATATGTCTGGTCCTTTTATGAAAAACAGGATTGTTTGCAATGTGAAGGGCTGCTTGATTATCACAATAAATGTGCATAGGCTGGCTATGTGGAATGCTGAGATCTTGAAGAAGAGTTTTTAGCCAAGTGAGTTCATAGTTAGCATTGGCCAATACTCTACTTCAGCAGATGACTGTGAAAGAGTGGTCTGTTTTTTGTTTTCCAAGATATAGGATTTTATCCAAGCATCATAAAGTATCTCGTGGTAGAACACCTTGTCTTGGGACAACTGGCCCAATCAAAGTCACAATAAGCAGATAGTTGAAGAGAGGTATTGGATGATAAAAGAATTCCTTTATGGCCCATTTGGCACCATGGATATGAGAAGTGCAGAGAAACCACTTGCTTTATTCTGCTTGGCACCATGGATTTGATGAGAAGTGGATTTGAAAGGAATCCATGAGAATTCAAAAGGGCACTTTTAGCTCCTTTTCGAATCCTCTCAAAAAGATGGGATTTGAGGAGAAATCCTCCCCAATGTGGGACCCAACGTGATGTGTACCTAACCGTGGGACCCAACATGATGTATATTTTCCATCCAACTTGTTGATAAGGTCACAGAGACCTGGATGCAAGGTGTCCCGTATCGGTTTCGGTGGGCGTAACGGTGCCCACCGTTTCCGATACGGATACGGGCCGTATCGGCCGATACGGCCCCGTATCGGCCGATACGCCCCCCGTAACGGTCAACTTTTTTTTTTTTGCCAAAAAATTTTAAAAAAATATGGATTAAATCCAGAAAATTCCAAACATCCCAAATATGCATTCATTTATAATTTTGAACATGTTTATGGTGGTGAAGCGGTCTACTCTTTGGTGAAAAAGCTGTATCGGGCTGTCTGGTGAATTTATGAAGCCAATAACCTGGAATTAACTGCAGAACTTATAAATTCAAATTTCTAACTGTCTAATACCAATAATATGTATATTAGAATAAATGTAACATCAAAGTATTTCAATTTTCACATGTACTATTATTTTTTTATAATTTACTTTATATTATTTACAATTTATTTACATACCTGAGGAGTGAGGAGTGAGGACTTGCAAAAAATAATGTATTAAGACTTCTCTTATCTTGAATCTATGACCGACTCTTGTCCTGCCAATTGAACATTCTAAAGTAGAAAAAAAAATTAGTAATACCTGATATACTCCCCTGCAAGCATGTTGATTAAAGATTACTTGACTGGTTGTCACTTGTCAGGGGAGTTATTTTAAACACAAGTTCAACAATGTAAAGTGTGTGTTTTTTTGGTGAATGTATGACCATGTGGGTAATGGAAAAGACTCACCAAATCGGAACTCACCACCAAAATGAAAACCTGCTTTGTTGTGGTTGCTCAACCTCCACGTCGTCGTCGTCATCATCATCGGGTTGTTGCAGTCTTGTTGTTGCATATCCATAATATTCAGTGCCAGAGGGAAAGATCAGGTCAACGAAACCTGATGATGACTGATCCTGACTAGGCAAAGATTCTGACCCTGAGTGAGGATATCTACTAGTGCCCGTCGAATAGCCGTGCCCATACTGGTACTCGTATTCAGGGCCAGGCTGTTGAGATTGAGATGAATAACTTGGATTTGGTTCATATGGTATATGTGGAACAGCGTCAGGAGGACTACTCCAACATGAAAGTGGCGGAACAGGTTCCTTATAATCCCATTGGTTGTAAGAATACCCATAATTCCTTGGATCATAGCCATACGCATACTGATGTTCCAGATCTGTCGGTGTAGATTGCGGTGCAGGAGCAGGACCTGCAGGTGCACTACTGGAGCCAGGCTCTTGCTGGCTGTATCGTGACTCAGTACACTCATAAGTTCGACCCCCTCGGCCCCGCCTGCTTCGTCGAAGTTCATCAGCCTCGCGATCCGTAGACGGCTGTATGGTATCAGTAGCCCTGGTGGGTTGAGCAATGCCAGAAGTGGGAGGACCAGCATTAGGTGCATCATCATCATCATCATCATCATCATCATCTGTTTCAGTATCGCTAGAGCTCGCACTCTTCTGCTGAGTTTGCATGAAATCCGCCCCCCTTTCTGGGTCCAACACAAATGCACGACTCTCTTGCTGTGCCCTGCGTATTTCTGGGTCTTCAACTTCTATTTCTTCACTATCATCTTCTATTTCTTTTTCCCTTACTTCCAACCAAGGTAGAAGTGGGTCATCCTCATCATAAATATTTTCCAAGTTTATTGGACAATAATCCCCATCACCGGCATTACTGATATGCCTCCTTGAATGCATGCGCATTCTTAGCCTCATGTTGTAATGCATAAAGACAAGTCTATCTAACGTCCTAGTCTGAATTCTATTTCTATTCTTCGTATGAATAAGTGCAAAACAACTCCAATTTCTTTCGCAACTAGAGGAAGACGTTGTTTGGCTCAAAATCCTTACTGCAATTTTTTGGAGAGCCGGTGTAGTCTCTCCGAAATTTATCCACCAGTCGGCGGGGTGCAACTTAAGTACTGCATGTTGTGCAAGAGTATCTCCAAAGCTACCCTGGCGAGTTCCAAATATATCCAATTCATTCAAAGCCTTTATTTGTACATCTAAGTCAGGCTCTAATCTCTTTATCACGTTCTTTAATCCAATACGAATCTCATCATCCATAACAAATGATTGGGCATATCTATACCTAGGATTTAGGTAATAACCTGCTGCATGAATATCGTGGTGGAGCTGCTTTGTCCATCTTTGTCGATCAAATTCCAGTAAGCTCGCCAGCTTGAACAATCACGTTGAATTGCCAACTTCGCTTTATCCATGGCGTCGTAGAGGAAGCCCATCGTAGGTGCTTCATCGGTTTCAACAAGACGAAGTACCCTCATCAGTGGTTCCATCACCTTTAAAATTTTCTTAACCCTCTTCCAATATTTGTTGTCTCTTATGGTGTTTATAACATCAACCGGCGTCCCTGATGTCTTCTTCCCATATTTTGTGTTGAGCCATTGTTGGGAAGCAAACATTTCACTCAACTCTCCCCTATGCTGATACAAACTCTCTAAAGCTATAAAGTTTGTTGCAAATCTAGTCGCCGCTGGCCTAAGCAACTCTCGTCCCTTCGTGAACTTCCTCATTATTGCAACTAGGTGATTATGGTTGTAAATAAATGTTGTCACTTCTTTTGCTTTTTCAACCATTTCTTTGACATTCTTTCTCTTTCCAATATCTTCCAATATAAGATCAATACAATGTGCAGCACACGGTGACCAAAATATATGTGTTCTCTTTAGCATCAACAAATTTCCTGCAGACTTATATGTTGCTTCATTATCTGTCACAATCTGCACCACATTCTCCTCCCCAATCTCATCCACTACTTTATCCATCAAGCTAAAAATATATTCAGCATTTTTTATTTCATCCGAGGCATCAATTGACTTGTGGTACACTGTTCCCAAGTGGCAATACACCATGAAGTTGATCATGCTGCGTCTTGTTGGGCCAGTCCAACCATCACACATGATCGTGCATCCTCTGGCCTGCCATATGGGTTTAAAGGTATTTACGTATGCCTTTGTATCTGCATACTCTGCGTCTGTCCATTTTCCCCTAATCTCCTTGGCTGTGGGAGCTTTAATTCCTTCACCTGCTTCTGCTGCTGCATCAATTACCACCTGCCAATATGGAGAGTTTGCCGCATTAGGGGGTATGTTGGCATGTATAAATAACTTTGCTGCTTGCCCTACCCAGTTTCTCAACAGAAGTTCTACTCCACATTTGTTTTATCTTCTTTTGTTTACTAGATTCTTTCCTAAAGAGGATCGGATCAACAGAGGGTCTCCTAGGCACATCTTCTTCTTCCACATCTACATCTATAGGATGACGAGCTACATGTGAAGATGTGCCCCGCCGGCTGCTAAACATACGCCTTAATCCACCAAACATACTCCCTCCAACCCCAGCTGTACTTCCCGTTGGGGCTGCAGTTGTACTCCCCTGGCCACTCCCACTCCCACTCGCACTTGAACCAAACGTGCGTCGACGTTCTTCCTCTTCACGAGCATAGCGCACGCTTTCTCTCCTAGCTATAGTCATTTCTCGATCAGAATCTTCCTCAGAATCAATGATGTCTTCGCCACGAACGCCCATATATTCTGGACCAAACACCTCTTGTCGGGCCGCATCAAGGATATCATCTTTCTTTTTCTGCACAGCAGCTCGTTTCCCCTTTGACTCTTCTAAATTGGCTTGCATCAGTATCATTATCTCTTTGGGAACTTTGGTGCATCCTGCAACTTGACCCTTTCGATGTGCCAAATGTTGTTTAAGTCGCGTAATTCCACCATTTATTACTCTATCACAATAGTTGCATTTTATTTGGTGCCTTCCACCACCTACCCTCTGACAATGTTCCCATCCAATATCCTCATTTGCAGTTCCACTTCCAGTTCCAATCCTAGACATTTTTTAATTAGAGATGGCTTATGTGATGTGGCTATGTCACTTAGATACTGAGTCTAAGAGTGAAATACTTAGATTTTAAAATTTATAAATGTAATTGTAAATCTTAAATACAGATAATGAAATCAAGTACTAACTACTAAATTCAAATACTAAAGTAACTAAACCCTATGGGCTACAGCCTACAAAGTACAACTACGAAGCTCCAAAGTCCAAAACGGCAAAACCTGTCGAAAAAATAAAAATATAAACATACATTAGTCATTACTCATTAATCTGTAAATATGATTCTCCATGTTTTTAAAAAAAATGATTTTCTCTAATTTTTAAAATTATTCCGAAATTTAAACAAATACAAAAAAAATAACAAACCATATGCATAATCTGTAAAATGCACATGATTATGTTCTATTATAAGTAACACATGTTATCCAACCTTTTAAACTAGAATTTTTTTTTGAAAATATTAATTTTCCCTAATTTTTAAAATTATTCCGAAATTTAAAAAATACAAAAAAATTAGCAAACCATGTGCATAATCTGTAAAATGCACACGATTATGTTCTATTATAAGTAACACATGTCATCCAACCTTTAAATCAGAATTTTTTTTGAAAATATTAATTTTCCCTAATTTTTAAAATTATTCCGAAATTAAAAAAATACAAAAAAAAATAGCAAACCATGTGCATAATCTGTAAAATGCACATGATTATGTTCTATTATAAGTGACACATGTCATCCAACCTTTACATCAGAATTTTTTTTTGAAAATATTAATTTTCTCTAATTTTTAAAATTATTCCGAAATTAAAAAAATACAAAAAAAATAGCAAACCATGTGCATAATCTGTAAAATGCACACGATTATGTTCTATTATAAGTAACACATGTCATCCAACCTTTAAATCAGAATTTTTTTTTAAAATATTAATTTTCCCTAATTTTTAAAATTATTCCGAAATTATAAAAATACAAAAAAAATAGCAAACCATGTGCATAATCTGTAAAATGCACATGATTATGTTCTATTATAAGTGACACATGTCATCCAACCTTTACATCAGAATTTTTTTTTGAAAATATTAATTTTCCCTAATTTTTAAAATTATTCCGAAATAAAAAAATACAAAAAAAATAGCAAACCATGTGCATAATCTGTAAAGTGCACATGATTATGTTCTATTATAAGTAACACATATTATCCAACCTTTAAACCAGAATTTTTTTTTGAAAAAAATGATTTTTCCTAATTTTAAATTTATTCCGAATTATTCCGAAATTAAAAAAAATACAAAAAAAATAGCAAATCATGTGCATAATCTGTAAAATGCACATGATTGTGTCCTACTATAAGTACACATGTTATCCAACCATTAAACCAGAAAAAGAAAAAAAAAAAACATGATTTTTACTAATTTTTAATATTAATCCGAAAATAGACCGAAATTAAAAAAATATAAAAAAATATAAAAATCAGTTGCATAATCTTGAAATACACATTTTAACATTTTACAATGGCTACAACATCATATCAAGGTGGAAAAAAAAGTGATTAGAGGAAGAAAAATGTATAAATACCTATTTTCGGATTTCTTCGAAAAATGGCCCACGGAGCTTCGATTCATCCAAATCGTAGAAAATTGGTCGTTTTAATTCTCCAAAATAGACTAATTGTGGTCGTTTTTAGCAAAAGAACAGATTAGAAAAGAAATGGGGGAAGAAGAAAGTGGGAAGAAAATGCAAAACAGCAAGTATTTATAAAAAAAAAAAAAAAATGACCGTTTTTTGACCGTTACGGGGGCCGTAACGGCCGTTTTGGGCCGTACCGGCCGTTACGGCCCCGTAACGGACCGGTACGGTCAAAATTCTTGGGGTCCCCGATTTGGACCCCGTATCGCGTAACGGTACCGGACGTTTCCGGTACGTATCGGCCGGTACGGTTACGTACCGGCCGGTACGGCACACCTTGCCTGGATGAGGGACCACACAAATATCAGTTTAATCCAAAAATTTGTGCATAAAAAAAGGTCTCACTCTCCACTTTTCTTGTTTTATGGTCCACTTAAGATGTGGATCTGCTTTATTTTTTGGATGCTGGCATAAAATGGTCTGTAAAAGTGAATAGACGGCACGGATTTAAAAATCGAGGCTGACACGGTGGGCATACAGTGGGATTAAAATCCACACCGTCGATTCCCTCATGTCTGATTTCTCTCCAAATCTTGGCTGCCAAACCGAAAATCTGAAATTGATAAGAATTGGAATTGATGAGATTTCATATCATGGAATCCACTTCTCACCACTTCCTCTCAAATCAATGGTGCCAAACAAGCCCTTACTAGGAGAAGACTTGAGATATCTTAGCATGAGATAAGTAGCAGTTAAGACGCATTACCCCCAAAATGATAAAGGTAAATGTGCTTGAAAACATAAAGCTTGGGCAACTTCAAGGAGATGTCAATGTTTGTGCTTAGCAACCTCATTTTGTTGTGGGGTTTCAACACAACTTCGCTAATGAATTATGCCATTTTCTTGAAAAAAAATCTTGCATTGAACTGGAGAGAAACTCAGTACCATTGTCAGTGCGAAATTGGTGAATCTGACATTGGAATTGAGTCCTAACCATGGCATAAAAGTTTTTTGAGAAATGCACATGTCTCAGATTTAGAATGCATGAGATAAACCCAAGCGCAATGAGAATAATCATCGACAATGATGAGAAAATAGTGGGCACCGGTATGGAAATGTCACAATGAATCAAGTAAAAAGAAAGTGGGGAAAAAGACGATGAGTTTGCTTAGCCCTTTGACATACATCACAAGGAGAAGATGGAAAAGTAGCACCTGAAGCGGACTGTATCTGCGAGAAGCGAGATGCAGAGGGATGACCAAGATGCATGTGCCAAGTGTTGGGACTTGTAGATTGAGTAGTGGCCATGGCTGATGGTATAGGGTCTAAGGTTGGATGATAGTGATACAATCCATCTTGTGTAATTCACCTACTCCAAGCATCTTCCTTGAGGAGAGGTCCTGAAAAACATAAAAAGTGGAAGAAGAAAAAAAAAAAGATGACAACATAATTGGAACTTTTGATGACTTGACTAACAGACGAAAGAATATCATGTAAAATTAAATTTGAAGACAGAGATTGAGCTGGCATGAGTGATGGGGTGACATCCCCGATAGGTAATGTGACAGGTTAACATCAGATGTTGGCATTGAATTTGATAAAAATGAGGGATGTGGTGTCATATGAGCAAAGGCTCCACTATCTATGATCCAAGTTGAAGGAGAAGAATAGTAGCGGAGTTGCAAAAGGAAAAAAAGTTGAAGAAGCGAACATACTAGATGAAGTAGCCATAAAGTAAACAAGGAAACATTTGGAAAAAATGGGAAAGAAGCACTAGCGATGGATATGAATCGCAAACTGATTTCTTGAATTGTGATGGGCGGTTGAAGCAACAGTTTGTAGCTCGCCATCTGAAAACACCTCTTGCAAAGAAGTACGCCGCTTGGTGGAGATGGCGAGGCCTGGAAACTGTGGATTTGTGCAGCAATAAATCGTAATCGGTACACGTGCGGAGTGCCGGATCAGGAGTGCTGTCTTTTTTGGATCAGGGTGTGGAAACGATGTGTCAGAACACCCGTGGAGAAGAAAAAGGGGCCAAACCCTGTAGCACGCTATTGCACACTGGATGCATATGCCGAACGAGTGGAATGTTGCGCAAGCCATTGGTGGTGGCTGACACCGGCGGTGCAGTTGTCTAAATGCTGATAGGTTGTGGGTTATGTAGACTGCAGAGGTGAGATCGAGAGTGGCGTGAAGGGATGTCAGCAATGGAATAGGATAGGGTGCTAGTGAGTAGTGACAACGAAGATGGGTTTGAAGCCAATTTCAGCAACAAGGCAAGGTTTTGGCGTGGACAGCGGTGCGAGTCCATGCGTTGGTCGACCGATCATCGATGATGAGGATACTGAGGATCGGTGATGGGTTTTCGTGGTAGGGTTGTGGCTGCCGTGGTGGAAATGAGCGCCATATCTTAGACAGAGAAAAGGACATCATTAGTGGCACTAGTCGTGCTTTGTTCGCGTGGAGAAGACGACGTTTGAAGCGTCGTCGGTGTAGATGATGACCATGTAGCTGCCGCTTGCATTGGATGGCTGATGGGTTCTGACTGTGGTGGTTGTGGGTTGCTGCTAGGTGCTGTTGCAATTCGGCCGGATCTGGGTTTCTAGGCCCATGTAGAGATCATCAGAGATGCCAGGATGTGGTGATGATGACAGAGAAACAACAACAACAACGGTGGTGATGGAAGACAACAATTCTGACTGTGGTGATTGTAGGACGGAAAGGGAGTTGCCAATGGGTTTCAGAGTTGCAATTTGAGATGGGTTTGAAGTGGTTCTCACCAGATTTTAGGAAGATGGACCGGTGTTAAGGCAGTGACAGATGTACTTTTGCAGGTAATGACTCGACAGTCACACGATGATTATTATGAGCTTCATGAGGAACAACCCCAATATGGAATAATACAATAAATGTGAAATCTGACAAAAGAGGAAAATATACAAAGGAATGGATTAATTTCCTAATATACACATGAGAAATGAATACACAAAGGAATTGATTAATTTCCTAATATACACATGAGAAATGAAGTCCTTCCTAATAAATTGCAATGCCAAATGTTGGAATTTCCATTTGGGTATTTCAAATTATTCCTTGTTATTGATTTGGAAGCACTATGAAAATCTTCATTTGGGTAAAATAGCAAGGAAAACTCCTTTTTTATATCTTTTTCACAATTTAGAAGAAGAAAAATGACATTGACATTGGGATTTTGAAATGGGTGTGTCAAGCTATTGCCTGGATTTGTTTTCAAGCCTAATATTAATCTCTGTTATTTGGTACGAATCAAATTAGAGGACTTACCGTTGGAATTTCCATATGGGTATCTCAAATTGTTGCTTGGAATTGATTTGAAGGATTGAGATGCTTCATTTCAATCCCCATTATGTAGCTTATACTATGGTAACGATACAAGACATTAGAATTTACATATGGGAATTAGAACTTCTATATCCATATGGTGGTTTCTCACTGGGCGTTGATTTCAAACCACCGTATGTCTCATTTCTCATATGTCACACAGACAAATAGAAACAGCAGTCATTGAATTTTGATATGGGTTTCTTGAGATGTTTGACAGCTTTGATTTGAATCACTAGTATACCCTATTCCAATCTCTATCTTACAGTTGAGACTAAGATGATGATGCATCATCATCATCGGCTTATCCTAATTATTTGAGGTAAGCTAAATGAATCTGTTAGACACATCTCTCACTTTAGGGAGAGAATGATGTGGTCCACATTGCCACATCAATCTTCAATCCTCTTATATGGTTATGCTGCCACATCAGTCCACTCCATATGGTTATGCCATGCTTTGTTAATTTTTAAAACTATTGGGCTTTTGAAAAAAAGGTACCCTTTCCTCTAAGACTCTAGCTAGTTTAGATTAAGTGGGTAACTTTTAGGAGATAACTAAACATCCATGATCTCCATATGGTTACCACTTTCCTTGTGGGAGGAAATCTATAAAGGGGAAATTCTAGGAGTGTCCCTAGTCTTGAAAGAAAGTCAATTTGATTAGCCTATGATACCATCAATCTTGGCATATGGTGTTTGCATAGATTAGAAGACTATCAATTTTTAAGCAAAAAAATTGAGTGCAAGAAATCCAAGAAGATATATAGGTGTGACATTACTTGGTTTGTGGGTGGTCTGGACCATCGGATTGTGAAAGAGGAGGACAAATTTCGAATCTGATGCCAGAGCTGGAGGCAAGATCTTGTGTTTCTGCCTTATTTGTTTACATTGTGGTGTCGGAAACTGCCTACCCAAAAACCCAAAAAATGACTATGCAATGTTGGAAGTATCGGTATCACACCCTTGGGTAAGGAAAAAGTGTAAAAACTTGGGGAAATATGACATCTATCGTGCTAATGTATCGTGGTATAATATGTCACATGGATATCATATCAATTACTAACAATTTTGAAGGAAGAAAAATGGATGGTTTTGCCTTGAATGCATAGGGAAGTGGTTGGTGATCATCTGATCGCATGATCTGAAGTTGGCATGGGTTTGATGAGCGATGAGTTATCTGGTATGATGAAATCCAAGAAAGTCATGCACGTGTGACATTACATGGTTTGTAGGTGGATCTACGTAATTGGATCATGAAAGTGAGGATAACTTCGAATCTGAATGCCATGGTACCTCCATTTAGAACAGGAAGATGGAATAAAATAAATATCTTAGAACAAGGTGGTAAAGTGATAATCCCCGTTATGGAAGTTAATCTAACATCCAATTCAGAAAAGAATGATGGAGGTAGATTACAGGAAAATCCGGAAGGTGAACATAGTTGAGTGAGGATTGGCACATCAAGAACCAGAGATAACGTGATGAGAGTAAACCTTCCTACCGAAACTAGCTTTTACCTCCACTGTTATGTAATATCTACCGAACCCTAATTGAGTAAGTTCCAACCCCTAAGTGAGGGGTTTATATTCTCCTAAGTAAGTAAGAGTTTCCACTATTTTCTAGAGTGTTTTTTCCTCTCTTATGTGGTAATTAAGAAGAAGTGAGTGTTTTACGTATAGAAACGTTCTAACCAGGTATACAGAGTGCGGGGGTTTAAGCACTGGTACCAATTGGGATTGGGACTGGAGTTCAAGTCTCAGCACTGGGTTCAATTCCTTAAAGAATGTAAGCATTGGTATTAGTGTAAGTTAGTGTATTGACTTTAATGATTAGATAAATTTAAAGTAATAGGTTTAGTAGTTGGGTTATAATTTAACAGTAGTAAGTGATGATAAATTTGTATTTTGTTAAGTACTAAATGTTTGTAAAAGTCCAACTTTAAATTTTAGATACTTTTCTTCTAGATACGATAGGTGATGTAGCTGGTTGAGGACTAGTTGCGGAGATGGACAAGAAATCAGACACCAAAAAGTAGTTATATTTTAGATATTAGTGCTTCGAGCACATTTACCAAGATATACGTTCTGTTACATTTATACTTAGACTGTTAATATTTCCTTAAGTACTAAATTTGTAAACTGTTAATCTTTTTTTAATAAATCTCAAGCGTTTTGCCTTTTCTCTCTTTGTTTACCTGGTTTATGAGTCACGTGTGTTGAAGTGAGAAGTGAGTCGTAATAAAGCGAGTCGTTTTTGGTTACGGACAGTATTTATCAGTGCGTTGTATCGGTTGTGCTCCGAGTTTAATATAGTGAGCGCAACGGTTGTGCTCCGAGTTTAATATAGTGAGTCGTATAGATTGTGCTCCGTATATTGAGTAAGTTGTAAATTAAGAACGGTTGTGAGTAGTTATAAGTATGTAGAGGTAATGGAATATTTTTATTTTTAGTTAGGAGTTCTAAATGGGAAAGTTAGGAGTGTTAAGTGAAAAAAGTATAGTTAGGAGTGATAAACGAACTCATTTAAAGAAATCAGAATATTGAAAACTATTTTAATTAAACAGGTTTCATTTGAATTGTTTTTGTTCAGTATCGTGTTGATAAAGAATTTATCTCTCGTTAAGAGTTCTTAAAGGTTTATTTCGTAATAAA